>JAHRHZ010000038.1:10264710-10301987 GCA_024137785.1 Ginglymostoma cirratum | reverse complement strand
CCCCCATTTCTGATGAAGGGTCTAGGCCCGAAACGTCAAGCTTTCCTGCTCCTATGATGCTGCTTGGCCTGCTGTGTTCATCCAGCCCCACACCTTGTTATCTCTGCTGCTGTTGTCTCCCTTCTGCCATGGAAAATGGGACTCCGAGAAGGGAAGGATATACACAATTTTTGTAAATACGTAAATCACATTGACTGTAGGAGTTTGGATGTCGTGTTGCAGCTGTATAGGACGTTGGTTAGGGCTCTTTTGGAATACTGCATTCAGTTCTGGTCTCTGTACTATAGGAAAGTTGTTGTTAAACTTGAAAGGGTGCAGAAAGGATTTACAAGGATATAGTCAGGGTTGGAGGGTTTAAGCTGTAGGGAGAGGCTGAACAGGCTGAAGCTATTTTCCCTGGAGTGTTGGAGGCTGAGGGGTGACCTTATAGAGTTCTATAAGATCAGGAGGGGTAAGGGTAGGGTGAATAGCCAAGGTCCTTTTCCCAGAGTAGGGAAGTCCAAAACTAGAGGGCATAGGTTTAAGGTGAGAGGAGAAAGATATAAAAGGAACCTAAGTGGCAACATTTTCACGCAGAGGGTGGTGTTTGTATAGAATGAACTGCCAGAGGAAATGGTGGAGATGGGTACAATTACAACATTTAAAAGGCATCTGGATGTGCACATGAATAGGAAGAGTTTAGAAGGATTTGGGCCAAATGCTGGCAAATGGTACTAGATTAATTTAGAATATCTGGTCGGCATGGACAAGTTGGACTGAAGGGTCTGTTTCCATGCTGTACAACTCTATGACTATATGTTGGCAGTATCGGCCGTACATGTCTTTGATGTGATTAGATTAAAAACAAGTATGCATCATAATCTGTGAAATTTTCAAGCATTCATGTTTGTTTTTGTTGCTTTAGTCAAACTCTATGAAAACATCTTTGCACGTACCATTTCACATTTCAATACGTGAGTTTATTTTGTAAGCAGGTAGGGAGCTTTGTTGGGAAATCTAAGCATTTTGTTGTATTACCTCTTTGCTGCCTGTCTTGTTGGGGAGGTATGTATGAAGTTAGTTCAATGCTGAACTTACCACATGGTAAGTTTTTCTCCTTTTCTGTACTTGTGAAAGGTGCTGTATAACTACAAGTACATTCTCTTTGTAGATAATGTTGCTACCTGGAGGGAGAGGTACAATACAGACTCATAATCCATCCATCAAGCAAATACATTGCAAAATTATTCATCAACTTGACTTTGTTAACTTCCTTGTTCTCTGCTACAAACAGCTGAACACCCGTGGCCACGCGTCTGAAGGTTGAAATGATATGGGGGACTCTATTTGCATGTCAACATGGCCATTGTTAGAATTATTGTTGTTTAGAATTTGTGATTCAGAGTTGGTGCCAGAAACAAAGTTGTCTAAGTTTGCAGATGACAATATATTCAATGGAGGGGGGGTGCTACAGAGAATATGAAGAATGGATGGATTGAAAAATGGACTGATGAACAGTAAATGGTATTTAAAGAGAAAAATCAGGAGATTAAGGATGGGAAGATGTACAAAAAGCTACAAAAACAAAGTTTCTGGAAAAGCTCAGCAGGTCTGGCAGCATCTGTGAAGGAGAAAACAGAGTTAATGTTTCGGGTCCGGTGACCCTTCCTCAGAACTGGGGAAAGCTGTTTGGTGTGGGAGACTTGACCCAGGATATAGATAGCAGAATCTAAGATGAACACAAGTTTGTGGAGTTTGGAAGATGGGAAAGTGATCAAGAAAAGATCAGAATAGTGGAGCCTGGAGGTAACAAAGACAGGGATGAGGATTTCAGCAGCAGGTAGCGATGTAATGGAGGTGGAAGTAGGTAGTCATTTTGCTAGAAGGATATTCTGGCTATGGAGGGAATGCAATAAAGGGTTTACCATAGTGATTCCTGGGATGGCAGGACTGATGCAGAGTGGTGAGGTTGTAGAATTCTCTGCCACAGAAAGTAGTTGAGGCCAAAACATTGAATGTTTTCAAGAAGGAATTAAACATAGTTCTGTGGTCTAAAGGACTCAAAAGGTATGAGGAGAAAGTGGGAAAAGGATACCTAGTTGGTTAATCAGCTATGAATGGCCTATTCCGGCTCCTATTTTCTATGTTTCAATGATTAGAGAGGATATAGCGTCAGAGCTCTGCTTGCAGATCAAAGAAAATGCCAAGCTCATATCAATCCGCTTCAACTTGAGACAACAGTGGAAAGGAAGTAAACGAGAATCCATGATGAGAGAATGAAATTCCTACTGGTGACTGAGATGATCGTTTTCACCTTAATTAGAGAAAATTGTTTCTTGTCCAAGAGTACTTGGTCTGATCAACTAACCACTCAAGTTTCACTTCTGCAACATAAATTGTGAGCTCCTTATTGTACATCTCACTACTAGGTGTTTACAATTTTGGGCACAACTCCATTGTAACTAAGCCTTCAGGAACTGAACATCTTTATGCCTTTATCACGAGGTACAAGATAAAGCAGATGTTCCTTCCTTGATGTGCAGTTATCCTGAGATTTTTGAATTCCCAAAGGGACATTAATCTTTCTGAACTCCTCCACATTCCTGTAGTTATGAACAAAATCCATCAAATATATTTGTCATGTTGGCCGATGACTGGAACAAAAATGAACGCATTGGCTGCAATTTTTAATAAGCTCCCAGGAGGAGCTGATTGTCACTGGTGACATATTTTTTAAATAAAACTGCACTTGTGTTGGCGTAAATGATAGAAGTGTTAGTACTTTTGCATGAGTCACGGCAATGTGATATTAACAAAGGAAATGATATTCTTCAAGGCAAGAATTCTGTTTTAGGAACATTATCAAATTGCTGCAATGAAGTAATTGGACCATGTGTGAGTTTTCAGGAATTATATTGGACTAATCATTTCTCACTATCCAGGATGATGGTGTGACGCTCCAATTGCATTTTCTGCAGTGTAATCAGGTTGGCAAGCTTGTGCACTTACTAAGTGATTTCAGATGCTCTAATTGCAGTTTATAACAAATTATGTATGGTTCATGGTATCACAACTGTATTTGTGTTAGTTAATCAATTAATGTTGAGCAGACTTAGGCGATAATGTCATAATCCTCTACATGGACAGCCCCATATGTTGACTAAATGGAATGCCTTAAAATCAGTCCACAAAGAGGAAGGAATGCTTAAATTCTATATATTAAGGAGGAAGAGTTTCATTGTCACGTGTCTTTTTACAGAAGGCTTTTATCATTAGCAAGAGATAATCTAAAGGGGGTATTCTGTTTTTAAATGCTTGCAGGCTACCTCTGAACAGCAATTTTATAGCATAGAGCAGAGTCAACCAGTACGTCGACTGCTTGCTATATGTGGCTAATTCAGGATCCAGACATGGCAAATTTCATTTTATTATCAGTAAGTAAACAATGAATAATAGTTGCTCCTGTTATACTTGGGATCTCAAACCTCATACTTGCAAAGCACACATAAACACTTCAACCTTTCCTGCATTTGCTGTAGAATGATCAGAAGGAAAGAGTACACAAATAATGTTTGGTTGTAGAGTGTCTTATTTTCTTGGTTTAAATTAAATGGATGGATTAGCTGGTTTACAATGCCCAGTGATGTTAACAACATTGGTCATCCACCTCTTCTCCTTTGTCCCAACCCAGACAGGCCTTGGCGTGCCCATTTGCCACTGGGTGGTGGAGATCCCCAGTGGAGGGCCCTCTACGTGGGGATCTTCCCCCTTTCTCTCATGGATCTCAGATTGGAGGGTGTTGCATGCAGCAGTCCCTTGTAATCACAGGTTGCAGTGGTTCACAGACTCCCGTCCAAACTGTCTGTTTTGCGGCGCTGAGGAGTCCGTGGACCATGTATGTATTGTTTTTTTAATGTATTTTCATATATTATTTATTTTTAGTTATCTTAAAGACCTCCTTTTGTGTTTTTGGTTACATTTCAGCACCACGCTCCTAATCTTTGGGCACCCGGTGTGGAGGGGAGCGGGCAGATCGGATGATCTCCTCGTGGGCCTGCTTCTGGGCCTGGTCAAACTGGGCATTAATAGGCCCGGGCAGCAGGCTGTGGAGGGGGTTATTATGGTCAACTGCCTGCCCCTTTTCTGTGGCTATGTTCATGCCGGGTGTCCCTGCAGAAGGAGCATGTGGTGTTAGGGGAGGCAATGGCCCAGTGGTATGATCGCTGGACTGTTAATCCAGAGACCTGGATAACATTCTGGGTACCTGGGTTTGAATCCCGCCATGGCAGATGGTGGAATTTGAATTCAATAAAAAAAATCTGGAATTGAGAATCTAATAATGGCCGTGAGTCCATTGTTGATTGTCAGGAAAAACCCACCTAGTTCACTAATGTCCTTTAGGGAAGGAAACTGCCATCCTTACCTGGTCTGGCCTACATGTGACTCCAGACCCACAGCAATGTGGTTGACTCTGAACTGTCCTCTTGGTAATTAGGGATGAGCAATAAATGCTGCCTAGTCAGCAACACCCTCATCCTGTTAATGAATAAAGAAAAAAAATCCACCAATTCACTTGATATCTTTCAAGAAAGGTAGGCACCGTGGGGTGTGGAATGTTTTATCTCCCCCTCCAATTCTATTTTGATTTGACCCCTAGCCTCCCCTTCACCTTTTTGTTCACAGAGACATTGTCCCCAGGAGCTCTGCTTACTACTGGTCCCTTAGTCACATGGGTGTCTTTCCTGGTGGTGGTATGTTAATAAAAATATTTGCACACCTGGTGTTTTTACTGTGTCTCTCACCTGCACCCGGACAACAAGGGTAGTGGGGGAAATGAGTACTGCTGCTGTATGGCAATAGTGTAGGGGTTTGACAAAAAATGAAAAAAAAAACATTGGTTCAATTCCCGTAATGGCTGTCGTTGCTATGAAACATTCTCCCTCTCAACCTATCCCTTCACCTCAGACATGGTGACCCTCTCTAATGAGAGGATAGTGTTGTAGTCTGGTAAGACTAGAGTGATGTCAACTTTTATTGTTCAGTTAATGCAGTATGGACTCAACATGAACAACGTAAACTTTGACATACTTCTATCATTACAGCAAGCCTGACTTCATGTGAACAAGGAGCAGGGGTAGTCTACTCAGCTGCTCAAATCTGTTCTGCCATTTAATAAGTTTATGGCTGATCTGATTGTAACCTTAATTCTATATTCCTGCCTAGCCACTGATAAATTTTCACCCACTTGCTTACAAAGAATCTATCCACATCTGTCTTGAAAATATTCAAAGACCCTGCTTCCACTGCCTCTTCACAAAGTATGTTCCAAAGGCTCACAACCCTCTGAGAATTTTTTTTGCGTCATCTCTGTCTTAAATAGGTGACACTTATTTTTAAATGCCCCTAATTCTACATTCCATCAAAAGTGGAAATATTCTGTCCATTTTTACCTCGTCAGGACCTCTCAGGATCATTTACGTTTCAATTAAGTTGACTTTTATTCTTCCAATTCCAGTGGATATAAGCCTACATTGTCCAAACTTTTCTCAAAACACAACCTGCCTATTCCAGAAGTTATTCCGATATTCCTTCTTTGAGCTGCTTTCTACATATTCATATCCATCCTTAAATAAGGTGACCAACACTGTACCTGGTCATTCAGATATGGCGTCACCGGTGCTTTGTTTTAGCATCTTTAATAATAGCTTCTAACATTTTCCCTACGACAGATATTAGGCGCCCTCGTCCGTAGTTTTCTGCTCTCTGTCCTTTTGAATAAAATAATTACATTTGCTATTTTCTAATCTGAAGGAACCTTCCCAGAATGTAGGGAACTTTTGAAAATGAAAATAATGCATCAATTATCTCATGAACCAATTTTAAGATTGTAGCGTAAGTCAATCTTGATCTGGGCACGTATCAGCCTGCAGCCCCAAACATTTGCTCACTAACACTCTCTTGGTGATTGTTCTTTTCCTTAGTCTTCCCTCCCTTCCAGTTCTTGAATTACAGCTATTTCTGAGGTGTTATTTATATCCCCTTGAGTTAAAAGCAAAACACAAGTTCAATTCATCTGCGATAACCAGCGTGGGGCTGGATGAACACAGCAGGTCAAGTAGCATCATAGGAGCAGGAAAACTTGACGTTTCGGGCCTAAACCCTTCATCAGAAATGGGGGAGGGGAAGAGGGTTCTGAAATAAATAGGGAGAGAGGGGGATAACAAGCATGGGGCTGGATGAACACAGCAGGTCAAGCAGCATCATAGGAGCAGGAAAACTTGACGTTTCGGGCCTAAACCCAGTCCAGGGAGGGACCTATCTCCTCCCTACCCCCCTACCTACACTCACCTTTACTGGCTCCATCCCCGCCTCTTCGACTTGTCTGCCTCCTCTCCACCTATCCTCTCCTCTATCCATCCTCTATCCACCTCCCCCTCTCTCCCTATTTATTTCAGAACCCTCTTCCCCTCCCCCATTTCTGATGAAGGGTTTAGGCCCGAAACGTCAAGTTTTCCTGCTCCTATGATGCTGCTTGACCTGCTGTGTTCATCCAGCCCCATGCTTGTTATCTCGGATTCTCCAGCATCTGCAGTACCTTTTATCTCCAAATTTTTAATCCTTATTTCAGCCATTCTTTCCTTTTTGGAATATTCTGTCCAATCCTCTGACCTTCTAACTGTCTTTGCATAATTACATGCTTTTTCTTTAAGTCTGCTATAATCTTAAACTATTCCAGTTAACCACAGATGGTGGATCCTCCCTGTATCTATTCTGTGTAATCTAAAACATCCCCTTCAATGTCTGCCACTGCATCTCTATTCATCTAAATTTTAATCTAATTTGCCAATTCACTTTGACCAGTTCTGCTTTTGTACCTCCATAGTTGCCTTTATTTAAGTTATAAAAATATAATCTCAGACCTTGTCTCCTCTCCCTCAGACCAACTGTAAATTTGGTCATTGTGCAAATTATGGTCATTGTGCCTTAACGTGCCTTCACAATTAGGTCATTAATTATTCTTATCTATTGCACAATACATTACTAGTATTGCTTGATCTTTGGTTGGCTTCAGAATGTACTGATTTAAGAAACTCTCCTGCAAACATTCTCTGAACACCTCATCTAGACTAAAGCCATACAAAATATGAACAGCAGGTAGACCCTTTGGTACTTCAGGCCTGCTCTGCCATTCAATAAAACCATGCTGATCTGTTTGTGTTTCAAATTCCACATTCCCATCCAGCCCCAGTAATCTCTGATTCCCATGTGAAACAAGAATCTATCTACCGCTGCCTTAAAATTATTTGATGACTCTGCTTCCACCACCTTCTGAAGCAGATGGTTTCAAAGTTGCACAACCCCCTGAGAGAAAAGATATCTTCCAATCTCAATCGTAAAAGGGCAACTTCTAATCTTAGAACTGTGTCACAAAGTTCTGCACTCACCAACAAGAGGAAACATCCTTTCCATATCGACCTTGTCAAGACCACTCAAGATCATATACACTTAAACCACATCATCCCTCGCTGTTCTAAACTCTGGTGAAACAAGCCCAGGCTGTTCATCCTATCCTCATAAGACAACTTGTTTTACCGGGTGTAGGGTAGGTGATGGCCTAGTGGTATTATCATTAGACTATTAATCCAGAAAATCCCCAGAAATTCTGGGGACCCAGGTTCGAATGCCACCACGGCAGATGGTAGAATTTGAATTCAATAAAAACAATCTGGAATTAAGAATCTACTGATCACCGTGAAATTATAGTCAATCGTTGGAAAAATTCATCACGTTCACTAATGTCCTTCAGGGAAGGAAATCCGCCATTCTCAATCTGGTTTGGCCTACGTGTGTCTCCAGACCCACAGCAATGCAGCTAACTCTCAATTGCCTCTGAAATGGCTTAGCAAGCCATTAAGTTGTAACAATGACTACAATGTCTCAAAGAAATAAAACCAGACAGATCACCTGGCTTCAACCCAGGCACCGGAAAAGACAACAGCAAAAACAGCCCTGTCAACCCTGCAAAGTCGTCCTCACTAACATTTGGGCTAGAGCCAAAATTGGGAGAGCTGTCTCACAGACTAGTTAAGCAACAGCCTGACATAGTTAAACACACAGAACCATACCTTACGGACAATGTCCCAAACACCACCATCACCATCCCTGGATATGTCCTGTCCCATCGGCAGAGGTGGTGGCACAGTGGTATACAGTCTGGAGGGAGATGCTCTGGGAGTCCTCAAAATTGACTCCAGACCCCATTAAGTCTCATGGCTTCAGGTTAAACATGAGCAAGGAACCCTTCTGTTGATTACTACATACTGCTCTCCGTCAGCTGATGAATCAGTATTCCTCAATGTTGAACAACACTTGGAGGAAGCACTGAGGATGACAAAGGCACAAAGTGTACTCTGGTTGGGGGATTTCAACGTCCATTACCAAGAGTGGCTCGGCAGTAGTACTAGTGAGCTGGTTGGTTCCTAAAGGACGTAGCTGCCAGACTGGGTCTGCGGCAGTTGGTGAGAGAACCAACAAGTGGGAAAATCATATTTGACCTCATCCTTACCAATCTGCCAGCTGCAGTTGCATCTGTCCATGACAGTATCGGTAAGAGTGACCACCGCACAGTCCTTGTGGAGTCAAAGTCCGGCCTTCACATTGAGAACAACCTCCATTGTGTTGTGCGGTACTATCACTGTGCTAAATGGGACAGACTTCACACAGATCTAGTAACTCAAGACTGAGCATCCATGAGGCACTGTGGGCCACCAATAGCAGCAGAATTGTCCTCCAGCACAATCTGTAACCTCATGGCCTAGCATATCCCCCACTCAACTGTTACCATCCAGCCAGGGGATCAACTCTGGTTCAATGGAGAGTGTAGGAGGGCATGCCAGGAGCAGCACCAGGCATACCTGAAGATAATGTGTGAAGCCACCAAAGAGGACGACTTGCATGCCAAACAGCATAAGCCGAAAGTGATAGACAGAGCTAAGCGATGCCACAACCAATGGATCAGTTATAAGCTCTGCTGTCCTGCCACAACCAGTCAAGAATGGCAGTGGACAATTAAATAACTCGCTGGAAGAGGAGGCTGCTCAAATATCCCCATCCTCAATGATGGAAGAGCCCAGCACATCAGTGCAAAAGATAAGGCTAAAGCATTCGCAGCAATCTTCAACCAGAAACACTGAGTGGGTGATCCATCTTGGCCTCCTCCAGTGGTCCCCATTATCAGAGATACCAGTCTTCAGCCAATTCGATTCACTCCATGTGATATCAAGAAACGGTGGGAGACACCAGATACTGCAAAGACTACAGGCCCTGACAACATTCCGGCAATAGTACTGAAGACTTGTGCTCCAGAATTTGCCGCTTCCCTAGTCAAGTTGTTCCAGTACAGTTACAACACTGGTATCTACCTGATAATGTGGAAAATTGCCCAATTACGTCCTGTACATAAAAAACCAGGACAAATTCAACTTGGTCAATTACCACACCATCAGTCTACTCTCAATCATTAGTAAACTGATGGAAGATGTCATCAACAGTTCTATCAAGCAGCACCTGCTCAGAAAATAACCTGCTCAGTGATGCCCAGTTTGGGTTCCTCCAGGGCCACTCAGCTCCTGACCTCATTACAGCCTTGGTTCAAACATGGAGAAAAGAGCTGAATTCCCAAGGCGAGGTGAGAGTGACAGCCCTTGATGTAAAGGCTGCATTCTACTGGATGTGGCATCAACGAGCCCTAGCAAAACTAAAATCAATGGGTATTGGAGGCAAACCCTCCGGTGGTTAGAGTCATACAAAGAACAAAGAAAATTACAGCACAGGAACAGGCCATTCGGCCCTCCAAGGCTGCGCCGATCCAGATCCTCTATCTAAAAGTGTTGCCTATTTTCCAAGGATCTGTATCCCTCTGCTCCCTGCCCATTCATGTATCTGTCTAGATACATCTTAAATGATGCTATGGCGCCTGCCTCTACCACCTCCGCTGGCAACGCTTTCCAGGCACCCACCACCCTCTGTGTAAAGAACTTTCCACACATATCTCCCTTAAATTTTTCCCCTCTCACCTTGAAATTGTGACCCCTAGTAACTGAGTCCCACACTCTGGGAAAAAGCTTCTTGCTGTTCATCCTGTATATACCTGATATGTAGGAAGATGGTCGTGGTTGTGACAGCTCAATCAACTCAGCTCCAGGACACCTCTGCACGAGTTCACCAGGGTAGTGTGCTGAGACCAACCATCTTCAGCTGGGCTTCATCAATGACCTTCCCTCATCATAAGGTCAGAAATGGGAATGTTCGCCAAAAATTGCACAATGTTCAGCACCATTCACGACTCCTCAGATACTGAAGCAGTCCATGTTCAAATGCAACAAGATCTGGACAATATCCAGGCTTGGGCTGACAAGTGGCAAGTAACATTTGAGTCACACAAATGCCAGGCTATGACCATCACAATTAAGAAACAATCTAAGCACCACCTCTTGACATTCAATAGTGTTACCATCACTAAATCCCTCACACTGATCATCCTGGGGGTTAAAATTGAGCAGAAACTCAATTGGATTTAGCATAATGGCTACAAGATCAGGTCAGAAGCTAGGTATACTGTGGCAAGTATCTCACCTCCTGACTCCTCAAAGCCTCTCCATCATCTAAAAGGCACAAGTCAGGAGTGTGATGGAATACTCTCCACTCGCCTGGACAATTGCAGCCCCAACAACATTCAAGAAGCTTGACACCATTCAGGACAAAGCAACCCACTTGATTGGCACTACATCCACAAGCATCCACTCCCTCCACCACCGATGCTCAATTGCAGCAGTGTGTGCTACCTACAAGATGCACTGCAGAAAATCACCCAAACTTCTCAGACAGCACCTTCCAAACCCACGACCACTTCCATCTAGAAGGACAAGGCCAGCAGATATATGGGAACACCATTACCTTCAAGTTCCCCTCCGAGCCACACCCCATCCTGACTTGGAAATATATTACCATTCCTTCACTGTCGCTGGGTCAAAATCCTGAAATTCCCTCCCTAATGGTATTGTGGATCAACCCACAGCAGGAGAACCGCAGTGGTTCAAGAAGGCAGCTCACTGCCACCTTCTCAAGGGCAACTAGGGATGGGCAAGAAATGCTGGCCAGCCAGCGACACCCACATCCCACAAATGAATTTTAAAAATGGTATCAATCTCGATACTCTCCTCTGAACCACCTCCAGTGCATTTACATCCTTCCTTACTTGGAGACCAAAACTGCACATAGTATATGAAATGTGGTGCCACCTATGTCCTTTATAACTGAAGTATATTATGTTATTTTATGTTCAATTCTTCTCATAATGAAGGATAGCATCCCATTAGTTTTCTTGATTATGCGCTTTCCCTGCATGTGATTCAAGTACCAGAACTCCTAGATCCACTAGCACCTTGAATTTCACTGTCACCTGTATTTGTAACACTCTACTTTTATTCATCCTGCCAAAGTGAACAACTTCACATTCTGTAAGATTATACTCCATCTGCCAGATTTTTGCCCGCTCAATCTACCTATCTATGTCTGACTGCAATTTCCGTTGTATTTTACACAACATACTTTCCTACTTTATTTTTATGTTGTCTGCAAATATAGTCACCATACTTTCACTCTCCTTGTCTAAGTCATTGATATAAATGATATATAAGAAGTTAAACACACCATTATAGACCCCTTTCCACTTATTACATCCTGCCAATCAGGCAAGGACGCATTTATGTATTTTCTAGTTTCTGCCAGCCTGAAAATCTTCTATTCAGGCTAATATGTTATGCCATACATGTAGAATTTTTATTTTCCAGAATAGCCTTTTATGTTGCATCTTATCAAATGCTTTCTGGAAATGCAGGTACAGCTTGTTTACAGGCTCACTTCTATACATAGCATGTATCTCTCCTTCAAAGAAGTCTAATACATTTGTTTAATGATTTTTAACTTTTACGAATGCTACCTTTGCCAATCTGATTTTTCCAGGCTATAGTATGTCGATTAAAATCTCCCATGATTATTGAACAAAGAACAAAGAAAATTACAGAACCGGAACAGGACCTTCAGCCCTCCAAGCTTGCGCCAATCCAGATCCTCTATCTAAACCTGTTGCCTATTTTCCAAGGATCTCTATCCCTCTGCTCCCTGCCCATTCATGTATCTGTCTAGGTACATTTTAAATGACGCTGTGGTGCCTGCCTCTACCACCTCCGCTGGCAACGCTTTCCAGGCACCCACCACCCGCTGCATAAAGAACTTTCCACGCATATCTCCCTTAAACTTTTCCCCTCTCACCTTGAAATCATGACCCCCTAGTAATTGAATCCCCCACTCTGGGAAAAAGCTTCTTGCTATCCACCTTGACTATACCTCTCATGATTTTGTAGACCTCAATCAGGTCCCCCCTCAACCTCAGTCTTTCTAATGTAAATAATCCTAATCTACTCAACCACTCTTCATAGCTAGCACCCTCCATACCAGGCAACATCCTGGTGAAACTCCTCTGCACCCTCTCCAAAGCATCCATGTCCTTTTGGTAATGTGGCGACCAGAACTGTACGTAGTATTCCAAATGTGGTCGAACCAAAGTCCTATACAACTGTAACATGACCTGCCAACTCTTGTACTCAATACCCCGTCCTATGAATGAAAGCATGCTTTATGCCTTCTTGACCACTCTATCCACCTGAGTTGCCACCTTCAGGGTACAATGGGCCCGAACACGAAGATCTCTCTGTGCATCAATTTTCCACAGGGCTTTTCCATTTACCGTATAGTTCGCTCTTGAATTGGATCTTCCAAAATGCATCACCTCGCATTTGCCTGGATTGAACTCCATCTGCCATTTCTCCACCCAACTCTTCAATCTATCTATATTCTGCTGCATTCTCCCACAGTCCCCTTCACTATCTGCTACTCCACCAATCTTAGTGTCATCTGCAAACTTGCTAATCAGACCATCTATACCTTCCTCCAGATCATTTATGTGTATCACAAACAACAGTGGTCCCAACACGGATCCCTGTGGAACACCACTGGTCACAGTTCTCCATTTTGAGAAACTCCCTTCCACTACAACTCTCTGTCTCCTGTTGCCCAGCCAGTTCTCTATCCATCTAGCTAGTACACCCTGGACCCAATGCGACTTCACTTTCTCCATCAGCCTACCATGGGGAACATTATCAAATGCCTCACTGAAGTCCATGTATGTGACATCTATAGCCCTTCCCTCATCTATCAACTTTGTCACTCCCTCAAAGAATGATTGCTAAGTCTTTCTGACAAACTCCCATTATTTGTTCTTTTGATACTCCATTGTATGTGAGGTTATTGTTAGGTGGCTGTACTCATTCCCACAATTGACATTTTGCCTGTCATTTCTTGTTTTGACCCAAAATGCTTCTGCTTCCTCATTTTTGGTATTTCTCTCTATTGTGTTAATACTATCATTAACTAACTACCCCTCCACACTTTTCAGGCTTCTTGACTTCCCAATGTCCTGTACGCTTCAATATTCAGGTACCAATCCATATCACCCTGTATTCATATCTTCTCATGGCTGCCAGGCTTTACTTGTTTATTTAAATTTTCTCGTTTGGTTTATCTGTTATGTGTTGGATACTACGTACATTCAGAGACACAAACAGGAGTTTTATCCTTTTATTCCTTTTGTGACCTCTGGTCTCATCTTTTGATTTACTTTTAGGTTTGTTCTCTATACCTCGGTGTCAATCCTTTCTTAAACTAATATTCTGTTTTGCCATGTCTTTACTCTTTGATGTATCACATCTTCCCAAATTTGGCCTCTTGCCTCATAAATTAGTTTCAAACCTTTTTTTATTTCCATGGTTACATGGCTCACAGAACACCAGCCTGGTTCAGGTGCAGACCATCCCAACAGTACAGATCCTACTTTCCCCAGTACTCATGCCACTGTTGTTGAACTGGAACCCACTTTTCCCACACCAGTGTTTCAGCCTTACCATGAGATAAAGCAACACTATTATCTCTGGTGACTTTGGTTGGCATTCTGTTTGCCATAAGCTTATTCAGATACTTAATGGAAGGAAGATTTGCCAATCAATAAATTAAGCCTCAAGGTTTGACTTTTGACATATTGAATTGCACGTAGGTAATATAGAATCATACAATATAAAACTGTATAAAAATTAACTAAAACAATTTGGTAACATTATTGTTGCTTTAAAGTCACACCAACTTAACTTTGTTCTTTTGTTTAGTTGGTGAAAGTTAACTGCCGCAAGCCTTGTTACATTAATGTTGAGCAATCTTAGCAGAAAGAGTATGACGCTCAACACGGTGAAGTTTTCATCATTGACACAGTTCCTGCTGG
This sequence comes from Ginglymostoma cirratum, assembly GCA_024137785.1. Taxonomy (NCBI): domain Eukaryota; kingdom Metazoa; phylum Chordata; class Chondrichthyes; order Orectolobiformes; family Ginglymostomatidae; genus Ginglymostoma; species Ginglymostoma cirratum. The sequence goes on along the minus strand of JAHRHZ010000038.1, from coordinate 10,287,616 downwards.
ACTCTGTGCTCTATTTGCCGATGCTTTGGCCTTGTAGTGGTTAACCACTATATTGCAAGAATAAAAGCTAAATAACACAATTAATCAAATGCAATCAAACTTCCTGTTTACACTGTAACATTTTGAGGTGAGATCTCTGGCCCTATTTAGAAATAACAGTGTGAGAAGCTGTTTTTAACACTGTCTACACAGTGCCTTCACTTGTTTGTACAAGGTGATGAGTCTTGCTGACATCATTAGAAAAGGTACCTCAGGGAAAAGGCTAAAACCAATAAGGTTTGCGTCAGCAAAGTCATAATTCCAGCCGTATGATATATTCAACTGACAAGATGATTCTGCCATTTTGTGGTCCTGGAGAAGAGCAGAGGTTACGCTTTGGAAAATCAGGCCTTAAAAATGAGGTAGTCCTCCCTCCGCACCATGGCTCCTGATATCTCACATTTCCTATTGAAGTTAAGGAACATCAGTGTTGAGTAATGCAATACTGTTGCAGAACCTACCAGGAGTAGGAGCATCTAATTCCCATGTAGAATGTATTTAAAAAAGTGAGAAGGTAACTGTGTGCGGTGACATAAATATGTACAAAAGATTTTTCCTTATTCAACATTTCTGATGATCTGCAGTAGTAACAATGGTTTACAGCATAAATCACAAGTAGACCCCTCAGTCACCAAAAGATATCTGGTGGTGCAAACACAAAGTGACCTAGAATGCACTGTTTTTTAATGTATTCTTTTTTCCACATTCCTTTACAATTATTTCTCTCCCATATAGATTGGCAAAGTATCCCAACCACTGTATTGATCATGTCAGCAGTGTTTATTTATAAAGGAACACAGATCACAAGGTGAAAAATTTGCATTTTCTGGGTGCCGCTACGTCAACCATGTTTCTTCATCTGGGACCTAAAACCATTATAAATGTATTTTTTCATGAGATAGTATACAGTCAGTCGTTCTGGTTCTATGGTCACAAACTTTCTATGTTTTATAATCCCTTCTTGCGCAAAAAAAGAAGATCTAATGACAAGAAAGAGAAAGAATAACTTTTTGGTGATACTCAGGGTTGTTTACATGTTTTTCTTAAAGAAGATAATTCATTTTTAATTCTCTTTAAATTATTTAAAGAGAATAGGTTCACAGCACCATCACAAGCAAACGTAAACATTAGGAACAGAAGGAGGCCATAAGCCTGCTCCAACATTCATTCGGTCAAGGATTATCTGTTTGTGTTCTGAATTCCACATTCCCATCAATCCCCAATGACCTTTGGTTCCCTTGCATCCTAGAATATACCTTTGCATTAAAATATTCAATGACCCTCCTGCATTGGATTCTGAAGCAGAAAGTTTTAATGTCACACAAGCCTCTGAAAGAAAAACATTCTCCTCAGCTCAGTCTTAAGAGGTATAGAGTCTAGCACATTCTCCCCATGTCTGCATGGGTTTCCTCCGCGCGCTCCGGTTTCCTCCCATAGTACAAGGATGTGCAGGCTAGGTGGATTGGCCATGCTAAATTGCCCATAATGTTCAGGGATGTTTAGGTTAGGTGGTTAGGCATGGGAAATGTAGGGGAATGCGTCTGGGTCGGATGCTCTTTGGAGGGGCGGTGTGGACTTGTTGGGCTGAATGGCCTGTTTCCATGCTGTAGGGATTCTATGATTCTATGGTAGAGATTGAAGCACGGAAATAAACCCTGCGGTCCAACTCGTCCATGCTGACCAGATATCCTAAATCAATCTAATCCCATTTACCAGCACTTGGCCCATATCCCTCTAAACCCTTCCTATTATATACTCATCCAGATGCCTTTTAAATGTTGTAATTGTACCAGTATCCACCACTTCCTCTGGCAGCTCATTCCATACATGCACCAAACACTGCATGATAATGTTGCTGCTTAGGTCCCTTTTAAATCTTTTCCCTCTCACCTTAAACCTATGCCCTCTAGTTTTGGACTCCCCTGCCCTGGGGAAAAGAAGAGGCTGATCTCTAAATTTAAAACTGTGTCCCTTAAGTTCTTGACTCACTCGCAGGAGGAGATATCTCTTCGACATCACCTTGTCAAGACCTTTCAGAATTTTATGACCTTAAATAACTCCACACTCTTCTAACCTATAGTGAAAACAATTTTTCTTTATAAGACCCCATACTCATTCTAGGTATTAATTGAGTAAACTTTGTCTAAACTGCCTTTAACACATTTACATTCTTCCCTAAAGGAGACTAAAACTGTATGTGCTATTTGAAATGTGATCTCACCAATGACCTGAATAAATGAAGCATAAACTCCATTCTTTTAGGTTCAATTGTTCCTTTAACATAGGGTAGCACTCTGTTAGCCTTCTTAATCACTTGCTTCTACCTGCATACTCATGTTTTATGACTCATCATTAGGCGAACTGCATCCCTCCGGATTCTGCAATCATTCATCGTTTCAATAATGCTTGTCCTTTTACTTCATCCTGCCAAAGTAAACAACTTCACATTTCCCCACATTATACTGCACCTGCCAGATTTTGTCTATGTTGGTCTACATCCTTGTTATGTCACCTTCACAATAGTCTTTTCTACCTATCTTTACATACTCTGCTAATTCAGCCACAATTGACATCAATTGTGGGACTCCATTTATCACATCCTGCTAATCTGAAAAAGGCACAATTATGTATATTGTCTGCTTTCTGCCACCCAGCCAATCTTCTATCCATGCTAGTATGTTACCCGCCTTACCTTGGCAATTACCTTTTATGTTCACTGACATAGGGTACATTGAGGTGTTCTTTTAGACTTCCAAGGACATTCTGTTGTTCAATCTGCTTTTTCCAGGTCCTTTCACTTCTTCACAGGAGGCACAGAGCAAATGGTCAATCTCTAAAACGTCTCTTAGTTATTAGTTGAAGGCAGCAGCTTACTGCAATCGGTGGGAGAAGATAACTAGATTTCTTCAGGCCTCAGGTACTTTTACTGGAGAGAGAGAGAGAGAGAGAGAGAGAGAGAGAGAAAGAACCTGCCCTTGCAGCAGTCCAAAGGCTTTTCGCTTTATCATTCACAGCCACAAGCTGTTCAGCTACCAGAAATCTGAACATTGTTGCCAGGCCAGTGATGTTTGGCAGCCACGCCTGGTTACAATTACAATTACAAACCAATCAGCTACTTGTTGCCAAGCGAATCTCTCTCTGTCCACATATGCTACTGCTGTGCCATCTACGAATATCTTTCGCCATAGCTTGAAAAAGTAGCAGTGTAAACACCACACAATCAGTTTCAGTAAATTGTTTTGAAAAGAGCAGCAATTTATTCCAAAATCCTTGCTTTTAAAACAGTACTTTTTCCCATCTTAGTCTGGAACAAAAATGCAAACAATGAAATGATACCGGCTTGTCACATTACCAAATCAATTCTAGTAGTCGAGCGACATCAGGCATTTTTTTGAAAGATAGAGAGAAAAAAAGTGGTCTTTGTGACGACATAGATACGTAGTTATGAGCTTCTCCTGGGATTAAGTATGACACCAAGGTTATAAAACATTTGGCTTTGTCTCAGACAGTTGCCAGGAAGGGACTGGAGTTTGGTATCAGAGTTTGGAGCAAGATCTAAAGAATTTCTTAAGCCTTCCCAATAGTTAATATATGAACATATATGTTAGATGTCAGAGTAGGCCATTTGGCCCCATGGGGCTGCACCACCATTTATAATAAGATTATGACTGACTTCACTATGACCCCAGCTTCACACTTCCTCCAACCCACTGATTGTTCACCCCTTGCTTACTAAGGCAGTACTCAGCTCTGCCTTAAAAACATTCGAAGACACTGTTTTTACCATCTTTCAGGTGAGAGTTTCAATAACTCAAAACATCTAACAGAAAAGTTATTTCTTCATCAATGTCTTAAATGAGGACCCCTTATTTTTAAAGAGTGACCCTGAAATCTACATTCTTCCAAAAAAGGAAACATCCTTTTCATACCCAACCTGTCAAGTTCCGGAAGGATATCATGTTTGAATCAAGTCCAGCAGGTATAAGCCAAGGCTACTCAACCGATTTTCAAAGGACAATCTGCCCATTCCAAGTACTCCAGTAAACCTCTTGTGAACTGCTTCCAATGCATCTACATCCTTTCTTAAATGAGGACCTTGGAGAGGAAAGGGATGTGGAAAATGAATTAATGGTTTGCAAGGATGGTGGGACCAACAGTCTTTTTTGAAGAGATGGATGATGACAATCAGTTGCAAGTAGAGAGACCTAGTGCCTGAAGGAACTGTCAGGAAGGGAGATTGGTTGAACAGCAGTTCAGTAGAAATAGAACCGAGGGATTGGGTGGTAGGTTTCTTGCATACAACCGCTTTGAGAGGGCAGAAAGGGAGATAGCATAGAAATTGGACAAAAATATGAGTTCAAGCTAAGTTAAGAACTTTTGTTCAGTTGGCTAGTGGAAATGATGAAAGTGTCAAAAGCAGCTAACCAGATAGCCTTAGTCCATGAGCTCCTTGCACAAATTGTATGAGTTTTTCTTATTGATTCACAGATGAGGGCATTGCTGGCTAGACCATTATTTATTGCTCATCCCTTATTGCCCAGAGGGCAGGTAAGAGTTAACCACATTGTTGTGAGTTTGGAATCACATGTAGGCCAGACCAGGTAAGGACGGTAGTTTCCTTGCCCAAAGGGCATTAGTGAACCAAATTTTTTTTCCGACAATCAACAATGGATTCATGGACCTTAGAATCATGAATGGCTTTAGCAGATGAGAGCAGGAACCAGTAGTGCTGTATGTGGTTCAATCAAATCCAGCAGAAAATTGCTAAACCAATTATCCATTATATCCTATGAATCTGTGTCTTTTGACTAAAGGAGATGCAGGAAGGTGTCATACCAGTTGAATAGTGAAAGTCAGAGAGAGTAATGCTTCTATTGGAAGCTAGAGCATCAAAGGTGTAGGTGAGGATATGATTGAACAAATCAGAAGCTGTAGAAATGTTGGAGTGAACAGAAGGCCAAAGGCTAGAGAATCTGAATTTTGAAAGTGCAGTTTGAGGTGAACTGGGGGAGGGATTATTCTAGGACCAGATGCAATGCCAGTTTTGCATCATACCTCACCTACCATATTCTGAATTTTGTCATCTTGGAGAAATATGCATTATTCTTCACATTAGTCACAATTGACATCAACTTGAAGATGAAAGGTGATGACCCTGTGGAGTGTGGGTTCAATTAATGGTTAGATTCTTAAATGTTACTGGAACTGAATTTCCTGTTTGTGAATAATGTCCTTTCAATCAGAAGGGGTATCTTTTCGTCATCTTCTCACTTGCTCACGCAACTTAGAGCAGTGAAGGGACCATTTCCTGTTTATTTCATTAGGCTAAAGATAGAAATACTTTACAAACAATAAGTAATGTGATCAGTCTTATGGTTTTAGTTGAAGGTCAGCTGTAAACAAAACATCAAACAAGAATGACTTATAGATCAGAATGGAAGATTCACAGCAATGGAGAGGGGGAAAATGTATACAATTTAATTTCTGAGAAGCTTAGAGTAAAAGCCAAAATTGATTCCCAGCCCACCTGAATTTTCATTGGACCAGTCCAATAGTATCGGGTGAGGGAAGAATGTTAGCCAAGATGCAAAGAGGATCCTCTTCTGACAATACCAGCCAATCTTCATCGCCACAACAGGAACACACTTTTGGGACCATGGTTAGCCCCTTGGTCAATTTGAATATTTTGGTTCAGTACCATCTTTTCTCCATGTTCCTCTCTCAAAAAGAAACTCCAGTCAGATTTACTCCACATCTCTCATGTGGTGATATGTCTAGTTAAGTAGAGATTAAATATTTGGAAGTTCTATGGAGCATTGCCCATTTTTGATTCACCCCTGTTTTGAGTCCAGACAGTGATCGATGGCACATTATTCAGACTCATAGAATTTTGCTGTTGCCTACCCCTGTTATCATCTGATGAATGAAAATAGTCAGGAAAATCTATTACAAAGGAGGACATAAAAAGACACCTGGTTGGTAATGATCTGACTGGGCACAGTCAGCATAGATTTATGACTAGGAAATCACATTTAATGAATTTGTTGGAAATGTTTGAAGATGTTTGTAACAAAATTGATAAAGGAGAGCCGATGGACATATATACTTAATTTTCAAAAGGCATTTGATAAAGGTTCCCACAGGTGCCTGATTAGAGAAATTGAACTGCATTGGTAGGAGGTAATGTACTGGCATGGGTCAATGATTGGCTAACAGACAGAAACCAGAGAGTAGGAATATATTGGTCATTCTTATATTGGCAGGCTGTGACTAGTCGGATATCATAAAGAACAGTACTTGGGCCCCAACTGTTCACAATATGATTCAATGACTTGGAAGGGGGAGGGAACCAATTGTAATATTTCCCAATTTGCAGATGATACAAAGCCAAGTGGGAATGTGTTTTATGAGGAAGGTGTAAAGCAGTTTCAGGAGGATTCGTACAGGTTTAGTGAGCGGGCAACAACATGCAGTTGGAATACTAAGTGGAAATGGTCAGGTGATCCAGATTGGTAGGAGAAATAGATGTGCAGAGTATTTCTTAAATAGTAAGACGCTGGAAAGTGTAGATGTACTACGTGTCCTTGTGGATAAGTCATTGAAGGCTAACATGCAGGTGAACTGAGTTATTAGTAAGAATAATGAAACATTAAACTTTTTTGGAAGAGGGTTTGAGTACAGAAATAATGAGGTCTTGTTTCAATTTTAAAGGAGCTTGGTTAGACCACACCTGTAGTACTGTGTGAAAGTTTTGCCTCCTTATCTTCAAAAAGATATTCGTGCCATAGAGTGCAATGCACTCTAATTTATTAATTGAAAGGAATCTGCCTGTATGAATGTAACAGTCAAAACATTTTCATGAATTTCTGTGCACAATCCTCAGAGATCTGTTTGGTGTCTTCATTCTGCCCTAGCCATTGTCTTCCACTGATATTTGCACTTCCAGTCAAGGTTAGTGGATGGTTCCTTACAGACACAGTTACCTTCTGAAGAAGTGCTTAATGACTTGGAGGATGTGCAGGAAGTCACATGAAAAATAAGTTTTTGTGGTGCTGCAGAAGTGGTTCTGATGTCAGCAACATCAACAGCAACTTATTTTTATAGAGAGCCTTCAATGTAATGAAACATCTCAAGCACTGAACAGGAGCATTATAAACCAAGGTATGACACTGAGCCATGAAAGGAGATATTAGGTTAAATGACCAAAAGTATGTAAAAGAGATAGGATTTAAGAAGTATCTGAAAGGAGGAGAGTGAAGTAGAGTGGAAGAAAGCTGCAGGAGGAGAATTTCAGAGTTTGAAGCAGAAGTAACTGAAGGCATGTCTGTAAGTGGTAGAAGATTTTATTTGGGATGCCCAAGATGCCAAAATTAGAGGAGCTCATGTACTTCAGAGGTTTGTGAGGCTGGAGAAGATTACAGAGATAGGGAGGGATGATACCAAGGTAAGTATTTTAAAACAGGGATGAGACAACAAGAATATGTTGTTCAACAGGGAGCCAATGTAGGTCAGTGACCACATGCACAGGAGGAAAATAGGATTTGCTGCAAGTTAAGGTATGGGCAGCAGCATTCTGGATGTTGTCAGGGATACAGAGGATGGGATGCGCAGTCCCAGCCATTGGAATGCATTTGGATTGACCAGTATAGAGGCAGCAAAGGTACTGACAGATAAATCCATCACTGGTCTGTGTATTGCGCACCACCAAAATCTCCAACTTATCAAACCTACCTCTTTCTGCATTGGCCACTCAAAAACTAGCTCTCAATTTGCATAGAAGTGCACTGTTAAAATCCCAACTATACAGCCTAGTTAAGCTGGCGGACTGAGTGCACAGTTGATTGATCAGGATAAGCATTGCTGCTGCATCTAATGCTCCAGGAAGATGAGGATCTCCCTTCATGAATGTATTTAGTGCAAAGGCCTAAGCCATCATGGTGGAGATCAACTCCTCTCAAATCTCTTCCAGCATAAGCAATGGGCCTGAAGTGCTTCACAATCTCTCAATCTACTCCTCCAGTATAGCATTTTTCATTGAAAAGGCCCAAGCATCTGAAGACAAATGTGACTCTTGCGCCCTCCAATGGGGTTTCTGCCCTCCTGCCTCTCACTTTTGAAACTTCAGTGCAAACATTCTTGAGCAGGCAGACAAAATTACTACCTAGCTGACGTCATGTGTGATAATTTACTGACTTCAAACATAATATTGTGGTGAGGAGGACAGCACAGGAGGAGGCTGTAAAGCTCATCCAATTCCAGCAGCACTTTCATGGGACAATCCAGTCAGTCCCATTTCACCGTCACTCTATTGCTGTGGCCCACAAGTCCATTTTCCCCAAGTTTCTATTTTCCTTAAGAAATCATTCATCACCTTGTTACGAACAGGAGAGGTGATGGGTCCCCTCTATATAGAACCCCTCAGTAAATGGCAAAAAATTTCTTCTCTTTTTAATATGCAGTTATCTCTGACTTCCTTTATGATATAGACACTTAATCTGAATTAATAAATGATTTGCAAGGTTTTCTTGAGCGAATGAAAGAGAAACTTTGTTACCCACTAAAACCATGAGGAAAATGATTGTCCAGAAATTCCAGACAAAATAACATACAGAAACACATTTAAATGATTTTGATACTGGAAATTCCTGCACAGAAGCATCCTTTAATGAAATAGGGGAGACATATCCAGGAATCCTCACAGCCAGCAGGGGAGAAGGATCGTCATTGATATCACGGCCCTTTTGTGACTTGAATAAAAAATTCATTTTTTTTACCCCATATCCAACCAACGATTCCCACTTCTGGTGAGTGAAAACCAAAAAATATTGAATGATAATCAGACAAGTTGGATGCAGAAGAGGTATAAACATGTAATTTTTTAAAAGTCTCATTTTTAATTCTATGTGGGGCCACAAGGAAGAACTAGCTGTTTGGAGTCCCAATTGAAAAGCATGGACCTCACATAATCTGAACATTCATCACCTTTCAGACCACCTGATGTTTTGCCTCAGCTCATTTTTTTCACCTCCAGTTTCTAATTAATTTATTTTATTCTTTTATGGGATGTGGGCATTAGCAGCAAGGCCAGCATTTGTTGCCCATCCCTAAAATGCCTTTGAACTCAGAGACATGCTGGAGCACCTCAGGGGGCAGTTAAGAGTTATTGTGGAACCGGAGTGACATTCAGGCTAGACTGGATGAGCATGGCAGAATTTCTTCCTCAAAGGACATTTACCAACTGAGTGAATGGTGACTTCCCTTATCAACGGGGCTTCAACTTCAAGTGATGAAGGGCAACAGCGTTACATGGATCATCAAACACACCTGTGAGTAATACAGGCTATATGAACTTTAGGCATTAACTTACAGTGTTCACTCCAAATCCTTCCCCCAGCACTCAACCATATGATTGAAAATTGCAAATCATTTCCATTAATGGCCATGATGCAACAATATTTGGCGGTCAGGAAATATTGACTATAGTTGCACAAGGTAGTAATTACCTTCCAAGTTCCCAACGCCTGCCCATGGTGCAGGAGCTGCTCACTTCACACCTTGGGCCTTAAAATCTCATGTAATGCTACAGATGTGTCAGCCATGTGCCTTCAGTAGTGTATTTGCAATTAGACAAACATTTGCACATGCCGGCGATGGTGAGAAATGAACATATTTTTACAAACCCAATAACTTATCTACATTGATGAGTCACCCATGCCATCAAATTGTTTCTTTCCTTCCATTATGTCTCATTGCGGTCTGGGGTAATGGAAGTCTGCCCAACTTTGGAGCTCAATGTCCTTGAAACTTTGGCCTGGTAACCTCAGGCACATTGTGCCTGGGTGAGCCAGACATGCCGAATGTCCCCTGGCCAAGGCAGGTAAACCCTCCTCGGCTTGACATCCCACAGGGCTGAGAGGGGGCAGGCAGGGTGGAGGTGGATATCCTGGCCACCTCTGGAAAGTCCTGAGAGAAGACTTCTGGGATGGGTGGAGGGTTGGGGGGCGCTGGTATGTGGTTCTTCCTCTGGTTTGACTCTTTTAAAATTGTTCAGGCTTTCACACTCATCTATCAAATCACCACTAAACCTTTCCTATTCTTAGGGGAACAACTCAGCTTTGCCAACCTCCCCACACGGCTGAAATGCCTTATCACAGTAATGTGATCAGTCATGTACAATGATGTTGTGCACCATGGTGATGATCAACCCTGCATTAATCATTGCCTGTTATGCCTGAGCTGCTGGTTACATGGGGAGGTGAAAAAGTGCAGAAAAAGGTTAAAGATGGGTGTGGTATCACTGTAACCTAAGTGGGTGTGAAGAGTGATGTGATGGAATACACATGATAAGGCTGAGTGAAGGGGGGGGAAAGTTGTACACCACAGGGTATTGGAGAATCAATATGTATCATTACTTTCTTAACCTGAGGAGACCATTGAACCACTTCCTGCAGAACAATTCCCTATCTGCTGTCTGTCTCAACTCTCTCTAACCACACTGTAGCAAGTTCCTTCCTCCTATTTCTGGCAGCAAGTATGTCCTTTTACTCCTGGCAGCATCGAGCAGTATTTGAGGGGGACCATCACTGAACCTGGGTGCTGGCTTCATGAACCCATTCTTTACACCAACTGGCTCTTATATATTCCATTTTATCATTGCTCTTTAAATTGTCTAGTTTCAGAAGTTGCCAACCAATTAGCACTTCCCTTTCACTTAGTATAAGTGCTGTTTTTCTTCCGGAGGGTCTGTTTCCATGCTGTATGACTCTATGACTCTGTACATTAGTACTTCTTGCAGAGTGCTCCGATGAGTGCAAGTCAAAAAACTTAGTCAAAATAAGTCTTTCCTTTTAGCTATACTCATGTTCTGCACTACCAATTATTTGAAGTGAAATTATTCCTTGATATATTCCCAATGTGGTGCTCATGGAATACTAAACCATTGATGCCATATCTTCCGAAGTGCCAGGTTCTGTTGCTCCTTGTCTGCATCATGTATATATTTCTCACAGATATTGAAAAGAGGTCAGATAAGGCCAAACACTTCCAAAATGATGGCTAGGTACCACAGGTAACTCAGCCTGAGTTTCAGTCAAATGATTGTATTTGGAGCAGAGGCTGAAATAGGTGTTTGAAAGAAAAGGATACGATCTTGTGCTAATGTCGAAGTCCAAATATTTTACCTGTTTTTGTGATTCATGGGTGTTACAAATTATGTGAATATGAGCAAAACCACAGCTTGGATCAATGCTGGGGAACATTACTAGCTCAAAACTTAGCCAGTGCTGAATTGGCTGAGATCAAGTGATAGGGCAGTGCAAAGTCTATGGGTATCATGGTCTTGATGGGGTGATGGGCAAGTTTGCAGGATTTGGGGTGGAGAAGGGCATGGAAAATATACATTCTGGAAATTGTAGGGAAAGAAAAGAATATCAATCATTCATTGCTGTTGTTTCAATTTTTCATCTACTCGTTCCTGATCGAAGATACACAGCCTCTGAAACCAAAGTTGTGTAGTGATCCCGATCTGATTTCCTAGCATTCATTCTCTGGTCTCCCATATGAAGAACAACTACTCAGTGAAGGTGGTAAAGAGTTTCTGTTGACCATGGCTGAATACCTAGTAAGGCCTGTTGCATTCAAAGGTAGGACTAAAGGTCAAAGACAAATACAAGCTCAGCCCCTGGGGAATGAGCACCTGATAGTTGAGTGCTGAAGCAGCTTTCACTGTCACATTGCAACATGCAGTATATATTCTCTCATCGGTTTCATGTCTGACAGGGTGCAGCATCTCAGGTTTAATTATCCTTCTGCAGAAGGATGTGAAAAGAGGAAAGGAATCAGCGGAAAGCCAGCAAGTGACTGTTTCGTAATTTACACTGAATAAATTAGCTTCATGTTGTTCAGTTTCCGGACCATGCGAAGATCATGCTAAACCTTTATCAAGTGTGGGTAGAGATGGCTTGAAATGTGAGAAGTAGATAGGGCTGCTTTGAGAAAATGTCACTATATACCAATAATGTGAGAATTGGAATAGAGAGCAATGATCCAATTCTCCTCTCTACTTTCAATGCTAGTGATGAGTTTTGTATCCAATCAGATTTGCATTATGAAAATAAAGAAAGAACTGTAGATGCTGGAAATCAGAAACAAAAACACACATTGCTGGACAAACTCTGTCGGTCTGGCAGCATCTGTGGAGAGAAAGCAGAGTTAATGTTTTGGGTCCAGTGATCCTTCTTCAGTAATCCATGTCCCTCCACACCAACTACTTATTCTGTTGTAAATTTGGATGCTTCGTATTGGAATCTAGAAAAGGAAAATAGAGCTATTTTGGAATCTGGATTCTCTGGAATCAGGGAAAAACTGTTTCTCCTTATCTCTGACCTAAAAGGAATGGCCCAGCACTTTTAACGAGTGCCCTCCAGTTGTGGGTTCACCCACAAGAGGAAACATCCTGTCCACATTCACCTTGTCAAGAATATTCAGGATCTTATGTTCTTCATCAAGTCACCCCAGCTCTTCTACAGGCCAGTGACAGAGAGTGCACAAGGCAATGTGAGTGCAGTGTCCAGCACCTTTGACCCTTGGTAAGCTTGTTATGCAAATAAAGCTATGTACTTTCTCATTCTGCCCCACTTTGTCCATGGGGAAAGAGAACTGGGTGTTCTGTCTAATGTGGACAGCTTTGGTGAACCTCCCTGATATAGCAATGGACTGTAAACAGAGAGATGCCCAATTTTGCAGCCCTTATATTGCTCACACCTTAAAAGTGCACTGCCATGTTGACCTTGATAGCCACAGACAACGCTGTCTGTTTCCTGGATTGAGTTGTCAATGGATCAAAAGGCATTGGTAATAATGTGCTTGAGATGGACATGCCTAAGACTCACTATGGTTATTACCACCTGTTCAGGGGCCACCTCACCGATACTGTCCTCAGAGATGTTCCTCTCTCTTGATTTTCTTCTGCTCTCACATTCCTAGAACCCATGACTGATTTGAAACTGCCAGCTCAAAAAAACGTTGCAATACCAGTAAGACCTTTCCGGCAGTAAAAATCCAAAATCAGATAAGCAGGCCAAAAAACATAACCAGCTACCCCGTATGACAAAGCAAAATTAACCTGTAAATACAGCTCCAAAAGGCACCACTCAAAGTCCAGTCTACCTATGGCTGAATGCTTTATCACTTATCAACTCCAGGGTTAGCACATGCTGATATCAAGCAGGATGAGTGGGAAGATCTCTATCTCAATGTTTGCCATTATTCTAGTTTACACCTTAAACAACCCATTCCAACATAACAGGCAACATTAACCTGGCTCGTGATTAAGGCTCATTTCTTTCCCTCCTTATTGCATGCTTAGCATCTGAAAAACAGTTGTGTACTGTCAAATTTATAGGCCATAGTATCTCGAAGAAGACTCAGTCACTTTCTGTTTTACCAGTTTTAGCACGCAACCACATGTAATCCGCACTTGAAGTTGGCATTGCACACTAGTGAAGTAACGTAAGCATTTTCTGACACTAAATTAAAGAGTTGGGAGCATATTTGTAATGTCCCAACTTATTAATACAAACATCAGAAAACTTTTAACTTTTTGAAGTGTATTTTAATAAAAATGCATATTTTTTCTGAAGAGCAAGGATGCCTCGAAAGGATAGTTCTTCTATTTCAGCTTTAAGTAAAACAACGTAACTCAAGGCAGGTGATCATACTATTTTATGCCATTGTGTTCCTATACAGTTTAGAAAACTATAGCTACAGGATAGTGAGGGATGGGCACTGTCTTACTTGAACAAACAATTTCATTGTCAATTTCATGTTGTCAATCATTTTTAGTTATATATCAGAGTATTCTATTCCTCTCTGGTTCTTTTAAATAGTTATAAATAGAGAAAAGATCATTTCAGCTGTTAATAACATTTCTGTCACCGGACTCCATGACAAGCAGGATTTCCTCTCACATTGTTTCCTGCGGGTGCTGTTGTGACACTGAACTTTACCCACATTGTTCAATTTAATTGGAAAACTTTAGAAGTACATATGTATATGTACTGTATGTACTATTACCAGACATGTAAAAAAATGCAAATACATATCATCTTTGAAAATACATCCACAAAAAAAAATCTGATGGTAAAATATTTGCGGAATAATAACAATTCTATTTTTATGAATAAGCCCCCATCACGAAATATATATTAAGGTATGGCCAGAGGTTACAAGAGCTCAGCGTGACCAACTATATAGTGTTGTAAACCTGTCTCTCATCCATGCTCCCTTCAATCTCTGTCTTCCGTATTTGGAGGATGTGTTTGCTGAATTTGCTCCATTTGCAGGAAGAGTTCATGAATGAAATATCCCACCTGTCACACAGTTCCCCATGATTTTGTTTTCATGCAGTTTCTATTTGTGTTGACTGGGGCCAGTAAAATTTAAAATGCTGGCTTACTAAATATAAATAAATTGTTTGCATGGGCGGCATGGTGGCTCAGTGGTTAACACTACTGGCTCACGACCTCACAGGTTTGATTCCACCCTCGGGTGACTGTCTGTGTGGAGTTGGCAGATTCTCTCCGCATCTGCGTGGATTTCTGCCGGGTGCTGTGGTTTCCTCCTACGGTCTAAAGATTTCCAAGTTAGGTGGATTGGCCATGCTACGTTGCCTGTAGTGTCCAGAGATGTGCAGGTTAGGTGCGTTAGCCATGGGCATTGCAGGGATAGGGTAGGAGGATGTGTCTGGGTGGGATGCTCTTCGGAGGATCGGAGTGGACTTTTTGGGATGAATAACCTGTTTCCACACTGTAGGTATTCTATTCTATTCTAAGAATTGTCTTTTGTATCTTCACACCTATTTAATTATCAATGAAGCATAGTTACTGTCAAAGGTAGACCAGTTAACACCTTTTTATTATGGCTTTGCTTGAGGTGTGACCAGGCCACACGGAAATCTTCCTGTTTGTCTTTGATTGTACAAGGGGATCACTTCCCTCTGTCCAAATAGACGGATGAAATCTGCAATGCAGCCCTCCCTTCACGCCACATCAAAGTAACAGAGATAACAAGGTCTAGACCTTATCTCTAGAGCTGGATGAACACAGCAGGCCAAGCAGCATCATAGGAGCAGGAAAGCTTGACGTTTCCGGCCTAGACTAACAGCCTGGATTATGTCCTCAAATTCTGATATTTTTTTGTTATACATGCATGGGATGAGGCGTTGCTGGCTAGGCCAATTTTATTGCCCGTCCTTAATTGCCCAGAGGTCAGTAAAGAGTCAACCATATCGCTCTGGGTCTGGAGCCACATGTAGGCCAGATTAGGTGAGGATGGCACTCCTAAAAGAACATTAGTGAACCAGAGATAAAAGGTACTGCAGATGCTGGAGAATCCGAGATAACAAGCATGGGGCTGGATGAACACAGCAGGTCAAGCAGCATCATAGGAGCAGGAAAACTTGACGTTTTGGGCCTAAACCCTTCATCAGAAATGGGGGAGGGGAAGAGGGTTCTGAAATAAATAGGGAGAGAGGGGGAGGCGGATAGAGGATGGATACTTTACAACAATTAATAGTGTTTCTGTAATTGCCATTAGGGCAGCTTTTTATTGAATTCAAATTTCACTGTCTGTCGTGGTGTGATTCAAACTCATGCCTCTAGAATATTAGCCTGGCATTCTGGATTATTAAACTATTGATATTACAACTACCTACCCATGAAACAATCACCTTCAGACTCAAGTGGCAATGCTACAAAAGAGCAAAGCTGACACATTTGAAAAGCTCAGTTTCTGAAATTATAGCCAAGCTTCTCCTTCGCTGTTTCATTACCATGAAGCCAGATGCCCAAGCCGGTGCACAGACAAGCTTTCCAGGAAAATGCACATGAACATGAAGCATCAAACTGATGATGCTCCAACATTGGAGCATAGAATCCCTGCAGTGTGGAAGCGGGCCATTTGGCCCATCAAGTTCACACCAACCCTCCAAAGAGCATCCCCCTACTCTATCATTATAACCCTGCATTTCCCACAGCTAATCCACCTAGCCTGCATATCCCTGGACACTACAGGCAATTTAGCATGGCCAATCCACCTAACCTGCGCATCTTTGTGACTGTGGGAGGAAACTGGAGCACCCAGAGGAAACCCACGCAGACATGGGGAAAATGTGCAAACTCCATGCAAATTGTCACCCGAGGGTGGAATCGAACACAAGTCCCTGGCGCTGTGAGGCAGTAGTGTTGATCACTGAGCCACCTTGCCACCCTAGGATCATAGAATCATATGAATGTGAAACAGCACAAGTAGCACGCTAAACAAAGGGAAAGCTAATCAGAGCTAGGGGGAAAGTTCAAGGAATGGGACTAGCAGTTCTTGCAGAGCAGGCTGAATGGTCTCCTATTGTGCTGTAACTATTCTACAATTCTAGAGACAGAGCGAAATGATCCCATAACTAATGGATCGAAACAAAGCTCTGCAATGTGGCCACACCCCGTGACTAATCATAGGGGATAACTAATAGGGTATGGAGGGCTAGCGCAAAGGGAGAGCTGAGGCCTGCGCAAATTAGCCATGATCTTGTTGAATGGTGGAGCAGGCTTGAGGGGTGAATGGCTTGTTTTTGTCCTTTCTTCATGTTCTAAACAACTAATGTGAGAAGCAGCCTCAAAATAACTTGTTCTTCAATTATTGAAATGTAGAAGCGAATCATGTGGCATTCGTTCATTGATGAAATCTTCATTCTGGGTTCTAACAGCACCACTGCATGTTACAACAAAGGACATGATATGAGTTAATTTCCAATGGTGAGTTAAGGAGAAAGTGATTGTTCTTGACATCAAGGCCACATTAGACAGATTGTGGCAGCAAGGTGTGAATCAGAGAATCAGAATCACAGAATCCCCACAGTGTGGAAACAGGCCCTTCAACTACTGAACCAAATGCCAGCAGGAACTCTTTCATTCCAAAATGCTTTATAGGTAGTGAAATTCTTTTCAAGCAGTCAGTGTTGCAATGCAGAAGGTTCAACAGCTCATCTGTGCACAGTAAGCTCCCACAACATCAATATAACAACAATTTGTTCTTGAGTAGTTGATTGAGAGGCAATGTTGGCCAGGATACTGAAGATAACTACTGTTCTTCCATGAAATGTTGCCAGGAAGTCTTTTACATTCACATGATGGGCAGGGACTTGGTTTAACACCTCATCATCTCTGAAAATGCAGCACTCCCTCTGTACAGCACGAGAGCATCAATCTTGATATTTATGATCAATGACTGAAAAGGGACTTGAAGCCATAACCTTCTGGTCTAGAAGTGACAATGTTACCAATTGACCCCTACCTGATACATGATCTCCCTAAGGCAATGTCCAATGTCAACCTATCTTCATTTGTTTCATTAGAGACCTTCCCTTCTTTAAAATGCCAGAAGTGAGTTTGTTTGCTGATCTTCATACTTGAATATTTCTTGTCTCTCGTCTCATCCCTCGCCCCCTAAACCAACTCCTCTTACTGTGGAAATCCAGCCCCTTTTTTTAAATATTTATAACCCAGCATCCAATCAGCCAATTAATCAACTAAACAAAAACATTTTAAGTGCTGTCCACCAGGGGCAGTACAACAATAGGAAAAATGAAGGAAGGGCAGGAAAAAGCTGATGTTGAAGGGGGAGAGCATTAACTCTAGTGCACACAGTGGCACTTCTCTGTAAAAGCTTTGAAGATACTGAAAGCCAGCATTATTTTGAAACCAACCACAGAATCACCCGAGAGAGCTACTGCCCAGGACATGATGAGAGGATGAATGTCAGTCACTAAAGGGATTCAGAATGAATTGGGCAAAATTTTGGATATGGTGTTAATAATTAAAGTTGACAAGACACCAGGATCAGATAAGATGCATCCAAGGATTTTGAAGGGGGTGAGAGTGGAAATTGCAGAAAACTGGAAATTGCAATTACAGTCTTATTCAAGAGAAGTTATAAGGATAAACCCTTCAATTACAGACCAGTCAGTTTAACACCAGTATGGTGGGGCTTCTGGAGACAACTATTCAGCATATAATTGGTAGTTACATGGGAAAAGGTGGGTTTATTAGGAAGAGCCAGCATGGATTTCAAAAGGAAAATCATTCCTGATTTCCATTCAAATTAGCTGAAACTTCCTCCAAGTAAACATGGGAAAGATTAAAGCCATTTTCTTAAGTCTCTAGCATGATCACTGTTCCTTAGCTTTTGATTCAGTTATCCTCTCCAGCCAACAGTCAAGGCTGAACCAGACTACTTGCAAAGTTTGTTATCTATTTGACCCTGTGCTTTGCTTCTGATCCCATACCCACCTCTTCACAAAGATCACCTGCTTGCACATCTATTATTTGTTGCTGAAATCCTCATTCAGGGTTTTGTTCCCTTTAGATTCAGCTCTTCCGATTCTCTGAGCTAGCCTCTAATTTTCCATCCTTTGTAAGTATAAACTTACCCAAAACAATTTGACGAGCATGCAGAGTGGAGTCACCTGGAGAAACATATCTAACTATGTGCTTCAATTGATACAGTTGTCAAATGGCCTCCTTCCGACTGCTTGGCTGATTTTCAATTGTCATTGATGATTATCCCAGAAGGAATTATTTACAGAAGTTGAAATGAGGAGTTGGTTTGATTCATTGACATCTTAACGAGGTTTTAATGAATTTTTTCTTTCATTGGTTTGTTTTTCTAATGCCCATGTTTATGTGGACAGGTTTAAGTGATGTGAAGCAGGATAAAGTGACTGATATGGAAACCATGAATGGCAGTGTCTAATTTACACTTCTATCAGGTTTTGCAGTTTTTCCAAAGAGTTTATGAATGGATGCTTTTCTTTCTTGAGCATTTCAAGACTTATATAATGGGATTATATTCATTGGAATTCAGAAGATTGAGGGGGAATCTTATAGAAACGTATAAAATTAAGAAGGGAATAGATAAGATAGAAGTAGAGAGGATGTTCCCACTGGCAGGTGAATCTAGGACAAGAGGGCATAGCCTCAAGATTAGAGGGAGCAAATTTAGGACTGAATTGAGGAGGAACTTCTTCACCCAGAGGGTTGTTAATCTGTGGACTTCCTTGCCCAGTGAAGTAGTTGACGCTACTTCAGTAAACGTTTTTAAAGCTAAGGTAGATTTTTTTTGAATAATAAAGGAATTAAGGGATACAGTGAGAGCGGGGGTAAGTGGATCTGAGTCCACAAAAAGATCAGCCATGATCTTATTGAATGGCGGAGCAGGTTCGAAGGGCCGGACGACCTATTCCTGCTCCTAGTTCTTATGTTCTTATGTTCTTATCAAACAAAACGCAGAGTGCTATGTCACCAATTATTACACTATAGTCAGCGTAACAAAGCAACGTTGTATCATTCTGCAGTACATGGTAAAATCTGAGGAATAGACATTGATTTCAGTTCCAGCACTTGTGTCTAAAGTAAAACTATTTTATCTTCTGTTGTGGGAAACACAAGACATATCAGAAATTAAATAAGAAAACGTTCAACCCACAGTTGTATGAAATACGTGAAAAAAGTCAATTCATGACTTTTGCATCAAATCTCATGGTTTTCAAAGTGCTTGTTTCTTAATTGAGGAGGTGGAGGACATGCCTTTTGAACAAATAGCATTATAGCTGCAGTACTGACTTTCTACCAGCAGATGACAGTGTCATACCTGCAGTTCTGCACTGCATTGACCAGACATATGCCAAGCCACCCAACTTTCTAGTAACTGCTGCTGATCTCTTCTCCCACACCCCACAAACTGATTCTGCACTCTCCCTCACAACTTGACTGAATTATATATCTGCATCTTGTTATTTCACTTGCATACCTAACTAGAATACTTTGACTTCTAAAAGTAGGTAATATCTTGCATTTGAATTAGGTCTAGGGGCAAATCTCATAAACCATGTGAGGCAGATCCACCCTGACAGTGCTTGACTTGGCTATACAATAGCCTTTTAAAGATGGTGCCAGTGCCAGGAATCCAATCAGTGGCGAGTACCTCTGGGCAGGGCGAGTGGGAGAATTGGGCCAGCATTGGACAAGAGTGGCCTCATAGGGGTAGGGTAGGTCATTCACGGTTAAAAACCGAAAGACTTGCGGTTGCTGTAAATCAGAAACAAAAACAGAAGTTGCTGGAAAAGCTCAGCAGGTCTGGCGGCAACTGTGAGTTAAATCAGAGTTAAAGTTTCGGGTCTGGTGACCCTTCCTCAGAACTGACTGAGGAAGGGTCACCGGACCTGAAACATTAACTCTGGCTTTTCTTCACAGATGCTGCCAGACCTGCTGAGCTTTTCCAGCAACTTCTGTTTTTGTAGGTCATTCATGAGGTTGGAGTGGGACAACAGTGTGAGAAAGCCTACTGGGCCTTGCAAAGAGAAACCTGCATGAAACTTAATGTCAATGACACCTAGCCAAAGTAACACAAGATTCAGCCCATTTTAAATGTTCAACATTTAAAGTGTGACCGCCAAGCTGTGGAAGAGTGGATTTGACAACAACAGTGTGTGTGTTTGTCACCACCTTGTGGTGAGAGTCAGGTGATACATTAAAAATTCTTGTGGCGATGACCTCCTGCTAAAACAGACAAAGGCAAATTTTCTGATTCATTAAAGCTCAATAGAGTGAGTGCAGTTGGAGAGAAACTGATTGAGAAAGTGTGTGGAAATATGATCTGTGAGGTTGCTGCCAATTTAGAGTCACATTTAATTTTCTGTTTACCTCGATTCAAGAGAGTCTTGCCACCTTCCAGTTGACTGTTTTAAAATTAGTCTACAACAAAGCATTTTAAATATCGATATATTGTGTACACTCATTCACAAGACAAGTTTTTAAGACTAAGTCTTTAGTGCAAACCTCTCGAGTTGACCTTTACACATTTGCATCTTGGAAGCGTTGAAGTCCATCCTCTCCTGTCAAAAAACATGGGTCAGGCCGTCTCTACCAACCTCATCCCCAAAGCTGATGCAAATAGCGCCAACAAGTATGTTAATTGTTGAATTTCTATTTGGAAATAAATAAGAACCCTCACAGGAAGAACATTCATTTCTGTGCACTGAATTCGTCAACTTTTTAAAGTCATCAAAAACAAAAGCCATATGTGCAAATTTGCCCAGTTCTCTTTGCACTACAGAAAATCATACAACATAGCAGCAGAACACACACTTGAGCATGTATTAAAAACTATGAAACTCACCCTTCTCTTCATCTTCAAAATCGTATAACATGTCCTAATCTGCTCTTTGAATGCATCATCATGTGGATCAACAACGCTAGCTTCACCCAACAATCACATCACAGTCAAGCACTCTCTGCGCTATCAAGCACATTAGAATTCTCGTATTTCTTAATGACATAATGGCAGTCTCTGTTCGGATTTCATCCCAGGTCTGTATGACTCTTTCACACAGCATTGCTAATATCAGAGTCCATATGCTACATCCCCATCTAAAGCGCATCAACATACAATTCAGAAACAGGAGTAGGCCACTCAGCCCTTTGAGCCTGCTCTGCCATTCAAGAGGATCATGATTGATCTTATTATCCATATTCCTGCCTGCCCCAATAAACTTTCACTTCTTTGACTCTCAAGAATCTACCTGCCTCTACCTTAAAAATATTCAACATCTTTGCATCCACCACTTTTTGGAAGACAGTGATCCAAAGCCTCACAACCCTGTGTGAAAAAAATAATTCTCCTATCTCTGACTTTAATGGTGACCCTGTGTTTTGAAACAGTGATGCATAGTTTTAGACTCTCTCATAAGAGGAAACATCCTTTCCATGTGTTTGCTGTCAAAACCTCTCACGATCTTAGGTGGTTCAACCAAGTCATCTCTTTTAAACTCAAGAGAATATAAGTCTTTCATTGTAAGATAAGTGGCCATCCCAAGTATTGGTCTGGAAAACATTGTCTGAAATGCATCCAAGACATCTACATTCACCCTTAAATAAAGAGATCAATGCTGTACACAGGTCTTTTCTTTTTTGATCAACAATTCATTCCACATTTTTTCCATGCTATACTTGAAGACCTTAATTAGAGAGACATCCAATGTTTGAACAAGAGATAAAAGGTACTGCAGATGCTGGAGAATCCGAGATAACAAGTATGGGGCTGGATGAACACAGCAGGTCAAGCAGCATCTGCATCCGCTGTACCCGTTGTGGCTTCCTCTACATCGGGGAAACCAAGCGGAGGCTTGGGGACTGCTTTGCAGAACACCTGCGCTCAGTTCGCAACAAACAACTGCACCTCCCAGTCGCGAACCATTTCAACTCCCCCTCCCATTCCTCAGATGACATGTCCATCCTTGGACTCCTGCAATGCCACAGTGATGCCACCCGAAGGCTGCAGGAACAGCAAATCATATTCAGCCTGGGAACCCTGCAGCCCAATGGCATCAATGTGGATTTCACAAACTTCAAAATCTCCCCTCCCCCAACCACATCCCAAAACCAGCACAGCTCATCTCCACCTCCCTAACCTGTTTTTCCTCTCACCCCAAGCCACACCCCCATCTCCTATCTACTAACATCATCCCGCCCCCTTGACCTGTCCGTCCTCCCTGGACTGACCTATCTCCTCCCTACCCCACTACCTACACTCACCTTTACTGGCTCCATCCCCGCCTCTTCGACTTGCCTGCCTCCTCTCCACCTATCCCCTCCTCTATCCATCCTCTATCCGCCTCCCCCTCTCTCCCTATTTATTTCAGAACCCTCTTCCCCTCCCCCATTTCTGATGAAGGGTTTAGGCCCGAAACGTCAAGTTTTCCTGCTCCTATGATGCTGCTTGACCTGCTGTGTTCATCCAGCCCCATGCTTGTTATCGTTGA
>JAHRHZ010000038.1:10220290-10264610 GCA_024137785.1 Ginglymostoma cirratum | reverse complement strand
GTTCGCAACAAACAACTGCACCTCCCAGTCGCGACCCATTTCAACTCCCCCTCCCATTCCTCAGACGACATGTCCATCCTTGGCCTCCTGCATTGCCACAGTGATGCCACCCGAAGGCTGCAAGAACAGCAAATCATATTCAGCCTGGGAACCCTGCAGCCCAATGGCATCAATGTGGATTTCACAAACTTCAAAATCTCCCCTCCCCCAACCGCATCCCAAAACCAGCCCAGCTCATCTCCACCTCCCTAACCTGTTTTTCCTCTCACCCCAAGCCACACCCCCATCTCCTATCTACTAACATCATCCCGCCCCCTTGACCTGTCCGTCCTCCCTGGACTGACCTATCTCCTCCCTACCCCCCTACCTACACTCACCTTTACTGGCTCCATCCCTGCCTCTTAGACTTGTCTGCCTCCTCTCCACCTATCCTCTCCTCTATCCATCCTCTATCCGCCTCCCCCTTTCTCCCTATTTATTTCAGAACCCTCTTCCCCTCCCCCATTTCTGATGAAGGGTTTAGGCCCGAAACGTCAAGTTTTCCTGCTCCTATGATGCTGCTTGGCCTGCTGTGTTCATCCAGCCCCATGCTTGTTATCTATGTTTGAACAAGGCTGGTTAGAAAAGCAGGGATCACTGCAAAGTCACTGTTTTGTCATTTATCTCAGGAACAATCATCGATAGGATGGGGAGACTCTTCTCTTTATGTAATCCCTAGTTATCCCTGAGAAGGTGGTGGTGAACTGCTCTCTTGGTGTGTTGCAATCTATCTGGTGCAGGTAAATCCACAATACTGTTAGGGAGCGAGGTCTAGGATTTTAACCCAGTGACAGTGAAGGAACAGCAATATATTTCCAAGTCAGGATGGTGAGTGGCTTGAAGGGGTACTTGCAGATGGTGGTGTTCCAACTTAGGTGCTGCCCTTGTCCTTTTAGACAATAGTCATCATGGGCTTGGAAGGTGCCATGTAAGGAACCTTAATATTTGTAGGTGTGGTGCCTATCAAATGGATTGCTTTGTCCTGGATGTATCAAGCTTCTTAAGTGTTGTTGGGGCTGTACTCGTCCAGGCAAGTGGGGAGTATTCCATCACGCTCCTGACTTATGCCTTGTAGATAGTGAACAGACTTTGGGAGTATACTGAGCTACTCACTGATGTTTCCTGGTCTCTAACCATACACAAACTAACTGTTACATTTGCCTACAGAACAACTTTTAAAATACTTAACTGACTGTACACTGGGATATCCTGAGACTCGCGCAATTTTAGTACTTCCAGGCTAGATTCCGTTCCTCTTTTTTCTAAAATTGTGAAATGAAGCATACGCCAGTTGTGCAGGACACTGCTAAAGGTTTAAAACATACAAAGAGATGAATGTGTCATTCGGGAGGTAGTGACTTGTGATAATCCACTTGCATTTTAAATTCCTGAACATTGTACAGAAAACAAAATACTCAGAGGTAACTCTACTGTTTACAGAATGAGTGAGAGACAGTCAGGTTAATGGATTTTTATTTTAGGCCATGTGACATTAGACTGAAAGGGACCACATAGTTTGCTAAGAGGGCAAATATAAGATCAGGCACAGGTAATATATAGAAAGAGAAGATGGGAAAGTGTAATAAGATCTGACCAATACACTTGATCTATCACGAGCAGTTGCCTCTAGTCGTATCTGTTGAGAATGACTTTAATTCTATGATGTCAGCAAGTGATCTGAATGTCCTTTACATATTTAAACAAATACAGTTCCTGTGGTGATGGAACATTAACACGTCTATTGATACACTATACATTTTAGGGAATGCTATATAAATAAGTGCGAGCAATAAATGGAAGCTAATGTTGGAGTAGGGATCAAGGAAGCTCATAAGGAGTGTAACAGCTAAATGGATTCTTTCTGTGCTGTGAATCCTCTGTATTTCACATAGAAGTGGGCAGTCAAGATATTTCTTCTATCAGTTACTCATCTGACAAAACAGCCTGTAAGTCCCTGATCCCTGAGAATTCAATCGTCACCAAGATGGAGATCAGAAATTTTTGCAACATTTTCAGTAGCACCTTTGTTGAAAGTTTTCAAAATGCCTTCTGTTTGTTATATATTAAGAGATAGCCCTCACATTTGTACCCACATAAGTTCTACTGTAGAGGTACACGTAAGAACAACTAAACTAACAAGGACTACATTAAGGGTTAAAAGTTCATAAATGACTAGTGGAAATGTAAAGGTGGTAGTGGAGGTGAATCAACTGCTTCACCAATGCATTCCCGCTCTCGATCTCCCAATCCCCAAACCCCATTGCACCATCTTAATTTATCTTAGGCTGGGCACTGGAGGATTGTGTGGTCGAGACTGATGAGGCTGTTGCTGCTCATGAGCAAACCTGAAACCAACTTTGATTAAGAAAGTCCAAGAAAGACAACCACTATGAAACCCAGCAGCAAAAATTTATTCTGGAACAATTCTGTTATCCTTGAGATCCCAAAACAAAATACCTGGTCATAACTCACCAGTCTGAAGCTGTTTCCCCATATTTTGAGCTGTACAGTGTTACAGCATTCAAATAAATCCTAGAAGGTGGACCATTAGACCATAAGATGGCAAATCTAGGCCATTCAGCCCATCAAGCATGCCCTGCTATTCAATGAGATCATGGCTAATCTGATATCCCTGTTTTCTGCCTTTTCTCCAAAACCCTTAATTCCCTTACTGATTCAAACTGTGTCTATCTCAGCCTTGAGTATGCTTAATTACCCATTCTACAGCCCTCTGTGGTAAAGAATTCTACAGATTCACTACCCTCTGGGAGAAAAATTTCCTCCTCATTATATAGGTGGCTCCTTATTTTGAAATCATGCCCTCTCATCATAGAATTTCCACAAGGGGAAATGACCTCTCCACATCTACCCTGTGAAGTCCAGTAAGAACCTTTCATTTGCCTTTCATTTTTCTAAACTCCAATGACTACAGGGCCAATCTACTCAATCTCTCTTCATAAGACAATCCCTCCATACCTGAGAGCTACCTAATGAACCCTCTACAGTCTATCACCCAATGTCAGTATATCTTTCCTTAGTTAAGGGCTCAAAACTGTTCACGGTATTCCAGGTGTAGTCTAACCAATGCTTTGTATAGTTATAGCAAGACTTCCTTATTTTTATACTCTATTACCATTGAAATAAAGGCCAACATTCCACTTGCCTTCCATATTACCTGCTGAACTTGTGTGTTCGCTTTTTGAGATTCATGAATGAGGAATCCCAATTCCTTCTGTGTTGTAGATTTCTGCTGTCTTTCTCCACTTAAATAATATTCAGTTCCACCACTCTTCGTGCCAAACAGTATGAACTCACAATTTCCCAGACTGTATTCCATCTGCCAAGTTGTTTATAATAAACTGTAATATTTTCCCAATAACAGATTTTCAGCTAACCGGCCTATAGTTACATGTCTTTTACCCACTTGCTTGATCTGTCTGATTCCCTCTGCAGACTCTTTATGTCAATCTCATCACCTGTCTTCTCACCTATTTTTGTGTCATCCTCAAACTTAGCTATAGCATGTTCACTTTGCTCATTCAAGTCATTAATGCTTATTGTAAATAACTGTCATCCCAGAACTATCTCTGGTTGACATCCCAAAAGCATCTCTCTTATCCCAACTCTCTGTCTTCTATTAGTTGGCAACCTGTTATCCATGCTAATATCACACCTCCTACACCACAGGCTCTTGACTTATTAAGTAGCTAATGTGTGGTACATCATCAAGCATCTCCAAACAAATGACAGTCACTGTTTTTTTCTCTTGTTACTTTGTCAAAGAATTCTAATAATTTTGTTAGGCATGATTTCCTCATCGAGAAGCCATGTTGACTCAACTTAATCATAATATATATTTTTAAATGCTCTGGTATTACAGCCTTTATAATAGACTTGTTTTCCCAAAAATAGATTTTAAGATAACTGGATATAGTTACCTGTCTTTTATCTCCATCATTGTTTGATTAAAGGCGTTACATTGGTGGTTTTCTAATCTTCCCCACTTTTTCCTCTCTTATTATTTAATATTTTTTGGAATGCTGCTTGTGTATTATACCATAAAGACTGATGCAAAATATTTATTCAGTCACCTGCCATTCCCTAGTTCCTGTTGTTTTTTTCCCCACCCTCATTCTCTAAGTGTGTTTTGTTCCCTTGGCCCCTTTCTTCCTTTTCACATATTCTTTAAATAAAAAACTATTGATGTTCATCATGATATTACATGGAGGTTTACCCCCAAAGTGTGTTTTCTTTTTTTTTGGTCGCCTTTGTTGAGGAAGAAACTTACCCAGTTCTCTGGTTCAGCATTAATTTTTGCCATGTTGTATGTCAAAATAGCCAGGTCACATGCTGATCTCTCCAAAGGTGCTTAATCCATCTCAGGACCCAGCCTGCACCATTTGTAAAAATCAACACTTTAATGTTAAATACATTTTATTATATGTCCCGAATTTACAAAGGACCCATTTTAATTCTGCTGACCGATTTGCAAGAATTCAAACCTTTTTCAGTTAACATTAACATAAAGCCTTGGTCGTACCCTTGATGATCTCTAAATAAAATTAAACCTGGAACTTAAACATGCAAAGGTCACCAATTTAAAGGCCTTCTCAGATCAGAGGAAGGATATTTTCAATGGTACCTTATTTCTACATTTTGAACCTATGGTTTTGCTTGTTTATCTACTATCCACATTGAAGTGCATTATCCTTATATTAATCCTCATTTACTTGGTATAAGTACATGACAGCCAAGATAATGTGTATTTTTGTTCTAATTCACAATACCGTTCTCAGAATTGCTTCCATGGTAGAAATTCCTCATATTTCTAATGCGCAATTGGATTGAGACTTCACCTGGTAATTGGACAGTGACAAACATTTAAAAACAAACCTGGAAACTCAAAATGTGAAATGGGGGATCAGATCCTTCCAGCTTTGTAGTGTGGAGTAATCTGACCAAGTGTTTGTACCTGGCCTGGAACAGTAATCATACCATGAAGGTTACCTCACAGGTGAGCTTCGGCTTAATATTGCAGCCTTTTCCCTGCTCCATTTAAGTGGAAGGATATTGTTGTATGATGCAATTAGGATCTGAAAGGGTTAACTGATATCACAAAGTAAACTTTGGCCATCTGAAAATGAAGGACTGTTCTTGGGAAGAGCTAACCATTTGTGTAAAACCAAAAGAACTGCAGATGCTGGAAATCAGAAACAAAAACAGAAATTACAGGAAAAGTTCAGCAGGTCTGGCAGCATCTGTGGAGAGAAAGCAGAATTATTGTTTCGGGTCAAGTGACCCTTCCTCAGAAATGACGGTAGCCAGGAAAATAGACTGACCAATTTTCCCAAATTAAACTTGCCTCCATTTGGCCCATATTCTTCGAAGTCTTTCCTATTCATTTACCTGTCCAAATGTTGTTTGAATGTCATCATTGTACCTGTGTTTACCACTTCCTCTGGCAGTTCATGCCACATACAAAGTACCCTCTTTTTGAAGAAGTTGCCCATCAGGTCCCTTTTAAATCTGTCACCTTAAAAACTAACACCTAGTTTTGAACTCCCCCACCCTCGGGTAAAGGGGAAAAGACCACTGCTATTCACCTTATTTGTGCCCCTCATGATTTCATAAACTGCTATAAGGTCACTCCTCAACACCTATGCTCCAGTGAAAAAAGTCCCAGCCTACCCAGCCTCTCCTTATAACTCAAGCCCTCCAGTCCCAGCAATATCCAGGTAAATCTTTTTTGAACCCTGTCCAATTTAAAAAAAGAATCCTTCCTATAGCAGGGCAACCAGAATTGTACACAATATTCCAAAAGTGGCTTCACTGACATCCTGCACAACCGCAACAAGACGTCTTTAGAAGAAAGGACATTTGTTAAGGAAATTGTTAAAATGGCAGCATAATTTGACTAATTACAGTCAGAAAATTAAAGACAGAAGAAGAGTTTTTTTAAGAATATATGTTTTGAGAGAAAGGCTAATTTTTCTTACGTAATTGAACATATTCTGAAAGGCTCAATTAGAGCAAAATGTCATTTTTAAACCCCAAAATGCTACAAAAATCATAAAGAAAAGAAGTGGTGTGAATCATGCATATTGTTAAGAAAAAAACACGAAAATCACAAAGGGGAAAATATCATGAATTAAATCTTTGCCTGCATTTTGGAGGAGAAAGATCTAATGTTTCTTCATTTTAAAGCATTTCAATGGTATTTAAGTAACTGAAAATTATTTTCCAGCACAAGCAGGAGGATAATTCTGAAACATTTTGATGATTTTCAACTTTAATTAGCAGAAATTGAAAAATTCTGAAACATAAAATAAGAAGATGAAGGTTAAAAATGTTAATTAAAAAAACACGTTGTCTTAATTATGGAGGTCTCTTAGCAAATCATCTTCATCATGCAGTATACAAAAATGATCGAATTTTTAAAAAATGTTGTGGAAGAAGATGACATTTCATACAAATGAAGAGACTGTGTAGTTTAAAGCACCAAACAACAATGCTGACTATATCTGCGAACAATTTCAAGTAAATCATTTAGATAAGAGCAACAGTAACAGTTAAATACAATGAAAGAGATTACTCCTCCTAGCAGATTTAAAACCACAAAATGTTCAGACTGACTTGTGTGGAAGGGATAATTCAGCAAGACAGAATTGCTTCAAGTTTGCAGAAGAAGCCCAGCGAACAACAAGTGAACATATTCTTTTGGTCTCTAGGTACAATAGCAGATCATATTTTGAAGGCCTATCTTTAGGAGGTGAGACAGATAGCTTTGATCCTATTGTAAGGGCAATTGTCAGTTCCATTAAGGACCAATTATATGTGGGAAAAACAAGATTTAACAGAAGAATACAGCTTCTAGGAGAACTTGTTGACACCTCATTAATGATTTTTACACATTGTCAATTTTTTTAACCATGGTGATTTGCAACCATAATTAATTTGAGACAGAATTGTCATGGGAATTTCAGATCCATCTCTATCAGATGTATTACAGTTGAAAGGTGATCTCTCTTTGTAAAGAGCTGTCCACATAGTGGTAGAATCTGAAACCCAAAATATCACAAGAGAATGGTTGGTACTGAAAGCCAACCTAGTTTAAGAAGCTAACCTGACTCTGTCAACCTTCTAAGGTACAATATCATGAAAATACCACAGGATAGATCAACAACAAAAACTTTAAATCCTTTGATGTTAGAACTGACTGCAGTTAAAATAGACACACAAAAAGAAACAATGTTGAGCTTTAGAACTGTAATGAAAAGTATAAGAAAGAGAAATGCAGAAGTAAAAGAAAATTCCCTTGAACCACAGAACTAACAATGCTTGCTTGTACAATGTGATTAGCAGCTTACCATAAGTATCTTTGGTTTAATTATGAAACCCTATTTCGAGCATAGACCGCATTTCACTATTATTGATGATTTATTACTTTTTGACCACAGACTTCATTGGTCCTCCTTCCCTATATGAACTTGAGAAATTACATGAAGGGCATTTGAGTATCACTAAATACAGAGCTTCAATATGGTGACCAGGAATCACTAAACAGATAGACCTTTCTTTTTTAAACTGATTATCTTGCAAGTGCCATGAAAGAAAAGATTTGTTGATTCTTCCAACCATTCCCACCAAACCACGGGAATGTGAAGGAACTCGGCTGTTTGCATTTGAAGGCGACTTTTATCTTATAGCAGTTGGCTATTTCTCTCATTGGACTGAAGCGAAGAAATTCTACTCTATCACCATGGAGCAGCCATCAAAATCCTCCATGAAATATTTGCCACTCACAAAATCCCAGGATGTAGTTATGTTGATAATTGACCACTATTTACCAATAAGATGCTTGAGAATTCATGACCATTTCAGGGTTCCAACAAATCACAAGTTCATCTATATATCCCCAGTCATCTGGGGAAGCTGAATGTGGTGCCCAAAATGTCAAAAAACCCTGTTATGAACACAGCCTTTTTCACAGCTCCATTGACCGACTGTGACACTGCACTCCAATGTGGACCTTCACCAGCAGAAATATTAATGGGGAGAAAACTTAACACTCAGCCCCCTACACTTCCAATGCAGTTGAATCCACAAATGTATACCTCAGATTAAAAGAAATTAAAACAATGAACAGAAGTTTCATCAGCAGGGGGAGGCAATGGCCTAGTGGTATTATTGCTGGACTAATAATCCAGAGACCCAGATAACATTCTGGGGACCCAGGTTCAAGTCCCACCACAACAGATGGTGGAATTTAAGTTCAATAAATATCTGGAATTAAGACTCTAATGATGACCATGAATCCATTGTCAATTGTTGGGAAAAACCCATCTGGTTCACTAATCTCCTTTAGGGAAGGAAACTGCCATCCTTACCTGGTCTGGCCTACATGTGATTCCAGATGCACAGCAATGTGGTTGACTCTGAACTGCCCTCTGGGCAATTAGGGATGGGCAATAAATGCTGCCTAGCCAACGACACCCTCAAGCCTGTCAATGAATAAAGAAAAAAACAAGCAGCCAAAATAAACAGATGAATTTGCATCAAAACCTTGCCTAATCTACAACATGGTCATCTGGTTTGTATTAAGGACGTCAACACAATTGATCTATTCATACAACACATACCAAATCAAAGCTGGTTCATAACTGGTTAATTCCTTCTGGAACAGCCCTTTATATCCTGATTGGTGAAGCTTATCTTGTGATGTCAGTTAACTCTATCATGCACTGTCTTGTATGACAGACAAACATATGTGCCATGCTCAGAGTTGGCTGCAATAAAGTTGAGTTTGACATTGACATTTCTCAAATAACCTTTAGCTAACTCATCTTGATTTGAAGAATAAAGGAACTTTCCTGAATACAATGGATCCAACCATCGTCTGTTCTCTTGAAATGTAATTTTATGCCCTGAATCTCCTACAAACCAAAATATACATCTCTAATTTTTTTTGCTGAGTTAATATACCCCAGCTTCAAAGAAGTGTATTTGTATTATTCATTATTGGATATGGACATTACTCGCTACCCTTTGTTAGCCTCAGAAGAGGAAGATGTCAGCTGCAGCTCAGTTAGTAGCATTCCCACCCCTGAGTTGAAAGGCTGTGGGTTTGATTTCACTCAAGTGCAGTTATGAGGGAGTGTTACATAATCATAGCTGCTGTCGTTTGGATGATGTGGTAAACAATGATCTCTTCCATGATCTCAAAGTGTAAGTAAATGTTCCTTTGTCACTATGGCATGAGTAGGAGGGTTATTGCCTGTAAACTGGCCAATGCTCATCCCTAAATCAGCATCACAAAAACAATGATCTGGTCATTAATGGAGAGGCTAGACAATGGAGAAGCACCAAGAAAGATGATAAAGAAAGAAGTGATTTCACACTTGCAGGGCTAAATAAGGGGAACACAGTGGAATGTGATAACGTCAGGAGCCAAGCAATCTAAAGGCCCAGGCTTTAAGCTGTGGGGATACGGGTTCACGTGAAATTTAAACTCAACGAGGAACTAGAATTAGGAGCTAGTTTCAGTAATGGTAAAAACTCATTTGGTTAACTAATATCCTTTGGGACAATACCTAGTCTGGCCCAAATTTGACTTCAAACCCAGAATAATGTGTTTGACTGCAGTGGACTGAATGTCTAATTTGATGTTCTGAGTGGGCTGCTGACCTCTCTGGAGAGCATTTCCAACCACTACAAGATCATGAAATGAATGAAGATACACCAGGCAGCATTGATTCAGGGCTTCCCTGCAGGTCACTGCATCAAAGTCCTAGAACTCCCTTCCTAACAGCACTGTGGGTGTACCTACATGGTAAGGACTGTTGTGGCTCAAGAAGGCAGCTTGCCAACCTTTTCAATGGCAACTAGGGACTCTCCAAAGGTTTATGTAACTGGAAGTGCCTACTTTTCAAACACAGAATCTTGTGTTTCTGTGTCTGATAATAATCATGATTTAAATGCAAAGTTATCCACTTTGGTAGCAAAAGTAGGAAGGCATATTATCATTTGAATGGCCCCATACTGAGAGAGGGGAATCTTCAACGGGACCTGAGTGTCCACACTGAAAGTATGCAGGTATAGCAGGCAGTAAGGAAAGTAAACTGTATGTTGGCCTTTAGAGCAAAAGGATTCATGTAAAGGAAGAAGGAAGTCTTGCTGCAATTATACAGGGCACTGGTGAGGACACACTTGTGCAGTTTTGTTCTCCTTATCTGAGGAAGGATGTTCCTGTTATTGAGGGAGTAGAGTGAAGGTTTACCAATTGATTCCTGGGATGGCAGGACTCATATATGGGGGGAGATTGAGTTGGTTAGGATTATGTTCATTGGAATTTAGTGGAATGAGGGAGATCTCTTAGAAAGTATAAAATTCCAACAGACTAACCTGAACAGGTCAGATGCAGGATGTTACTGATGGTGGAGGAGTCAGAACCAGAGTCATAGTTCAAGCATAAAGGGTAAACCTTTTGGGACTGAGATGACAAGAAATTTCTTCTCCCAGAGAATGGTGAACCTGTGGAATTCACTATCATAGAAAATGGTTGGGAGTAAAACTTTGTGTTTTCAAGGAGGAGGGAGATACAGCTCTTCTGGCAAGATTAGGCTATTGATCTCAATGATCAGCCATGGTCATTTTGAATGGAGGAGCAAGATCAAGGGGCCAAATGGCCTACTCCTGCTCTTATCTTCTATGTTTCAATAATCACAGGGTTGTGATACCCTTCTGGTTGCTCTAGGAAGATCATAGCTCCCAATCCTGTAGCTGAAACATTAGGTTCTATGATTGTTGGAAAAGATAGATTTTAGTGAACTAAGACGACTGGGGATGTCATTCCTTAAAACTCTTAAAAGCCTCTAAAGAACAAAGAACAAAGAAAATTACAGCGCAGGAACAGGCCCTTCGGCCCTCCAAGCCTGCACCGATCCAGATCCTCTATCTAAACTTGTCACCTACTTTCCAAGGATCTGCATCCCTCTGCTACCTGCCTGTTCATGTACCTGTCTAGACACATGACATTATCATGCCCGCCTATACCACCTCCGCTGGCAATGCTTTCCAGGCACCCACCACCCTCTGCGTAAAGAATTTTCCACACATATCTCCCTTAAACTTTTACCCTCTCACCTTGAAATAGTGACCCCTAGTAATTGGGTCCCCCACTCTGGGAAAAAGCTTCTTGCTATCCACCCTGTCTATACATCTCATGATTTTGTAGACCTCAATAAGGTCCCCCCTCAACCTCCGTCTTTCTAATGTGAATAATCCTATTCTACTCAACCTCTCTTCATAGCTAGCGCCCTCCATGGCAGGCAACATCCTGGTGAACCTCCTCTGCACCCTCTCCAAAGCATCCATGTCCTTTTGGTAATGTGGTGACCAGAACTGTACGCAGTATTCCAAATGTGGTCGAACCAAAGTCCTTTCCAACTGTAACATGACCTGACAACTCTTGTACGCAATACCCCGTCTGATGAATGAAGGCATACTGTATGCCTTCTTGACCACTCTATCCACCTGCGTTGACACCTTCAGGATACAATGGACCTGAACACCCAGATCTCTCTGTGCATCAATTTTCCCCAGGGCTTTTCCATTTATCGTATAGTTCTCTAGATACAGGTTCCAATACCATCCTTGCTTCGACTTGAGAGTTGTCACAAAGGTTCTGTAGTTGTTGCCCAAGTGAGGCAAACATTACAATAATTAGGTTACTATCCTTCAGAATCTTTGAAGATTCTGGTGGACAGACTTCAGAATGAGGAACACCATAATGAATTTAGTCTTCTAAGGATCTGCCATTCTACATTTAATATTGACAAAGTGTCCCAAAAACTGAATTGATTCTTTGGAGAATTCACCCTTGTCTTTAAGGGTAAGCCTTTCTGCTTGTTAGTGTCTTAATGCTACATGCGCTCTCTGATCCTGCTTTTCAACTGTTTCCCATGTATCACTATGTCATCCACGTGGCATCTAACTCTGTGAAGGTCTTGTAAAATAGTAACACAGTTCACTACAATTCTTTGGGGCCGAGGTGATCCCAAATGGTCATCTAATGAATCAAAATCCCCCCAAATGGAGTTATGAATGTGGTAAACAATCTTATTTGGTTATCAAATACACCTGTTGGAATCCACTATTTGTGTCGGGTTTTGTGGAAACTCTTACTTTTGGATAACTCTCATCAACTGTAGACATTGGTTGAATTTCTCTTGCCTCCGAGTTGTTGAGTTCTATGTAAATTTGAGTTGTAAAGTTAGGCTTGGATACAGTAACCATGCCTGAACACCACCTGGTTCGCCAATGATGTGCATTCTTGTCATCCCTGCAAATTACATCTCAACTTGTTTCATTAAGCGATATTGAATCTTTCTGGATATATAGAGACATAAGGGTTTGGTATCTTTCTTCATTTAATGCTGTATTCAGTATTCAGCTTCCATAGGTTTGGACATTCCTGTTCAAAAGAGCTCTTTAGCTTCTGCTTTTTAACCTCTTCTACCTTTTGACTAAGACTCAGGTAAAGAAATGTCTTCCTATTCAAGAATGAGCATTCTTGGTTGTGATACATCTGTAAATATTCTACTACATGGTGTTGAAGAGTTGCTTATAACATGCATTTAACCTTAAGTGGTATGATTTCCTGGATCATCTATTTGCTCTGTCATTGGAATAGGCAGTATGTTCTCAACCATGTCTCACTATTTGATAACGTAATGACATTTGCTTTGGTTTCTAACTTGAAATTTGTGAGTTGACCGTTGACATAAATATCATTTTACCAGAATATGAAGTGTGGATCATTTATTTCCCCTAGGATTACTTGAAGTTTTTAATTATGTTGTCTACTGTTCTACTTCATTAACTGCTTTGTGTGGCTCCCAAACCATTATTTGACTGTCTACATTTCTGAATTTGTGTCCTACTTCTGCACATTTTCTGAAAGTGACTTAATGTGTGACAGATAAAACGTTCACTTTTAGTAGCTGGGCAGTTTTTTTGCCTGACATGGACTTTTAGTACCTGGTGCCTGTCCTACTCACTGTACTGTTTTCTCATCTGTGTTATTTGTGGTTTTATGGTTTTGTTGCTTTGGAATTAAATAGACTGTGCTGATTTCCTGTGCCAAGGTTAACATTTTCTATGGAATGATTTGTTCTGGATTTCTGCTCACTCACTATATGAATGATGTTCTCTAGATTCAGGTCTTCTTTGGCCTGTAGTATATATGACAAAGAGTGTTGCAATTCCTATAATAATTCTGTTTCTGTGCATTCTGAATTGAAGCCACTATAGTCTGATTTCTCTACTAATCTGTTGAGATCATTAATGAAATCATCTATGAATTTCCCTGAATGCTGAACTCTCCTTCTTACTATTTGAAGAATTTTATTAGCTCTGAGATTCAATGTATTTGTCAAAGGCTTTTGGTACTTCTTCTAAGGTCTCTGGTGCTTCTGTTATCTCTAGGTGAGTTATAATGTCAATAGCCATACTACCAGTTATGTATAGAGTTATATTTACTTATTTAGCTTCTGATTTAATATCTAACTTGGAAGTTATTCCGTATCTTAGAAATTGTTTTCTCCAAGATGTCCAATTCCATGTCAGCTTGGCCCATCTCTGGAATTATGATTTCTGAGCATTATTGTTTGTGATACAATGCGATTGCATTGTTGGGATTACATGCTTATGCCTGTGAACTGTGTAGAAAAGACTGGTGTATATTGAAATTTTGGAGAAAACTTTGGGAGCTGATGATTGCTAAGCAACCCTAGGTTGGGGTTCTGTGTTGACCATATAGAGAAGGGCAGCTAAAAAAGTAACAGTACTTTAGATAGTTGGAATAAGGAACAGCAGCAAAAAACAAGTGAAAAAGCTACTGCATACTCACTCCCTTTTTCTTGGGATTCTTAAAAGTTCCACTCCTCAATATTTGGTCTATCTTTGCCTACCCTAAAGGTTAAGCTGTAATGTATTTTCGAAGACCTAGATCTAACTGGGTTTCCATCCGGAAAAAAACTTTGTATGAAGGATTTTCCATTGGTCTGTCAGAGACTCGGCTTCATTCACAAAAATGTCTGAAAGGATTCATCGAACTTTAGTTTATGTTTCAAGTC
Organism: Ginglymostoma cirratum; assembly: GCA_024137785.1. Classification (NCBI taxonomy): domain Eukaryota; kingdom Metazoa; phylum Chordata; class Chondrichthyes; order Orectolobiformes; family Ginglymostomatidae; genus Ginglymostoma; species Ginglymostoma cirratum. The sequence goes on along the minus strand of JAHRHZ010000038.1, from coordinate 10,250,436 downwards.
CAGTGACCATTCTTCAGAATTCAGGGTGTTTCTCCAGCAGTTTCTATTTTTGTCTCAGATTTGTGGCATCCACAGTTTTACCTTTTATTGAACTTTATTCTTTGTTTCACTGACATTTGCAGAAGTGTTTTTATCTTTTTTAAATACAATCTTTACAGAGTTGTAAATCTTGTCTCATTCTGTCTGTGGCTGAATATATCTGTGTTTGAGTTTAAAGGGGATGCAGTTTTAGGTAGTGTAGTTGTAATTAAAAACCCATTTTCTGCTTGTTCATAATAAATATTAATGAAATAGGCGAGGCGATGTCCGAGTAATATAATCACTGGACTGTTAATCCAGAGACCAGAAACCCAGATAATGCTCTGGGGACCTGGGTTCAAATCCTGCCACAGCAGATGGTTGAATTTGAATTCAATAAATAGCTGGAATTAAGAGTCTAATGATGATCATAAATCCATTGCTGATTGTCAGGGAAAAACCCATCTGGTTCGCTAATGTCCTTTAGGGAAGGAAGCTGCCATCCTTTCCTGGTCTGGCCTACATGTGACTCCAGACCCCAGCAATGTGGTTGACTCTTAACTGCCCTCTGGGCAATTAGGGATGGGCAATAAATGTTGCCTGGCCAGTGACATCAGCATCCGGTGAATGAATAAAGGAAAAAAAAGAAACTTGGTGGAAGTCATTTTGTGTCCAAGTTAACAGAAAAGGAAAATCAATTTAACCATCTCAATAGTTCATTTAGACATTTGTAATTTTGGGACGACTTGAGAACTAGTGGGCCTTGATAACCAGTACACTCCTTCTATCAGAGTCATAGCAATACATTTTGCTTGTTCAAAAGGTTGTTATTTTAGAATGTTGTTATAGAAATTCTGCAGCTCTTGCTATACCGTAAGTTTTCCCACAATTTTGCAACTAAAACAGAGGTTTTCCACCTGCTAGCAGCTAAATTGGAGCATTCCAGCCTCTTGTGACTAACATAGAGGATTCTTGACCCCCACAGGCAAATTGGAAATATTTCCTCCAATTTTACAAGTTCACCCTATGAATCCCATTTTCTGCGGTCTTAATAAATGATTTCTGCTTTCTCAACAGCTTTATTTAATGATTCCAGTTCTAATCACGCTTTACGGAATTATTTCTGCTCCTCATATAAATGACTCCTGCCTTTATTAAAGCTCTCCTGAAGGATGTCCCTCTCTTTTCATGGCCTGAATAAAGTTTCACAAACTTTGTGTCCCCTTTAGACCAAATCTGTCTTGCTATTAATCTCCCATTGTTTTCACTTTAATTATTCACTTTGTTATGTACCTGGAACTACAACTTCAGATGAATATTCGTTTCATGGCTCTTTAGGTATTATACTCCAGCCTTGGTTCATGATAACTGTTTGGTATGTTGGCAACATTCAAGCTAAACTGCAAGTAATTTGTAACTTTGCGCTATTCCAGCCTGGATTTATGTGCCAGTTTAAACTTTTCCATAACCCTGAAAGGATTTCAAGCTTTAATTATGAAGCCTTCGATGTCTGGTTGTTCAGTGATGAACTCCACTTGGTACTGCTCCCACAACCTCACGATACAGACTGTATGCTCTTTGGAGTTACTTATTCTCCTGTCCGGACTTGTTAGCTTTCTTTTCAGGTCCGAAATACTTTTACCATTCACTAGAATATTCTTCCTTGCTGAGGATGGCTGGTGGGTTGAAGGGGGTTTAGCAGGGGTGTGCGTTTACTTCTCTAGAGTTCTTAAATCTTCAGCTTTTCCTGGCCGTTGACTGTGCTGTATGAGCTGGGAATTTAAAATAGAATTGGAAGAGCATAGATTGCTGCTCACCATGTGTTGTGAGCTGACAAATTAAATTCCCACTTCTGCCTACCATGTTGTCTGGGCATGCCAACTCACTACACTGTATGAGCTTCCACTCATGGTGAAGGTGGTTATCAGAACCTTAGGGGTACTGGTTGGTCTATTCTGGCAACTGGAAGAGTCTCCTGCAGTTAACAAGATACTATTTATTGCATGTTAGCAACTCAAATCACATTGAGGAGGACCAGATGTTAGCTCACCCTCATTCAAGACCCTAAGCTGTTCTGTCCACGTGCCCATTGACATCATCATAGTGGGCGGTGCTTATGGCATTTCTTAGTGTTAAACCTTTCAGAGTCTTTCAAATCCTTGTACAATATCCAACCTGCCTACTATCCTTCCACCTAGTTGTCAAACTGTCCCCTTATGCACTTACCTACCAAACGTGTTCTCTTACTCACTTTCCCCCCGATCTACCTATCTTACACATGCACACAATTTTTCAAAGAAGCTTTGGGGCATTTGAATTCTTTGATTGCTGGCAGTCAGCAGCTAATGCCATAAAAGTGGAGAGTGACTTCATCCACAGATTCTCTGTGCTGATTCCTCCAAGGATATCTGCTCTGTCGATTCTCAATGGTACTCCACTAGACGATCACTCAGGAAAATCAATGGAAGGTAAGTTTTTAATTTTTTGTCCGAACAGGGTCACAAATAACCACTCCGATCCTAATGGTCAGCTGTGAACCAATATCGACTTGCATTTCAAAACAATATTGTCATATGTTACGTTGTTAGATGTTCATATTCCAGGTCAAACATTTTATAAAGACTTCATCTTCCACCCCAGTTGGATATGAAAGGTGGTACTATTAAAACGAAGTTAAGGTAGTTTTCCGACTGTCCTGGCCAGCCGCTTCCCCTCAGTTAAAGTCATTTGACTCTAGCAGAGAGTCAGCATAGTCATGAGGGGCTGAATGTCCCCCTTCAGTGCTGCAACTGTTCTTTTATTCTTTGATCTCAGTCCTATTTGTGAGACCTGATTACATATAAATTGGTTCTTGAGCTTGCCCTCAAACCAGAGATTGTGTGGCAGTAAAACTTTTATGGGTATCCTGGGACCATAACTAATATTGTTGTTTTAAAGTAGGTAACACAAACACTAAACCTCACAGATGGACAAATACCTAGCAATATGAATGAATTAGTTTTATTGTCACGTGTATTCAAATGAGTACAGTGAAAAGTTTACAAGTTGCCATCTTAGGTACCAAGGTACCAAGGTGCAACTTGTTCAGTTACAGATTAGTTACAGTGTAACAATGTCAGCACCGCACAGTGCCATCTTAGGTACAGAGTACATAGGTACAATCCTTAGTTACAGAATAGAGAAATGAAGAAAAAAACGTTATATTACAGCTATACACAGTATAACCATAGATCAAAAAAAAAGCAAAGTTAAAAAGGCGAACAGCACAGCCTCTCTCCAAAGGCTTTCCACGGCAGACCAACGCAGGGGTTGTCCATATGGTCTGACTGCTATCTGCTGCCATTCTCCACAGCGGGCTGTCTGCTGCCACACTCCACACCAGGCTGTCTGCTGCCACACTCCACACTGGGCTGTCTGCTGCCACACTCCACACCAGGCTGTCTGCTGCCACACTCCACACTGGCTATCTGCTGCCACACTCCATACCAGGCTGTCTGCTGCCACACTCCACACTGGGCTGTCTGCTGCCACACTCCACACCGGGCTATCTGCTGCCACACTCCACACCAGGCCGATGGTTGCTGAAGTACCTGCACTGGGCCACTGTTCACAGGTACCCCCATTTCAGGCTGCCAACCATAGTCCCTGCTTCAGAGGCTGGGAGTCGGAGTTTGGCACCGGGTGTCTGAGTCCGAGGGTCTGAGAATCTGAGAAGACAGAAGAGGGGAAGAAAACCACAGAAGGGAGGGAAAAGAGGGAGAAAAAGATGAAAAATAACAGGCAGAGCAGATGAGCTACAGCTGGAGCGTCCTACTCTGCTGCCATCTTACTGGAAGTAAATATTACTTTTGTCTAATCATAGCCCCAAATATCTGAAATTCTGTTTCTTTACTAAATATTTTCAAAATATTTAACTATTGTGGGTCCAGGAGTGTCTGTTTATTTTCAAGTGTGTAACCATACATATGCAGAGCTATTACACCCTCCTATTACTCTCCGCCTGCTCTTGATGAATTACTCCAGTTGGGAGCTGAGAAATATAGACAAGGAAGGCCTCAGATGCAATTTTCATTCTGAGCTCGGTAGTAATAAGTATTTATTACAGTTAAGGTTTCACATATCCATTGAAAACAGTCATCTCACCTGATAGAAGAAATTGCTGTTCAATCATTTTGCTCTAGTCTGATCCTGCTTGATAGTTCACGTTGGTTAGGAGGGCTAGTGGTCTCTTGAATTCAGTTGATCTCAATAGTGAGCAACTTCACTGCGAGCAAGGAGGTCATCTCTTTGGTTCCCAGCTGATCCATTCATCCCCTAACAAACTGCCTGCCTAGAATTGTGGTGTTACAGTAGTTCAGAAATGAAATGTTAGCTTGGAAACATTCTGCCATTAATATCAGCGAATGCGCAACAACTAGAGCAGACTATTTCTGATATGTGCTGATTTACTGTGTAAACCAGTTTGCTTTTTTCCTAACAGCTATTGAAAACATCATCTCAAAAATCTTTGAATTTTGTGCAGTACCTTGACTTATCGAGAAGCGACATTAGTAAGTTGACTTTTCTTTCCTGATGAAGTTTAGTTTGTGCCATTTTAACATTGTACGTCGCAGCTAAGTTTCTTTTGTCAAAGCTTTCACTGACTGATTTTGGTAACCAAATGGTCAGGATGGAAATGATATTCACCTAGAATGCCAAGTTAACATAACAAAACAGTATGTCCTACTGTATCAGAGATATTTCTGATGAAGGGTTTAGGCCCGAAACATCAAGTTTTCCTGCTCTTATGATGCTGCTTGACCTGCTGTGTTCATCCAGCCCCATGCTTGTTATCTCAGTATGTCCTACTGACTGTGTTTAGTAAGATCTTGTGGGACAGTTGTGTCCCTACACCTATGCCAGTGGGCCTGGGTTCAAGTACCACATGTCTGAGCAAGTTAATTAAAAACTATCTAGAATTAATTTCCAAGATACTGTCAGCGAAGTAGACTTGTTGAGTTGCTTTGAGATGCAATTAGTCTTCGTGTACATTCATGACTCAATTCACCTCTTCCCAAAAACTGCATGAAAATGTAGTTAAAACCAGGTTAGATGACAAAGTGAACCAAAATGCTGACAGTAATTTTAGCTTTGAGTTTAAAAGCCTTGGAGTTATAGAACCATTGTATATCTGCACATGATAGGATATCCCAGATCTTTAGGGAAAGGGAAAGGATGAATGAATGTGGAAGATTCAGCGTTCAATGTTAATTTTCACATAATAAACCATAAAGTAAACGTGGAGCTGGGGTATGCAACATAAATTTGTGGATTGAACTCAGTCTGTAAAACCATCTAATTCATTTAGACTAATATGTTAGAAAATAATTAACAAGTATATTGCAAGAGATAGAGATATTTTTTAAAATAGGGAGGGAATGTAGTATTTTGTGATAGGTGAGCTTTTTGCTGTAGTGCCTGTGCTACTCTATTGCAGTGATGCAAATGAAGTTTGTTCAATAATGGCTGCCTGCTGTGAATTTACAAGGTGAGTTTATCTTAGGGCAATACTAACATTGTCTAACCGCCTTGCATCAGGTCTTCCGTCCCTTTGAGATCAGAAGTCCCGCCTCTGAGAACAGCTGATCAGTCAGAGTGCCGGATGCTGCTCATTTGGAGTAATGCCCTTCACAAGCAGTGGCCATTGCTGAAGTGCAGTAAATCCAACCTTCACTGATCTGGAGCAAGATGGGAAATTAATGGGCACTCCACTGCTCTACTTCAGCAACTTAACTCCACTCCACCTTCCAATGCTCACCCTCCCCATCCCCTCCTGAAGACAGGATTTTACAGAGATAGTTCACAATTTTGAACTTTTACAGTCTGACCTTCATTGAATTATGCTCTTCGTGTGCATTTCTGGCAATGAAATAATGGATATGTTAAGAGATGGATACCTATGCAGACTTGCAGGAAATGTTGATTGTGGAATATGCATCCAGCTTCCTAGATAATGGATATTGAATTAGAATTAGGTTTTACTGTCGCGTGTGCTCAAATACAGGGATACAGGAGTGCAGTGAAAGTTTACAATGTCTACAAGGTAACCTAGGTACAAAATCTTAGGTAAAAAGTAGAAAATAAAGAAATAAGTTAAAAGTTCAACATTACAGTTCTTGTCAGTATAAAGTAGTAAATAAGAAGTAAAGTTACAAGTTCCAAATTACAGACTTCATCTCTAACAATGAAGGAAGTATTGTTTGATTTAGTTCAGGAAATGAATCTGGTGAATAAAATCATAATGGGTGCCATTTTTAACTCAGTATTAATTTCTGAATTCTCATGTGCAAAGGAGATAAATCACATTTGTTTCAGATGAATAAAATAATAAATTTCTTACTTTATAGTTAGTTCTCATCTTAAATGGATTTAAGTCATTTGCAATATTCTGAATGAAAACTGTTCATTTCCAGGTTTAATTGATGGACTGAACTACTGTACCCATCTCCAGATACTGATACTAGCAGACAATAGGATTATGGAGGTGGAAAACTTGGAATGTTGCCCCCACCTTTGGAAAGTTGATCTCAGCAATAACAAGGTTAGAGGAAAGGCAGCATATTATAGTTTGCAATTTGGACTTTGACAGTCTGACCTTCTTTCGGAATTGTTGACAATCAAAATGGCTGGTGGTAAGAAAGTTGTGAAACCCTGCAGTGGCAGATGAATCTCTTATTTTCACCTTCCTGCCTTTAACACCACGATCCAGTTGTTAAACATGTATGCTCACAAGCCTCTGGTGCTGCTGAACATAACTCTTCTTGGAACCTGGGTTCACATCCTGCCATGGCAGATGGTGGATATATTCTACACTTGCCAACGGCCCTCCAAATCTCAGTGTCCAACACCACCTCCTGAGTGTTCGGATTTCCAGAAGCGGGAGCAGTTAGGGAGTGATAAATGGAAGGTCAGGCATGGGCAAGGCGGGGGCAGCAGTACCTTGAAGCTTCCAGGCAGTATGGGTCAGCTTTTCTGTATGAAGTCAGCAAGCAGATTGAAATTTCAATGAGATGCGTATAAAGATAGAGCCTGCTAATGCACTATACACTCCTTTGGAGTAACGAAAGTAAGGAAAAAAGGGACTGCTGGCATATTTGAGCAATGCCTTCATGGGAGTAGGTAAGATTTGCCTAATGTAGTCTTGTCAAGCCATCTTGTTCCATTGCACTATCATGAGAAAAGAAGCACAGACAGCCTTCTACATTTCCAGAATGAAATGTAGAAATCCATCTCAAACAGGCTATTATATTCCCCTCCCCCATCTCATTTAAGTGGTACCTTTTCATCAGCATTGAAAAATGTGACTGCCCAGTCTCATGCTTACAATCTTAAGGATGTTCTATCTCTTCCAGTGTCACGGTAAATCTCCAATGGTGTTAGATGTGAGTTGCACTCCCTAGCTTCTCGATTGTTCAATATTGCATCAACTAACTAACAGGCTCGGTAAATTCGCTGAGTGTGGGGCTTGAATAAGGGCCAACACAGGCCTGCTGTGTTCTTCCTGCTTTGCACTGTGTTATACCAGAGCTAGTTAGCCAGCAGAGGTCATAGTCATAGAGTCATCATACAGCATGGAAATAGACCCTCAGTCAAACTCGTCCCACCTCCCTGCATTTGGCCAATATCTTTCTAAACCTTTCCAGTTCATGTACTTATCCGAATGTCTTTTAAATGTTGTAACTGTACCTCCATCCGCCATTTCCTCGCAGAGTTCATTTCATGCACTAACCACTCTCTTGTGTAAAAATGTTGCCCCAGTGTCCTTTTTAAATCTTTCTCCACTCATCTTCTAAATATGCCGCCTAGCTTTGAACACTCCTGTCTTAGGGAAAAGACCTTTGCTATTCACTTTATCAATGTCCCTCAAGATTTTATAAATGTCTATAAGATCACCCCTCAACCTCCTAAGATCCAGTGAAAAAAAGTCTCAGCCTATCCAGCCTATCTTTATAACTTAATCCCTCATTCATTGCAACATCCTAAAAAATCTTGTCTGAAACCTCTCCAGTTTAATGTTATTCTTCCTAGTACAGGACAACCAGAACTGCACATAGTACTCCAGAAGAGGCCTCACCAACGTCCTATACAACCTCAACGTGACGTCCCAACTCCTACACTTAAAGGTCCGAGCAACAAAGGCAAGCGAGCTAAATGCCTTCTTGACCACTCTGCTACCTGTGATGCAAGTTTCAAAGAATTATGTACCTGAGCCCATTGGTCTCTCTGTTCTACAACACTACCCAGGGCCCTACCATAAACTGTATAAGTCATGCCCTTGCTTGTTTTACCAAAATGCAACACCTTACATTTATCCAAATTAAACTTTATTTGCTAGTCCTCAGCCCATTGACCTAATTGATCAAGATCCTTTTGTATTTCAACCCCAGCACACTCAAAGGTGGTCAGAAATGTTTGGGGTTTAATTTAATCAAGAACATTTGTAAATTTGATCAATGAAACAATCTGATTCAATGACACCTGAAGCGTGAAGTTATCTTTTCTATTTACAGATATTGACTAATCTGCATATGTTAAGCATTTTGTATTATGAAGTAATTTGAAATCTTTTTAATCATACTTTCAGATTAAGGGTTTAGATGGATTGAAACGATTTATTGCTCTAGGAACATTAGACCTCTCCAGAAATCTTTTAACGTGGAAGGAACTTCAGAAAATTCGACACACGCAAATACTAGACCTACGGCTGTATGGGAACCCCGAGCTGCAAAACGATGTACACTGTATGTAGAGTATTGAATGATATCACACAGTGGCAAATGTGGGTAACACAGTTTACACACTTGTGAAAGAAAAATAATATTATAAACAAGGCAGATGAGATTGTCTCGTGATCAGTACATGAGTATGGAAATGAAATGTTACCATGGTGCAATTGTGGAAGAATCACAATTTGACACGGGACCCAGATCTACCGGCATTTCAGCCAAAACTACATGTGGCCCAAATCCATGGTTGTAATTGGGGTGGTGTAAATATAGGTGGACAAAATAAGAATGTTCTGGCTGTGTGTCTAGCAAGTTTCAGGACTACCATGTTCCCAGTTCCACAGGAGCAGATTTGAAGGCAGGAAATTCAGATCCATCAGGTCAGTGGACCAATGCATTCCCATCTCAAGGCAACCCTCCCAGCAGCCAAAAGTAGTCAACAATAAGCTACTCATTTGTGGCCTTTTGAAGACACCACTGGGATCATCCCAGTAAAAGATGGGATCCCTACTGAGGGCCAAGCTGGCACATGCTTTGAGTTGGCTTGCTGGTAGCCAAGTTGAGAGGTGGGTGAGGCCTCTTAGACTCACCCTTGCCCACAGTAAAATCACAGCATGCAGTGGGAACAACATCCTCTGGAGAAGGTTCCCATTTCCAGCCTTCCAAAGTAGCAATTCTTTTGAATGAACCTACAGCCTCAGAAACCCACTTACTATCTGGAGGCAACTTTTTCATTGGTGGCCTCCAGGAAGATCTGTGAGGCAGGTGCATTCAGAACATGCAAGACCAAGACCCAGAAATGATCCTGACCCTCAATTATTTTCCAAATGGGACAATATTCCACCCAACATTCTAACTCATCATTGAGTTTTCATCAACCTGGAATTTTAAATCTGTTTCTTGATCCACAGATCAATAAAAGAACTTAAGAAATAGAACATTGAGTTCTTCAAATCGACTGCGTAATTCAATACAATCATGGTTGATCTTCTAAACTTTCTTGGAGCACCATCCTTTTATTTCTTTGATTTCCAAAATAATATTAATCTAACTTGAATGATGATAGCAAGATTCCACAATTCTCTGCAGTTGAAAATCTCAAAGGAGAAAACAGAAAGAACTAAGATGGGTAGTGAGGCACCTCACATTTAGCTCCCCCATTGCTCCACTCAAAGAGACAATCCTGGCCCTGCTTGGTGAGGACCAAGACTGCTTATGTGGTGATGCCAAAACATCTATGTCTCAGAAAGTAAGTCAAAAACATTGTCCATTGCTGAGTTAGTCATCCATTATTGCTAGCATTAATGTACTCTCCACATGCCCGAACCTCTGCCTCTCTTTCATTCTCTCTTTCATCTCCTACATATTGATAAGGTTCCACATGGTAGGCTCATTCAGAAAGTAAGGAGGCATGGGATTCAGGATACAGAATTGGCTGTCCAATAGAAGACAGAGGATGGTAGCAGATGGAAAGTATACAGCCTGGAGTTGGTGACCAGTGGTGTTCCACAGGGATCTGTTCTGGGACCTCTGCTCTTTGCAATCTTTATAAATGACTTGGATGAGGAAGTGGCAGGGGGGGTTAGTAAGTTTGCCGATAACAAGAAGATTGGTGGAGTTGTGGATAGTGTCGTGGGCTGTTGTAGGTTGCAACGGGAAGTTGACAGGATGCAGAGCTGGGCAAAGAAGTGGCAGATGGAATTCAACCCTGAGAACTGTGAAGTGATTCATTTTGGAAGGTTGAATTTGAATGCAGAATACAGGGTTAATGGCCGGATTCTTGGCAGTGTGGAAGAACAAAGGGATCTTGGGGTTCACGTCCATGGATCCCTTAAAGTTGCCACTCAAGTTAATAAATTTGTAAAGAAGGCGTATGGTGTGTTGGCTTTCATTGGCAGGGGAATTGAGTTTAATAGCCACGAGGCTATGCTGCAGCCCTATAAAACCCTGGTAAGACCACACTTGGAATATTGTGTTCAGTTCTGGTCACCTCATTATGGGAAGGATGTGGAAGATTTAGAGAGGGTGCAGAGTAGATTTACCAGGATGCTGCCTGGACTGGAGGGCAGGTCTTATGAGGAAAGGTTGAGGGAGCTAGGGATTTTCTCATTTGAGCGGAGAAGGTTGAGACATGACTTGATAGAGGTGTACAAGATGATGAAAGGCAGAGATAGAGTGGATAGCCAGAGACATTTTCCCAGGACTGAAATGACTATCACAAGGGGGCATAATTTTAATGTGATTGGAGGAAGGTATAGGGGAGATTTCAGAGGTAGATTCTTTAAATGGAGAGTGCTGGGTGCATGGACTGCACTGCCAGGAGTGGTAGTATGGTCAGATACATTAGAGACTTTTAAGCGACTCTTGGATAGGCACATGGCAGATAGTAAAATGAAGGGTATGCAGGTTAGCTTGATATTAACGTAGGATAATAGTTTCTCACAACATTGTGCTGTACTGTTCTATGTACAAATGGCATCTACATGGTCGCTCAAGTCAAGAGGATGGTCCCACATGACATCCTCTCCTCCACCACCTCTGAGGAAGAAGCCACAGATCCCTCAGAGGATGCACCAGCAAGTCTGCCTCCTGTACCCACCAACAGCTCTGATACTGACTACTTCATTGGGTGCTTTAGCGAATTTTGATTCGGGAGTACAGTCCTGGCGAGCATGTCTCTGCCACCTCTCTGCAGCTGATCGAGGAAGGTCCAGGCCACTACTAGTTGGAGGATTGCTGAAGTCCAGGCACCTACTCAGCCCCAGGAGATGGGTGAGGCACGTTTTTTTACACAGACAGTGGTAGGCGCCTGGTACGTACTGCCGAGGAAGTGATATAAATAGATATGATAACTATGTTTAAGAGGCATTTATTAAGACACAGTAACAGGCAGGGAAAAGAGGGTTACAGACCAGATGCAGGCAGATGAAATTAGTTTAGAATAGCATCATTGTCGGCACAGACATGGTAAGTGGAATGGCGTGTTCTTGTGCTGCATTGTTCTATGCTCTATGTTCAAACTAGTCTTGGCAGAAGCATTGCATTGAAAGGTGCCAGTGTGCTCCAAAGTGCAGCTTTGAAGTGGATTGATATGTGGTATGTGGTTGCGCTGAGGCTGGCACATGTCAGATTCCAAGGTCAATGAACATGGAGTATGTGTGGTCACTTTCAATTGAGCATGCACAATGTTTGTGTGCAGAGTCTAAGATGGAGGTCCAGAGGAACAAACTGGAGTGGCCAAATTACTGCTTTGACTTTCAAGTCAGGAATTGTTGCTGTTAAGTTTCTATCTGCTGGTGGGCCAATGGGAAACTGCATATTAAGGGGGTGCGATTAGGTAATGATGAGATGTTAATACATGCTAGTGGTTGTAAGCGGGCCTCCTGCCACCAACATCTGAAAATCTCATCTCACCATTGAACATTTGGTTGGAAAATGGGACTTCTTGCTCTCAACATCAAGAAGCTTGTCGCTCGCCACCTCATGCAACTTTCTCAACTGTTTTGCTAATACCCACATCATTCAGTGCTTGGGAAGATTGCTGCTACCAAGAGGTGACAACTCATTAGTGCATAGAGAAATAAAAAAAAAGAAAAATAGTTGCAATTCTTGGAAAACAAGATATTATCACAGTCGCAGGACGTTACTGCGCGCTGTCTCAGTTTTGTAGATCCAATCATCTTCAGCTGATTTATCAATAACTTTTTCTCTATCATAAATTCAGAAGTCAGGAAGTTCTTTGATGTGCTCAATTCAATTTGCAACTCTGCAAAAACGAATCAGTCCACGCCCACATGCAGTAAGACCAGGACAACATTCAGGCTTGGACTGAGTGGCAAATAATGTATGACTAAAAAAAGTGAAATGTAATAACAATCTCCAACAACGGTATAACCATTTGAAACTCAAAGTTTGCTCAAACTGTTTAATAATTTTTGCTTGATATAATTTTCTGTTCAAAAATAAGGGACAGTCAATTTAAGTTGTGTCTACCTACCGTTTATAAGAAATCACCATTTTTGCAACATATAATTTGTGCAATGTCTTATAATAGCAGGAATAGGAAACCAAAAATACAGGAAGTTTCCATTTTTATCACATCTTTCTTTTTAGATCGTGTCCATGTGGTAAGCTGTCTGCCCCGTGCCTGGATGGTAGATGGAAATTTTGTCACTTCCAAAGAGAGAAACCTGGTGACCCAATTCTTCCTGGATTCTGCTTTATCAAGCCATCCAGTCGTATGTATTTTGTAATGTTTCCAATCACCCTTTGTAGTTAATTGATTCATTTAATTTAAACAAAGATGAATTAAATATTCAGACACTTGCTTTGCAGTATTTAGATCAAATTTAATTGCAATGGTCTTCAAATATCCACAAAGTCCTGGAAATAGATAATGAAGGTGAGAGATTCCTTTGAAGACCCTTAGGGATCTTTCTAATTTTAAATAGTTTTCATGCAACAGCAGGCATATTTCCATGCATTCCATGCATGGACAATGTCAATTGGGAGCGACTATTTGAGGACAAATCCTCAATGTGGGGGGTAATACAGTGTGGAGCTGGAGGAACACAGCTGGCGAGCAGAGGAGCAGGAAAGTTGACATTTCAAAATGGGGCTTCTTTCTGAAGAAGGGTCCTGACCCGAAATGTCAACTTCCCTGCTCCTCTGATGCTGCTTGGCCTGCTGTGTTCCTCCAGCTCCACACTGTGTTATCTCTGAGTCCAGCATCTGCAGTTCTTGCATATCTCTGATATGACATGTGGGAATCTTTTAAAGACAAGTTGATTAGACTGCAGGACAAACATGTTTCTGTGAAAATGAAGGACAGGAATGGTAGGATTCGGGAACCTAGGATGAGAGAGGAAATTATCAGTTTATTCAAAAAAAAGAAAGTGTACCTACAGTGTAGGCAACTAAAAACAGACAAAGTCCTGGAAGAATATAGAGAAAGTAGGAAGGAACTCAAACAGGGAGTTAGGAGGACTAAAAGGAGAGTTGAAATGTCCTTGGCCAGCAAGGCTAAGGAGAATCCCAAGACATTTTGTACATATATTAGGAGCAAGAGGGTAGTGAGGGAAAGAGTATATCAATTCAAGATAAAGGAGGGAGGTTATGTGTGAAGCCAGAGGAAAGGGGTGAGATCCTCAGAGAGTACCTTACATTGGTATTCACCAAGGAGAGGAACATGAGGGACGTTGACGGGAAGGTGTGTGAAATCTCTCGGGTAGGTCAATATAAAGAAGGAGGAAGTGTTAGGTGTCTTGAAATGCATTAAGGTAAATAAGTCCCCAGTGCTAGACAGGACTTATGCGAGGATACTGTGGGAGGCAAGGGAGGAAATAGTTGGGGTCTTAACAGATATCTTTGCATCTTCTTTGGCCTCAGGCGAGGTTCCAGAGGACTGGAGAATGGTCAATGTTGCACCTTTGTTTAAGAAGGTAAATAGAGATAATTCAGGTATTTATAGGCCAGTGAGCCTGACATCAGTGGTGGGGCAGCTGTTGGAGAAGATACTGAGAGACAGGATTTATTCACATATGGAAGCAAATGGACTTGTTACTGATAGGCAGCATGGGTCTGTGTAGGAAGGTCATGTCTCACCAACTAGATCGAGTTTTTTCAGGAGTTGACAAGAATGATTAATGAGGGAACAGCAGTGGATGTTGATTACATGGACTTTAGTAATGCATTTGATAAGGTACTTTATGGTAGGCTGTTACAAAATGTAGAGTCTTATGGGATCAAGATGTGTGGGCTAGATGGATACAAACTGGCTTGGACATAGATGACAGAGGATAGTAGTAAAAGGGTGCTTCTTGAAATGGAGATCAATAACTAGTGGTGTTGCATAGGGATCAGTGCTGGGACCCTTTTATATTTGTAATATATATGTGATCTGCAGGAAAATGTAGGTAGTTTGATCATTATGTTTGTGGGTGGTACTAAAATTGGTGGAGTTGCAAGTAGTGAGTAAAATTGTTAAAGGGTACAGCAGGATACAGATAGATTGCAGATTTGGGCAGAGAAATGGCAGATGGAATTTAATCTGGACAAATGCAAGGTGATGTATTTTGGGAACTCAAATTCGGGTGCGAATTATGCAATAAATAGCAGAACCCTTAGGAACATTGACATACAGAGGGATCTGGGCGTACAGGTTCACAGATCCCCGAAAGTGGCAAGACAGGGAGATAAGATTGTCAAGAAGGCATACAGCATGCTTGCCTTCATCAGCCAGGGCATTGAATGTAAAAGTTGGCAAGTTCTGTTACAGCTGTGTAAAACTTTATTTAGGTCATATATGGAATATTGCAGCAGCTGTGGTCGCCACACTACTAAAAGGACATGGATTCTTTGGAGAGGGTGCAGAGAAGAATTACCAGGGTGTTGTCTGGTTTGGAGGGTTTTACTTATGAGGAAAAGTTGGATAAACTCGGATTGTTTTCACTGGAAAGGTGGAGGGTAAGGGCTGACCCAATAGAGATCTACATAATTATGAGAGGCATCGATAGGATGGATAGTCAGAGGTTTTTTTTCCCAGTGTGGAAATTTCAACTACAAGAGGGCACAGGTTCAAGTAAGAGGGAGAAAGTTTAGGGAGAAGTGTGAGGAAGATATTTACACACAGAGGGTGGTGGGTGCCTCGAATGCACTGCCAGTGGAGATGGTGGAAGTTGGCATGTTAGCGACATTTAAGACGGATCTTGATAGACACGTTAATAGGAGGTAAACAGAGGGATAGAAACCGTGTCTGGGCAATAAGTAAAAGGTCTATTACGGATTAGGAATTGACACAGGCTTGGTGGACTGAAGAGCCTGTTCCTGCACTATATAGTTCTTTGTTCATTGTTCATTTTAAAAAAAAGACAACATTCATGTTTGCAAATCACAGAAATGTTATGGCACAGAGGAGATTATTTGGCCATTTGTGCCTGCACCAGCTCTTCAACAGAGCACTGTCAATCTCCTGTTTTCCCCACCATAACCTTGCACAGTATTTCTATCCAAATAATTATTCAATATGCTCTTGAATACCTCAATGGAACCTGCCTCCACCACACCTGCAGGTCAGTGCATTCCAGACCAAAGCTACTCAATGCGTGAAAAAGTTTTTTTCTCACAACTCCCTTGCTTTCTTTGCACATCACTTTGTATCTACGCTCTCTAATTCTTGTTCTGTTTACAAGTAGGAACAGCTTCTCCCCATCTATCCTATCCAGCCTGCTCACGATTTTGAAAACCTCTATCAAATCTCCTCTCAGCCTTCTCTCCACAATGAACAACACCAATGTCTTCAATTTATCCTCATAACTGAAGTTTCTCATTCCAGGAATCGTTCATGTAAATTGTTTCTGCACTCTCTCCAATGTATTCACATCTTCCCTCTTGTGTGCTGTTCAAAACTGTACATTCTACCCCAGCTGAGGTCTAACAAGTGACTTGTATGAACTCAACTCCACCTGCTTTTTATTATACTCTATGTCTCCAGTAAGAAAGATGTTGATGAATAAAATCCAAATACTATATAACAAAATTCTCTTCAGTGAGTTGAATCCTACTTCATTGGAGTGGGGCAAAATACTTTGATCGTAAACCACATGAAATTCAAACACATCAGAAATCAAAACAATTTTCTTCATAGTTATTTTCTAACCAAAAATTTATTTCTTGTTTGCCAAACATATTTATGAGGAGTCCACTTCATTCAGAGAATGCTGCCTAAATTTAGAAATTGCAGAGGCTATTATTCAGAGGTTGAAAGTAAATGATTGAAAATTTCTGGAAGAGCTCATTCCTAATTAAGAGATAACACATTGTGGAGCTGGAGGAACACGGCAGGCCAGGCAGCATCAGAGGAGCAGGAAAGCTGACATTTCGGGTCAGGACCCTCTTCAGAGGGTCTTTAAACCCATCAGGGGCAAGCAGTTTGGGAGTATATTTACTGATTTTGCTGCGCAATGAGGGTGCTCAAGCTTGGAAATTTTATTCAAGTAAGGACAGCTATGTGGTTATGCATGGTATCTGAAGAGCATCTCCCCAAGATAATTTGGGTGCAAATGACAGACAGTATAGCCTTTCAGACTCAAAACTGTTTATAACCAGAGCTGAAGACAGTATGTCTAGTTTAATCATCCTTCCAGTGTCCCTTCACCTTCAAATCAAATGACCTAACCGGATAAATGACCATGTGAAAAGATTGTTGGTGCTACCAGATTATGAGGTGTTGGCTTGTATTATATGGTCCTGATGGACAGAGATAAACTATACTTTAGTTGAGTTTAAACCTTTTTCTGGAAATGAAAGTCATTGTGTTATGGATAGGGGCCCAAATTCACTGTCTTAACCCATAGAATTGGGAAGCTCTGTAACATTACTGTTGCTGGTAAATAGAAAAAGGGGAATGTGTTAACCCTACTGAATCAAGTATCAGTCACCTCTCCTAATTATTTATGAACAACAATGTGTCTGATATCAGTCATGTCCCTTTGTTAATCTAGTAGGAGCCTGAGGCATAAAAAAGGGCTGTAACAACCATAGTAACCACTGGCAATACGTAGAGTTACCTTCAAGCTCTCCAGCAGTACCCACCCATCGTCCCCCTCAGTCCTTCCCAAGAAGTCTCAGCCCCCAAGGGGAATATTCTTCGGATATTATAATAAAGTCAAAATACTGTGGATGCTTGAATACATGAAATAAAAACAGAAAATACTGGAAATACTAGTCTTGCAGAATCCATGGAGAGACAAGGTTTCGAGTCAAAAATGACTCCATAAGTCTTCAGATATTGGTAGGCAGTTTTGCCTCGGTCTTTTCTTGCGGTGGGTGGTATATGAGCTGATCCAAACACGGTCCCTCCTAAAATCTCCAATAGTCCCACTCTGCAGCTTCTTGTCATCTATGTGGAGTGTTAGGAATGCACTGAAAGTCGTTACTATTGTGGCAAACCTCCTGTCATCGGAAACTTAATGAAACAGCAATTTCAAACAGAATCTTGACAGATGAGAACTTTGCAGAGCTGCTCCCGTTGTTTCATGCAGACTGTATTTATGATGCATTAATATAATTAATGCAGCAAAAGCTAAACACATGAGGCTTAATCCACAGATTAAGCAGACAGCATCTTCACTATAATTTCAGACCAAGTAGCTGAAACAAATGCCACATGGCATTTCCCCATTTTGAAAGTGTGAATACTTTAACATTCTTTTTAAATTTTGTTTTTATATGTTATACAGCGCAACAAGATGAGTCTAAATCTGTTTACTCCAACCACCCAGAAGAATCTTTTCCAGACTTGTCCTTATGGCAAAAGGGTAAATACATTCTTATATACAAAGTGAAATAAATGACTGTAATAAATGGTGTTAAGAAAACAGCCAAAAAGTGGAACGCACGCTGTACACTGATGTCTCACTGTAAAATATTAGTGCACAAGTTTTCTGCTGCTGGCCTCAAGGGGCCCTTTGCTTCTGCAGATATGTTTTATAATTGATTCAACAAATTATTTGACTCTCTTTTAAGAACTGGGACAGAAAACTGGCAGCCATCAAAACTTAGCTGGTGGTTGATCAGGTTGTTCATCGAGAACTCTACTACATTTGGCTACATAATAGTCACCAAGCTCTCTAGGCATTGACTTTATGCCATGTGAGGGGTTTACCAGGTTCACTGTTTTGTTAGATTGGGGGATGGGATGTTGGTGGTGGGTGAGGTAAGGTGCATGACTGTATTTCCTGGTATATGACTTTATTACTAGCTGGTGTTGTTGCTGTGTCTGAGAGCTCTGGTTATCCAGTAAGTGGTAGGCAAGGTTTCACTTTGGTAGGTGGGGAGTGGCGATTCTGCGAGTAGGTTTTATTCCCAGTGCTTTTGCTGCTGTAGTCTCGTAGCAGTGGCTGAAAATGTGTGTTGCTTTCGTTCAGTGATTCATTTTCAGATGCAAGCAGAAGGAAGCTAGGCCGTGTGTGAGTGATTGTGATAGCAAAAATAATGCATAGCTTATAGAGGTTCATGTTTCATGAAATGACTGAGGTTTTCTTTTCTAGCAGCTTAGAGGGAGGATTCTTTCACTACTTTAACTGTTGTTGACAGAAACAGATAGTATAGGGACAGAATTTAATGTAGGTGATAGGGAACTTACCGGCTGGAGAGCTAGTAAGAACTCCATGTCTCCTCCTTTCTGGAAATCTTGTTGCATTAGACACTCAACTAAGCAGCTGTGGGCCTTACCCTGCAATCAAGGGCACCATAGGAGAGGGGAGGTGGGGGAGAGGGCTAAATCCCTGAACTGGCTCTTCATGGATTGGAAGCACCACCAAAAAAGCTTTAGGTCTGGTCATAAAGCACCAACTTGAAGCCTAAGATCACCAAGGGACTGAGACAACAGGTGGATGATGCAAGTAGGGTATCACGGGATAGGGTTTGTAGGGAGTTAGGCTGGTAGCAAGGGAAGAGCAGTGACTCTCAGTACACCCCCTGCAGGCATAACTTGTAATACAGTTAACAATTGCATCATTACAAAACATTTTACTACTGAGGTAGCTGCCATAAGATCTTTTCAGGGATTACTATTTTATGTCATATTAGATATAGAAGAGAAGAAAATAAATGAGCAAGGCTGGGAAGTGAAATGAAAGAGTGCTGTTGGCCAATTTAAGAGAAGTAGCAAGGGATTCATCAGAGCATCAGAAGTATAAGAACAGTCAATGAGGTTTTGAGGTTCTTTAGATGTGAAGGAACCAACCTGTACTTAAGATTGAGGGCACTTTCACCTGCTTTAAGATTCTTCTTTTCCATTGAAAAGGTAGAAGCATTTACGCGTGGAAGCAAATACTTTTCACTCGCATGCTTTTACTTATAGGAAGACTATCATATTTCTTGGGTGATGATGGCTGTTTGAGTTCTGGTAATAATTATTCATGTTTTAGTGAATATGTGCAGCTCCTTCTTGTAACTTTGATAGATACTTCCTGATGCGAATACCTCTTTTTAACAGACTCTTCACTTAATGAAACAGTTTCCTTTGAATGAACAGTTAAATTCAGGTAGGGCATCCTTTTAATTCTTGAATTTCCATATTTTAGAAGGTTAAAAATGCTCCTTACCTTTCTTTAATTTTTTTTTCCCTGTTCTCTGAAAAATAGATTGTGCCCATCCATTTCAGTGCAGAGAGACATCGAAAGGATCTCTACAACAATTTTCTCAGTCCAAAGGGAGCTCACTTGCCTCCAAATAGTGTCTAAACACTCTCTCTCTCTGAGTATAGAACAAGACTTGGCGAGATATGATTCAGTCTCTTTTTTTCTTTAAGATTTCAGAGATGTTGATCTCAGCAGCACTCTGTTAATCTAAGTGGTCCATTCTCTCAAAATATTTTCCTGTTAGTTCTTTCACTTTCAATAGTTTACCGGCACCTATTGACCTCCTTTTTCTTTTTGCTACCTCTTTCAGTCTAAAAAATTACCAAACAATTTCTCCATAACTACTTCTATTATTGACAGGCAGGGCATTGTGCTTCTCATTATCAGTTTTCAAAATGGGATCATGTGAGTGATGAATGGCTCATAGACTACTAAAAAAGAGTTTGAACCACAAGTATCACGGTGAAAAAAACAGCAGGAGGAGATTGAAGGCGGCAGCTTTAGCAGCAGCAGCCGTGGTGATGGCATCGTGGCCTGACGCAGGAAGAGCAAGCAGTGAAGGAGGTCCCCCAGTATCTGTGGTGGCAGTGAGAACAGGCAGCTGAGGTCTCCTAGAGAGTGAGCCAAGCAGAGGAGATCAGGGCTCCAGAAAGCACTCATCAACAGCTGTTGAACTTCTAACTTTATTCCTTTATTTTTCTCGTTTATATTCAGAAGGACTTTAATGTCAGCTAGTAACTTATTCCTTTATTTTCTACATTTCTATGGAGGTCTGTAATGCTTAACTTTTTAACTTTGTGCCTGAGTTTTTTGTACCTAGGTATCTTTGTATATAAGATGGCGCTGTCTGTGGAGACATTAGACACTTTTGACTGTACTCCTGGTCTTCTGCACTTGAGTACATATGACAATAAAATAAAAATCTAAATTTAGGAATGATTTCTATCAGGGAACTGAAGTTTGGGTTCTACCAAAATTATTCAATTCACGATTTTTCTTCAATATACAATGTTTGGAATTTTGTGACTATGGAGTAGAACAATCTTCATTTTAAATAATACGATTGAAGCCTGTGAAATTTTTCACTCATTGAATTAACTATAGGCTTCACTGTCAGTCAGGCTGCTGGAAACTGGTTTAAAACATACAATTATAACATGCTTTTGTTGTCAGGCAACTGATCACCAGCTGGTTAGAGTACTTGTGTAAAAATGTGCATGCTGCTACATAGTGACTTTCGCACGTAAGTAAATGTAGAGTTCTTGCAATTATTTCTTGTTGTCTTAAAATGCAAATTAAGGCTCCACGATTGCAACCAAAACAAAGTGCTGCAGAAACTCAGCAGGAGTGACAGGATCTGTGGAGAAACATTCAGTGTTTCAAGTGTAATATGACTTTCCATCAAAAATATTTTGGAGTTCCAAAGGAGAATCATATTGTATTCAAAACACTACTCTCATTCATGTCCCACAAATGCTGAGTTTCTCCAGCACTTTCAGATGTCATCTCACATTTCTCTCATCTGCAGTATTTTCCTTTTGCTACACCATTTTAATTGATGCACAATATCAGTTATGGATCTGGAGTTACCATTGGACAACAAGGTATTACAACAAAGTTCAAGAAATAGATCCAGATAAATTAATTATTTTTATTCTTATCACAGACTCTGATCATCGGAGAATAAAATACCTCGCCTACAATCTTCAGACAGATCTTACAATAGGAATGAAGTATACCAGCAGGTTATGTGTGGTTAAAGTTAGATATTTTAGATATTAGATAATAACTGAATAAGTAGGGGAAAGATTTTGTTTGTTATCAATGACAGCTTAATGAACATAAAATCACATCAGAAGTTTTTCCATTGAAGCTGCTATCAAGTGAAGCTAAGATACATTTATTGCACAACTAAACATATTGGCATGTCCAGGGTAAAGATTTACCATTCACAAAAGCTTTAATATTTGAGTGAGCAGAGGTTTCCCTTTCAAAGATGGTAAAACTGTGCAACATCGTAACACCTAAAATAAAGAAGAAAATTGAACATCTAGTTAGGCTCAGCCATCTTAGACAACAACAACGACAAAAGCTCATCATCCGCAGTTCTTCCAGCAATCTTAGACTTGACAAACTATCCAAACTTCTAACTCATACTTGGCATTCCAATCCAACACTACAGAAAAAAAAATTCTGAGCCATCCAGGTTAGATTGGGTGTTAGGGTATTAAAAATAAAAATTCATGCAGCACTGATATTGTGCCTCTAGACATTACCTATCCACTTGGCAAATATAGTACATGGTCACATCATAGATACAAATCTGAAGAGGGAAAACATCGTTAGTTCACTTGCTTGATTCCCTGAAAACAAAATTGCTCTCTTGAATTCAAGTTAAATGGAAGTTTTGAATCCTAAACCAATCAAGTTCTATCTAGAACTTGTTTCAATATTTAGCACAACCATGTAAATCAGTATGAATCTAAGCATCATGTCCTCTTGAGCATGAAAAAGCGTGAAAACCCACCCCTTTTCAAATACATGCTGCAACTTCATATAAAATAAGATATTAATTCATTCAAGGCTAGCAATAGGAATTCATTGTAACATTAGATATGAAGTAAAATGCAAATACAGAGTTTGGATTTCAGTGATTGTTTAATCAGCTAACATTAGAAATAAAAAAAATACAAATCAAGGAAGAAGACGAGATGGCTGAAGAGTTCTAAGACCATGAAGACACTACATTTATTAATTTAAACTGATTTAGTTAAAACAACAGCGAAGCAATAATTTGGTTTCTTAACTTTTGAGTTTACACGTTGCTATGCATGGTCATCTATGTTGTAGCACTCAAACATTGTTGAGCCCTTAAAGTCTGGGGAAAATCTCTGCTTCTGATTGTGGCTAAAGTTTCACTCGTGGCCTAGAGCTCTGTCACAGCAGCAACAAAAGCAGGCCCTGGTCCTTTGTCAGGGACATGATTTATTTCTGGAGCCAGGAGCGTGTTTTGTAAAGCCTTCTATTCTGCAGCACACAATGCGCAGCCACTGAATTTTAATAGTATGGCTTGAAGACAGACATGTTTTCAAAAGGAGTGAGTCTTTGGATCCCTCTGAATCCCAGCCTAGATGAGTGACAGAGTTTATACAGGGGGATGACTAGCACACGGTCTGGTAGACCTTTTATTCTGCCTGAAAGAATATTTACAGAAAGTTTTGCAAGCTTGTTGAATTTTTTTTCTCTTTCTCCCCTCCCCACACTGTGTTTGAGCCCTCTCCATAAATGGCTTTATTTTCTTTCATTGTCAATGTTTTCTTGACTGAGATTCAGTCAGAAGGAAGATTACAGGGTTTTTTGCGGATCGCAGTAGCAACTTAAATCAAATGTATGTTGTTAAGGAGGGGGCACTAATTTCCTGGAAACTTTTACCTCAAGCCTCCAAGATTCAAATTTCTCATCTGCAACCCTTTAGAGCTGCTGTATTCTCTATTCCAAAGGTTTCACAGGGAGTTATTATCATGAATACCTTTTTTTTGAAATTAAGTAATTAAGGGAAGCTTGGTGATATAGCATATCAGCACACTATCCTTTCACGCTCAATATTTGAGTTTCAATCTTGTCCAGCTTGAAAGGATGAAAGTCTCTTTTTTTTGGCTGTTAAAAATGCTATTTGTTTTTGGATAGTTCCCAACCAAGTGCTTAGTAGGTTTGCACATTAAGCATCATTCTTGGTACTAATTAACACTAAATTGGAAGTTTCACTTGGAGAATATTAGTATGGGATTTGGAAACATCAGACTGATGCAGGATGCGCAAGAATGATGCCAAATCCGGTTGAAGCAGACTAAGAGGAAGTGTCACTCTGTATCTATCTCTTATTATAGCTGACATGGAGATAATTGAACCTGAAAAGGTGAAAAAATGTTCCATTTCCCCAAAACTGAGGGCCCATACTTTGAAAAACACAAAAATCATGGAATAAAACACTGGCACATAAAGTTCCCAATTGGATTCTCCTGGTCTCCTGCTGTAACTTCTCCAGAGATGGTGAAACATTCAAATCAATAGCATGAGCAGCTGAAAATTGTCACTGTTTTTATCTGTTGAGGCAGAGAGGAGGGGGATTGGTGAGGGCAGAGGGGATATTGTGAATCTCCTGCTGAAGATAACATGGAATTACAAAAAACCCTGGTGAATTTCAGAACCCAAATGAATAAAAGCATTGTTTTCGTTTTTGTACCATGTTTTAATTCTCTAGTTCAAATTTATTATTTGCTGGAGTGACAGTGTGTGAACATGAAAAAGCACTAAAAAGATTATGACAGGCCAGTGTATTACTTAAAAAGATATCTACATCTGGATCCCTACCTAAAAAAAACATAAATCACTAACTTTGACATATCTTTGCTTGCTTCTGTTAATTTGAAATGAAATAATTTCTATGTAAATAAGAACTGAAGCCAGTTGTAAATTTAGTTCCAGAAAGATATAGTGTTGGAGCCTGGTGGCAGCACCTTCCAAAAAAAAATCTTCTGATCTTTCACCTCTGGAAGCCGGATTTAATGTTCACCCAAAGTGATGCAATGAAAGTCTGGTATTTTACTGGGTACAATGTCTGAAGTAAAATGAGGGTGAACTATTCTCAAGCTAACTTGGAGAGGTTTGAAAACAGAAAACAGCATACAACAGGGTGTCACAATGCCTCCATGGTTAGCACTGCTGCCTCACAGTGCCAGGGGCCCAGGCTCAATTCCACCCTCAGGCGACTGTCTGTGTGGAGTTTGCATGTTCTCTCCATGTTTGCGTGTTTCCGATGCTTGCTCTGGTTTCCTCCCATGGTCCAGAGATGTGCAGGCTAGGTGGATTAGCCATGGGAAGTGCAGGGTTACAGGGATAGGGTGGATCTGGGTGGAATGCTGTTCAGAGGGTCAGAGTGGACTTGTTGGGCTGAATGGCTTGTTTCCATGCTCTAGGTATTCTATAGGTACAGCAATTTGGGAATGTCACTTTGTCAGACTTCTAAGTACAATGTGCACAAATGGGTATACCTATTGAGCTGATGTTGCTGTCAAAATAGGGGCCAGGCTGGTGATATTATCCACAAAATACGCATAAATAATATATCAGTTAAAGACGAGGAACAGATACACTGTTAAATTCAAATATCCAAGAGTTGCATTGCTCCTTCATTAGCTTTGTGAAAATGGCATCTCATCGTGTTCCTCACTCTTGACATCCACTGAATGTCATGAAGTTGTGTAGTTATCTTGCAGATGCAATGGAATGGTGTCGCAGACATTTAAGACTAGCAATTAATAGTAAGTACCCATTTGTTAAGTTGATAATGATAAGACTACCCCTCTGACATTGAAGATTTACACAATAAAGAAGTGTAGACAGCACAAATCTAGAATGTTGCAAGGCAGCGATTCCCCATTTGATGAGTTTCTGATAAAATTTACAAACAGATCAAGAAGGATTTCAGAAAGAGACAGGGATCAGGTAGTAGGCTGTTGCCTTGAATTTTCTGTGGCTAATTGTAAAATACTAAGGGTAAGCAGCACGTTTTCACCTCAACCAGGCAATCTGTGGTAAAGGAAGCCAAGATGGGGAATAAAGAAAACAAGAAAAACATAAAACTAATGCCAAACAACTAGGATTTACTTGATACACATTTGTATATGCATATTAACATTTGAGGATATAAATTATGATCACACCACATACTTCTTGCACATCCTGGATTTTAATTGATCACCATGAGTGACTGTCGCTTCATCTGCCTAGGCTCCTAAGCATCATTATTTCCTAACGAAACCTCTCCTCCTTTCTACTTTTTAATTCTTAAAACATGCCTCTTTAACCAAGCTGTTGGCCACCTCCTAATTTCTCTGTATGTAATTCAGTGTCAGGTTTTATTCATTGGCACTCCTGTGAAACATTTTGGGACATTTTACTTAGTTAAAGATGCAATATAAAT
This sequence comes from Ginglymostoma cirratum, assembly GCA_024137785.1. NCBI lineage: Eukaryota > Metazoa > Chordata > Chondrichthyes > Orectolobiformes > Ginglymostomatidae > Ginglymostoma > Ginglymostoma cirratum. The sequence continues at coordinate 10,224,526 of JAHRHZ010000038.1, read as the reverse complement.
GCAAGTTCTTGTCGTTGTCCCTCTACAGTATTTCACCCTGCATTCACATACTGCAGAAAGATTGTTAGGTTGACGCCAAGTCAGGGTTAATACTATCCCTTCAATAGTTATTTTTATGTACATTTACACTGAGATGCAAAGTACCATGATCAGTGAAAACAGTAAACATGAAAAACTAAATATGTTAGAAACTTTCTACTGTATTCATTATTGGGTGGAAAAAAAAGGCAGCCAGCAGGGAGCAAAACAGTTTCTTGATCTTGTGGCTTGTAACGTTGATTATCTGCCACGTCCTCCGCCTACCCCCTGTGGAGAATGGAAATTGACGGACAATTGAGGGTCTTCAAATCTCCTTTCAACAAGCATTAAATGAACTTTGTGAACTTCTATGTTTTATTTTAAACTGAAAGGTTTTTTTCTTTTAAAAAAAAATTCTTGCTGCCCGGACCTCCAGTGATTTTCTGACCCGACTCCCAAACTCTCATGAAAGTCGTGGCAGTCTCAACTCCCACAGAAACCAAGTGGATAATTGAGTGCGGATAATGGGATCGAGGTTCCCCTGTAATCTGAAGCCCTTTAATTGGATTATAGTTGTATACTATGTACATGACACTGTACCTTATCCAAATGCAAAATAAAATTGTCTTATCCTCAATGCAAATCATGTGATGGATGGCATGTTAGGAGGTCACAATACAAAAATTTGCAATCTGTTACTCCACTCAGGCTGAAGGTAACTGGTACATCTCTTACCGATCGACCCCTGGTCAGATTTCAAGCCACCATAACCTGAACAAAAAAATAGGAGACATCTGTTTATGAAATAAACCTTAAAAATGCTGCTATAAATGCACCGAATTCTGGAATTTTGATAATAATAACAAACCCCTCAAGTCTTTTTGATTCTTTCAGGACAAAGAAGTTATTTTGTTATAACCTAAAGTTAATAGAGTTGTAATTCATTTAAATCTTTGCAGTAAAATTATTTGACATTAAGTGAGGTTTGTAGACATGAAGTTTGCTAAATTCATTCCAGTAAGGGATCTTGCCAATGATGCAAGGATTATAGTAAGAAGGTTTGTAGTAATGAGGTTTGTTAGAACAGAAATAATCTATTTCCATTCGCTGTAGGATTGCTTGAGCACTTACAACAGTTACTAGAAGCCAATTGTTTAGTAGGGGTACACTGTGCTCCTAGCTCACCGAAGTTCAAATGCACATTTACATACACATAGTTTTGTTTTTGTAATATAAAGTAAAGCAGGCAGTCGTGGACATCACACCATCAATCAGTACCCTTTTCTGGGGTGCCCTGATCTCCCCATTCCCTAGGCAACCAGCAAACAAAGCCATCATTTTCCCAATTTTCACAGACACAGGTGCTAACACAATAACCGCTTCCTTCTCCAATGAAAGGGAGGTTAGGAAGGGGTTCATGGGAACCCACGCTGACACGCTCGTGCAGTTGAGCTGTCGGCCATCCGCTCTCCCATGAAAGGAGGCTAATTTGTTGTAACTGTGTTCCCAGGAGATTTGACATATCCTCAAGCAAAAGAAGGGAATTAATCTAAACTTCTGATAGGTTCTACTTGGGTAATCGTGCGTTAAAATAAAACTTGCCACTGCCGCCACTTATTTCAGAATCTGCTGCAGCCTTTCCTTCAATTTAAACAGTGAATAAAAAGTTGCGTATACCATTATGGACAATTGGGATGGTTATTAAAGCTGCACATTGAGGGATTTAGATGGTATTAGAAGCCACGGAGCACAGTTTCAATGAAAAATAACTGTCATCTGAACCCTGTGATTAAATCACTGTCTTGCAATTACTGCTGGAACTAAGTGTATCACAATTTGTACTGTGAGCCAAACAAGTTTAATAAACTCATTTTTGATTCCTTAGTGTCTGCTGACAGTTCTGACCAATAACAAGTGCCCGTGTAATCCATGTGGTTGACAATCATGGATAATTATTGTAATTAAATTACTACAATGTTATCAGCAAATAAGTTGATGTACATTTTGAGAGAGTTTCTTTAACGGTGAAGCAGAATATAGGAGACATAAAAAAGAAATCTGTTTAGGTGCTGTAAGTTAGAAGTGAATGTTGGCATTTGGTGTAGAACCCAGCGATAGTTAATGTATAGGAGTGAGATTGACAAGTTACTATTTATAATATTAAAGCCTATTTTAATTTAGCCAATGATGAATAGTAATATTGATCAGGATGCCTTACACTTAAATTCATCCACTTTGGGAGAGGGGATTTTTGATTTCATATCCTAAGATATTCTCCTATTTGAACTCAGCTGCCTCAGTCTGGTAAGCTTTCTGACCTTGACCTTGCTTTACTTTTGGAATGAGCATTGTATTTGTTTTGGGAATCCATCTACGCCTCAAAGGTCTAAAGTGGTGGGATAAAATATTATTTTGTAGTGAGCCATTTGTCTTCTAATTTTCTCTGAATGGATTTCCTGATCAGGAAATCTACACAGTCGAATTTTTATTCAAAAAGCGACCAATTTTTTTTTATGCTGTCCAGAATTATCTTTTCCTTTTCCTCATAGATTATCTGAAGCAATTGCTAGCAGCCCCTTTCAGATTCTTCAAACTGAAGAGCAATCTCTAATACTAAGTCATTGCAGTGAGTTTGTTTCACAGGCTTTCACCTTTGGGCAGGCGCCCAGGTAATGACGCCGCTTTCACACAACTAACGGAATTTACACACATTTGCCTGATCAAGACGTGTGCCCAGAAATGGGTGTGCTGAGTGAAAATGAAATCATAACCTGGCATAATGGTCTCCACTTCAATTACTTCAGCTTGATGCTCCAGAGCCAGCTCCTCACATGAGATGAGATCTGCTTCTGTTTTCCTTTTTAGAATATATTGCACATATGAATTCTGCCTTAACCCTTAACCTTCCCTTCAGTGCTTTTAACTGGACACGAAGGCTGCTGTAGCATATTTTTATCCATGTCTTATGGAGTACCCACCCATTTTATCCACACTCCTGTTGTGAACCTCTTGTTGATTCCAAACATTTTTTAACACCTACCAAAACTGATGCAAGTCCAGTGCTGAGTTGTGCTTTTCACTGCATTGGTAAAAGCAAAAAAAAAATATACAAAGTACCCATGGGAAGGGGACACAGTGAAAATCAAATTGATTTTCATGAAATTGAAAATTGACTGCAAAGATAAAATACTGCTATTCATTGGTGGGAAGGAAGCTAAATGTTTTGTTTTGTTTTTAATGCCATACAGAATTGTGTTTTACATAAATTCTGTTCCTACCTCAGTTTAGTGAGGACTAAAACCTAACCTTCTTTTTGCACACACAGAACATCCCTTGCTGATAAGTTGTCAAATGGCCTGGTTGAACTGATCTCTGTCAGAGATAAAGAACCTGAAAAGTGTAACGTAATGCTGTTGATTCTAATGGTAAAGTAACTGCTGTTCCGTTGTCTTATAGCACAATATCGCATCAATGAGTTAAAGTAACTGCTGTAGGAAAGAAAACCTGCCCAGAAACTCTAAAGATACCACTATCTGCCGCTTATTCAAAATGCATTTTACTTCTTTAGCTTATTGATATTATTGTTTCCTGAATGTACTGCATCAACATATTTTGTATTTTCCTTTGGCCTGATGATCATCCAGTGGGTTATTCTAAACGATTAATGCAGAGGAGCCAGAAATCCATGAGGATCTTGAATCATCCCTAAAATGTTTACTATTAGTTTTTGTACATTTCCAATATCTTCAAGAGTTGTGGAGGATAGGTGCTTTTAAATATTAACAAAAGACAATGCAGCAGCTTGATGTTGTATGATGGGTCAGTCAGCCAAGGGTTTTTGTTAAGTTAATGGAAGCACATGTTTCATCTTCATCTGCAACCTACAGAAAATCTGTCACTAAATGGCATTCTTTCTCTTGATGGCCATTGTTAGGTGCAAAAAAACAGAAACTGCTGGAAAACTCAGCAGGTTTGGCAACATCTGTGAAAGGTCTGCCAGACCTGCTGAGCTTTTCCAGCAATTTCTGTTTTTGTTTCTGATTTAGTTTCTGATTTACAGCATCTGCAGTTCTTTCAGTTTTTATCTGCTGTTTTAGGGGTTGGTTAGTTCAGTTGGCTGGACGGCTGGTTTGTGGTGGAGAATGTTACAATGCAATGTGATGCCAACAGAGATAACAAGCGTGGGGCTGGATGAACACAGCAGGTCAAGCAGCATCA
>JAHRHZ010000038.1:10195888-10220190 GCA_024137785.1 Ginglymostoma cirratum | reverse complement strand
CAGGTGTAGCACTTCCTGCGGTTGCAGGGAAAAGTGCCGGGTGTGGTGGGGCTGGAGGGGAGTGTGGAGCGGACAAGGGAGTCGCGGAGCTAGTGGTCCCTCCGGAAGGCAGATAAGGGTGGGGAGGGAAAGATGTCTTTGGTGGTGGCGTCTGATTGCAGACGGCGGAAGTGTCGGAGGATGATGCGTTGGATCCGGAGGTTGGTGGGGTGGTACGTGAGGACGAGGGGGATTCTTTTTTGGTTATTATTGCGGGGACGGGGCGTGAGGGATGTGTCACGGGAAATGTGGGAGACACGGTCGAGGGCGTTCTCGACCACTGTGGGGGGGATGTTGCGGTCCTTGAAGAATGAGGACATTTGAGATGTGCGGGATTGGAATGTCTCATCCTGGGAGCAGATGCGGCGGAGGCGAAGGAATTAGGAATAGGGGATGGCATTTTTGCAGGAAGGTGGGTGGGAGGAGGTGTATTCCAGGTAGCTGTGGGAGTCAGTGGGCTTGAAATGGACATCGGTTTCTAGGTGGTTACCCGAGATGGAGACAGAGAGGTCCAGGAAGGAGAGAGAAGTGTTGGAGATGGTCCAGGTGAACTTCAGGTTGGGGTGGAAGGTGTTGGTGAAGTGGATGAACTGTTCGAGCTCCTCGTGGGAGCACGAGGCGGCGCCGATGCAGTCATCAATGTAACGGAGGAAGAGGTGGGGTTTAGGGCCAGTGTAGGTACGGAAGAGGGATTGTTCCACGTAACCTACAAAGAGGCAGGCATAGCTTGGGCCCACGCGGGTACCCATGGCCACCCCCTTTGTCTGTAGGAAGTGGGAGGAATTGAAAGAGAAGTTGTTGAGGGTGAGGACGAGTTCGGCTAAGCGGATGAGGGTGTCGGTGGAGGGGGATTGGTCAGTTCTGCGGGACAGGAAGAAGCGGAGGGCCTTTAGGCCATCAGCATGGGGAATACAGGTGTATAGGGACTGGACATTCATAGTAAAAATGAGGTGTTGGTGACCGGGGAATTGGAAGTTCTGGAGGAGGTGGAGGGCGTGGGTGGTGTCACGGACGTAGGTAGGGAGTTCCTGGACCAAGAGGGTGAAAATGGAGTCGAGGTAGGTGGAGATGAGTTCGGTGGGGCAGGAGCAGGCGGAGACAATGGGTCGACCAGGGCATTCAGGTTTGTGGATTTTGGGAAGGAGATAGAAGCGGGCGGTGCGGGGCTGGGGAACGATGAGGTTGGAGGCGGTGGGTGGGAGGTCACCTGAGGTGATGAGGTTGTGGATGGTTTGGGAGATGATGGTTTGGTGCTCGGGGGTGGGGTCGTGATCCAGGGGGGCGGTAGGAGGAGGTGTCAGAGAGTTGGCGCCTGGCCTCATCTGTGATGCCAACAGTATGGGTCCAATTTATGCACCAGCTGTGATTAGCATAAAGGACTCATTTTCTCAACCTCTCACCTCACCTGAGGTGTGGTGACTATCAGATTAAACCACCACCAGTCATCTCTTTCTAATGAGAGAGTAGCCCTACATTCCAGTGAGACGATTTTAACTCTACTGTAAATCAGTGAATATGTGTAAAGTTGGGGGTTTGTTTAACTCAGTTGGCTGGGTAGCTGGTTTGTCATACAGAGTGACACCAACAGGGTTGGTTCAATTCCAAATAAAAACCAAAAGAACTGCGGATGCTGTAAATCAGGAACAAAAACAAAGTTGCTGGAAAAGCTCAGCAGGTCTGGCAGCATGTGTGGAGGAGAAAACAGAGTTAACGTTTCGGGTCCAGTGACCCTTCCTCAGAACTCAGTTCGTTAACTCTGTTTTCTCCTCCACAGATGCTGCCAGACCAGCAGAACTTTTCCAGCAACTTTGTTTTTGGTTCAATTCCAACCTTGTCTGAGGTTACCATGAAGGATTCTCATTCTCATTCTCATTCTCAATCTTCCCCTCACCCTTCACCAAGTCTGGTGACCCTCGGGTTAAACTGCCAGCAGTTCTCTCTCTCCAATGAGAGAGCAGTCCTGTGGTCTGGTAAGGATATGATGACTTTCCTTTTACCATGAATGTGGGTAAAGCTGAAAAGCCAATGGAATCAATCCCTACAATGTGGCCAGGATAGAATATTATGCACTTCCCAACCTTAAAAATTTGCTTAATTTCATTATAACATAGTTACAATTTCAGGGCAACATTAGCATGCAGGTTGGAGCAAGATAACAGTCTGCCTTGCGGATTATGATTAGTTCAATAGGAGAATGAAATAAGACAGAGATCTTCCTCAATACAATAAACATACACAATACAGATAAAAATGCAATTTTTCTTTGACATTAAAAAGAACTTGTATCATTAAAAGGGCACGAGCCAAAAAACGGTCAAAGCATGTATTGACTTTCTTCAGAGGAGGAGGTCAGGTTGCTCTCCTTGTTGCTTATCTACATTAGTTCCCAGTTAAACAACACTTTTATTTTTTCTGAAGAAGGGTCCAGACCCGAAACGTCAGTTTTCCTGCTCCTCTGATGCTGTCTGGCCTGCTATATTCATCCAGCTCTATGCCTTGTTATCTCAGACTCCAGCATCGGCAGTTCTGACTATCTCTGACTTTTATTTTAAAATTTTCTGTCTTGTTTGCAAATCCCTCTTTAGCCTTATCACTCCATTTCTTTGCATCCGAAGTCTACAACAAAGATTTTGGACATCTGATATAATGTTGCCTTATGTGGCTCAATACCACATGTTATTTTAGAATGCTCCCTTGAAGCACCTTAGGACATTTTGTTGTGGAAACTAGGAGTATTCCTGTTGCTATCACAAGGATTGTCCCTGGTCTATTTGGTATTTAGATCTTTTACATCTTCAGTGGTGGGACTGTGGATCTTGGATGATCCACAACATTTGTAATTTATTTCCTTAGTTTGCAGATGAAGGGAAACATCTGCTTCCATTTAAATTCAGCACATTTATGCTCCCATATATGGAATCTGAATAGTCCAAGGTTGTTGTTATATTGTTAGATAAAAGGTGCAGATTGTGTTATAGCTGATAATCAAGGCAGGATTTCTCGCCAAATTAGGTTGCTTCTGATTTATTCCCAGTAGGGAGTGATTTATAATTTGGATTTTGTTGGTTAATATGTGCAAATTTTATTTTATAAATTTAGGCTTTTTTGGAGTTCAGCCTCCCTCTGCAGTTAATCATCAAGACGCTGGAACGTTTCAACCTTACAACTATAGGGTAATATTGAAATAGTTTGTTTAGTGGTACCTGTGATTCCTCTTGTCAGAAGTGGTCAATTCCTTTGTAGTAAACCAACTTTGTCAGAGAACCTGTTTAAACTGGGTCACTGTTTATTGGAGTGGTGTAGCAATTTAGGAGGTTGCAAACTAGTTCCCTCAGCATGTTATAGAACTCTGTTCTTACCTTCTCCCTCCAATTATCTGAGGGAAGCTAATTTAAGCTCAAAACCATTCTGTGCAGATTTACAAAATGGAGGCCAAGGGCCAGATTTGCAGCACTGAGGCTCAAGGCTAGAAATACTCTGATTCAACAGAATATCTCCATGGAAACAAGCCCAGCATGCATGATTGCTGCTCTAGGATAGGAGCGGGGTGTGATTGAATCTGGCCCTGTGCCTCTCGAGATTGTCTAGAGGTCACCATGAAAAACTGGTGAGTACTGAGGCAGACTGGTCAAAAGGGGAATCTCATTATTTGTACATCAGCTTATTTACACTAAAAGCTGCAAGTCCCTCTATTCATCATCCACAACCCACTCCTCCAGGTCCTCCATACTCCTACGTCACCTCCATGCCTCCCATTCTATTTCATAACACCATGCCACTTCACTCCACTCCATCTCCATAGCAATTCCTCCAGAATCCACTATAGACAGATATCAGGAGCCACGCCGAGATGACAAAACATAAACTGCTATCGAAAAGGGCTCTGAGATTCAACTGTTGATAAATAAATCGCTCAGTCATGAAATCTATTCAGAGTTTTAAAATTCCCTCAATTAGTCAATCTGTTGTAAAAACAAACCAACTTCTATGTAGTAATCACAGCAAAGACAGCTAATTCATTAATAACCTTGTAAAAATGGGAATCAAAGTATGAACCCAGCTCACCTACTGAGACAAGTGGTTTTTGAGCTTTTGGAAGTTAGCCAAGCATTCATAAGGCATAATCTATTGAAATTGCTGGAATAGATAAGTAGTAGCTTTTGAAAGCTACAGCTGATGGTCAAATTAAAGCTATTAGACTTATCCGTCTCTCACGAGTTCATGCCTCCTCCATGAACATGGCTTCCGCACTGCTTATTAAGGTGCTTGGAACAGTGAAAATGGGGTCTGTCTGAACTCAATACTAATTTCAAATGCATTTCTGACTTTGAGTTTCTTACCTGTGTGATTTGCGCCCCAAACCATTATCGCCTACTGGCAAAGATGGGACTTTGACAATGAGAGTGGGACTTCTTCATCCAAATCCAAACCACCATTTTAAAGGCCTCCGGAGTCACCCAACTCATAATCTTGGTTAAATAACATATCTGATCCACTAAAAAACATTGGACAGGAGTTCTGAAAAAAATGTGTATTTTTTAAAAAATTACTTTTATACACATGGAGAAAAATGTAGTGATTGTAATGAGGTCAGCCAGCTGGATCTCATATAATATGAGTTCCCTGATTTGAGCTATTCAATCAAGGAGACCTGGCTGACATAAAAATGTCGCGTATCAGCAATACTGACACTCTTGGTGCCTGACTCTGTATGAGACAGTACTATAGCCAAGAACTGTTCATTTGTAAATAAAAGGTGACTTGATACCAGCCTCTGTGGAGTTATTTCAGTGGTGGTGACAATAAAGCACAATTCTGAAGAAACTCGCTCGCATTAGTAGCCTTTGAGTTGGGTAAGCCTTTTCTTACATCATGCCTTTGTTTGGAAAGTAAGGGAACAGCTATCATTCTCTAAGGTGTTGACACACAAAGATCCCGAGACAGTTCTGCCATTGACATGTGACGTCTCCCCATATGGCATTGGGGTGGTATTAGCTCATAGATGGCCCAGTGGAGAGGAAACACTCGTTAGCTTATGCATCCAGAACTTTGGCTATTGTAGAATGTAAATATGCTCAGATAGAAGAAGGATTGGCAGTCTTATTTGGAGTTGGGAAGTTCCATCAATACCTTTACAGATGAAAATTTGTAATAATCATGGACCACAAACCCCTACTTTGTCTGCTCAAAGAGGACAAGGCAGTGCCACCCATAGCTTCAAGCTGCATTCAGCGATAGGCATAGCTTTCATTTGTCAATCACTGAGACGATGATAGAAAAAACTGAATGATTCTTTTGCAACACACAGAGTCCCGGTAATGTTGGTCACAGATAGCAAGCTATCATTTACCGCCAGGGATTTTGGTTATTTCTGCAAGTCAAATGGGATTCGACATATAAAGATAGCACCATACCACCCAATGGCTTGGCAGAAAGAGCAGTCCAAACTTTGAAGCTTGGCTTGAAGAAACAGCCTACAACCTCGCTAATTACCAAACTGCGATGGTTCTTATTTGATTAACGGACCACTTTACTTGCAACTACAGGGATTGCACCAGTAGAGTTGCTAATGGGTAGAAGTCTCCACACCAGGTTAGGTCTGATCTTCCTGGACCTCTGGGGGAGAGTGAAATGGCATCAGAAATACCAATAACGGACACAAGACTCTGCCGAGTGAGAGAGACAGTTTGAAATAGGGGAAAACTTAGTGTAAGAATCACAGAAATGGCCCTGCATGGATGAGAGGCATGGTTGATGCAAGGTCAAGACCTGTGACGTTTAAAGTTCTGGTAGGTGCAACAGTCCTGAATAAACATGTGGATGATATGAAAGCTGCAAATACACAAACAGTACAGAAGCAAAACATGCCCCGACCCGGGTATAGTCAGAAAGGCTGCTGGAACCTGTGGATTCATCATCTCCACTAAACATTCTCATGCCCTCAGAATCCAAAATGGCCACGACTGAAGTAGCCAACTCGACACCTTTGCTGCCGGAAGAAGAGAGTGAAATTCTGCCAAGATGCTCCTTGCACAAGAGGCAAGCACTGTGCTTACATGCTGCCTGTATTGGACACTGAGTCAGAGGAACATGACCTGATCCTAAAATGCCCCAGGAGGCTCTCCAAGAAAAAGGCCTACGTCTGTAGGCACGGTGGTGGGGGCAGGTGGATTCAGTGAATGTAATGGGGTCAGCCATCTGGACATCATAGAATATGAGTTCCCTGATTGGGGCTATTAATCTGGTCCAATCAGGGAGTCCTGGCTGACAGATAAAAAAGGGAGCGTCAGAGATACTGACACTCTGGTACCTAACTCTGTACATGACAATAATAAAGTCAAGGACCGTTTGTGCATAAATAAAGTGTGACTTGGTGATCGAATACCGGCCTCTGTGGAGTTATTTCAATGGGAAATCACAAAAGATTCTCATTTTCCACAAAGTTACCGAAATTTTGTGGCCACATTAAACGTACCTGCCTTGCAAGTAAAAGAAACGGAGGTACTCCCTCTCGCTCTGAAAGCTGGAATTCAGTTACCATCCAAAGGAATTAGACCAACTGACTTTGCAAAATCCTGCAAAACCAAGAATCTTAAAATCAACTGACAACATCAATGCTCCCAGTGCAATCCAATAACAGCCACAGCATTACCTGGTCTGTTCTTCATGAACAATTCAGACACCAAGTTGTATTTTTTTAATTTTACTTCTTTCTTTTTGAACTCACCCTCTTTCTTCTCTGTGTGTATGTGCATTGCATTATTCACTTTTGTAAAAATGCACTTTTTTTGTCATTTCAAGAAAGTCTGGTTAAATTGACTGTTTTTTCAAATATAATTTAATTTGGGTTTGGTAGAAAGGTATCCGCAAGGGAAGGGATCCCTTTAATATTAATCTTGTTCTGAGCAATCCAGGGTAGGAGGAGGTGAATAACCAGGAGGAGCTAGAGAGCCAATTAACTCCATCACCCAGGATCTTAACACCTGGGGATCCTGTGTGGAACCAGTCCAGGTATCTAATCATTACAAAATCCAATGCCACCCATCATAGAATCCCTACAGTGTGGAAGGAGGCCATTAGGCCCATCGAGTCCACACTGACCCTTCAAAGAGCATTCCTCCCAGACCCACCCCCATATCCTATGCCAGTAAGCTTGCATTTCCCATGGCTAATCCATCTAATCTACACGCTCCTGGACACTATGGGCAATTTAGGATGGCCAATTCACCTAACTTACACATCTGTGGACTGTGGGAGGAAACTGGAGCAACCAGAGGAAACATGAGGAGAATGAGCAAACTCCACACAGACAGTTGCCCATAGCTGGAATTAGTTTCATTTTGTGTTTTTTTGGTCACAATAGATACAGTGGTCTGAATAGCCTGTTTTAATGCTGTATGACTCTATTGCTGTAAGATGGCTGGCAAGGAGAAGCTCCCATTTTTACTGCCTCCCTTCAGGCATATTGGAAAGATATATAGACTGGATAAATGACATGCTTGGCGTGGACTTTTGGACCGAATGGTCTGTTTCCATGATGTATGACTCTATGGCTACATTACAAACACACCTACCATGGTAAATATGCCTGGTATGGGACTCAAATCCAGGGTTCTGACCCAGAGGTATGGATATTATCAATTGTGCCACAAATCATCCTCATATTGGACGTAAATGTACTCTTTATTTTGTACATAGTCACTTATCTTATTTGGTGTTTGATATAATTAGCAGTGCACAAATTGGTTGTTGTACTTGCCTACGTTACAACAGTAAGTACACATATAAAATTGTTGTGAAATGCTCTGGGCTGCCCTGAGAAAGAAGCTTTGTGGACGGAAGTTCATTGTCTTCCCATTATTCAACACCGATAATTAACGAGAGCTCATGTTGGAAACAGAAATGGTCACTGCTGCAGCAAGGAATAGTGACCAGAGATTGGTATTAAACTGAATTATTTTGGCAGGCAAGACTGAACTTTACACTGACTCCACCTTTTCCTACTCAAGTCTGTGCAGGCAGACATGCAATCTGATACGGAGTTCAAAAGGCGGAAAAGTCTTCCATTTTCCAATATGATTATATTACATGTAAAAGCAAATGAATAGTGTTATGCTCACAAAGAATATGATGCTATTTTTTACGCTTTCTCCTGTTTTAGAAAAGTTCCGACATGTATCTTCTTCTCACTGAAATCTGCAGAGCTGGTGAATGTTTGCTGTCTTTTAGTGAGTACAGTGAAAGTGCATAAAGATACTGAACAGGTAACTGTGTGTGTGAAATTAAAGCATCAAATGCTACTGATGTCAACTCTCTGTCCTTGAAAGATTTAGGACTAAATAAACAGCTAAACAAGATTACTAGTAGTCTATTCAGAGTGAACATCTTGCCTTTCATCACAAGTGCATTTCTTCAATTTCACAGGATGAAATATTTCTCTGGGGAATTGTGAATAATCTTATCATGTCCACAAACAGCTGTGAGGCCACAGTGAAAGAATGTCCATAATTCTTCAGTTAATTGATCCTTTCTGTTCAATGATATTCACAGGAATGGCTTCACTGGGAAGTTACTAGTGTAACAAAGCCCCAGCACTGAATTTGAAGATCAAATACACCTGTATGGCAAAGGTGCATTGACTATGTCCTATCCAGATTGCCAACTTCAAAAAAAAAGGATGAATAATATTTTTCCTGAGTAATCCCATCTATCTCAGAAATTACTCAATGGGATTGACTTTATTGTTTGGTGTAAAACTGGTAGTACATATGTTTGGCAACCATTGTTCTTTCAATAAGCTCAAAGTCATTTTATGACTTTGGCTATATTTGCATTGATCTGGAAGTTCATGGTGCTCTGATACTGCGTGGCGATTAAAGAAAACTGACAGATTGGGTGAATGGGGAAGGAATGATGGATGCAGTCTGGAATGGGACTGTGACAGGAAATGGTTCCTCTACATTCTTTTTGGAATGCGTAGGTAATTTATTGAAGTGTGTGACTGCTTTAAATTTTTTTTGTACAACTATGCCATGTGTGGTAATTTAAAGGGCTAACTTAAGTATGGGCTTGACAAGAACATTAGGATTGCTGTGTGACCACATGGATTACAGGGAACATTGATGTCTATGGATATTCTTGTTCCTTCTGCTCCTTCATAAGTAACAGGTGAAAATTATTTTGGGCTACTTATCGAATATTATCCAGTCTCACAGCGGCCAAATGCTGGTTATAAACCAGTTGGCTGTCTCCATGCGTTGGTAATGGCTGGTCCCTTTTGACCCCTTCGCCAGGTTTTGTCACAAACATCCAGAAGATACTGGGACCTCTTCTGGGACAAGATGATAAGCTGCATCATTGCAGGGATCAAAGAAGATGATCAGTCACCGCTGTGCCTCCTCACCCAAGTGGTGAGTTTCCCTATTTGGACCCTACGGCAACACCTTCACTTCGAGCCTCCTCCCAGATGGTGCACCCAGGCGACATATTTCTCCTGCTGGGTGAACAACCTCAAATATGACGTGCAGCTCTCGTTCATGGAAGGCAAGGGTCTTCGGTTCTCCCTCAGCGCAGTGTTTTGTCTTTTAGCAGGACCCAACTAATTTCTGGAACATGGTTGGCTGGCACAGGTTCTTGCTGCCCACAGGAGTAACAGCTAATGTCGGAGAGACCCTGCTCAGGAATCTGCACCTGCACCATTGTGGGTTCAAGTGGCTGATGGAGGGGAGGGCCGTGCTGCAGGGGTGACCAGAGTTGCTCATCCTCCCCGTGTCCGCTTGTGCTTCTGCCTGGTGCCCCTGTTTCCTCCCACATGCTGAGTGGCGGAAGTCTGGGCTGGATGTTGCTGCAGGAATTGGGAAGCAGGGTGGTGACGTACGTCCCAGCTCAGCACCGATCCATCCATCGCCTGAAAATGGTGGTGCTCAACTTGCCATAGTGCACCATTTAGAGGATGGTCAGGTCATAGAATCAAATCATAGAATTCCTACGGTGCGGAAACAGGCCATTCAGACCATTGAATCCATACTGACTGTCCGAAGAGCATCCCACTCAGACCCACTCCCCTTTCCAATATAAGCCTGCATTTCCCATGGCTAACCCACCTTGCCAGCACAACCCTGGACACTGCTGGCAATTTAGCATGGCCAATCCACCTAACCAGCACATCATTGGACTGTGGGAGGAAACAGGGGCACCAGGCAGAAGCACAAGCGGACACGGGGAGGATGAGCAAACTCCACACAGATAGTTACCTAAGGGTTGAGTGGAATCCGGGTTTCTGGCACTGTGAGACAGCAGTCCTAACCACCGAGCTACCGTGCCACCCCATGGTGTGCGATGAAATCCTGTCTCTGCGCACCTCTGCTCGAATAGAATTTCATATTGGCTCTTGAGTTCTGAATCTTCCTCAAGAGCCCATGCCTCAAAACCAGAGCCAGCAGATGGGAACGCCCAATGTGTCCTTCTACGCAGCGTTTAGTTGCTTCTTGGATGGGCTGTTGCTACACAGTGTCCACTTTTCCTGCATCCATCATCCAGGCACCCCATGGTGTGCTTATTTACCATTGGACAGTGGGGATCCCCAGTGGAGGTCTCTCTACACTGGAGCCCTCCCACTTTCATCAGTAGGTTGGGGTAGAGGGCATTGCACACAGCTGTGCCATGTAATGGAGGTGGTGATGGTTCACAGACTCCCAGATTAAGTGTTTATTTTGTGGCGATGTAGAGTCCGTGGTCCATGTATATATTGGCTGTGGACAATTGCAGCTGTTTTGTAGTTGTTTAGAAAAATCTTTTGTCATGCTTTTGATTGCATTTCAAGCCCCACACGACTGATCTTTGAGCATCCGGTGCAGAGGGGAGCAGGCAGATCGGAGCACATCCTTGTGGGACTGCTCCTGGGCCTGACTAAATTGGCCATTAGCAGATCCAGGCAGCAGGCTATGAAGGGGATCAACACTGCCGACTGCCTGCCCCTCTTCCCGACAACGTTTGTATCAGGGTTCTTTGGGGAGGAAACACGCATAGTCCACCAATACTCTCAATGCCTTTAGGGAAAGGGGGTAGAGTGCTTTACTTCCCCCTCCAACTCCATTTTAATTTTGCTTCCTCCTGCTCTGCCTACCTTCCCCTCACCTCTTTACAGGATTTGCCCTTTACAGGATTTGCAAGTAAATTAACTAATTGGACAACATGGGTGATTTATCAGTGGTGGTTAAGAGATGAAAATAAAAACCACAGGTGATTTAGTGATGTGGAAGAAAAATGTTTGGTTGTGTGTTTAAAAAAAACATAAAATTAATAAACAGCATCTTGCGGCTATTCAGAAATGTTTTGAAGTTATCCTCTGCATGCAATGACATCATAACTTGCAGATAAAAAGTGGCCTTCCCAACTGAAACAAATTATTAACTGACTATCTATTAGACTTTAGGATTCTTGTCGTACAGTGGTGGTGTCTCCACCTCTGAGCTAGGAGGCTTGGGTTCAAATCCCACCTTCACCATACATGAATAGTAACATCTTTGAGCAGGTTGATGAGGAAAATATCTAACTGACTTTACTATGATGTCAATGGACAGAGGGCCAGAGTTAATGGGATAGTGAGAAACCTAACAGCAAATTCAGGCATCTTAGATTTCTGCAGTTAAAATCTGCCTCATGTGTTTAACAAGCTGTGATTGCAAACCATGAAACACAAAGTAATGTGTCTGATGAAGTTCTACGTGAAGGTGAAGCAGCCCAGATTAGGTTGACAGTTCTCATTGGGATGAAGACAGACATAGGGATGTGACATGGTGGATTGGTGGCACAACAGGTCTGATCAGGAACTGTATGACCACCTTTTAAGAAAAAAGAAGTATGTGCTAGTTATTGGTTTCACATAATCCATTTTTTTATAGTTTAGTTTATTCTTAATTTGACTGTTAAGTAAACACATGTTCTCCTTGATACAGGGTAGAAGTAAACTACATAATGAGCTGTACCTGACTCTGCACTTCCTACTACTGGAGATTATACAGAGGGGAAGCCCACAGTACATACCCATGAGACTGATGTCAAAATGGAATACACGGTAGGTTTCTTCTGTTCACCAGTTAAACAAAAGGGTGTCAGTTTAGGCAGAATAATGAGTTTGTTGTTCTGGGGTTTGAATCATAACTTGTCATAATGAGCAAGAATGATCATAATTGGAATCATAACCATCAATGATTCTGCAATTCACACATTTTCAGAAACATTGTGGTCTCAGAGATCATGGATGTCAGTATTGGAGAGTGCAATTTCCTCAGTAGGGTCTTCCCTAAAAGTCAATATCTCACTACTCCAAGTTAAAATTGTTCCCAAAAGGCTTGTGCAACATACCTGATCTGTGAGTGCATGATACTGACAGGGCAATGAGCGTTTTATATTTGAGGTGAGCAAACATTGAAAGGCGTTAGTTTGCTTTTGGATTAAAATAATCCAGACTTGATTTTTGGTTATCAAAAACCCACAGTTTGAAAAGCTTTTCTTGGCAGTTTGCAGAAGACCTGGCCGAGACTAAATGCAAGAATAGTTCCTTCTTGAGGAAGGGATTCCTTCAGAACAGTTGGGAAATGGACACCTTCAGTGGTAGGGTTTTATTTTGAAAATTCCAAACCTGAAGTATTCGGTTAGTATCCTGAGGTTATTTGAAGGTTTGAAAGTTTAAGCTCAGTTGTGTAAATAATCAAGGAATGAGCTATCAAGCTGTCAGCAACAGGAATTTATCCAATGAGATCCATTCCCCAGCACTGATGTTCTTCAACTTGTTGAGCCCCAAAATTGAAATTTTTTTCATAAATAAACAATATATAAGATAGCCTCAATTTACCTGTTTATTGGTGAAGTTGTTTCTAGATTGTTTTTAAAATGTGGTATTTGTTCTCCCTAAGACATAGCATGTTTTAAAGATGGTATTGTAAAGACATATCTAAATGTTGGATAACAAGGTGCAGAGCTGGATGAACACAGCAGGCCAAGCAGCATCAGAGGAGCAGGAAGGCTGATGTTTTGGGTCTAGACCCTTCTTCAGTCTAGGCCCGAAATGTCAGACTTCCTGCTCCTCTGATGCTGCTTGGCCTGCTGTGTTCATCCAACTCTGCACCTTGTTATCTCAGATTCTCCAGCATCTGCAGTTCCTGCTATCTCTATCTAAATGTTGATTTTCTTTACGATTCAACTATTGTCACCAGCAGTATCTCTCTGTATCCTTGGAATTTCATTTTTTGTATTCTCTCACTGCCAAGTACGCATTGTTTACAACAATGTTGCAATGAGTGGCATACTCGCACAGCTCTCTGAAAATCTTTGACAGATGCTTCATTGTTGAATAGTTGGACTCGGGATTGTGCCTATGAGCCACTCGACTGGAAATTCTTGATTTTGGGATGTCAATAATGAACAGATGGCAACTAGTTAACACATACTTCAGCAAAAGAAGGAGAAATGAGTTAGTCGGTTTTCTCTTAAGTCAGACCCCATGCTTGATAGAGTTTCTTTTTCATTTGGCAAGGTGGTTTTTTGCTGGAATATAAGCACCCAATATTGCAGATTTGGTTTTAACAATAAAACAAAAGTTCATCACACAAAAGAAAAAAACCCAAGCTACTTATATATCAGAGATAAAAGGTACTGCAGATGCTGGAGAATCCGAGATAACAAGCGTGGGGCTGGATGAACACAGCAGGTCCAGCAGCATCATAAGAGCAGGAAAACTTGACGTTTCAGGCCTAAACCCTTCATAACACAATTTGAAAGCTTATAAAATATATGACATAACAGAATCTCATCTATCCCAACACCATCACTATACTGTACTCAAATAACAGAGTTCCCATCTGTATCACATCCATATGTTTAACTTAACCATTCCTTTCAATTTTTTTATTCCTGAGAGCTTGATAGCTCATCCTTTGAGTATTTATACAACGGAGCTTAAACTTTCAAACCTTCAAATAACCCTCAGGATTCTAACCAAAAACCTTAGGTCTGGAATTTTCAAAATAAAACCCTGCCACTGAGGGTGCCTATTTCTTAACTGTTCTGAATGAATCCTTTTCTCGAGGAGAAACTGTTCTTGCATTTAGTCTCAGCCAGGTCTTCTGCAAACTGCCAACAAAAGCTTTTCAATCTGTGGGTTTTTGATAACCAAAAATCAGTCTTGGTTCTTCTAACCCAAAAGCAAACTAATGCCTTTCAGTGTTTTCTTTCCTTAATATAAAACTCTTACATTACAAATAAGCTAACATTATCATTGAGGGAGTACCCCAGACAGCTGAAGTACTGGTTTAGAATTATGGTTCCAGTAAGACCGACAAGTTAATTATTAGACCCCTTATGCACATACACCAAAACCCACATACCACTAGTTCAAAATCCAAACTCTAAAATAAATGATATCAATATATATAAACCATGCAAATTACGTTACACTCTGGCACATCTTCAAGTGGCTGGTTATAAAGAAGCATTTACGTGCCTGCAAGTAGGCACTTTCTCTTCTTCCCAAGTTAAGTGTGGAGTGTAAGCATGAGCACTTAATAACACAAGAAGCAGAAAACATAATCTATGCCGTATTATACCCACCCAATATGGAGTCTGCGTATAAACTTTCTAAGACCATATTAAATGTAGTTTTAACCATAATTTAAATTGACAGAATATTGAGTTGATTCAATTATAGTTGTGCACACTGCTTTGCCTGAATTTCTTTTCTGCACTTCATCCCGCTGAATGATTTTACCCAAGTATAGCATAGGATGGTTTGTCTTAAAAGACTTGGTATATTATTTCCCACTGTGGATAAACTTCACATGGGGATGGTATTTCCTATATAGTCTACATAGTCATCACAATTATAACCATTATTTATTACTATTTATTGTTTGCACCCAGTTATGCCTACCTCTTTATGGGATATGTGGAACGATCCTTGTTGCAGTTGTTCACTGGCCCTCTCCCACAACTCTTTCTGCAGTACGTTGAGGGCTGCTTCAGTGCCATTTCATGCTCCTGCCAAGACCTTGAAAATTTCATTCATTCAGCCTCCAATTTCCACCTTTCTACAACTTTCCCGTCATCCATTTCCAACACTTCCCTTCCTTTCCTTAATCTCTCTGTCTCCGTTTTGGGGAATAAACTGTCCACTGCCATCCACTACAAAACTACTGACTCCCATAGCTACCTTCACTACAGCTCATCACATCCCACATCCTGCAAGGACTCCAACCCATTCTCCCAGCTCCTTTGGCTACAGCGCTTCTTTTTGGATGATGCCACCTTCCAAAACAGTGCTGCTGACATGGCTTACTTCTCCCATGACCATGGTTTCCCACCCACTGTGGTTGACAGGGCTCTCAACCGCATCTGACCTATCACCCGTGCTTCTGCCCTTTCCCCTTCCCATCACTCAAAACAGCATGATCGGGTCCCCCTTGTCTGAACTTTTCATCCCATCAGCCTATATATTCAAAGGATCATTCTCCACCATTTCAGACATCTCCAGCAGAATGCCACCACCAAACACATCTTCCCCTCACTCTCCCTGTCTGCATTTCGCTGGAATCGTTCCCTCTGGCACACCCTAGTCCATTCCACAACCACTAACACCACCACTTCCTCTCCATGGCACTTTCCCATGTAACCGTAGAAAGTGCAACACCTGCCCTTTCACCTTCTTCCTACCCATCATCCAAGAACCTAAACAGTCTTTCCAGGTGAAAGAGCATTTCATCTGTACCTTCTCCAATCTTGTGTATTGTATTTGCTGCATCCAATATGGCCTACTCTACATTGGAGAAACCAAATGCAGACAGGGTGACTGTTTTGCAGAAGATCTCCGATCTGTGTGCAAGCAGGACCCAGACCTCACTGTAGCTGGTCATTTTTACACAGCATCCTGCTCGCATGCCCTCATGTCAGTCCTCGGCATGCTGCAGGGTTCGAGTGAATGAAGTGCAAACTGGAGGAACATCTCATCTTCAGACTAGGTTCTTTACATCCTTCTGGGCTCAATATTGGGCTCAACACCTTTAAAATGTGAGCCATTTCTTCCTTTTCTTTTATCTTGTTAACATATCCTCTCCTCCCCTATCCCAGTTACTGTCCTTTCAAGTCTGGCAGGTAGACACACTATTGTCCTGTGATCTCACATTGGGATCACTTAATCTAAATTATTAACATCTTTTCTCCACCAGCACCCTACATCCATTGCCCCACACCACCCTCCCGCCCCACTATAACATAAATGCTGTCCCTTCCATGCTTCACTTCAACTGTGATGAAGAGTCATTTAGACTCAAAACATTATCTTGCTCTCTCTCCAACATTTATTATTTTCAGTACTTACCCAGCAATGTTCCCTCTAAACTGAAAATGTGTATGTCTGAGCAGCTAATCTGAAGAAGTTCCACAGGCCACTAACAACTTGTCCTTTTTAAGATATCTTGCATAAAAAATGTAAGTCTGCCACACATTGCTACGCACAACAGGAACAATTTCAATAGATTATTGATCGCCAGCAGTTTCTGTTCCTGCCCCGACAGTGCTACCTCCAAAATCCGTCAGACATTGTCTCTTGACGCCACCATGGGCTTTGTTTCTTCACTTACATACCATTCAGTGCTACCACCCCATCGCTTCTCAATTCCTCCAGCATCAGACTGCTTCTCCCACTGTTGAATGAGCCACAATGTTCCAGGAAAACATCGGGAAGACCAAAACTGTCTTTCTTAGCCTCACAAGAAACTCTGTCTGCTTGCCACCAATTCCATTTCATTTCCCAGCCAGTTTCTTAAGTTAAACTGTTGTTTTCAGCAACTCTGTGACTGGGTCCTGACCTGAGCTTCTGACCTCATATTCTTTCAATCATAATATCTTCTTGTTCCATTTTAGTGGACCTTTCTCACCTCTATCTCTAATCAAATATATTTGAATTTGAAACATTCAGTCATGCATGAACATAACTATTCCAACTCTTTCTCAACCAACCTCTTATCCTCCACTCCCTGTAATCCAACACTCTCCTCCAATCACATTTAAAATTGGCTGCTTTCTTTCAGAGACACTTTGGTTTCCTATATTTCAAATTTAAAGTTCTTATTCCAATATTTAAGATACTGCATGGTTTCATCCCTAAAATAAATAAAGGATTCACATTTATATAGTGCTTTTCATGGCTTCAATACTTCCACAAGTACTTTACACACAACTTTTTAATGTTGCACAGTTGTAAAATAAGAAATTGTCTCTGTAACCCTCTAACTATAGCTGCAGAAATTTACCAAAGATCCTCGGGTACCACCTTCTAAACCCTTGGCCACTTCCATCTAGAAGGACAAGGGCAGCAGACATGTGGGAACACCACTACCTTCATGTTCCCCTCCAAGCCACTCACCACCCTGACTTGAAAATATATTGCCGTTCCTTCACCGTCATTGGGCCAAAATCCTGGAATTCCCTTCCTAATGGCATTGTGGGTCAACTCACAGGAGGTGGACTGCAGCGGTTCAAGAAGGCAGCTCACTGCCACGTTCTCAAGGACAACTAGGGATGGGCAATAAATGATGGCTCAGCCAGCAATACCCATGTCCCACAAATGAATTTTAGAGAAAAGAAACTTGGACGCGCTCTTTCTGTTGCCCTACCACGGTTTTACTGCCTAGGTGCTAAACTCTGAAATTTTGTCTCTGAAGCAACACCACTGTGCCTCCTGCCACACCCAAACTGACCTCTCTACCACTCTCTCGTCCTTCAAGACCCAACCTCCTATCCTCCACTCTCTGTAAACCTGTGCTCATCCAACACTCTCCTCCTATCACATTTAAAATTGACTGTTTCTTTCAGAGATACATTGGTCTCCTATATTTCAAATTTAAAGTCCTTATTCTCATATTTAAAATTCTACATGGTCTCACCCCTCGATCTAAAGGACTTACAGTGCAGAGAAAATGAGGATAATATTGAATGCCTAATTACTTTCCCCTTATTGCACTGATATATTTTTGGAAAAAAGTTGATGCTTTGACTTAGAATACCACTGGAATATATGCCACTGCCTGGTAGCTATTTAGATATCCAGACAAATTGTATTAAATGTATGAGGGTGCTGTCCTCTGGAAAAGTGTCCTTGACTATATAATCAAGTTTGTGAGTGGACAATATTTGTAGGTTTGGTTATTATATCTGGTAATGAAACATATGCTACAGTTTGTTTAAATTGAATTTTAAGATAAATCTACTGCAAAATATACTGCAAAAGTTTCTGCAGCTTGACAGTGCTTGATCATTTAAAACGGTGCACTTTGAGTTGCATAATATAGACTGTTATCTATTTCATATTTCGTAACAATAGAAAGCTTTATTTTTTAATTCCAGACTCTACTACAAAACAATTAGTGACTAATAGTACTGTTCTATTTTCAGTCATAAACAGTGCTGCCATTTTCTGGCCTCAGAAACTGTACTGCTGTTTGCAGTTGTGCCTGACCTCTACGACTACGTTGGCGAAAATGCAAGAGTAAATAATATGGTAGATTTGGCCACAGGAGACCCTGACTTTGTCATTAAGATTTTGGAAATTGTCCAGGGCAGAAACAGCCAAGAAGTAAGTGCTGGTTTAAGTGGCGCTCTTACTATATTAGCCAATGTTTAGATGACATAACTTTTGAAAGCTGTAAACATGTAGATAGTGGTAATTTCCCTCTTCTTTCTCAATCCTAATTAAACACCATCATTTTGCAGTGTTCCGTGTTAAACATTTTTTTCGGCTATGATAGTTTTCTTTCAGTTAAACGTTTATGCAAGATTAGTTTTTCATGTGCATGACAAAGGAGGATGGAGGGAAATTAGAGGGCAAATCACTCTGAGACTATCTAACCTACTTCTTAATGGTCAACTCAAACATCCTATTGACATAGCATTGGAAGGACCTTACAGTTCTTGTGTGCATCCTTTGATCTGATTCCTCTTTGCAGGTGGTCATACTGGCAAAGTGTTACCACATGGAGTCCATTAGCACTTGGCCCTACTCGCTAAGTAATATATAGAACAGTGAGATACAATTTATTCACCATTGTCTCCTGATGCTCAAATTATTGCAATAGAAGCAAGGTGCTTGAAGATATTATGAAAGGTCTTTTCAAATGCAGAAATAAATAAACAAGAGAAAGTAAATTGCACTTATTTAAAGAGAGAGGTGCACAGTGCAGAGATCACAACCTTACTTACATTTGGTGTTTTGTTGTATCTATGTGAATTCTGATTAACTCTTACTTTCTGTAGTATCTAGCTACATTCATGAAACCTTAATCCTTTGGATATTGATGGACCATCTCAGTTTGCTTTAATTCCCAAGACAGATGCGAAAAGAATCTTAGAACAGGCTTCAGAGCTTGTTATCCAGAAAGTCCATGAATTCTACTATCACAAGAGGACCCCCTATGGCAAGAACAAATGGGCACACCAGTTTTCTTTTACACTGCAGGTAAGTAAGAAGGTGTGTAAGCCAGGGGTGCAGTTATAAAATATCATTGAAAAACATGGTTCTAATGGTTTGGAAGGAATGCATCCTTGCTTTGTTCAGTCTTTGTGGAATGGTGTTAGACATTGAAGCAATAAACCAAAATGTGTTGAATAGCAATATCCAATGGCATTTGTTGAAATGACTAGCTAAAAAAACTTTTAGAATATATTGAAAGCACATGAAATACTGCAGAAAAGAATATAGAAGCATAGCTTTTTTAAAAAAATCCAGAGTTGAATCTTACGTTTTTTTTGTGTTGCCTAGATGCCAATTGCATTGAGTTTTTTGAAGGGTTATAGCCACAAGGCCAAGTAAGTCTTACTAAACTGACCTCATTAATGGCCTACCTTGCCCTATGGCACCCCATCGGCTGATTGTATCCCCAACTTAGAATATGTGTTTCCCCCGAATAACTCACCACTGCCAGTACATCCCGAAATTTACTGGCATCACTGGCATCAGTGCCATCTTTAAAAGTCTGTTGTGCACTCAGACAAGCACTGTCAGCCAGAGCATGGGTATTTGCCCCAGACATGGCAGACAAGGGGAAATTTGTTGCCATACTTTGCAAGCAGGAACCTGGAGATTCTGGTCAAGTGGTGGTGCACAAACAGGCATTCTCTTCCCCCAGGACTAGCAGAAGAGGCTTTGGCCCCTGGTCTGAGGTTGCTACCTGGGTCAGTGCAGTTTCAGCCATCTGGGGAAATGAAACAATGTAAGAAGAAGGTCAATGTCCATGTCCACTCTGCCAGTATTAGTGCCACCATCAGCTTTCTGGTACCTTTCACTTACTAAACCAACCTCAGAACAACTCTCATGCTCTATCGTTCTCACTAAAGCCTGCAACGTCTTCCACACTCACCCTTAACCACTCCACCCCCTAATGCCACCAACCGTGTGTGCCCTCTGTGCTGCCAACAAACTTGCTTAGGGCATTTCCCAATCTGTGCCAAAAGTAACAGCTGTGCCACTCACTTTCATCTCCCTTAAAACTTATTACTTAATTTCCAGGATGAAAACAGCCAAGAATGGTGCAGAAAGAGTCAAGGTGGGTGGTGCCTGACATCCAGCTCCATGCTCCTTTATGTGGAAAGCATCTGACTCACCTTGTCCAGCGTTGCCGCCTCGCCCCGAGTACCATAGGTACAATATCTTTCAAAAGGCATATCTTTCTGGATCCTAATCAGCCTTGCTCCTGGATGCAGCCTTTTTCATCTTGATTTGCACCAAAACTTTTCACTTTAGCTAACTTACACCTACAGCCAGTCTACTCTCTCTGCTGAAAAGCAGAACTTTTCATCTAAGAAAAAATTAACAAACAGCGAAATTTGCAGCTGACCTCGAAACACCTGTGTAGGAGAGCTCACAGCAGGGGAGCAGATAAATGGCTTTTAAAGTGTAACCTTACTGTTTTTTTGTAAACAGGAACAAAAACAAAGTTGCTGGAAAAGCTCAGCAGGTCTGGCAGCATCTATGGAGGAGAAAACAGAATTAACGTTTCAGGTCCGGTGACCCTTCCTCAGAACCCTTCCTCGGGTCACCGGACGGGGAACGTTAACTCTGTTTTCTCCTCCACAGATGCTGCCAGACCTGCTGAGCTTTTCCAGCAACTTTGTTTTTGTTCCTGATTTACAGCATTCGCAGTTCTTTTGGTTTTTGTTTTTTTGTAAATCTACAATAGTTAAGTAGAGTAGGTGCCTTTTTTGGTTACATGTTTAATTGAGCTCTGTCTCTTGAGTAAACTTTAAAAATATAAAACATCGGTACTAAGTTAGCCTGTAGCAGTGCTTTTAGAGCAGTATGACTGCGCTGTTTTCTGGGTGTGTAGATCGTTAAGGTGCAAGGATGGCCTTTAGTGGAATAATGAGTACTTCCTGTCGGACATGGGAGATTAGGGAGTGTTTCCATGTTACTGATGATTATGTCTGTACAATGTCTGAACATAAACTGGGATTGCCTTGGTGTTAAGGGCTTGGATGGAAAGGAATTTGTTAAGTGTGTACAAGGAAAGTTTCTGATTCAGTATGTGGCTGTATCTACTAGAGAAGGTGCAAAACGTGACTAATCTTGGGAGATAAGGTGGGGCGGTGACTGAGGTCTCATTGGGGAGCACTTTGAGGCCAGTGACCATAATTCCATTAATTTTAAAATAGTAATGGAAAAGGATAGACCAGATCTAAAAGTTAAAGGGGAGGTGATCGCCTAGTGGTATTATCACTGGATTGTTAATCCAGATAATACTATGGGGACCTGGCTTCGAATCCTACCACATCAGATGGTGGAATTTGAATTCAATTTAAAAAAAACTGGAATTAAGAGTCTAATGATGACAATGAATCAATTGTCAGGAAAAACCCATCTGGTTCACTAAGGCCCTTCAGGGAAGGAAACTACCATCCTTACCTGGTCTGGCCTACATGTGACTCTGGACCCACAGCAATGTGGTTGACTCTTAACTATCCTCTGGGCAATTAGGGATGGGCAATAAATGTTGCCTAGCCAGCGACGCCCTCATCCTGTGAATGAATAAAAAATAAATTTAGGAAGGCTAATTTTGACAGTATTAGGCAAGAACCTTCAAAACTGGGGGCGGATGTTTGCAGGTAAAGGGACGGCTGGAAAATGTGAAGCCTTCAAAAATGAGATAACGAGCGTCCAGTCTCAGTATGCTCCTGTTTGGGTGAAGGGCAAGGCTGGTAGGTGTAAGGAATGCTGGATGACTCGAGAAATTTAGGTTTTGGTCAAAAAAAAGAAGGATTCTTATGTCAGGTATATACAGCAGAGATCGAGTGATTCCCTCGGAGAGTATAAAGGTAGTAGGAGTATACTTAAAAGGTAAATCAGAAGGCACAAAGGGGACATGAAATAGCTTTGGCATATAGCGTTAAGGAGAATCCAAAGGGTTTCTACAAATACATTAAAGACAAAGGGGTATCTGGGGAGAGAATAGGGCCCCTTAAAGATCAGCAAGGTCACCTTTGTGTGGAAACGCAGGAGACTGTGAACGAGTTTTACATCAGCGTTTTCTGTGGAGAAGGTTATGGAAGATATAGAACATGTGAAAATAGATAGCGACATCTTAAAAATCTCCATGTTACAGAGAAGGTAGTGCTGGATGGCTTAAAATGCATAAAGGTGGATACATCCCAGGGACCTGATCAAGTGTTCCCTAGAACTCTGTGGGAAGCTAGAGAAGTGATTGCTGGGCCCCTTGCTGAGGTATTTGTATCATCGATAGGCACAGGTCAGGTGCCGGAAGACTGGAAGTTGGCTAACGTGGTGCCACTATTTAAGGGAGGTGGTAAGGAAAAGCTGGGGAACAATAGACCAGTGACAGCCTGACATCAGTGGAGGGCAAGTTGTTGGAGGGAATCCTGAGGAACAGGATTTACATGTATTTGGAAAGGCAAAGACTGATTAAGGATAGTCAACATGGCTTTGTACGTGGGAAATCATGTCTCACTAACTTAATTGAGTTTTTTGAAGAAGTGACAAAGAGGATTGATGAGGGCAGAGCAGTGGACATGATCTGTATGTATTTCAGTAAGGCATTCGGCAACGTTCCTCATAGTTGACAGGTTAGCAAGGTTAGATCACGTGGAGTATTAGCCATTTGGATACAGAACTGGCTCAAAGGTAGGAGACAGAGGGTGGTGGTAAAGGGTTGCTTTTCAGACTAGAGGCCTGTGACCAGCAGTTTGCCATAAGGATCAGTGCTGGGTCCAGTGCTTTTTGTCATTTATATAAATGATTTGGAAGTGAACATTGGAGGTATGGTTAGTAAGTTCGCAGAAGATACCAAAATTAGAGGTGTGTGGACAGTGAAGAAGTCTACCTCAGAGTAAAACAGGATTTTGTTCAGATGGGGCAATAGGCCAAGGAGCGGCAGATGGAGTTTAATTTAGATTATTGTGAGGTGCTGCATTTTGGAAAAGAGAATCAGGGCAGGAATTATACACTTAATGGTAAGGTCCTGGGGCAACAAAGGCACATTTGTTGCTGAACAAAGAGACTTTGGAGTGCAGGTTCATAGTTACTTGAAAGTGGAGTTGCAGTTTGATAGGATAGTGAAAGTGGTGTTTGATATGCTTGATTTTATTGGTAAGTGCATTGAGTATAGCAGTTGGGAGTTCATTTTGCGGCTGTACAGGACATTGGTTGGGCCACTTTTGGAATACTGTGCGCAATTCTGGTCTCTGTGCTACAGGAAGGATGCTGTGAAACTTGAAAGAGTTCAGAAAAGATTTACAAGGATGTTGACAGGGTTGGAGGCTTTGAGCTATACGGGAAGGCTGAATAAGCTAGGGCTATTTTCCCTGGAGAATCAGAGGCTGAGGGATGATCATATAAAGGGTAAATAAATCATGAGGGGCATGGATAGGGTAAATAGACAAGGTCTTTTCCCCGGGGTGGAAGAGTCCAAAACTAGAGGGCATAAGTTTAAGGTGAGGCAGGAAAGATTTAAAAGGGACCTAGCAGGCAACTTTTTCACACAGAGAGTGGTGTGTGTATGGAATGAGCTGCCAGGAGAATTCGTGGAGGCTGGTACAATTACTACATTTAAAATGCATCTGGATGGGTATCTGAATAGAGATAAAAGTTACTGCAGATGCTGGAGAATCCGAGATAACAAGCATGGGGCTGGATGAACACAGCAGGTCAAGCAGCATCATAGGAGCAGGAAAACTCGACGTTTCAGGCCTAAACCCTTCTGAAG
>JAHRHZ010000038.1:10185209-10195488 GCA_024137785.1 Ginglymostoma cirratum | reverse complement strand
CTTCAGAAGGGTTTAGGCCTGAAACGTCGAGTTTTCCTGCTCCTATGATGCTGCTTGACCTGCTGTGTTCATCCAGCCCCATGCTTGTTATCTCGGGTATCTGAATAGGAAGGGTTTAGAGGGATATGAGCCAAATGCTGGAAAATGGGACTAGATTTATTTTGGATATCTGGTCAGCATGGACAAGTGGATGGAAGGGTTTGTTTCCATGCTGTACATCTTTATGACTCTATGATTCTATTCCTACTTCTTCTGACAACTGGCTGAAACCCAATTCCCCACCCTGTTTATTCTTCCCAAATAGCTTCTGTTTTCCTAACAATAAAAGGCATTATTTCAATTTTTACAAATCTGAAGACATAGCCAACAAAATCAATTTCACAACTACTTCCTCAGAAACCTCGATTGTACTTCCAGTCTGGCCGGAGGACATTATGATAAATTTGAATTACAGATGTAGTGGTTTTAAAACGATTCACTTTTCAAAGGAGATTTTTCATAAGAATATGCTTCTTTCCTCTATCCCAGGCCAACAAAATTGTGCCCAATAAATCAGTTGCAGAATTCTTTCAAACAAGTGAAAATCTGCACCAAGGGTGAGTATAGGATAATTAATATCTTTTGCTGAGGATATGAGGTTTTGAGGTTTTGATATGAGGTTTTGAGTTTAACCACTGACTGTATTTGCCCATGCAATGGTCATGTAGTTGATGGCTGTGAATCTTTGGATTGCTTTGCAGCAGGTGACTGTGGATATTCATTCATTGAGTACATTCGGGGCTGAGTGATAGACTTTTGTACAGTGAAGGAACAAAGGATTGTTGGGATTAAGTGGAAAAATAGAGTTGAGGTCAAATACCAGCCTGAAGAGTGTAGTAGGCTTGAGACCCCATATGGCCTATTCCTAATTCAATCTCTAATGTTTATAGTGCATTGACAGAATTTAGGAAAATGTGAAGAATTGAGTGGTGTGCCCTTGAAACCCAAATTTGAATCGAACCCACACTGATAAGAAAAAAGTTTCAATGTTTAATATAAAAGCATAAAATGCTGGAAGTATGCAGTATCATCTGTGGAGAAAGAAGCAAAGACAATATTTCATGTCTGTAACCCTTCCCCAGAATAGGTTCTGGTGACAGTTTACTTATTTGAAATGTCAACTCTGTTTCTTTCTCCACAGATGTTCCTTGACCTCCTGAATATTTCCAGCAGTGTCTGTCTTTATTTACAGTTTCTAGTATCTGCCTTATTTTGCTTTGGTTTGGCTTTCAACGTTGATCATAACTAGCTGAGCGAAGCTCGTCTCCATATTGTTGATGAACTGAAGCTCACAAGGGTGGAGTGTTCATGTGATAATATCACTGTAATGTCAGTGGAGTAGTAATCCAGAGGCCCAGGCTAATGCTCGGAACATGGACATGAATCCCACCAAAGTAGCTGAATTTCAAATTAAACTACTAAATCTGAACTTTGAAAGCTAGCCTCAGTAATTGGGACTACCACTGATTGTCTTAATAACCCATCTGATTCATTAATGTCCTTTAAGAAAATCTGCCATCCTTACCTTGTTTGGCCTGAGGCAATGTGGTTGATTCCTACCTAACCTCTGAATTAGCATGGTAATGCGACCCATTCCAAGGATGTTAGGGATGTGCAACAAATTCTCATCTTGCCAGCAACACCAACATTGCATGAAATAATAAAGATATATTTTAATCACAAAAATGGAATATTTGCCTGATATGAAATGTGAGGGAGATTTCAGTGAACTAAGTAGAGGGACATATTGTTTTGCCAAACTTCACATAGGAGTTCAATGCTAACAATGTGATAAGAACTTGGAATTAAACAGGGAGAATTTAATGCTGTCAGTGGGAAATTAAGACAAACAGTAAAATATTCCATTCCAGAATGGATAAAACTTATGAAATTTGGAAAAATTTTAGAACAATGGGAGAAGTCAACAGGCTACAGTGTTGTAAAAGACTATAGCTTTAGGCAGGACCATACAGACCATCAATAAACAATACAGTCTAAAGACCATTGTATTTGCTGTTTTGAACTGTCTGGTAACCAATTGGTTATAATGGTGTCTCGACCAGCTAGATGGCAGTAGCTCAGAATCCCTTGCAATGGTATTTTCAAGAACACATTATTATTTCATTGTGGATTTCAGCAAATGGTCAGGTGCGGCACTAATTACAAGTAAATTATTTCTTCATACCAAAGGATAGGAGGGAGTCAACAGAACATGCATTCTGACATGCTCATTCCTTAGCATGCAAGTAAAAACCAGGAGTGTTGGAAATAGAAGGACTAGAAATCATCAATGTCATTAGGAGAACTAGCTAAATTAGACTTTTAAGAATTATGTAATAATTGCACCATTTGTTGTTAGCTATTTTGTTTTTGATGCCACGCACACTTTCTTTGTCTTCTCTGCAGTATTCGGAATTTACCAGACAAAACCAAAAAAACAATATTAATAAAATCTCCTGATGAACCTGAGGTGACTTGTAAGATCCCAGGTATGGAAAAGAGTACTTGGACTCAGTTTGACATAAGCTTGTAATGCATAGAATCTCACTAGACTAAATGATCTGGTTGTATGGATTAAGTATGTTTAAAAAGAAACATCAAATTCCATTAAAGTGAAGAGATAGTAAGAACTGCCGATGCTGAAGTCAGAGGTAACGCAGTGTGGAGCTGGAGGAACGCAGCAGGCCAGGCAGCATCAGAGGAGCAGGAAAGCTGACGTTTCAGGTCGAACCCTTCTTCAGAAACAGGGTCAAAAAACGGTTTTTGAAGAAGGGTCCCAACCCAAAACGTCAGCTTTCCTGCTCCTTTGATGCTGCCTGGCCTGCTGTGTTCCTCCAGCTCCACACTGTGTTATCTCCATTAAAGTGAATATCTGTTTGTGCAAAAATTAAGTATCTTTTACCCTGAAAGAAATACTTGGAAGACACATTCATATTCTATGCATACCCACCAGTACAAAATTCCAAGGCATTATCTTACCTGTTTTCAGCTTTTAATATGTATGTAAAAGTTCTTTAGGATTGTATCATGTATTCAAAATGGTGAAGCCAGGATTTTCTTTCTTTCTTTTTGGTTTGGTTTGGCTTTCAACGTTGATCATAACTAGCTGAGCGAAGCTCGTCTCCATATTGTTGATGAACTGAAGCTCACAAGGGTGGAGTGTTCATGTGATAATATCACATTTGATACAATTTTACTCCATCAAATGGCCAGAGTTTCACACACAGCACATTGTAATAATTAATGACAATCTGATCCGAACCCACATGGTACATGTAGACAAGAACAAGTCAGAATTATCTCATCAATTTCCCCAGTAGATGCTCAGTCGGGCAACGCTACTGTAGTTGTATTGGTAGAAACAACAGCGTATCATCCCTAGCACAGATATTTGACAAAGGAGACTATTGGTGAAATGCTTTATTATACATGTTTCTGGAGATTTTCTCCGACACTGCTTGTTTGTGGCCAGGAGCTTCGCTGAAGGTAATTCCTCCAGTTTATCTCAGAAGGTGTAATTTGTGGAGTGAATGAATAATTTTCTGTATGGGCCCTTCACTTCCTTTGTTACAAAAATAAGATGAACAAGGAAATGGAAGAGGTAAGACTGAGGAAATGTAGAATCACAGAACACAATTGATTCGACAATGTTAAGGACAGCCCATATAGTTCTCCATGTGCTCCTATCTGTGTTGTTTTATGCACTAGTGTATTAGAATTATGCTTCCCAATCCACTCACGTTCCCCTCCCTCTCATATACACTTCTGAAGACTTATGTCTGTGCCTACAGAATTGCAGCTAATCTCAAAAAGGACCACAGGCTTAATAATAGTTGTTAAAATGATTAGAGCGTTGAAATGTTTTACCACTGGATGATTCTAGGCAGCACTGTGGAAAGCACAGTCACAGAAATCAATCAACAAATCAAAGTGGTCGATGTTCTATTTAGGTGGACCTTACACTCTGTCTTCCTCTATGGACCCTGCCAATTGTCAAAAACAAGGAGTAAGCTTTCCTCAATTAGCAGGATTACCCAGAGACTGGATGAAAGTTCTGAAACTTGTGCTGAACGCCTGAATGAGGTCCCATTAAATCTTATCATTGTCATTGGGTCATACAACATAGAAACATACAACATAGCCCTTTGGCCCATCATGACAATACCAACCAAAAAACACCAAACTACTCTAATCCCATTTACTCGCACTTGGTCCATAGCCTGCTGTACCCTGACATTTTAAGGGTTCATCCAGATACTTCTTAAATGTTATGAGAGTATCTGCCTCCACCACTCTCTCAAGCAGAAAATTCCATATTTCTACTACTCTCTGGGTGAAAACATTCTTTCTTAGATCTCTTCTCAACCACTTAACCCTCTCTTAAACTTATGCCCTCTAGTCTAGACACATCTGCCATGGGGAAGACATTCTTACAATCTAATCTGTCTATACCTCTCATATTTTAGGGAAAATGACATTATTCTGTTATTCACAGTCAGTCTGTACTATCAACCATGTGATTTTGCATGTGGATACTTGTTAACTAGGAAACTGCCGTGTTATTCAGTAACCAACTCCACATACCTTGAAGAAGCAGAACATTGACTTGCA
Source organism: Ginglymostoma cirratum (assembly GCA_024137785.1). Lineage (NCBI taxonomy): Eukaryota > Metazoa > Chordata > Chondrichthyes > Orectolobiformes > Ginglymostomatidae > Ginglymostoma > Ginglymostoma cirratum. The sequence goes on along the minus strand of JAHRHZ010000038.1, from coordinate 10,190,838 downwards.
TGAATTAATTAAATAATGGAATACCCACTATTCTTGTTGGATGTCACCCATTTTAGGGGTTCTCAACTTCTTCAGTCAGAGTTCCCTTCCCCCATCCAATATCACAAAACAAAAATCCATAAACCCTTTGTAACATGACACAAATAGTTATACTTTATAAAGTTTAGTTATACGATTAATTATACATACAAGTTTAAATTTTATTTTGTATGAATCTTGCTTCTGGTGCTGAGCAACAACTCTGTCGATGTATCTAACTTTTGCAACAGTATCTTTAAAAAGTACTGTTCATCCAGGCTCAGTTATGTTTACACTAATAAATTGTTACTTAGGATCATAGAGTGTTGTCTAGGTCATGGGCTAGTGTGAAAGATGGTGACGTGATGACAATATCAACAGGTTCGTAATCCAAAGGTCTAGGCTAACGAGTACAAATTCCATCCTGGCAACTGGTGTACTTGAACGTAAGTTAGTTTTTAAAAATCCAGAATTGAAACCTTGTCTGAGTAATGATGGCGTGAAACTACCATCAATTTTCGGAAAACCCATCTGGTTCACAAATGTCCTTCAGGGAAGGGAATCTGCCATCCTCACCTGGTCTGGCCAACATGTGACTCCAGACCCACAGCAACGTGGGTCACTCTTAACTGCCTCTGATATAGTTTGACAAGCAATTTAGTTCATAGGCAACAAATGCTGACCTAGCCAGCAACACCCACATACCATGAAAGTCTAAAAGTAAAGGGAAGTAGGTTGTCATTTTGTGATTGGTAAACTGTCACTGTGAATTCATAGACTGTTACTGTGAGTTTAGTAATCTGTCCTAATGTATTGTTGATCGACTGTCACTGAGAGTTTGGTAGACTGTCAATGTGTGGTTAATAGATTGTCATACTGAGGTTGGTAGACTGTCACTATGTAGGAATCTGTCACACTGAGGCTGTTGGAAGATAAGGTGTAATGTCCATAACATCTCTCACTTCTCCTTTGGTCTACTATTGAGTCAGACTGGTCACATTGTCTGAGGTTCTACAATGTCTCCTTAACAGGAATGGATAGATGACCATGGGTTACTGCAGTCAAGCAGTGGTTCCAGTTCGGACTAAATTGATATTGTACTGATGTTGGGAAGTACCTTATGCCGAGAAAGGTAAAACTCTATGCCCTGGCTCCTGTAACACTTGGAAATTGGAATTAAAGTTACAGTAAATTGTCTGTGCAATGGAGACAGTGGAGACATTTAAACTTTTTGCAGGAAATCTTCCTTAAAGAAGACTTACCTGACATCCATCAGCGTAACACACAAGACCATAAAAGTATTAAAGATAGGGGCAGAACTAGGCCATTCAGCCCATCGAGTCTGCTCTACCATTCAATCATGGTGGATATGTTTCTGAACCCGATTCTCCTGCCTTCTCCCTATAACCCTTGATCATCTTACTAATCAAAAACCTGTCTACTTCTGTCTTAAATATATTCAATGACTTGGCCTCCACAGACTTCTGCAGTAATGAGTTCCATAGACTCACCACCCTCTAGGCGAAGACATTTCTCTTCATGTCAGTTCTAAAAGGTTGTCTCTTCACTCTGAGGCTGTGCCCACAGTTCCTAGTCTCTCCTGTGAGTGGAAATATCTTTTCCACGTCCACTGTATCCAGGCATCTCAATATTCTCTAAGATTCAATGAAAGCCCCCATCCATCCTTCTAAACTCCATCAGGCACAGACCCAGAGTCCTCAACTGCTCTGCATATGACAAGCCCTTCAACCCCAGGAAGATTCTTGTAAACCTCCTCTGGATGCCCCCTCCTCCAATGCCAGCACATTCTTCCTTAGATATCGGGCTCAAAACTGCTCCTAATATTCCAAATGTGGCTGACCAGAACTTAATACAGCCTCAGCAGTACATATCTGCTCTTGTATTTTAGCCCTCTCATTTGCTTTCATAACTGCCAACTGAACTTGCGTGTTAATGTTAAAAGAATCCTGAAAAAGATCTCCCAAATCCCTTTGTGCTTCAGATTTCCAAAGACTTTCCCCATTTAAAAAATAGTCTATGCCCCTATTCTTCCTACAAAAGTGCATAATCTCACATTTTTGCACATTGTATTCTATCTGTCACTTCTTTATCCATTCTCGTAGCCTGTCTTTCTGCAGACTTCCTGCTTCCTCAACACAACTTGTTCCCTTCACCTATCTTTGTGTTATCTGCAAACTTAGCAACAAAGCCCCCAGTTCCTTTGTCCAGATTGTTAATGAATAATGTGAATAGTTGCGGACCCAACACTGACATCTGCGGAACTCCACTAGTTCACTGGCTGCCATCCTGGAAAAGACTCCTTTATCCCCACTTTCTGCCTTCTGCCAGTCAGCTAATCCTCTATCCATGCTATTACCTGGCCCCTAACACCATGGGTGCTTATCTTAATTCACTGCCTCTGGGGCGGTACCTTGCCAGACTCCTTCTGGAAATCCAAATAGATCATGTCCACTGGCTCTCCATTATCTGACTTGCTCATTACCTCCACGAAGAACTAACAGATTTGACAGGCATGACTGCCCCTTGACGAAGCCATGCTGACTCAGCTCTATTTTACCATTTCTTTCCAAGTATGCCACAGTCTCATCCTACATAATGTACTCTAAAATCTTACCAATGACTTACCAATGGCTAACCGCCCCGTAGTTTCCTTCTTCTGCCTCTCTTCCTTCTTAAACAGTGGTGTTACATTAGCTTCGTTCTAGTCCTCTGGGACCATCCCTGACTCCAGTGATTCCTGAAAGATCGCTACCAATACCTGTACAATCTCCTCACCTATCTCCTTCAGAGCTCTGGGGTGTAGTCCATCTGGTCTGGGTAATTATCCATCTTCAAATCTTTCAGCTTCCCTCACACCTTCTCCTTAGTGATGGCCTATGCACTCATGTCTGCCCTCTGACTCTTGAAGTTCTGGTATGCAGAATTCCCTAGGATCCAGAAAAATCATTACAGAGAAAGCAATTAATATGCTGAAACCCCATTTTGGATGCATTGATAGATCTGGAGGATCCTTATTGTGCAGCGCAGAAAGGATTTCACAAACGATCATTAACTGCTGCATTCTGCACAATTGTACACCTTCCAGATTAGGAGGAGAATGAGGAAGTAGGTGAAGAAGAAGCCTCTTCATCAACAAATCATTTGATGGATGACCAGGAATGTGAAACAGAGTTTCTGAGAAACCTGTTGCAAGTGCCGGAGTCAAAAATGTCATGAAATAGTCCACAACAATTCTCAATAAAGAACAATCATGGCTTTCATATTAGTCCATATGATACTAAAGTAGCTCCATGCAATAAATCTTTGACCCTTTCAGCAATAAGTGTGCTCTTCACTGTATTACCATAAAGAACAAGGGGCCACTTTATTCATTATCATAATGCACAAATACATACTTGAGCTGACTATTTCCAGCTTCACACAGAATCATTTCAGTTTCTGAATAACATGGCTATCCATGCCATGCAGTTTGTTAAGAACGTCTGTTCCTAACCATTGAATTCAACACGAGCTCCTTCAATGTTAGGAGAGTGACTTAGATGCTTCTGCTAATGCCTCCAGTGACTGAGGTGGCACTCGTCTCAGTGATATCGCTGACCCTGATTAGTATTACCCAGCTGTAAATGTCTTGTGCTTGCAAGGAGCACTGCGTCCTTCTCTAAAGCTTCTTTGTATTGAAATCATCAAGTTCAATGCTATGTTGCTGCTCCAACATCAACCCCATCCAACTGGTAACTAGAACTATCTTCAAGAAATCTTTAAAGTTTGCAAAGCATTCCTTCAAATTAGACAAATAAGTGAAAGATTATTTGTTTCAATTGAAATGTATCACATTTGTCTGTGGTGAAGCAGCAATAATTTATTCATTTATTCTCTTTTCAACAAATTCAAAGCTGTAGGAGATTATGTTCTTACTGCGCCACACATGATGGGCTGTATTATAAGTCTTCCAGATCCACTTGTTGCAGAGGTCAGAATGGAATTTGTCGGTAAGCAACTAATTAGACTTTTACCGAGATCTGTATAAAACTAGAATTGGATTGAATACAGTGACCTCATCATTACTGGAGACTCAGCATTTTGAATAGAGTTTTATTATTTACACTTTAGCCTCTGGGATGCAGATTTGAATCAGCTGAGGCTGATGGAATAAAGGATTTCTGTCAATGTCGCTGCAAGGAAATGACTTTGGACAGTCTTGACCTAATGAGCATTAGGTCACATCATTAAGCTGCCCTATTTAGATCCATGCCAGGAAATTTTAAATCATCACCATTGATAAAAAAAAAACAATCATTTCTACTTCCATAAATGAAGATATTCTAGTTTGAGATAATCAGCAAAAGAACCTAAGGATTTAACCTAGCAAATTGCTATGATTTGGAAATCAGTAAAGTAAATGCATTGGCAGTAGATTCAGTAATACCTTTCATTGTGCACAGAAAGAAATGGGATTCGCAGTTTTGTAGGGGAAGAATGGTATTAATTGGATCCTTCAAAAAGCTCAGACAAGCATAATGAGTTGCATGGCCTTCTGAACCGTGAAACAGGTTTTCACAGAAACAACTGAACCCATGTGGAAATTTCACTTCCACTGAATTTGGCACAACTAACTGTGTGTATTATTTTTGTTGGAACTTTCAGATCACTGATTGAATACTGAGCTCAGCAATGCAAAGGTCTGTCTCTCCTCTCCAAGGCTAGTTCTCAGGAACTCTTCCTGTGTTTCCCACAGTTGCAGATGTCAAGGTGTTCCAATTGCCAGCTGCAGCCTTTCGTACTAAGATAGCCTGTGATTTGGTTTGGTAGTCTTGTCCACACTCCCCACAACTTGCACTTAGTCAATGGCACTGGTTTTCTAAAGGCTGCGACCCCATTTTTCACCCTTTAATGGGGCCCAGCTAATGTCCTGGGACAACAATGACTTCCTCCTTTTTCTCTTTCCATTCTCATGTTCGTCTGCTCCAATAGTAAATGCAGCCCGTGAGTCATATCAACAGCTGAAGACTCCCCTGAACAAGTTCATTTAGAACTCTTTAATAACCTGAATTTGTTTTCTGAATGATTAGGTAGAATCCCACATGGTGGCCTTCACCCTTGCTGCGACCACCTTCCTTCTCTCCAGAGCACCTTGACATAGTTGAAACACAGAGTCAGGAAACTGACAAGCTGGCTGGAGCTGGTATTTTCATTCCATGCCTTGCCTGCCTCGCCTGCCTCCATGTCTATCCTGGTTGGACTCAAAAATTTTGTTGCTCCAATTCATAAGATATATTGAAAATTTATGAAAAATAACGTATCAAATAACGTATCAAATATGGCAACACATTCTCATCTACTATTTTGTCTTTCCGTAATCAGAGACAAGTATTTTCACTAGTTAAATTAGTCACAGTTAAAGGCAGCCATGTGAATTTTATAGTTTACCTGCTAAGATATCAATTAAGTATTATCTGGAAGGACAGACATGAAGTTAGTCATGGCCATAATAAGGAAGAGTAAAATTCTTGTTATGTTTATAAAATTTTAAAATCCACCCCTTCCCTTCCTTGATAACAAGCATGGGGCTGGATGAACACAGCAGGTCAAG
>JAHRHZ010000038.1:10127925-10178014 GCA_024137785.1 Ginglymostoma cirratum | reverse complement strand
GATTTCTGATGAAGGGTTTAGGCCCGAAACGTCAAGTTTTCCTGCTCCTATGATGCTGCTTGACCTGCTGTGTTCATCCAGCCCCATGCTTGTTATCTCGGATTCTCCAGCATCTGCAGTACCTTTTATCTCTATTCGCTGTTTAGAATGTTGTGAAACACTCCCCTTTCAGTTTCCACTGGAAGTTTCTCAACGTTTTTATTCTTTCCAATCAACATCAAGAGACATCCTAAGTAATAGATTTACAAAGAGTTGAATGTTCTCAGATTAAAAAACCAAGGGAGCAGGAGACGTGAACAATGTAGTTTAGCAGAGCAGTCAAAATCAGTTTTGTTTCAAATGTCAACATTGAGCAGAGCATGCAGTCTCTGCCAAAATAAGCATTTATACTTGATGAACACGATCCCCATTTAAAGTTTTGTTCTAATATCTTCAGGAAAGATGTTTCTCGCTACAAACGAGTGTATTGGATCTCCTCAGCATTATGAATATAGGAAATTCAGGCAGATAGGATCATCCACCTGTAAGGGAGCCTGCTCAATTTTCTAATGAATTTGCCTCCATTTCACTTTTAATACCTCATGTGTTAGCATTGGTACTTTTCCCTAACTTAGCACTGCCTCTGCCAAATGATGAATGCATGCCAGTTAACTTTAATAATATTTATTTTTCAGGTGCACAAGAAGCACATGAAAAGTCCAATGTTAAAAAGAAGCTCAGAAAGCATTCAGCAGCTGTTCAATCTGGGACAAAGGTTAGTGAAAAAAAGAAGGAATATAAACCAAATCATTGAGTGGTGTTGGGCTGGTGGAATGAAAAATGGAATCCAAATTGCTTCACTTCTATTCTCATAATTGAGTTCATCCACTGTGGCTTTCAATTTGATCTACTTAAAACCTTATTGACTTTAAAGAAATACTTTTCACAGTATAAAAGCTGACAAATTCCTCAACTGTTCAAAATTAAACGACATATCCCTTCACTTTCAACTACTTAATAGCACAAGTATTTGTCACACAGAATAAAATGCATAATACTATCAGTGATTCAGTTTGTTAATCAGTCTCAGATATGTCCAATGTAGAACAATGACATAGTTGAGGGGGCATAGAGAATTGTTTCCAAGTTTGCTCATCATGCAAACTTTGATGGGAATGTTAGTTTTGATGACAATGCAAAGAGGCCAGTAAAGGATTTAGGCAAGTTAAACAAATCAACAAAAACCTCGCTCATGGAATAGAATGTGAAGAAATGTGAAGCCACCCATTTCTGTAGGAAGAACAGATAGGTCAAATATTTTAAATGGTGAGAGACTGGGAAATACAATTGAGTGAGATCAGCTAGATCTTGTACACAAATTGCAAAAAACATACTGGTGCTGTATGCAATTAGGAAAACAAATTCTATGTTAGCCTTTGTCACAAAAGAATTTGTGTACAAGAGTAAAGAATGTTAGGAGATCACCAGAAGTCTAAAAACAGGAAGTTTATGGTAGATATCAAGGCCTAAAAACAATAGAAGTCCAAGAGGAGTGTCAAAAGTGTAGAGGGTTATTTAAAAAAGAAATTAGGAGAGTGAAAAGGGACGCGGCAAAAATACTGGCAGGTAAAATAAATGAAAATCTAGAAGTCATTTTTAAGTATATTAAAGGAAAGAGTATAACCAGGGAAAGAGTGGGGCCCCATTAGGGACAAAATGGCAATCTATCTGTGGAACCCAAAGCTATAGGTGAGGTTTTAAATGATTACTTTGTATCTGTATTCACCATTGAGAAGAACAAATTGGGTATAGTAATCCTGGAGGGCAATTTTGATAAACTTAAACAAATTAGTATTGAGAAGGAAGAGATAATAGTGGTTCTAGCAGGCTGGTTGCTTCCAAAGCCCAGATGAGGCGCATCCCAGGTTACTGTGGGAGGCAAGGAAGGAGATTGCATGGGCCTTGACATTAATTTGTAAATCCTCTCTGGACCCTAGAAAGATGCCAAACGATTGGAGGACAACTAACGTGGAACCATTATTCAAGATGGATGGTAGGAATAAACCAGAGAACAATAGGCCTGCGAATCTAACATCAGTAGTAGGGAAACTTTTGGAAAAATTCTGAGGGACAGAATTTATATCCACTTGGAGAGACAAGATTACGTGAGGAAAATCAGTATGGCTTTTCCAGAAGAAGATCATGTCTGTCAAATTTGATTCAGTTTTTTGAGGGGGTGACTAGGTGTGTGGATGAAGGTAGCACAGCTGATGTAGTCCACATGATCTATGTTAAGTGCTTGGACAAAGTGTTGCATGAGACACTAGTCAAGAGGTAAGAGCTAGGATAAATTGGCAAATTGGAGCCAAAATTGGCTTACGATAGGAAGCTGAGAGTGCTGGTTGAAGGTCGTTTTTACTAATAGAAACCTGTGTCTAGTGGGTTCAAGGCTAGTTCCTTGCTGTTTGTTGTATTAAGAGTGTCAGTTAGCTCAGTTGGCTGGATGGCCAGTTTGTGATGTAAAATGATGCCAAAAGCATGGGTTCAATTCCCACACCAGCTGAGGATACTAATGAAGGCCTCTCCCTTCACCTGATGTATAGTGACCATCAGGTTAAACTACCACTAGTTTTCAGTCTACTGAGAGAGCAGCACTATGGTCTGGTAGGACTATGGCATCTTTACCTTCACCTTGCATTAATAGTTTGGACACAAATATGAGAGATTTTATCAGTAAATTAGCAGATGACATTAAAATTGGTGGTGTGCTAAGTAGTGAGGAGGAAAGCTTTAGATATCAGGAAGACATAGACAGGCCAGTCAGATGGCAGAACAATGGTAGGTGGAGTGTAATCCTGAAAAGGGTTGTGAATCTGTGGAATTTGCTACCCTAAAGTGCAGTGGATGCTGGGACAGTGAGTAAATTTGAGGAGGAGTTAGACAGATTTTTAATTGGTAATGGGTTGAAGGGTTATGGGGAGAAGGCAGGAAAATGGGGGTGAGGAGCATATCAGCCGTGATCAAATGACAGAGTGAGCTTCGATGGGCTGAATGGCCTACTTCTGCCCCTATATCTTGTGAACTTTTTGTGTTAATTGTGTCAATTATTTGACCTAGCTTGATGTCTAGTAAGGACTCGATGGACTGGGGTGCCTCTTTCCATGCTCTAATAGACTTGATTGTGAACAGTCCTCATTTTTGCTATCTACCAGCTCACTTCAGTAACTCTATCAAAACTGTGAATTTGGCAAGGTGGTGATAGCAATCCATTTATGAGATAGCATCAATTAGAATTGCAGTTCAACTGAACTCCGGTGTGCCTGCACCTTCAAAACAGAAGAGAAGGAAAGTGGAAGAACAAACAAGCTTTCTAGCTTTATTCAGCAGTTTGAGTGTAACAGACAATGAATATCTAGTTTGCAAAATTAACCTCTGTAGTAAGTTCCACACTAATGTGTATTACACCATACTACATATGGTAGCAATACTTACCATTCGTTCATGGTGAATAGGCTCTAGGGTGTTATTTAATCTATCAGTTTCCATACATTGGTAAGTATGATTTATGGCAGTCTTTACATGGAAGAGTTTATTAAAGGTTAAGTGCTATATCATTCATTATCTGTGAGTTTTCTGTTTTTAACCTTCTTATTAGTCACATCCACAACTGTTCACAACAACATAAAAGAAAATATTGTTGGATGAATGGGTTTCTAAGGCAAAAGCAGGGAGAAAGATTGGAGATGGTGGCATGGACCGCCGTAATAATAAATGATTTTGCAGAACCAAAAATGGTGAGGTTTATTGCCTAGTTGTTTCATGACTGGTGTACTTCTAAAGTTTAACTTATTTATTTTTAATGAGGATGGCCTAGTGGAACATAGGGAAGGTACGGAATTAATCTAAAACTACCTCAACTTAGAGCTTAAAATAGTCTTTTTCCTCCTAAAAGAGAGTCGTTTGCCTCGTATAATTAGTGACATCTCCAATCATATGGTTATGATGTCTGCTGCCATGACTGCAGTATTTTAGAAATCTCTTCAATAAATTATTTTTGTACATATCATATGCTGCAAGACCACTTTCAAAGCTGTCAATGTAGCAAATTTGAAACTTGCTGACCTTTTTTTAGAAACTGTTCTAAAATGAAAACACTGTATCTAAGGAAGTTTATTTGTGCAGGATATAGGCTTCTGTTCTTCTACTTGTAATTCTTTCTATCTGTAGCCATGAAAATTAAGTGTTCTATTTTCCGTATTAGTGTGTACCAGGGAAAATACATGGTACAGTGGATCAGGTTGGAACTAGATGGGTGAGCAAGATTTTAGAACTTTCAATCAGGATGGCAACCTTGTTCCAACAACTTACTTTCAGTTTTAGCGGAGGCATATTTGAATATTAATAAGGGACCTATGTGTTGAAGTAAGGGATTCAATTGCTACAGGCAGTCAGTCAGTTATTGGTGCTATTACCATCCTTAAAATCATCAATGAGCTCTTATCAAATTGCCTTTAATTCCATTCCAAATGTAACACGTGCAGCACTGGTTTCTTGGACTTTGAGAAATTGACAGAAAAACAAAGGCAAATGTGAGCAGCAGTTCAAGTGTGCATTTAAACTGTGCTAATTGAATAAAGCCTTACCTATTGCAGTCCTGAAGCAGGGTTATACCCGAAATGTTGACTGCTCCTTTCCTCCAAATGCTGTCTGGCTTGCCATGTTCTTCCAGCCTCCTGTTTGTTTACCTTAATACCCACTGGCAAAGGTTTTGCAGATTTTTTTCAACTATAAGGGCTTTGAAATTAACAAGATCAGGATGGGTTGCATATTATGGAAGACCAGCACCATTCGTGGCAATCTTTGAAGCAAACAGAACAGAAAAGCATTTAGATTTTGCAGAATTTAAAATGACGTTAAAGTAATAAGAACAGTCGCTTGAAGAAGTAATAGCAGGAGAAATATATTGTCATCAAGATTAGTGTTGGAGTAGAAAATATTTACATTAAATCAGCACTTCTCACTTTTGAGTCCAATTCATGACTTGACCTCAACATCCTAAAGATAGCAGAAGGAAATACCAGAAAAAAGACGTGTGTTGTATGTTTCAATACCTAGCTAAGCTGCTGATACACCTCTATCATTTTCCTCATCAATGATAGTCAGCATCCATATCCAGTAGGGAAGCATTTGGAAAGGCTTCCCACTCCTGCTTTCTCCCAACCTACAACCTCGGGTCTCCATTGCTGTCCCCCACAAGTGAAAAGGCAATCAACTTTGCAATTGGACCCATCAAACCATGACAGTGTCCACTGGTGTTTCACTGTAGGTGCTTTGACAGTGAGTCATTAGAATGAATTAGCAATTGTCTTTATAGGTTTCCTGAGATGATTGTTGTGTGTGTGAAAGCCCTGAGGGACAAAGGAAAGAGATATGATTTAGTCATGGGAAAATCACAAACTTGGCAATCACCCTATTCAATTTTCTCATTGGCTATGTATTGATGTAGTTAAGTCAGCATTTTTAATATATGAGAAACATGGAAATGAACATGTATTTTGTAATTCTATCAATAGCTAACTGGCAATTGCTAATCTCTCCAACTCTGACTGAATGGGGGCAGATGTTTTCCTTTCTCTAGGGTCTCCTCCTCTGTACCAGTTATCATATGCAGTGGTTCACCTCAAGTCCTCTCCCTCTCTTCCCTCTTGTGCTTTGTCTCCAACAGGAGTTAACAGAACGGATGAGTAAGTGATTAAAGGTCAGGTATAGGCTCAATGGATGCAGTGCATTATGTGATCGTGACTGGGAGGCAGCAGGATCAGATTGCCTTAGGGTTATGGGTGAATCACAGTGATAAATGGGTAAAAGGGGCAATAATGAAATATATAAATATTCACAAAGTAACTGATAATTCTTCCTGGAACCTTGCCACTTCTTCACAAATGTTGTTCTTGGCATATTCACCGACTGATGAAGACCCACAAGACAGTTGAAAGTACTTGTGCTGCACCTCAGTCGCAGTGATGACCTGTCCCACCCACCTACTACTCCCCCTCTATCTTTGTGTCCTATATGGAGTAACCTTCCTGAGCAAGATTAACCAGAAGACTCTCTTCAGATCGAATGAGTGGAAACAGAGGAAGTCGCTAAAAAGTATTTAATGACAAAGTCCATCTGTTAAATGGCAGATGTTGAATTAGCACAGTGTGGACCTGGTAAAATCTGTTACAGTTTTTACTATGCTTTATGGGCTTGAATCTCTTTGTAAAAATCCAGCTGTCAGCATATAGTCCATCATGGCTTGACAAAATCATACATTCAAAAAAAATCTGCTTTTCAGCTTGCCGATTGCATAAACAAAAGCTGAGTTTAGGAACACTCCCAGGGAGTCTGGAATTTGTAAATGATGTTTAGTAATTCAAGCATGACAGCAAGTCACTGTGATTGTCGTACATGTTTAGTTTTTTTTTATTCAATCATGGGATGTGGGTCTTAGTGTCTAGGCCAGCAATTATTATCTAGCCCTAATTGCCTAGAGGTTAGTTGAGCATCAAAAACATTGTTGTGGGTGTGGAGGCCAGACCAGGTAAGGAAAGCAGAATTCCTTCCCTAAAGCACATCAGTAAACCAGATGGCTTTTTACAACAATTGACAGCGGTTCCATGGTTGCCTTTAAACTAGCGTTTATTTCAGATTTTCCCATTAACGTGAGATGTAGTTATATCTTGACATGTCTTAAAAGGTTCTTTAGCAATTCAGTATCTGAAAAAGCTTAGCATGGAGTATTTGCATTGTTAATTACATTGGATTCTTCCTTTGACTATTGCTAAGCAAGACTCCTTGGGATGCTGTGCCACTCTGTACCAAAATGATCTTTTGTAGTAACTCATCCAGCATCAATCAAGCAGGCATTTCACTAAATTGGAGCGATATGCAACTCTTGACCTAATTCAAATTTTGGTACAATAAACCTTCATATTCTACTGCCAATAAATAAGTTCCTATTCACTGACAGTCCAATTGGTTGGAGCTCATCCTGATTTATTCAAGTAAACTAGCTACAGCAGCAAATCGCACTTTACCTTAGATAAGTGACCAATTACAGACCATCCTATTGCTACTCAGGATTTTTCACGAACAGATAGGTGAATCAAACCTATTTTCTATACAGTGACTATTGATGTTTGAGGAATTTTGATGAAGAATTTTACTGCTGGAGTTTCAACAGACAGAATCCAAAATAGTTGGATTGTGTATGGCTTGTAGAAGGGAAGTATTGATAAACTTATTTTGTTCCTTGTTTCCATATACAGTTTAATACGAACATAAAAACCCAAAGAACTGCGGACGCTGTAAATCAGAAACAAAAACAGAAGTTGCTGGAAAAGCTCAGCAGATCTGGCAGCATCTATGAAGAGAAATCAGAGTTAATGTTCCGGGTCCGGTGACCCTCCCTTGTTGTTAATACATACATAACTTATTTCGAAAGAACAATCTTTGTTGAAGTGTGACAATATTTTCATAAAGGTGTGAACTAGTTGAATATTTCTGCATCTGACCTGAGCAGGGTATAAGTAGACGTTATATTTTCTGATCGATCTGTTCAGAGATGTTATCTGGAGCAGGTGTGACTTGAACGTAGGCCTCCTGGCTCAGAGGTAGGGACATACTATTGCACAACAAAAACAACAAACTAAAAATGTATCATTCAATAGAGTACTATTTTCATTGTGTTAACCATGAAATAACAATTGCCTCATATATGTAGAATCAATTCTCAGATTGTGAGAAGCCGTACAAGAAGATCTATAAGTGGGAGAATGTATGCATTTAATCAGCTTATTTTCCTTTTAGATTGTGCCTACTGCAACTTCTAATTTGACAGAAATTGCTGAGCCATATAAAGAACAGAATGAACAGGAAAAAAATAAAGAAAGGTACGTGATGGTGAATTCTTATAAAAACCGAAGGAACTGCAGATGCTGTAACTCGGAAACAAAAAGTAGAGATTGCTGATAAAGCTCAGCAGGTCTGAGTTCTGAGGAAGGTCACTGAACCCAAAACGTTAACTCTGATTTTTCTCCACAGATGCTGCCAGACCTGCTGGCCTTTTTCAGCAATCTCTAGTTTTGTTGGTGAATCCTTATGGTAGGTTTGGCTGTGTGAATGAAAACTGGCCTCAGCTCAAAATGGAACTATTTTCTAAGTTCTGAACCAACGAGAATAGAGAATTTCGAGACCAATTTGCTAACTCAGTAGTGTTGTAATTTTTTACATTTAATATATTTTTCCCAATCAACCTGTTCAGCGATGTTACTGTGCACCATTGGAACAGGTAGACACGGTCCAGGTCCCCTGATCCAGGCGTAGGGACAGTACCACAGTGCTACATGAGGGTCCTCACAACAAGATTATAATACTTCTCAGATATAAATTCATAAATTGCAAGACTTATTTTCTGTTTCCTTAATTGGCAACATTCTCTGATTCTTTGTCTTGCCCTCCCTCTGCTCTTTGGTTTTGGCACAATGATCAACAGTTCACCAAAATGGTTACTATATACCAATGTGATGTGATGTATAGCTTTAACTCTTATTTAGAACTAATGTTGAGGAAAAGTATTTCCCTGATAATTTCTGTCCATTGAGTTCAAGCTAGTCAGTCCCACAAATGCTTAGTCTTGGGTCAATCCCACTGGAGAAAAAGCTGCCTGAGAATGTTACGTTTCTCCAAAGAGCCTGCTTAATTTTAATAAGTCTTAGCTACATTAGACATTGCAGATATTTCAAGGGTCTGGGATTTCTTTCTCCAGGATATGTGGCCCACTTAAGGACTATATGAGAGTAGGGTTTCATTTCAATTGTTTCTGTAAAAAAAAAATGAAATGAGACAACTTACTAACATTATAATTTTATTGATGGAAGTTATTAAGTAATAGACTTTAAAAGAATAAATAAACTGATATGACAAAACCTAATAAAAAATGCCATATAAAATATAGTAGAATTCAGTTTGATCTTATGCATACCTATTTAAGAATATCTAAAAATGTCTAAAATTAAATATCGATCAAGATTTAATGTAAAGTTATATCTTAAAGCTTCATGTGAGTAAGATATTTTCTCCTAGTGGGAGAAAATATCTTTTCAGAAGTATTGTCCAATGGATCATGATATTTTAGAAAGTTCAGTGAAAGGGTCTTATTTTCCATATTATTCAGATGCTTCCTGCTTCTCACAAGTGGGTAGTAACCCTCCATGTATATTCCTCCTACTTTCATGTGATACTGTATCATTTAACCTTATTCCTTTGTTGTTCGGTGAAGATTCCATAATGTTGTTTTGAGCTTCCATCTAATCATTTGTTTCTGACATTTTTGACTGCTATCCGGAGATTTATTTCAACTCTGCCTTATCTATTCAATCTTAAAGAAATCCGGTACGTATTTATCAATAAAAAAAAACGATGTTTCATTTCTCTTCTGAGTATTGTTTAGTCCTGGTATTTAATTACCTTTGCCATCTCTTATCAGTTGGATGCTTCAGGCATTCCAGTCTCTCTCCTGTAATTAATGTCTCATGTTCATGAAAAAATAACAAAGAATTGTGTGCAGATGTTGGAAATCTGAAACAAGAGTTCTGAAGATTTGTCACTGCATCCAAAATGTTAACTTTGTTTCTCTCTCCATGGATGCTGCCAGGCCTGCAGAGGTTCTCCAGCTGTTTTTGAATCTTATTTTTATGCATAAGTTTGATGGTGCTATGTTTCTTTCCAGGCTTTGTTTCCAGTAACTAACCTATTGCTTTTACTTCTTTGTTCACTGAGTGCTATTCTATTACCTTAATTAACAGCACATACGTCATCTCCATGTCCCCGTCTAGGTATATCCTGATTTCAAAGTGATCCTTTGTGGGTTTTTCCTGAAAGTTGTGACTGAATTTTTAATGATTAATTCCTCGTTCTACGTGAATATTTAAATGTTTTAAATATCTATATTAATTATTTATACTTATTTCTCAATCAATGTTATATTTCTAACCAGACTTTGTTACAAATGAACTCTTGATTTGCTACACACACTGGACCCTTGTTATGGAGTTGTTAATAGGGCAGCTGACATGACAAAGCTAACTGATATTCCACGGTCAGAACTTTTCCCTACTTTGTCTGACAGCATTGTTGCTGTTGGGTGGTGTCCAGGTGGTTGGGCATTTTGTTAACACATGAACATCTTGCTCTAATTTCCTAATAAATGGATATACAAAACATCAAGTTTAAAGAATGTCAACTGTGATGGTGGGTGAATTCAAGTTCCAGATCAGTAATTTGTATTCATAATATTTCAATTATTCATGATTGTTTTCATTTCATTTGTTGTCCTGCTGGCATTTAGCTTCGTGTGAGACCCTGTAACAATTTTTTGAGTAGATATTTCCCCTTTGCACTATTACTGGCACCAGTGAATTCCTAATGGGAATTTATAGTGTTTAAAAAATTAAGAGGACTTTTAGCTTATCAAGCTGCACAAAAGTTTGTCTGTCTTCCTCAACTAGGATCTGCACATTCACATCTGCCCACGCTTTGATAGATTACTTTATGTAGATTTTTATACTCCCCAAAGATCAAAGTACCATATGAATGTAGCAGCATGTGAATTAGAAGCAAAAGTAGACTATTCAGCCCCTTAAGTCTCTTTTCACCATTCATTTCAACATTCCCATCTTATCCCAATAACCTTTGATTCCATTGCTTATTGAAAATTCATCTACCCCCACCTTATAAATAGACAATGACTTCGACCTTAGCCACTTTCTGTAGCAGAGGGTTCCAAAGTCTGAAAAACAAAAATGTTCTAATCTCTGTCCTTGAAGGACAAACTAAAGGTGTTTGATAAAGTACCTTTCATTAAGCTGCTTAATAAGATAGGAGCGTATGGTGTAGAAGGTAGTATATTGAAGACATAGAAGATTGGCTAGCCAAAAGAAAACAGAGACTTAGAATAAGGAGGGTGTTTTCAGGATGGCAACTTGTAACTAGTAGAGTGCCACAAGGATCAGTGTTGGGGCCACAATTATTTACTACAGTAATAACTTGAGTAAACTGAATATACTATAGCCAGATTTGCAGATGACACATAAATAGGTGGATAGACAAATATGACTCAAAGTCTGCAGAAGGATTTAAACTGTTTAATGATAGCTGGAATATAATGTGGGGAAATATGCACTTGGCAGGACTAAAACAAAAGATGAATATTCATTAAACAGGCCAAAACCTACAAACAGAGGGATAAGAAGTCCCCATCCATGAATCGCAAAAAGCTAGCCTGAAAGTTTAGTAGGTAATAGGAAAAGCAAATAGAATTTGGCTTTTATTTCAAAAGAAGGAGTATGAAATTAGGGAGGTCTTGCTAAAACTTTGCAAGGCACTGGTCAGACTGTAGCTGAAATACTATGAATAGTTGTGGGCCTCAAGGAAAGATACACTGGCATTGCAGGCAGTACAGAGAAGGTTCAATATTCTGATACCATTTATGGAGCAATTTTCTTGTGAGGAGAGGTTGAGTATATTGGGCCTGAACTAATTGCAATTTAGAATGAAGTGTGGATACCCTTTCAAGAAAGAGTTGTTTCCTATTGTGGGAGAGTTTAGGAGCAGACAGCATTATCTCAGAATAAGCATTTGCACATTTAAGACAGTGAAGTTTATAAAATAATGAGGGGGATCAATAGAGTTAATGATAGTTGTCCTTTCCCTAGGATGAGGGATTTCAAGACTAGGGAGCACATTTTTAAGGTGAGAGGAGAAGAGATTCCAAAAAGACATGGGGACAAACATTTTACACGGACAGTGGTTTGCATGTAGAATGAACTTCCCAAGAAAGTGGTGAATGTGGGTATGATTACAACATTTAAAATGCATTTGGATAAGTACGTGAATAGGAAAGGTTTGGAGGGATATAGGCCAGGAGCAGGCACGTGGGACTAGTTTAATTTAGGATTATGTTTGGCATGGACTGGTTGGACCGAAGGGTCTGTTTCCATGCTGACTCTATAAATTTCTTAGAAGATAGTGAATCTGTGGAATTCTTTACCACAGAGGGCTTTTGAGGTTGGGCTTTTAAGTACATTCAAGGCTGAGATAGACAGATTTTTAATCAGTGAGGGTATCAAGGGTTCTGGGGAAAAGGCATGAAAGTGGAGTTGAGCATGAGATCAGCCATGATCTACTGAGCCAACTTGATGGGCTGAAAAGTCTATTTCTGCTCCTACATCTTATGGTTTTATTCTTCTGCGTCCCAGGATTCTGCAGTCGTTCTCCATTTAGATAATACTCTGTTCACTTTTGCAGAAAGAATAAGAAAAACAATTTTACAGTCTCACACTATATTCTATCTGCCATACTTTTGTCCACTTGCTCAAATGATCTATATAGGTCTGCAACCTCCTTCTGTCTACTTGACAACATACTACCTATGGTTGTGTCATTTGCAAATTTAGCTACCATGTTGTCACTTCTATTTTCTAAGTTATTAATACAAATTGGAAAAAGTGGAGGGCCCAGCACAGACCCCTGTGGGTATCACTCATCAGATCTTGACAATCAGATAAAAAAATTGGCACACTCTGTTTTCTGTCAACCAGCCCATCTTCTATTGTGCCAGTATCTTAACCTGACACATGAGCTTCTATATTGCAAGATGAAAATTTATTTGAAACCTTGTCTAATGCCTTTTGGACATCTAAATATTGAATGTCAACGGGCTCTCATTATCTACAGCATATGTCGCTTCTTCAGGGAACACCAATGAATTAGTTAGACATGATTTCCTTTTGGCAAAACCTTCTGACATTTCTGGTTACATAGAAGTTTTCTAAATGCCCAGCTATAACCTCCTGAATGGTTGACGTTAACACCTTAGCCATGACAAATGTCAAGCTAGCTAATCTATAGTTTCCTATTTTATGCCTCCTTCCCTTCCTAAATAGAGAATTGATATTTTCTACTTTCAAGTCTGATGGGACCTTTCCAGAGTCTCAAGAATTTTGGTAAATTAATGCCAATGTATTTACTACAAAATTAGTTACTTTTTTTTAAGGCCCTAGAATGACGTCCATTAGACTCAGGGACTTGATAGCCTGCAGCGTGCCTTGTTTGCTCAGTACTGCTCCCCCATTGATTTGTAATTTCCCCAAGCTCTTCGCTTCCTTCTAATTCCTGATTTACCCAATTACTGAGAATTTTTGAATCCTTTGTAATGAAGACAGAAGCAAAATATTTCATCACCCTTTCTTTATTACCTACCGTTAGCTCCTCATTCTTATTTTCTAGAGGACCAACACTCCCTTTAATTACTCTTTTATTTTTAGATACTTGTGGATGCTCTTGCTATCTGTTTCAACATTCCAGATTGCTTCCTCTCCAATTCTATTTTTTCCACCTGATTAACCTTTCAGTCATTCTTTGCTTTTCTTTATATTCTGATCAAGCATTTTTGTGCAATTACATAAAATTTTCTTAAGTTTGATATTTGCCTTAACTTTATTCACTAACTGTGAATGCTGGATGCACCCTTGGAATTTTTACTTAAAGCAGGACTATATTTATTCTAAGTACTCTGAAATATCCATTTACATGTCTGCTATTGCTTCTCTGTTGATTTATCTTCTTGACTAATTCTCCAGTTCTTACGTTCACTCTCCCTGCTTTCAGCCTGGATGTAAAATTCAAGATAACAAGGTGTAGAGCTGGATGAACACAGCAGGCCAAGCAGCATCAGAGGAGCAGGAAAGCTGACGTTTCGGGCCTAGACCCTACGATCTCTGAAACAATTTTAACCCCACTGCGAAGCCTCTTCTAATGACGCCTACCATGAAGAAGTTACCCTCCTCCCTCTGGAAAGACCTCAGTGGATGCATTTCTGAAGAAGGGTCTAGGCCCGAAACATCAACTTTCCTGCTCCTCTGATGCTGCTTGGCCTGCTGTGTTCATCCAGCTCTACACCTTGTTATCTCAGATTCTCCAGCATCTGCAGTTCCTACTATCTCTGTAAAATTCAATACCACTTTGAACATAAAATTGGATCCTTCCTTGGAAGAACCTTAATCACAAAGAACTGGGCAATGCTTGATTTTACAATTCTCATCCTTGCTATCAAATCTCTCCATTCTGGTCCTTCCCTATCCTTGTAATCTGCTCCAGCCCTACAACCGTCTGAGATATCTCCAAATCTAGTCTCCCAATCAGCCCAAATTTTCATTGCTTCATCACTGATGTCATTCTTTCAGCTGCCTCCCTACCTCTGTCACCTTTTTTTCCTTTAATATACACTTTAAATCTACTGTTTGACCAACCTGTCACTGTCTGCCCTAATGCTTCATTTTGAAGTTCAGTATCATGTCTTGTTCTATAACTTCCCTGTGAAGTGCCTTGGGACAATATAACACAAGATGTTAATGTTGCTTTCAGTGACAATCCAGAAAATAAGCCATGCTGCATTGATCCATCTTGAATGGTGAATGACTACACCTTTCAAAATGTAACCAAGAGACCCGCAGGCCTGGTGAGCCTATGTGGAACCTTTTCTATTGGATAAATGGATGACCACATGCCATCTACTGAAAAGATGCCCATAGTAATGGTATAGATATTGATCTAAATTTTCTGAAGAGCACCGGTCAGCTGTGACTTGAACCTTGGCTCCAATACCAAATTATGGCACAGCGGATAATCCTCCTTATAAGCCACTCATGCGACACTACCTCTAATTCAACAACATTCAGAAATGGAGTTAGGTTAGGTGGCACACAGTACAACTTCAGCCCATAATAATATTTAAGACAAGATCTAAACTCTAACAAAAGTCAAGAACCTAACTGAGATGCTAAACATGGGGCAATCACTTTAGAAAAAGTCTTTATTTCTATAAATGAAGAAGTTTAGTGGGAGAATACGTGATTTTTAAGGCTAAAGCATACAAAAAAAGACAATTTTACAGTTCTGAGGAAGGGTCACCGGACCTGAAATGTTAACTCTGATTTCTCTCCACAAATGCTGTCAGATCTGCTGAGTTTTTCCAGCAATCTCTATTTTTGTACAAAGTTAAATTTCTTTTGTGTATATTGTGTATCATTAATAGTCTCATAATAATGAATTCTATACAGAACTGACAATTGCTGTAATTTTTCCCCTAAGTCAACCAGATAGTGCTTATCAGAAGAATTGTTTTGAAGCATGGAAAAGCTGTGCCCCAAAGTCATTCAGGAACAGAAGAGCAGTGGTAAAAAGTACAAAGAGAGAAGTTTGAAATACATAATATTTATAATGTTTTGGAGATGTCTGATGCCTAAAACTTTACATCCTTTCCTTCAATTCCATTCTCCTACCAATTGCTCACTTGGGTTAAAAATGACAATGCACACCGTTGATCATAAAATAATTTCCATTATCTAATCATCAAACTGACTTAACTATTTAAGTTAAGGTTGATCCAGACTCACCCATATCAATTATAAAATCCTCACCTGTATCTTGCTACCTTTAGGGTTTGATTTTTTTTCATGCCTGCCTTATTGGCTTGTTTAGATTTAAAAGCTCAAACTTAACTTACAGGCAGTTAAGTTTGTTATCATCTTTGCATTTGTTAGTACACTTCTGCATCACATAGCAGACAGATTTAATAATTCTTGTTCTCATTTTCAACTGCAAATCCCACATTATCTCCATGATCTCTTTCAGTCCTCCCTACATCTCACTTTGGTCTTCTGACTGTGGCCAGTTGTGACGTATCAATATTCTCCATTGATGATTGCAGACCTTTCCCTTGATTTTGCTGGAATTCTGGCTCTCAGTTTTTCTACATCTTACAGTCTTCAAAAATCATATACTTGTCTGATCATGCTTTCAGCCAACTTTCCATATTTTCCAGTTTCCCACTTGGTATGTGAACATCCAACCAACTTCCTAATACCACAACTTTATACTGTGGCAATTATTCAATATTGTAAACCCTTTATTTGTTAATCAGAGAGATTACAGTACTGAAAAGATATATTAGATATTTGCATACACGCTTAGTTTGAATCAAGAACATACCCCAATGTTGAAAAACATTTTCCAACCCAGGAAACATCATTTTCACAAGTTAAGAAGTCCACACGAAGGGAGCTTGGGCAGTTTCAACCCAGTTCGTAATGAGAATCAATCTCAACCATAAGGTTCCTGGTCTTACCTTGGTATGAAGAGAATGGTCTTCTGACCAAAAATGTACTCCATAGAATTAGAGGGAAAAAAAATTTTGTGATACAGTGGTATTGTGAAAATCTACTGAGGATAAATAAAAAGTTAAGGAGGTACGGTAGTAGAAAGACTAAAATGGAAAAAGGCACCAATTTGAAATTCAGGTCTTTGAATTCTTGCTTCCAGGTGTTTGTGACTCTCATGAGAAGCTTCCACTAAAAAAACAATCAAGAAGAGAGACTGGAAGATCAGTTCCCACCATGTCAGGTCAACATTGCATTACAAGAACTTGCAATGTTGATTCACAGAGCTCTTCATCTTACAAGTTATACCCCATTAATGCTTCACAGGATCCATTACAGTACAGAGTAGGCAGAAAGAAGTTTTTTACTGCACAGCCCCACAGCAACCAAAATCAGGTGAAATTAACTCGTATCTACATAATGGTTTCAAAGGATTTTGATATTTAAAGCGATAGAATTACTTATAATGCAATTGTACCTCCAATAATCAGTTAATGTTTTAAAAGTTGTTATATTATTTATCAACCTCAAAGTGCATCAATGCAGCTTTTTTCAATATGGTCAGAGTCTATCAGACAACAGCTGCAGAGTTTCCTCAATTGTTTCACAAAGTACAATTCCACATACAGAATACAGAATGAATGAAACATTGAGCTTTGTCAGTTATTTCAGTGGTCGTGGGAGGTGGTGGAGTAGTGCTAATGTCACTGCATTAGTATTCCAGAACCCCAGGCTGAAGTTCTGGGATATATGTTTGAATCCCCCATGGCAGATGGTGAAATTTGAGTTCAATAAAAATCTGGAATTAAAGTCTAGCTTAATAACAATCATGTAATCAGTATCAGTTGTTTGAAAACTCACCTGTCCTTTAGAGAAGAAAAATGTCCCCTTCCTTATCTGGTCTAACCTATATGTGACTCTTAATGCCAGCAATATGGTTGATTCTTAACTGCATGCTGGACCTAGCCAGCAATGACCACATCCCATGAACAAATAAAAAGAAAATATTTCGTTTAAAATACCAATCAGAACATCTTGGTTCAACTGGACTTCAAATATACAGGGCATAGCATTAAAAAAATAAGAGGGTGAAAAAATAAACTATAGCTTTCTTTAAAAGGTTGGACTCTGAGTATGTGGTCCTCAGTCTGCCAAATTATCCTCATTGGAGAGGTTAACGCTAATGCACCCTTCATGATTCCACATGTAGTAAAGCAACGTTCACCAGCCATTCACAGTGAGTGGCAGAGAATGTTGTACTTTCTAACAAGAATACTGATAACTTTGCTTTATGACCGTCTTGTTATGAATGTTTGATTTTAGTCGAGATAAAGTGTTTTGGCACTATAAATCTTATTACCTATGAGCCTTTTGTTTTTGCCTGTCCTTTTGGTCACCTGTATGGCTCGTGGCAGCATGATCTAAATGAAGCCTGTCAGGAAAGTGTGATCATTAAATGGAGAAAAGTGGAGATGTAACACAGACTACCACAATGCCAAATAATTATGATTGCAAAGGTGAAAATGCACAGAACTTCAAATGTTTAGTTTTATAGGTTGCCATCAGGTATTGCTCTCCTCTGCTCAATGGAGGTTAAAAACACAACAGTGGAATGGGTGTAGAACATCATTCCAAAGATGATTTTAACTGTGTGGCTGCTATAATTCTTTTTCATGTGTGTGGCTTCTCACTGGGGCTGAGTTGTACTCGACTTGTACAGGAATTCTGTTTGGTTTCTGTTGAGCAGATTAAAGCTGATTTGTGGCTGTCTGACCTCATCATCTCAGTTGAACCAAGTAGCATCACCAGCAGAAAGAACACTGGATATTTATCCCACTCCGGCCCCCACGCTGGCTCAGCTGTCTCAACATGGGTCATGAAACCAATGGAGTTCTTGGTTATTCAAGATCCTGCAGTCATTCACTGCTTTATTCACTCTCCACTGAGGATAATTTGGCAGACTGAGTTGTTTAAATAGAACATGCAAGAATTTTGATATCACTGGGCACAGGAGTCACTATTCACAACCTGGCCATGTCTATTAAGGTCAAGGTGGTGACAAACAGAATTTGCGTACCTTCCCTAACTACATGGTTTCTGCAGCAGCTTGTGTGTCTCCAGCAATACTGTGCACCTGAAAGCTGCTCTAAAGCTCGGCATACATCAGATGAGTCTGGCGATATTGCTTGAGGATCATATGGGGCTGAATTTTCCCAGCCTCTGTAGAATGTGGGCAATGATGATTCAGTTGGGACAATTTGGCGAGATTGGAAAAATTCTTGATGCTATTAAAAAATATCTGACTTTTACACCGAAGCTTTGCACAGTGAGATGGGCATCTTGCTACTGAATGGTGAGAGGCCCATTTTGCATGCTTTAACATCCCATAATTACCTATCTTCACCTCAGTAATATGAAGTTTGTTGTTCTCCCATGTGCTGGAGAGAAACCCGATGTCAACAGTTCCTGTTTTGAAACCATACTAGGTACCTTGCATCAGAGATAGTAGGAACTGCAGATGTTGGAGAATCTGAGATAACAAGGTGTAGAGCTGGATGAACACAGCAGGCCAAGCAGCATCAGAGGAGCAGGAAAGCTGACGTTTCGGGCCTAGACCCTTCTTTAGAAATAAATGTCAGCTTTCCTGCTCCTCCGATGCTGCTTGGCCTGCTGTGTTCATCCAGCTCCACACCTTGTTATCTTAGGTACCTTGCATTTCCAGCTTACCACTTGCTCCTCCAGGCCTCCATCTTTGCCAACCGTTCCCAAAATTTCAGGGCACACTCCATGGGTAGAGACTGCCTGCCACATCGAACTCCACCCCACTCCCACCCTGATCCATGCAGGATGGCATTGGACATGAACCAGCCTCACCACATCATCGTTGTTAATCTTCAACTCACTCACAGTACAGTTACCCACTTCACTGCTCCACTTTGGAGCACACTGACATCTTGCATTGTGCAGCTACTGCCAGACTGTGTGATACCCATTTCAATTGCCGGGGCAAGGTACACTTCTTAATGGCAGGTGGCGTCTTAGAGGGAGGCTGCATAAAAAAAACCGATTACTTTAATGTAAGTTCTTGCAAAATGAACTCCAGAGTAGATGAAGGATCCATTGTGAATGGTGCGGAGATATTAGTGGTGAGAGTGAAGCAGGAGGAGAAATGTCAAGAGACATTCAAGGATCACCTTCAGAAAGAATGATAAGCTACTTACAGTGTGACTGTAGGCCTCTTTGTTCCCATCCCAGACCCTACTCCTCAACTCAACCTTTAGTTCTGTATTCCTGCTTTCAGACACCTTTAGAACTGTCCCCCGCCCAGTCCCAAGAGCCCGAAGCAAGGAAAAGAGAGAGTGACATTACAATACAAATGCAAAGGCTCTATCACTTGATCTGACACTTGCTACAATCAATCAGTTCTGACAATGTACATACCTTGGAGACTCTTAAATAGTTGGTATCACCTTACTGTGAGTCACTAGGCATACGTGGGCTGCGATTGGGAAGGATGAAATTTTACTAGCATCACTGGGAGGGCAGACTGACAGATGATTACTGCTGTAGTGGACCCAGATAAAGACCTCAATGATGTGGAATACAGGAGTGGACTGAATAAGCATGTACAGCAAGACAGACAAACAGGAGGCTGGAAGAACACAGCAAAGCAGGCAGCATCTGGAGGAAAGGAGTCAATGTTTTGGGTATTACCCGTCTTCAGGTCCTGTTTGTCTATCTTGGATTCCAGCATCTGCAGTTGTTTTTTTTTACTCTAATTACGTACACCAAGATGTTGGGTGCATTATCTGACTAGCCAAACTTTCTTCTGCCAAGGAGCAAGGAAGTTGAGTCCAACATGGCAGAGAGACTGATACAGAGCTTGCCGCCTGTCCAGCCTTTGTTCAATCTCCCTGTCATACTGCATACTCAGAAAAGCTGTTATTGCTGGCTCCACCCAGATTCTGTTCAACCTCTATTCACATATGTCACCTATACCCATATCATTGGATGCAGCAAAACTCTGACAAATCAAGAAGTTCACCAAAACATTTCCAGAAATATAGCCAGTTATACAGCTAGTTCTGCATGCACCATATCCTTGTGGGCTACCATGCAACTAGAAACATTGGTAGATCTTGTGCCCAGCATCATGCAATGTAAACTAATGATGTGGTGATGGTTATCAATAACATCATTGTCTCATAGATCATATTCACAGTAATCTTCTATATTTTAATCAGAGATCTAATTCAAAAGCACAACATGTGAAAAAACTTGTATTGGGTTGTAGCAACCAGTATATCTGGCCTGTTTTTTCAGAATACGAAGCAATAACTAAATCAATCTGAAAGCTCCTCCATTTGAAGCTATCTCATTATTGGTTAACACATGCAGTATTCTGTACATGACTGGGATTCCTCTAATTGTCCGCATTCATTTCTTCATACTTTCTGTCTGTGCTCAACAGGAACAAGCAGAGCTGCAAGAGCAATATGCAAATTGCAATGCTGAACAAACAGATAAGCTAACTAAGGCAGCAATATGGTAAAACATCCTTTCCTTGTTTTTCTTTCCTTGCTCCCATGCTGGCTTCCAGTCCCATTATTCTAAAATAAAATGATAAGCTATTGTGGTTTTGTAGCAACTCAATTTTACTTCACATTCCCGCAATCACTCTGCTGTTCCATTTCTGGCTAAGCAATAATGATAGTGGAATGTCAATGTACATTAGCCTTTTGGAATGCACCAGATGATTCCATAGGCAGATTAATACACAGTTTAACAGAAGAAGACATAGCCGACAAACAAACAAAATGTACTTAATAGAGCAGCTAACTAAACAGCACTCATTGCTGTAATTACTATTTTAATGGTTTCTATAACGTATGTCAAAACAATGTGTTTTTCCATGACCTGTCAGTGTCAATTGAAACAAGAGGTTCAACTCTTCCATTATGAATCACTGCCAGAATCAAATGAGCTTGGTTTCAATTGGTCATATATTGACTGACTTTTACGCATTCCAGCCACACATTAAAAATTCACAGGAGAAATTTTGTGTCACACAGTTGTCCTTCAAAACCTGCTTTGTCTTTTTAGTTTCTGTCAGTCAAAATCTGTATTCTAGGCTGATTCTTTGATTCAGAAAGAAGGCTTTAATGGGCACATGCCAATTAATTACATTCATTGGATCCTTTCTTTGATCACCCAAGCTGTTTTTTTTCTTCCTCCCATGTCCACCTAATCTCAGGGAGCTCTTGTAGCACTGTGATAGTGTCTCTACCTCAGAGCTAGGAGACCTGGGTTCATGTCTCACCTTTTCCAGAGGTGTGCAACGATACTCCTAACCAGGTTGATTTAAAACATCTCCAGCAAATCTGGAACATAGTATTAATTCTCCCCTCAACCTACTCCCGGGCATCATGGTAGATGACTCTCTGCTAATTGCAGCATTGTTTTCTTTCACCATATCTCAAAGGCATCATGACTGAAAGTCAGAGTCTTTCCCATGGTCAGTTGTTGCACACATCTCAGAACATGTGCTATGCACTTACTGCCATTCTACTTGCGTAATGATCAGGGACAGCAGCAACTCCTTTTAAAGAAGTGGTTTCTTTTTAACATGCAGCCAACCAACTTTCAAGCCTGACTCCTAGATCTGTTTTCCAGGGAGTCCATTCAGATTAAAGGAAAACGTCTCATGTCAACACTTGATCGGGACAGTCTCCAACCTGCTGAGATGGGGAAGTTGAGGTTTGTGTGTAGAGGTATTATTGTACTGTATTGTATCAATGTGCAATGTGGCACAACTTCTCAATAGTGTGTAGAGGGAAATAGTGGGCAGGAAAATACAAGGCTACTCTTGAGTGGGGGCAGCATGGTGGTTCAGTGGTTAGTACCACTGCCTCACAGCACCAGGGTTCAATTCCACCTCTTGGGCGACTGTCTGTGTGGAGCTTGCACATTCTCCCAGTGTCTGTGTGTGTTTCCTCCCACAGTCCAAAGATGTGCAGGTTAGGTGGATTGGCCATGCTAAATTGCCCATAGTGTTCAGGGATGTGTAGATTAGGTGGGTTGTAGGGGGAGGGGTCTGGGTGGTCGGTGTGGACTTCTTGGGCCAAAGGGCCTGTTTGCACACTGTAGGGATTCTATGATTCTATATCCTAGTGATTACAGCAGAGACCAAGCAGCGAGTTATTTCTCTTAATAGTCTGATTTTAAATAAAAGTATTGGGGGAGTTTTACTCTCTCTAGGAATGTCAAGGAAGGTGGAGGGAAGGGAAAGTAATTGGCCAGATTGGCACCAGGAAGACCTGCCCAATCCCCGCCAGCTGACAATTTGGTTCTGGGCAGGGAAGTGCAATGTTGATCTTTCTGACAAACCCCTAGATAAAGCCCTTAAGTGAACAACAAGTTAAGAAGCTCACCAACCACCGGCTTGATTATCCACCTTCCTGGTGGTTGAAAATAAAAAGTGACTGCTTTCCTGATTGGGAAAATTGGGCAGTCACCTGCCTGTTGGATGGCGGGAGTAGAGCCCCATTTACCTCAATGTGGAAGCAAATGGGACATGGATAACGGAGGGATTTGGCTGCTGAAAATCACCCTCTTGCCTCTAACACCCCTGAAACCACTGGCCGATGACCCCTAGCCCCACAATAACCTAGCCTCAGACCCTCCCCCCCCCCCACCAAACACATCACTTGCCTTTTCACTGACCCTAGTCCTGTTGTTCGTCCAATAGCCTAGGCCTAGGATGCATTGCTACAGCTCACAGTGGCTGCTCATTACCAATTGACTGCTTCAAGCAGGACAGGACATCTTAACCTAGGGACCTGGTTGGTCAAGATGCCCATTAGTCAATGTCGAAGTACCTGATTGGCACATGATCTGGCAGGTTTCCATGCTGCTATGGGCAAGGGCTTACTCAATGTGAAAGACACCCGGCCACATATGCAGCCTCCAAAATGGAAAATCCCAGTCGTAGAGGGAGGTGAGGAAACCATTGAAAAGATAAAACATATCTGACCACAGTGATAATCACATTTTAAAAGTTCAGTAGTTCTATCTGGTGAAAGTGAGAGTACCAAAGGTACTCAAACAGCTACATTTTACCAGCTTTATCAAACACAACTTCACACTTTCTCCATCTTTCTATATTCAGTTACCTATCGCTGCAATGTGAGGAGAAAGAAAAGATTCCACCCGATATCGACACAAAGCTAATGGATGAAAATCAAAAGGCCTGTCCAGAATCACAAGCTTTTTGTAACTCCAAGGTGAGAGTTAACCACAACGAGTCCTGGGTCTATATAAAATGCCTCCTGAATGGATCCATGAGGCACAATGTTACACTCAACACTGTTTTAATCAGGCCAGCGGGGGGTGGAACGGGCAGCTTGACCCCAACCATCACTGTCCGTCCTGAATAAATGTTCCCTGCAACAAGCTTATCACAGGAAATGTCATTGAACCCCTATAGTGTCCATTTTTGAATCAAGAGAAGCTTTGTGGCAATATTTGTAAATAGAAGAATGAGTGCAATTAATCAGGTTATATTCCTTGCCTAGATTACATCTACTGCATTTGCTGACTGCATAGAAAATTCTAGAACCTCTGAAAAACCGAATGAAGAAGTGAACAACAAAGAAAGGTGATGTGACAGTTACTCCTTGTAACAGACTTGGTTGTGTGAATGAAAACTGCCCTCAGCTTAATACTGTGAGAAGTTTAGCCTTAAGCTTTGATTCAATTGGATTCAGAATTAAAATATTGGCTCAAAGTTTGCTGGAAAAATAAAGACAGTTCAATGTGCACACTGTTATTGGTGTATCAGTAAGTCAAACAATTTATGGTGAGAAGGGACATCCTATTAATTGCAATTCACCACAAAATGCTGGATAATTTGTGAAGCTACCCCTTTAGCCTGTCCAGAAAAATTGAGCTTACTGTCAATTGCTCCACAGGTTTCATGAAATTATTGCATTTGTGCTGTTGAAACGCATTCATTGCTCCACAGCGTGGTGCATAACAGTGAAACATTTTTTTCATGATTTGATGTATGTTCCTGCAAGATCGTTCAATCTCTTTGGCACAAAAATGGAAGTCGAAATTGTGGAGTGTCATTCTTGCAGGTAGCCAGCTATTCTTAAAGGCTTCTAAAAGTTAAAAGGAATGTTTTTTTTGGAAAGAATTTAGCTTTCATTTCTTTCACATTTTTCCTTTCCTTAATCCAGTCTTTTGTTTACTCTTTTCCTTCCTTTCTCAGTAACTAATTTGATTCTAATTGACTCTGTCTTTTTCCTACCTTTTCTTCTGTTTAATATTCTATCTATAAACTTCACGGATTAAGAAGTAGACCAAGAGTCTGTCCATTCACCAAGATCCCAGATATTTTACTGATCTCACTGTTGCCAGCTCACATTTCTAGAAATTTGTGTGCAAATTTTCGACTAAAGTGAGAGATAGGAAGATCTAATGATGCAGTTTGATGGGATGCCATTTATCCAGTAATTTGTCAATATCACAGGCTGCTACGTTTCAATATTATTCATTAACTTGCAAGTTTTCTTCTAATGTTTCCTTTGTCAATGTTCTTCCTGCCCACCCTTTTCCCCATGCATTCATGGGTAAAAGGAGGAGACTGAGAGTGAGAGTGGTGACCAGTGAGTGGGAGCCAGCTGGAGTATTCCTCTTCAAATCCGGCCCCGAAGTTAGTTTGGTTGTTGTTGCAGGAGATTCCTCATGCCCATTTTGGGTGCTGCCACAATGGTGTGGGCTGCCAAAGAGCAAACTAATTTTGGAGAGGAGACCTCAGGCAGCTATAGTAGAAAATGCAAGTACTTAATGCTTGTTTCAGAATGTGGATAAAGAACACAGTTACCGTAACTAAATATGGTGGGTGTTGCGTTATGACAATCAGATTAATGTCACTTTAACAGCTCAACATGCGTAAGAGCCAAATACTCAAATGTTATCATAGGCCACAGACTCTCTGCACTATAGCACTCGAGGCACAGGCTGGGTCTGGAGATTACTCTATTATGTCTATATTAGTTTAGTTGTAAATAAACCCAGACATCTTCAAGAAAATGGAATCCACATATCTCATTTGTGTTACGTTTAAACAACACAAGAATATTATTACAATAGATAGAACATTTCTAGTCAGAGGTGTATATGTGCTTTGTATCCACCATTTTAGGTCCTGAGATGTCCATAAAAGTCTTGTTTTTCAAGGACATAGAGTCAGGTGCTATGTAACCCACAGAAGAATTCCCACCTGTAATATTTAAGATTAAAATCAAAATAGTACAGGAAAAGCCATGGGCAGAATTTACCAAGTCAGCTAAGTGTCAGTTTCAGGGAATTTCATGATTTCACTCCGCAAGCTGTAGCGAGCTATCTTTGCACAATGTTATACTGCTCACCTCCTTACGAACTCACCCTGTCTCAATGGCACCACGCTTGTGCTATCTTGCTGTCATGTGTGGCTGAAGCACCTGCCACATGGGATCCCACCTGGGATCTTCGGGGGTTTCTGCTGTTGGTGCCATATTTAAACCCCGAGTGTGCACCAGGTGAATCCCTGCTCACCATGAACTGCCATTGACAGTTACAGTAAGGGAGGAATTGCTTCAGAAATGGCCAGCAAAGGTAAGTTTTACTAACAGGGACCTTGAAGTCCTGGTGAATAGATCCAGCCAGCCAGGTACAAGGCTGCCCTCAGGGTAAGTGTGGTGTCCACAGTTTGGATGAATGCCCAGCAGTGCTGGAAGAAGATCTTCTTTCTGCTACCTCACACTATCTCTACTACTGCATCCACATGCAACCAAGGCCCATAGCCTGCTATGTTCACTATTGCATAAAGCATCTAGCCTCAATCACTCTGATTCCAATCTCCCAGACTACTTATCCTGTATGCCCTATGTGCTTTATACTCACACACTCTGCACACCTCACCACTTTCCTCCACTCGGCACCGACACTAAGAGCTGTGCCAGTCAGTTTCATCTCACTCAATACCTCTCTTTGTCTCATTCCACAAGAAAATATCCCATAATAAGGCAGAGAGAGCCAGGATGAGTGACAAGGTGTCTGATATTCACCTCCTCTATGAGAAGACAATCCTTACCCTACCGGGAGAGGACAATGACCATTCGTGTGGCAATGCCACGATCTCAATGAACTGGCAACCAGATAAGATCCATTGTCAATTGTTATTCTGCTCTCATATTCATTGCCATTGCCAGCAATCGTCATTGTCCACAAGGTTATTGGTGGAATTTCCTGTCTCCAAATATGGCTGGCAAATCTTCCTTCTCTATCTGGCCATATTTACGCTCTACATTAGCCAAAGTCCTGGATGCAAAGGCTTCTGGGCATTCCTCTCCATTGGGCCACCTATGAGCTAATACCACCCCAAAGCTGTATGGGGGGCATTGCATGTCAATACCAGATCTGGCTTGGGATCTGAGCCAGTCAACACGTTAGAGGATAATAACTGTTTCTTTACTCCTCTGAAAGCTAGGGCTTGTCTGTGCTACTATTTCCAAAATGCCAGGTTATGTATTAACCTTCCGTAATAATTCACCAGCTCAAGAAATCAGCTCCTGTAGCATACAGGCTATGTCAGGTTCCTGGGCCATTCATTGGACATAGACAAATGGCCCCACGGGATGTGAAAACAAAGGTTATTGGGGAGTTTCCCATACTATCAACGAAGGGAGAAGTACTATGATTCTTGGGACTGGGTGGATTTCATCGGAAGTTCATATGGAATTTTTGCAGTACGTTTGCTCCATTGACTGAATTGTTGAAGAAGTGCAAAACATTTCAGTGGGCGGTGAGCTGTCAGAAAGCATTTGACAGCCTGAAAGCTGTGTTAACTACTGCCCCAGTGTTAGCCACACCTAATCACACAGCCATTTGAGGTGGTTATCAATGCGAGTGATGTGGGTGTTGGTGCTGTAATCTTGCAAGAAGACAATAAGATAGAAATTCCTATTGGGTATTTTCCAAAAAATTGAATGACCATCAACAGCAACATTCTATAATTGAGAAGGAGACCTTGAGTTCGGTGTTGCAGTTGCAACATTTCAACATTTATATTGCCAGTAATGAGTCAGAGACAATTGTACGGACTGATTATAAGCTCTTAGCGTTCTCAGAAAAATTTAAAGATAAAAATACCAGTCTGTTCAGAAGGAGTGTGTTATTGCAGCCATTCAATTTGAGAATTATACATGCTGCAGGATGAGAGAACGTAATTGATGAGAGAACTTGGAAGCATTCAGTGGCAGGGAACACAGACTGAAGTAGTGAATATTTGCATGCGTAAAGTCAATATAATGTATATGTATTGTAGTGTACTATTGTATATTGATGGCTCATTTTTTTAAAAGGAGGAAGGGGTGACCCATACTATGGCTTTAAGAAGTGAATTTTGTCCTTTTTTAAATGAAGAAAGGGAGAGACAGAGGTGCAGAGCTGTCTGCCCCAAAGCTAATAATGTAAACCGCTTGTGAGACCTTGCGTTTTTTTTTTAAAAGTTGGAACAATAGGAACAGCCTGAATGGCTGGGGTCAAGCTCCAACAGAACCAGGATTTATTCTGGTTTTAGCTTTCAGTAGCAGTTACTGGTGCCTTGAAGCTGGATTTGAAAGCTCTTGTTCCTCTGTCTGTTACAGGTAAAAGCTGGCGTTCTCTTCCTGTCATTAGAATTGCATGTGAGGCAATCTGTTTTACCCAGTTTGCCTTTGCCAAGGGTGTGTTTATGGGATGTCACTATATTGGAAGATTTAATTAGTAGTAGTTAGTTTATAATATTTTGTTAAGCATTTTGATAGAGTTCCAAATAAGCCAATTTGTTTCATTTCTTTTTAATTTTGTCTTTATTTTAACTATAGTGTATAAATAAAGTGTTTTGTTTCCAGCTTCGTAGTATGACCAATCGAATTACATCCTTAACACAATGCCTTACACCCATCTTTAAAATAAGAAAAAGTCAAGGTCTAGACTATCTTCTTAATATATTTTGAGGGTGTTTGGTCCGATCTATTAAACATGACATGGCATTCTGATCACCATCTCTAAACAGAGGTGAACGTTACTGTCCTTTGCTCAGTTGCATAGCATTCTATGGAAGACAAGTGACTATAGTCCTGCCTCTTCACCACATTGTGAGGACATTTATGGCTGAAGACTCCACATTAAGAGGATGCTCCACATTTGCTGGAGGTTTCTGTTGGTCCTGGGCTTCCAGATGCGTGTGTTTCTCATCTATTTGTGAGGATGCAAGACAGAGATGTTATGAGCATCCAGGAAGGTTGAGAGTAAGTGAGTGCTATGAGGCAAATGAAGAGTCTGGAAATGTAGCCTAGTCCTGTCCATGAGCTGATGCATGTCCTGAGCACATAGTGTTCTTGCAGCAACATACAATGATAGTTGCTGGTGCACGGTGAAGTGCAGCATTGAAGTACAGTAGAGTCCAGTAGGTGGATTGGAGATACACCATGAGGTCTCTTACAGACTGGCACATGTTGGATGCCAATGATTGTGGACATATGGTGAGTACCCATGGAGTATGCTCAAAAAAGGTTCATGCCCGGTGTTCAATATGGAAATCTTTTGGAGCAAGCTGTGAGTTGAAGGTTCCAAGAACCCATTTTGGTTTCCATGTGGAGTTTTCCCAATGATCAGTTACTGTGGTAATTTAGATAAGATCACACTAGAAAATTAATGTGGTGAGTTGGTTTGTTAACAGGGTATTTAGCAAGCAATTTGGGACATAGATAGGCTGCAGAGCTGGGCTGAGAGGTGGCAAATGGAGTTTAATGCGGAAAAGTGTGAGGTGATTCACTTTGGAAGGAGTAACAGGAATACAGAGTACTGGGCTAATGGTAAGACTCTTGGTAGTGTGGATGAGCAGAGAGATCTCAGTGTCCATGTGCATAGATCCCTGAAAGTTGCCACCCAGGTTGATAGGGTTGTTAAGAAGGTGTACAGTGTGTTAGGTTTTATTGGTAGAGGGATTGAGTTTCGGAGCCGTGAGGTCATGTTGCAGCTGTACAAAATTCTGGTGCAGCCGCACTTGGAGTATTGTGTACAGTTCTGGTCACCACATTATAGGAAGGATGTGGAAGCATTGGAAAGGGTGCAGAGGAGATTTACCAGGATGTTGCCTGGTATGGAGGGAAGGTCTTATGAGGAAAGGCTGAGGGACTTGAGGCTGTTTTCGTTAGAGAGAAGAAGGTTAAGAGGTGACTTAATAGAGACATACAAGATGATCAGAGGATTGGATAGGGTGGACTGTGAGAGCCTTTTTCCTCGGATGGTGATGGCTAGCACGAGGGGACATAGCTTTAAATTGAGGGGTGATAGATATAGGACAGATGTCAGAGGTAGATTCTTTACTCAGAGGGTAGTAAGGGCATGGAATGCCTTGCCTGCAGCAGTTGTAGACTGGCCAACTTTAAGGGCATTTAAATGGTCGTTGGATAAACATATGGATGATAATGGAATAGTGTAGGTTAGATGGGCTTCAGATTGGTTTCACAGGTAGGTGCAACATCGAGGGCCGAAGGGCCTGTACTACGCTGTAATATTCTATGTTCTATGTTCTATGTTCAATAATAAGCATCAGTTGACAATTTAACACTGCCTCATGAGAATCTCATCAATCCACTTGAGAAAAGCAAACAACATGTGACATGCTGATCTTGACATCAAGATGGGCATCACTGAACATTTCACCCAATCCTACTACACAGTTTACCATAGTCCACACCATGGACACCCTGTTGAGATTCCACCCATTGAAACTGGAGCTACATACGGCGGGTACAATGGGGAGGGTACCAGGATTCATAACCCCAGACTAAAGTTGTTTCGATAAAGACAAGTTGGTATTTCTTTGATATGTTGGTGTGTGTTGTGAATAGGAACGTTTCGAAGTACATTACAGAAAATCGATGTAATGGCCATTATGCTTTGCCTCCCACAATAGCTTCAACCGGCCGGACAGTGCATCGTCCTATCAGGAGAAGTGTATCGAAGCATGGAAATACATCTCCCCAGAGGCATCAGAATGCAGAGATAGAAGTACAAAATCAGAAGTTTTAAATTAATAATTAATATATTTCTTGGTGATGCTTCTGCCAAAAGTTGTACACCCTTTCCTTGCAGCTTCTTTAGATAAACATGTCAAAACATTTCCTTGATCCTATTATGAGTCTGAACCTGAATTATACGTTAAACAATGTGACTGCTATCTTACTGTTTTGTCCCTCCTTCAACCCATCAATCCCTATATCCTATAGTGCCACCTACCCACCATTGTGTTTGTTAACTAGCTTCTGGTAACCACAGCACTTTGATTCAAAAACTTTTATTTGCGTTTTTTTTTACAAACCACACCATAAACTTGGGCAAGCAAACTTCTGCAGTTTTTTCCATGGTCTCCTGCCAAAACCATCTGTATGTTTTGATCTTTCTTCATAAAATCTCTACAGTGTGGAAGTAGGTCATTCAGCCCATTGAGTCCACTCCAACTCCCCAAAGAGCATCCCACCATGCATTTCCTGTGGCTGCCCCACCTAACTTGCACATCCCTGGACAATCCACCTAACCCACACATCTTTGGACTGTGGGAGGAAAGCCACACAGACACATGGAGAATGTGAAAACACCACATAGACAGCTGACAAAGGCTGCAATTGAACCTGGGTCCCTGACACTATGAGGTAGCAGTGCTAACTACTGACCCACCATGCCACCCAGTCCCAGCTTGCTTGTGATTCCCACCATGATGCATAACCTACACTAACAGAGCCTTCCACCAATATGCAGTCTGGAATTCTGTTTCAAAATTTATTCCTCTTGCCATATATTTCTGCCATTTTGGCAACCACTTCAAAGTCTACTCCTCCAACCAAGCTTCAACCAATAGCTCAATACATGTTTCAACTTTGTATATGATATTCCACCTCTACCCCACACCCACATTTCTATTCCACTCCTACAACAACAGAGATTTACAATGTACTAATTGTGCATTTATAAAAACTGAAGGATTTTGGATTTAAATAATCTCACATATGCACCTGAACTGGAGAATATTCCTAAACTAAGAAATATCCATTTTAATCAATTAAAGGAACTTCATAGGAAAGGAGCCTTGTGAGCACAATGCCAAGACACAAGAAGCCACTAATGTAACGTTTTTTGTAAAAAATCATTCATGGAATGTGGGTGTCACTGCCAAGACCAGCATCTAATGCTCATCCCTAATTGCTCTTGAGAGGCCGTTGAACTTACCTTTAAAATTAGCACATCACTACAGAAAAATTCTGTTCTTAATGTGAAAACAGCTCAATACCAAAGCAAAGTGTTTATTTAATGTCTGGACGTTGCTATAGAGTTGTGGATTGGCAGCTCACACTCAGTTCCCTGATTTCTTACTTCCTTAGTATGTGTATAGTCACAGTGCCTGTCAATAGTCATTTTAGTGGTTAAATGATGTTCTTTAAGATCACCTTTAAGTTTTAATCGACAAACACCCCTCAGCAATATGAGTTGTTGTTTGAATCATAGCATAACTGAAACCTGCCTGGTCCAGACCATCCCAATGATGTTAGGCAGCTGCAGAAGTCATGGCCAGACCAAAAATCATTTAGAAGAATTCTATGTTTCTATGGGAGATCACTGCACATCAACCTGGCTGTGAAATTAATGCTATATCGAAGTGTGGTCTCTGGTGGATGATTCTCACACTAATCTTCCATCCAATCCTCCTGGCAAAGGTCTTCAGCTGTATTGGTGCATTTAACTATATAGAGTGGTGTGAGGGAAGATGGACTGGTGGTGCATTGAGGAGGTCATTGAATAAGGGCAAGCTTGAGTTAGAGTAAATCTTCTCCAGTAGCTTGCCTGTTGGGGCAATGTTGCTCAGTACTGGGAGCTGGAGGTAGGGATTTGGGTAAGTTGATCAAAGAGTAACTGTGATGATACCCAGTGTTGGGTTGAGTTGGACTGGTATTGCACTGGGATGCAGTATTCTGCAGATGAGAGCCTTGTGGCAAGAAAAGAGGTTCTTAAGGATTTGGTTTAGGATTACTTGAGATATCAGTCTGTTTAGTGAGGAGGTTGTCGAGGGTTTTCATTTTTTTTTAACAGTCCTGATGAAGTGTTGTTCTATATGAGGGTTCAGTCAAAAGTGATGCCTAGATAAACAGGTGGAAATCATGCTTCAGTCACTAGCCATCAGGGATGATTTACAGGCCATCACATCGCTGGCATTGCAAAGGTGGAATGTGCTAAAGTCTCTTTTACTGGTGTTTGGTTGTAGGTTCCAAATCTTTCAGTCATCACTCAGCCAAAACATTACGTAATGCATCTTCCAGCTCAGATAAAGTCTGAACCTGTGGTACACAGCAGATGTTTTCTGTATGGATAAACTGGGACCAGGTGGGGGGCAGCTTGTTGATGTAGAAGTTGAATAAGGTTTGGGCTAAGGCAGTCTCCTGGGGTAACTCATTTATCTGTTTCCTCTGGGCACTAGTGTTGTCATCCATATGCCTCTTGACCCTAAACTGTCTATCCTGGATTAGCAGCTCAATGGTTTCACTAAGCCAGGGAGGGGGAATGCTTGATACTTTGATGAATATGTCCATATGACAGATTGTAGTGAATGGTAGGAAGGTCAAGGAAAATTGCCCCTGCTTTGAGATTCCTTTTAAAGGTAGTTTCAATGGAAGTAAGAAATGTGAAGACTTGATTATATGTATTTCTTCATTGTTAAAAGCCTGCCTGCCTGTACTCAGGATGTTTTCTACTTCTACCTTGATGTGCTGTAGGACCAGTCACTTGAATCACACTGATAACAAAGATATTGGCCAGTAATTTTATGGTCACTTTGAATTTTTGGTGTTTGTACCTAATAAGCTCTGTTGATGAATGTTAAATACCTAGAAGTTGAAGGTAATAGGATGAACAGGTGTCTGTTATATAGTAGTTAATTAAACTTGATACAACAAGGGTCTCTTAGAATACAATGATAATGTCCCTAGCTATGAGCCAGGATGCCTGAGTTCGAAACTCACGGGCTGTTAAACATGTATAATAACATTTCTGAGCAGGTCAATTAAAAAAAGTATACTTAGATACATCACTGGGGCCTCTTGCGACACTGTGATAGTGTCGTGAGGCCAGGGTTTAATCCGACCTGTTCCAGAGGTGTTTCGTAAAATTGCTGAACACAATGAGTAGAAAATTTCAGTCTGCAAAATCAGACCAGCTCTCAAATAGCTCCAAAAACACTAGGACACAGGATCATTCAATCACATATACCATTTTCAATTAAAAACAAACCCTACTTCGATACACCATTGAGGCTCTTGTGGTGTAGTGGTAGTATTCCTACCTCTGGGCTAGGAAGCCTGGGCTTAAGCCCCACCTGTTCCATAGGTGTGTCATAACACATTTGAACAGGTTGATTAGAAATATCTACTAAAATATATTGTGAAGTCTGTTGCTGCGCACTGGTAGTCTCTCTGTCTCTGAAGCAAAAGGCCTGAGTTTGAGTTCCACTCTGTCTAGAAGTGTATTATAATATCTCTGAACAGTTTTTATTTAAAAAGACTACATTAAAATCTGTTTCAGACAGATTACAAGCAGGAGGGTCTTATGGCAGATATGTGAACCAGAAGGTTCAAGTTCAAAACTGTGGTAAACAATAAATTGTCTCTGCCAAAGTGTAGTAGTTGAGGTATATTCTTACAAAAAGGATTGTATGTCCTCCAACATTTGCCTGACTTTGAGAGGCTGATGACATGAAACTTGCACAGGATTTTGGCAGTCTTCCCTCACATGACTCGTGCAAAGATTTAGGCCAACCAGGAGTGAAGCTGTCAGCCAAGTTATTTTAGAAACTCAGAGAGGATGTTGTCATAACTAGCAGCAGTACCCAGGTTGATGGCTTATTGTACTTTGCCGAACTCCAGGACATTGAAGGGTTCAAATTTGCCATCGTGTAGCCCATGGAAAGATTCTCAGAAAAATAATGTGACTTGCTAAATACTATTTATAAAGAACAGAGGTTTAAATGATTGTGGGGAAGGTGAGGAATTGAGAAAGTGTGGTGGGAGGAAGAGCAATATGGAAAGCAGACTGACTTGCACATTATTTATTTAAATTCTTGTTTTTAGGCTCTAATGACTCACATGAGAAGTGCGTACCAGAAAATCAACTGAAAAAGGAGACACGCAGAACACTTTCCGTCATATCACTTGGTGGCTTCACGGTTGCATCAAAGAGGTCTTTATCATACTTGTCAAACAACATGTATGTCCGTCAAAATCTCCAACTGCACAGAAAAGGCAGGAAGAGAAATTCTGCTCTTCATTCATTCAGCAAGCAAAATGAGGTGAAATTAACTCAATCGTTAAAATGATTTTAAGGACCTTTACGTCATTACATTAATGCTTTGAGAATCACTGACAATGCAATTTTATCTCCAATGATCCATCAGCTAAACATTGTGAAAATAATTATTGCATCATTGATTAATCTGATAATCTACCAGTACCCATCAGAGTTGAGCAGAACTGAGCTACGCAGCCCCACCTATTCCTCAAGGTACAAGATGGCAATAAGGGCAGAATGAAATAAATATTGAACAATAATATAACTAGAGCTACTTTGAATATGATAAGATGCTAGACAATTATTCAGTGTTTGGACAATTTAGCTGATTTTGGTTTGCCTCCTGAAACTTACCTCAGAGTAGTGTTACTGGAAACCTCCGCGCTGCTTTTGAAGATCAAAACATAAACTTTTGTTTTGCATTGATATTCTACTGAGCAATGATGCAATGATTCATGTTACCTCTGGCACAATTGAATTTAAAATGTTCACTAAACCACCAATTACAATTACTGGGTGCCAGGAATCAATAGATCAATTTCAGTGCAGGCACTAGCTGGTCATTTCAAATACCTGAGAAGGAATGTTTTTGTTTCACCAAAAGATAGTGGAAGAACAGTCTAAATAGGAGGTGTGGAATGAAATGAGTAAATGCAAGGTGTTGCAATTTGGTTTAAAAAAAAACAATAATTAGAATGTCAGTAGCTGTGGTGTGGTTGGAGGAGTAGAAGGATTTGAGAGATACAGGTGGAAAATCTTTTTTTTTTAAGAACAATTGAAGTATTTCTGGGTTTTATCCCAAGAGGTATCGCATATGAACACCAAAAAAATCACTGAATCTGTACTCAGCCTAAATTATATAATTCAGTGCACTGTGCCTATTATTGCACCCCACTTTAAAACAATTATTGATACTTTAGGAAAGGTTCATTGGATATTGGTTAGAGGTAATAAATGTACAAACAGGCTGGAAACTTTGGTTGTGATGTGACAATACACTTACAAATCATAAACATACATAGGAGGTAACTAGAATTCTTGTGGATCCACTGCCAGGTGCTTAGGTCTAGACTGTAGGAAGTGACTTACCTGGTGACTTGTTCTCAGTCCTTTCTGAGGGTGGTCCTTGAACCTCATGCTGTCACAGAATGATAATGACTCTACTCCACCAATAATGCATTCATAAGAACATAGGACTCTGGAGCAAGAGTAGGCCTTTTCCCTGTCAAAACTGTTTGACAAAATAATGGTTAATTTGTTGCGGTATCAGCACCATTTTCCTATCCTAACCCAATATCCTTTGATCCTTTACTCCCTGGTCCATCAAAAATCTATTTAACCCAGCCTTGAAAAAATTAAAGACCCAACCTCCACTACCTTCTAGCAAAGAGAATTCCACATTCTAATGCCCCTCTGAGAGGAAAAAAATCTGTCTTTAATGGGAGACATCTTGTTCTTTAACGATGTCCCCATCTATCACCCTGTAAACCCCTCCCTGCCCTCACATTCAAAATTCCATCATTCAAATGGTGCCATGACTATTCATTGTACCTTTCCTTTAGGAGGGAGCACCTGATTTTTAGAAAAACTGGCTAGCTGCACCAATTGTCTCTGCACAATGCTAAGCACAAAGGCAGTCAACAACACAAAGAAAAAGAAAGCAGTGCAGGACCTGTTTGGTCACATGCTATGATCATGTAGATGAGCTGGCTGCATAAAACATACATCAACCAACATAATTCAGAACAGGTTTGGAACAGTTATAGTCATATCGCCTGCACCCAAAAACTGGAGCATATGAATTTCTGGTCCGTTTTGTTCTTAACTTTAAAGTAGACCTAAATAAATATACAAACAATTCTAACAAAATTCATGATTCTGCTACTCATGGCATTGACAAAAACCATAAGTGGATTGGGCTTTCATTCTTACTTACATCTTTCAGATGACGTGTTATAACTCGGCCCTATCTGTTCATGAAGATGGATGTCAATGATCCCATGACTATTATAAAGTTCATCAGCGGCCTAGCCAACATTTACCCTCAGCTAACTTCAGTGAAACAGATTATTTGGACAATTATTTCATTGCCGTTTGAAGGATCTGGTTGCATAAAAATTTCTGCATTTCCTTCATTATAACAGTTATTGCATTTCAAAAATTGCTTAATTGGTTGCTTTGAGCAGTCCCGAAGCCGTGATAGCTGATTTAAGAATGCAAGTCTTTTCTTCATTTTATTGACCTATACTTTCTTGTATATTTCCCAGATGTTGTTTAAAAGGCAAGAAAAGCCTTGTCATTGTCAGAAGAGAATTGCTTTGGTTTCTCTTAAAATGGATCCGTTGCAGCTAAATGAAAGAAGTTTGGAATCCTCCAAATGATGCTTATTTGTATTGGTTGGACAACCTACAATGAACATAATTAAGTTTAAACTAGTCTAATTTCCAGTTATATTTAATTATTTGAGTTTTAATTTACAGTGCCTTCTGTTCAATGAATAACTTTTCAATTTGATATTCTTCACTTAGAATTTTACACTACATAGAACCTTGTTGTTTTAGAATGTTACCTAAAAATCTAAAGTATATTTATCCTTTGATTATTAGTCAGAGTCATGATGAGGATTTCATCAAAATGTTCTGCGTTCCCGTGCGGCTTACATTTCCCTAGTATTTCTTTATATAATGTCAACGCAGAATGGAGGCACCAAGAATTTACAGAAACATTAAATGGTGTTCAATATAAATAGGATTTGTGAAATATATTCATTTACATTACCAAACATCACTACATTACAGAAATGGTAAGTATAGTTGTTCCTTTCAACTCATTCAGATGTGACACATGGGCTTAAGCCTAGATTTTCTGAATAAGAGGTAAGGATAATGGTCATATTTATGTATGTTTTCATATTTGCTTCTGCTCTGATCTTGATGAAATTGGGTTAAGCAAAAGGCTACAATAGGGCAGAAAATTAATTGTCCAATAATTTGGACAACTTTGAAGGTTCATTCTCCCTCCTCCCTAAGGTTTGATGTTTACATTTTTATCTGCAAACTGTTGAAGACAAAGGCAAAATACTGTATTCACGTGAAATAAGAAACAAACAGAAATTGCTGAAAACACTCAAACTCCACTTTCGGGAAGTATTTGTGGAGAGGGAACTAAAGGATGGAATCTTCTAAAAAAGCCCTTGTTCCAACAGCAGAACTGTGTGCAGTTCAACGTTTTAGGCAGGTTGGCAATGCTAAATTGCCCATAGTATCCAGGGATGTGCAGGCTAGGTGGATTAGCCGTGGGAAATGCAGGCTTGCAGGGATAGGGTGGGGGTGGGCCTGGGTGGGATGCTTTTCGGGGGGTCAGTGTGGACTTGATGGATTGAATGGCCTGCTTCCACACTCTATTAATTCGGTGATTCTATGAAAGCATTAGAAACAGTAAGGACTGCAGATGCTGGAAACCAGAGTCAATGGTTGCGAAGCTGGAAAAGCACAGCAGGTCCGTCAGGACCCGACGAAGGGTTTTGGCTGAAAATGTTGACTTTCCTGCTCCTCAGATGCTGTCTGATCTGCTGTGCTTTTCCAGCTTCACGTCTATTGGCTCAGTAATAGTGAGTCAAGGCATCAGTATTTCACCACAAGATTTCTCCAGCCAGTTTGGAAGGGTGGATGGGATGATGCAGTGAAGCTGTCAAAACAATGATTTCTAATTAAAAAGATCATGACATGAGTTAGAACGGCTTAACATTATCAAGATTTTTGAGTTTTCAGCAAACACAATAATGGAGAAAACAGGTTGGAAGGCTGTGCCCTGTGTCTCTCAGTGTCATTGAGAGACTGTATTGAAGTAAGTATTCCTAAAAATGGGAACAAAATTACCATGTTTCAAACTAATGGAAGCCTGAATGGAATGGAGAAGGAAGTGTGGTTCCACCAGCCTAGAGACAATGCTTTAAGTGACCCACTAGAAGTGACATTCACAGGTGACAAGTTTTTCCATTAGTTTTCCCAGCACTCGAATCCTTAGGTAACACACCTTGCAGCTATACTCATCCCCTCTCTGCAGGAACTTCACATCTCCAGATGGGCAACAAATGCTGATACTCACTCTCAGCCTCCATATTCACTAGGCTATCCTCCTCCTTTTGCAGCATGATGCTTTCCCCTCAGCTTTCAGCACTCCGAAGGGTCTGCACACCCAAGAGACCCTAGACTATTCCTCAATCAATC
The DNA here is from genome assembly GCA_024137785.1 of Ginglymostoma cirratum. Classification (NCBI taxonomy): domain Eukaryota; kingdom Metazoa; phylum Chordata; class Chondrichthyes; order Orectolobiformes; family Ginglymostomatidae; genus Ginglymostoma; species Ginglymostoma cirratum. The sequence goes on along the minus strand of JAHRHZ010000038.1, from coordinate 10,139,118 downwards.
CTTCCCATTCCCTTGACATCTTGCCATGCAAGCATGACAGATGCAGCATCTGGTCTTTCATCTCCTGTTATCTGACTATCCAGGTCTGCAAACACATCAGTATATTCTTACCGTAATTTTTAAAATTTAGCATACTGTATTCACTGGTGATGGCATCACCTCCTGCACACTGAGGAGGCCAAACACAGATATGGCGATATTGCACAATAGCCATGACATTTTCAGTCAGCATGTGTAACCACAAGTTTCTGGACAGTTGTCATTTTAATTTTCCACACTACTCTCTCAAGATTTTTTTTGTTCTTGGTCTCCAACACTGTTCCAGTGAAGCTCATTGTAAGGTCAAGAAACAATGTCTCACATTTGCAACAACATTCCAGATTCAGCAGTGAGTTCAACAATTTGCCTAATAACCACTGCCCACATTTTTAAGGCAGCCCCAATTTTTGGTGTTGTATATGCTATACAAATTTACACCTCCTCTGAGCAAGTCAGATGCTTAGTTCTGTGCCCTCTGCTCCTTTTGGGGCATATTAACGATGTGCTTGTAAATGTAGGAGCATGATGAAGAAGTTTGCAGACGACACAAAAATTGGTTGAAGTGAATCAATAGTATCACTGGGTGACCCTTTTTCAGCTAACAGACATGATGGGCCAAGTGGCCACATTTTGTGCAGTAAACATAGCATGATTCTTCCACTTGATTGTTTACTTGTACTAATGCCATTGCCTCTTGTCCAGCACTGTCATCTATTTGTTATTCAATCTTGCCTGCCTTTCATCTTATGGTAGATTTTCCATTTTGTACTTTATTATTCCAGCAGGATTCAGTTTAGCTCACCTGGTTGGACAGCTCATTTGTAATACAGAGCTGATGCTAATCAATGTGTGTTCACTTCCTGTAATGGCTGAGGTTACAATGAGAATTGTCTTTTCTCAATTCTTTCCTCTCACCTGAGGCATGGTAACTGCTACCAGCCATCTCTCTGTATTGAGAGAAGCAGTCTACAGTCTGGTATGAATACAGTTACTTTACTCCACAAATTTCCTGGTTGTGAACTCACTTGAAGAGTTTGCAACTCACCTTCCTGCTACAACCACTCTGTTCCTTACTCCACAGATACCTCCCGACCTGAGTATTTCCAACTTATTGTTTCTTTTAATTGCTAAAGAGTCAGCCTAGAAACATCAGAAAGGGAAACAAAGTACTTTCTAGATATTGAAGATATATCTTCATCACATTTCACTTACTTCTAGCGTTCAATTAATCCTTGGAACCCTTAGAATCAGTGAATTAAAATCTTTAATATTTCTACTTTAAAGAGACTCTGAATTGATGCTCCTTGTGTCCTGCTGTAATTTGTGTCTCTTGTTGCAACAAGAGCCCTTGCATTGGGTTAGCACTCATTTCCAGCAGATATTTATGCTTTTCATAAACGTTTTTCTGTGAATGATACAAGTGCTAAAATAAATCTTGAAAATCTGCTGTTGAAAGTAAGAAAGCCTCAATTAGCAACGTGAAATAAAAAAAAGCATCTAATCTGTTAACGATTGGAAAACTAAAGGAAATCTGACCAGAGGGTCACTGATTAAACCCATGTGACCATATTCCCATCATTTGTTCATACATAGCCTTACATTAATTGCAAAGAGTTCCACCTTTAAAAATCCAAATTATCTACAATTATAGGATAATGTGCATAAACAAACCTTATCCAGGAACCCGACGCTTACCAAATCCTCAGAGCCTGTTTCTATTCTGTTTCAGATTAGGGGCTGTTTTTGTCTGAGAACAGAAATCAGTTTCTTTTGAAGGTGCAATGGTGGTAGCACATTTAGTGACACTAGAGTATTATCACAGAAGTAGGAGTGTGAATGCTGCAGTGTGAGACTGTATCTATTAGTAAGCATTGACAGTGCCCAAAACGGCAAGCATATTTTATATTATGGGGAGAGACACTGCAACCTGATGTATCGCGAGGTCATAGGTAACTTGGTCAACAGGGGTTTTCCAGAAACATCAAGTAGTTCCTCTTGCCATACCCAGTCTTGTGTTACCATTGTGCTGTTTGCTGCATTGCATTGCATTGCAGTATGTGGCACTAACATTCAAAGCCACCTCTGCCATCTGGATAATGTTGCTGTTTAGGCTTACTTTATTCATGTTGAAGCAAAATACCATTGCTCTCTCTACCTAATCTTTAGCAGGAGAAATTATAATCGTGCAGTTGTACAATTTGGCATCATTCCCACAACATAACATGAAAAGTTGCTGAACTTAAACCAGGGCACCTGAAGGAGGAAATGAAAAAAATACCAATCAATTACCAAACACTTCTTCAAATTCAGCTTTAAGGTATTCTGGAAAGAGAAACAAATATCACCCTGCTACCAGAAATGCATTATTGTTCTCCAGCCATTCGAGATTTCAAATCACTGGTCAATATGAAATCCTGTTTGCAGGTTCCAAGTATTTTATATTGCCTTGTACTAAAGAGCTTTAAGACTGTGCCTGAGAATCTATTTGAATCACAACTGATTTTGTTTAGCATTTTATTTCATGAACATGTTAATACAAGCTGTCCAAAACCTCCTGTGAGACAGAAGGAATAAGCCCTTCAAAATAGAATATCTTGTGGACTCTCATGCCCAAACAGATCCTCCTGATATGCAATTATGCTCCACCATATGACATAAGGCCAAATGCAAGTAACAAGTTGAATTACGATTTGGAAAATGCAAGAGAAAAAGAGAGAAAGGGCTGTATTTTTAACATCCAAAAGCACCGAGCCAATATTTAGAAGAGTTACCTTGGAATGTAATGATGTTGATATTGAAATGAAAAGGTTATTGATACACAATTGTTAACTTTGTTCAAATTAAATCAGTAATATACGTCGTGTAGCCTTGTTTAAATAGAAGTATTTGTGAACTCTTAAGACAATTTGTCTTTCCAGACAGGCCCCCTCCTGAGAGTTTTCTGTAGAGAGCAAATGTTGAGCGTATGGCTTAACCACTGCAAGAGGAAGTAATGTATCAACATGTCAGCTATTGGCCACTGTAGCCTCTATTAATAACAATATCCATTTTATTCAGTTGACACCAGGTAGATAATCAAAGCAGGAAACCGAAGAAATAAAACACCAAAATGGCAAATAATTTCCCATTTAATCCTATTACAATAAAATCTTGATAAATGAATAACAGGTTTGTCAAGGCATGTTACATTTGAATTTCCCTTGGATCAAGATTTCTAGTAAAACAGGAATAAGCTGAGCCAATTGGCACCTCTTTGGGGTATAACACAGTGAGCCATTCATTCAGAAATTCAATCCAAAATAACTGAAATGCTAAACAATACAGACAATATACAAACCTGACTTGACTTTTAAAACATGCCGCTGCATCCTGCTGCTATGTGGTAGAAAATTGGACACACTGGATATTCTGCAATAAATTGTGTTTATATAAAATACTTAATGTAATAAAACAACCCACGACATTTTACTGAAGCAAATATACATACTGTACTGAGTGCAAGTGACAGAAGTGTTAGGGAGGTGAGCAAAAGCATATTTGAAGACTTATGTTTGTAAGTTAGATGTAGCATGATGTTGTAATTTTTTGTTTTGTTTAAATTCTTTAGTAGTTTACAAACTAAAATAATTTTTCTTTTTTTTTCAATTACATGACTAAAGAACTAATAGAGTTACTCACCTGTTCTCAGGTCAGTTGTAGCAGCAGGTATACCTGTGAATACCATCATGTTTTGAACTGCCTGAGAAAAATATATGTTAGAACTACTTTCTGTGCCTATCAAATCTGACCTGCTTGGCTGAAGTCTTGCACATGTGCTTTCTGATTATTTTTTAAAATATGGCCTCACACTCAGTCTTTTTGATTGGGTGGTTCCTCCTTATTTCCATTTGGTGTCAAAAATGGGACTTCAGATTGGTCAGTTTTGATAAACCAATCATATTGCATATATTGAAAAAATAGTGGACTAGTTGGCTGCCATGATAGCTTGCCAGTCTTGATCTTTATTCAATTATTTTTTAAATTCTGAAATGAATAAACTATACATACAACCAATACATTTTATTTCACATTTGACATTGCCACTCTAATTTGTGTCTGCTCTTACAGCCGATTTCTACTTGCCTTGTCTCTTTTGGGTTTCCACTTTTCCATGCTAATGATAATGCAATTGCCACATCAAATTATCTGGTGTTCCTTTTAACAATATTTCATCACCTGTAAAGGACTTAGGAGTGTCTATAAGGCATGAAAGGTACCACAACCATTTTATTTATACTACAAGAATAACTTTCAGTTATCTAGCACTGTTAATGCAATACAAACTCCAAGGAGTTTTTCAGAAGCATTATGAAACACTGAGCCACACAAGAATATAATAAAACCTAAAGCTATAACAAAGAGAAAAATAAAAATCAAGAGAACTGCGGACGCTGTAAATCAGAAACAAAATCAGAAATTGTTGGAAAAGCTCAGCAGATCTGGCAGCAAATGTGAAGGGAAATCAGAATTAATGTTTCGGGTCCAGTGACCCTTCCTCAGAATCTGTTTTCACGGCGAAGTTCAAAAAAATTCATTCATGAGATCTTGGTCTTTATTGGCTGAGTTAGCATTTATTGCCATCCCTAGTTGCTCATGAGCTGTTTTCTTGAACTGTTAAATTCCATTTACTGCAGGTACATCCACATTGCTATTAGAGTGGAAATTCCTGGATTTTGACCCAGTGACACTGAAGAAACAGTGATTTATTTCCAAATCCGGACGGTGAGTGGCTTGGAGGGGAGTACACTAGTGATGGTGTACCCATGTGTCTGCTGCCTTTGTCCTTCTAGATGGTAGTGGTCATAGCTTTGGAAGGTCCTGTCTAAAGAGAGATGAATTTCTGCAGTGCATGTTGTGGATGGTACATAGTCCTGCTACTGAGTGTCAGTGGTGGACCTGGTGCCAATGTAGAGGGATACTTTGTTCTAGATTGTGTCAAGTTTTTTGAGTGTTTTTGGACATGTGCTAATCCAAGCAAGTGGGAGTATTCCATCACAATCCTGACTTGCGCCTCGTAAATAAAGGACTGGTTTTGGGGAGTCAGAAGGTTAGTTACTTGCTGCAAGATTCCTAGCTTCTGACCCCATCTTGTGTCGATAGTATTTATATGATGGGTCCACTTGAGCTTCTGATCCATATAACCTCCAGGACGTTGATAGTAGGGTATTTGGTGACAATAATGCTATTGAATGTCAAGGAGTAATGGTTTGATTTTTCTCTTGTCAGATTTGGTTATTGCTTGGAATTTGTGTAGCGTGAAAGTTACTTGCCACCTATCAGCTAAAGCCTGGATATTGTCCAGGTTTTGCTGCATTTGGACATGGACTGTTTCACTATCTGAATTGTCTCAGTTGGTGCTGAATATTATGCAAACACTGGTGAACATACTCACTTCTGAATTTACGATGGAGGGAAGGACACTGATGAAGCAGTTAAAAATGGTTAGGCCAAGGACTGTACTCTGAGGAACTCCTGCAGAGGTATCCTGGAGCTTAGATAATCTACATGAACTACAGCCAGCTTCCACTCTGCTAGATATGCGGAGTGTTTTCTCCTGATTCTCATTGACTTTAGTTTTGCTAGGGCTTCTTGATGCCACGCTTGGTGAAATGTGGCTGTGATATCAAAGGCAGTTATGTACATGTCACCTTGGTTTTCAGCTCTTTAATCCATGTTTGGACCAAGGCTGAAATAAGATTAGGAGCTGAGTGGCCCTTGCAGACCTCCAACTGGGAATCAGTGAGCAGGTTATTGTTAAGAAAGTGTTGCTTGAAAGCACTGTTGATGACGTATTCCATCATTTTATTAATTATCAAAAGTCAATTGATGGGGGAGTAATTGGCTGGGTTAGATTTATCCTGCATTTTGCATAAAGGACATGTCTGGACAATTTTCCACATTCCTGGAAAGATGCCAGTGTTATGCCTGTCCTGGAACAAGGGAGTGGAAAGTTCTGGAGCAAAGTCTTCAGTATCATTGCTGAATTATTGTCAGAACTCACAGCCTTTTCAGTCTCCAGTGCCTCCACTCATTTGCTGATATCACATGGTATGAAGTGAATTGGCTTAAGATGAGCATTAGTGAGGCTGGTGACTTTTGGAGGAGGTTGCTTTGGATCAGCCATTCAACACTTCAGGCTGAAAATTTTTGCAAATACTTCAGCCTTATCTATTGCACTGATGTGCTAGATGCTCATTATTGAGGATAGGGCTATTTATGGAGCCTTCTCATCTAGTGATTTGTTTAATTCACTATTATCACAAGAGGGGTGGGATTGCAGAACTTAGATCTGATTCATTGATTGTGGAATCGCTTAGCACCGTATATTACTTGCTGCATATTCTGTTTGGTATGTACATAGTCCTGTTTTGTTGCTTCACCAGGCTGACACCTCAGCTTTGAGTGTGCCTGGTGCTGCTCCAGGCATGTCTTCCTGCACTCTTCCTTGGACAAGGGTTGAACTCCTGGTTTGAATGTAATGGTACGGTGGGGGTAATGACAGGTCATAATGCAGGTTGTAGATTTTGTCCGCAATCAACATTTTAGGAAAGCACTCATATACACCTTTAATTCAAAAGAAAACTGTGCCTTACCTCAGCCTATGTCTATCCATGTCTAAACTAGTGCCTGTCTGGGAAGTAACATCAATTCATCAAAGGGAACCATAAGACAGCGAAAATTGTAAGTTACAGCATCTTAGAGTTTTGTTGCAGAAACTCTTGTCGTTTGAAATAACTGCACAGAGACCGTCACCAAGTCACTCTTTATTTACATGCGCACAGTAGTGGGCTCTGACCGGTCAGCTCAGAGCTAGTCCCTAGAACGAGGAGAATCTCTGAATCTCCTGTTTGTACCTTTCAGCCAGGGCTCCCTGATCAGCCTGTGTTAATAATCACAAAAAAGGATCTTATAATCAATGAGAACTACCTGGTCTTCGTTCCAATAACTTCGCCATTTCAGATACCCTTGTTTCCAAAATGGTTACTGTGTGTAATGTTAAATATTTTCCAAATAACTTTGAAGATCCAGCCGAAATTATGATTAGCACCTAACCAGCTGCAATAATGCTTGAATATCCTCCAACAAAATAAAACAAAATTCTGCTCTGTTCACATAATTCTGTAAGGTTTTGGAGTAGATCTGTAGCTCGGGCTGTGGGTGTTGAGGTTGGTTGGCTCGCCGAGCTGGTTTGTTGTTCCACAGACGTTTCATTACCGTGCTTGGTAACATCCTCAGTGCAGCCTCTGATGAAGCGTCGGTGTGTTTTCCCGCCTGGTTTTTAAACTCTGGGGTCCGTTGCGGTGGATTGCCTCACTTCCGGGTTTCCTCCGTAGTGGAATGTATATGGGGTTGAGTTCAATGTGTTTATTAATAGCCTGCTTCATGGAGCGCCATGCTTCCAGGAATTCTCGTGCTTGTCTCTGCCTAGCCTGTTCCAGGACCTTGGTGTGGTCCCAGTCAAAGTCATGGTTCTCCTTGTCCATGTGGATCGAGATGAGTGAGTATTGGTTGTGTCTTTTTGTAGGCTACCAAAAGACATGACCAATACTCACTCATCTCAATCCACATGGACGAGGAGAACCACGACTTCGACTGGAACAACACCAAGATCCTGGGACAGGCTAGGCAGAGACAAGCACGAGAATTCCTGGAAGCATGGCGCTCCATGAAGCAGGCTATTAATAAACACATTGAACTCAACCCCATATACATTCCACTACGGAGGAAAACCGGAAGTGAGGCAATCCATCGCAACGGACCCCAGAGTTTAAAAACCAGGCGGGAAAACACACCGACGCTTCATCAGAGGCTGCACTGAGGATGTTACCCAGCACAGTAACGAAACGTCTGCAGAACAACAAACCAGCTCGGCAAGCCAACCAACCTCAATAATTCTGTAATCAGGATTCCTGTATCATTTCAAACTGCCGTCACTTGGAACAGACCTTAACTTCAGTAACAGACTGTGATTCTCAGCTCTATTTTACGCGCATTAGGGCAGTCTCAGGGCGGAAAAAGTGGAAATGTGATGACAGACAAAACTGTGCCTTAGAATGGATAAAGAACACTGCCGTCATGAAAGTGGAGGAGCAGGAACAGAAAGAATAAAGTGCCAGGTCTTGGCAATAAAGATCTTGACTTAATGCAAGTTCCAGCATCAGACTGTGCCCTGTCTTTTTAGTTATAAAAGAACTTGGTGCATTGAAGACTGCTCAGAGTTTGAAATTTGTGAATGTTGGTGGTCTCAGACTGCCTGTTGTATATTTTTCTATGTAAGTTATTTGGTTGTCTCAGTAAGTGTCTTTTTTTTCACAGATGTCTGTTTTTGGGCATGTATGTTTATACAGGTTCCATTGTATATTATTAAATCAATAAAGTATAATTAAGTCAAAATTAATGTATCTTTGGAGGTCCACTTTAAGCACACCTGAAACTCTCGCACATTCTTGGTATGTTGATATCCATTCAAGCGAATTGAATGCCCCTGTTCTAGGATATTCAGAAACTAGTCCTCTTTCAAAAAAATTAACAAAAATATTCAGGTTATATTTTAATTCTTTCAATTTTCTTTTAATAATGTTTTTATTTAAATATTGTTGACAAAGACTTGGACTATCTGCAGGGCAGTAAATGCATATTCCTATATGTTTTTATTAATAATTATCATATCGCCACTTTTACCCAGATTAATGATGACAGCACGGCAAGAAAAAGAATTAGGGCTAAGACCTAATTCCAAATTTCTCGATTCAAAACTGTGTTAATGCAACTGCCTGACCGTATATTGGTTGTAAAATATCAAGGCCTTAATCAAAGAACGCTATAAGTCCTGCATGTATTGTGCATTAAAGCAATTCCACCCGTGTGCTTTGTCTATCATTCTCTTAAACCATGACTGACCTGTATTTCAACTCCATTTACCAGCCTTTGCTCCACATGCCATAATACTATTACCTAGCAAAAACCATTGCACTAACATTTAGAGTTGAGTTTGAATTAATTCCCAATTCCCATCTAGCAGGTGAAACCAGGACTAGGGGGCATAGCCTCAAAATAAAGGGAAGCAGATGTAGGACTGAGGTCAGGAGGAACTTCTTCACCCAAAGGGTTGTGAATCTGTGAAATTCCCTGCCCAGTGAATTGGTTGAAGCTACCTCACTGAATGTTTTTAAGGCAAGGCTAGACAAATTTTTGAACAGTAAAGGAATTAAGGGTTATGGTGAGTGGGCAGGTAAGTGGAGCTGAGTCTCAAGAAGATCAGCCATGATCTTATTAAATGGCGGGGCAGGTTCGAGGGGCCGGATGGCCTACTCCTGAGCCTAGTTCTTAGGTTCTTATGTAACTTAAATTCACAAGCTCTCGTGGCTGGAAAGCTTCTGGAGTCTATCAGATGGAGTTTAATATCATTAAAAACAATTTTATAGTTTTGTTTTGTTATCAAATGTAAATATGAGTAATGGGTGAACATATTTGGATTCTTTTAGAAGAAATATGCCAGAAGTATATAAAGAAATCAAAGTTTATCAGACAGTAGGGGTAGAATTTAACAAAACCCTCAGCAGCAGGTTGAAAAGAGGCATGGGGTTGGGGCTGGAGAATGGGCAGGGAAGGAGAGATTGGAGTGTCCATTGCTTTTCTGATGCCATGGATTTTTATCATCTGCCCTTCTTATCCACAGCTCACCTAAGTGTTTGCTCCCGCTGTCACTGGAATTTCCCAAATGGCAAAGAATGTCTTCTGTTGCATGGGAGAAACTCTCTGAAATATGGTGGCCTCCCAATAGGATTGTGGGGGTGCCCTCCTGATTGGTCAGTCTGTGATTATAGTACAGTGTCTTCCAGCAGCAAGGGCCACCCTGCAAAGAAACACTCCCACTCATATTTAACAGCATCCCTACACATCTTTGGGGTCTGCCTGACTGGCAATAGTGGCCCCAACTTCATCTACCGTGGTTCAGACTGGGATCAGTCCCAACACAGACAGGATGTCATCCTCTAGAGGAACAGGAACCTTCATGGTAGATTATCAAAGAACCGGGTTGTATTTTCCTGAAATGGCCAAACCTGTCCTGCATCCAACTTTCTGGCATGTCATCGGGGCTCTGACACCCTGACAAAATTCCGCCTTAGGTGCCCTATAACTATTCACATGACCAAAAGCACATCATATGAAATGTTTTGAGCTTTCTTGTCATCAGACCTGGAAGCTTATGTTATGGTGAATTTTTATAAATTTGGGAATATGCTTTATGGAAGAATACAATCTACTGAGCTGAAGTCTAGGGTTTCTTTTCTGATTAGGTGATGCAAAAGGTCTTTAGAAAGCTCTGAAAAAAATAGCAAAAATCAGGTGAAACAGAAATGGAGGCTTCTATATTCCTTCTTGTTGGGATGCCATGCATTAAACTGTAGCCTAAAACTTTGTTTTAATTGGCACCTTATGAACTGGCACTCTCGATAAATCGGCAAAAATTATATACCTCAAATACCGCGAAGCTTATTATATTACTGCAATCTCCACCATGTCTGAGTAATTAGCTGAGGGTGCAAGTGATAAGGTTCTCAGCCAGCAATTTTTATATAGGGCAAAATTGTATTATTATTTAAGTGATTTATGCTGTAAATAAAGTATAACAATGATGTGTATACCCCAGGCTTTATGTTTCTATTACTTAGTTTTCATTAGTTTCAATTATTTTTACCTTGATTATGTGATCAACTGGAATATTTAATCAACACGTTCCTTGTCCCATGGATACTACTTGATGAATGGTTTGCTGAAGTATTTCCTGTAATAGGTTATATACAGTATATTGCAAAACTAACCCTCACACTCCAGATCATGAATGCACTCTTCACTTTCCATTCCAGTTCATAGTTGAACCATACCCTAAGCAATTCCACAGCTTTTCCTGCGCTCCTCAGCTTCCCTCTTCCTTCATAGTGACCAGCCTGTGCAACAACCAAATCAAAGCAGCCCTAACATATGCTTTGCAGTGGCTCAAGGAGCTCAACACCACCTTCTCAAGGATGGGTAACAAATATTGATCCACCCAGCAATTCCCACAACGTATGAGGGAAATAAAATGAATGCAGTAAAAATCTTTTTGATGGT
>JAHRHZ010000038.1:10096878-10127525 GCA_024137785.1 Ginglymostoma cirratum | reverse complement strand
GTTTTCTCCTTCACAGATGCTGCCAGACCTGCTGAGCTTTTCCAGCAACTTTGTTTTTGTTCCTGATTTACAGCATCTGCAGTTCTTTTGGTTTTTATTTAAGATTTGAGAGGTGCCTTTGTAGCAGCTTTGATATGGTAAACTGTATAAATCAAGAGGATGGGCAAGTACATCACAAGGGTAGAGTGGTTTTAATGGGAGATTTTAGCTTTCGTGTTATTTGGGATAAGGAAACTAGTTTAAGTCAGAAAGATAGGGAATTTCTCAGTGAGTACAGGTTAGTTTTCTACAGCAATGCATTCTAGAACTAACAAAGGGTCATGCCGTTATTAGGAGTAATAATTACTAATGAACCTATCATTGCATGAACTTTTATCTAATAGGAATCATAAAATGATCACGTTACTTGTAGTGATTAAGAGGAAGAAATGCCAAAGGAGTGACTAAAGAATGATTTTAGTTAAGGCTGGCTTCAGTGAGATGAAACTGTTATGATTCTGAAGCAGACAACATAATTCATGTTCTGAGGGGCCAGTAACTTTTATTTTTAAAGAAGATTAGGTCCGAGATCCAGAGAACGTACCTTGAGAATAAATCTACAGGATTCCACAATTTTGAAACAAGAAATAATGAGACTCCAATTTCTTTCCATCACTGATATTACTTCCTGGGATGGGCATATGTTGGAAATATTTACAAGTCGACCATCAACCTGTTTGGCTATATTATTTGTTCCTTGACTATCAATTCCTAGAGTGCAACTTGTACGCCAGAGCTAGAGGCTACTTACTTGAGGGGGGTTCGTTACTCTTCAGCAGTTTCTCCATTATTATTATTTTGTTTGTGCTATTTTTGTTGAGTCCCTATCCTTTACTCAGTATTAATTTCCTTGGGACGCTTGGCATTCTTTATAGTAAATGCTTACATAAAAATTATTTGACATATGTGTCGTTTCCTTATTTTCAATTCCAACAGCACTATTATACATTTTTCAAGGAATCTACATTTGCTTCTCACCATCTTTTTTCTCCTAAAATAATTTTCAGACGTTCAAAAGAATAACAAATTCACATGAATAAATAGCTTCCACCAGAGAGTTTCTTAAAAAGTAGGGGAGGCCATTACTTGCCTCCCAATTAAAAACTTCCATAGTTCTCGCTATTCGGGAACCATTCATTTAGGTTGAAGAAAACCATGAATTATACATCAGTTAACTCCAAATCTGTTATCAGGAACTAGAACCTATAATTAAGGAGACAGTGAAAACTTCAACAAACCAGAGGGAACCAGTATGAATGTGTACAGAAACCAAAGAACTGCTGATGCTGAAAATCAGAAATAAAAACAGAAATTGCTGGAAAAAACTCAGCAGGTTCAGTAGAATCTGTGGAGAGGAAACATTCTGGGTCCAGTAACCCTTCTTTAGACGTGGTTGTAGCTAGAGAATGGTTGGTATTTGTGCTGAAGGTGGGGTGGGGGGCAAGTGGTGGGGAGGAGTAAACAATAGATGAAGTCAGAGTCCTGAGTGAGTGAGTGAGTGAGTGAGTGAGTGAGTGAGTGAGCGAGTGAGCGAGCATGTACAATCAGTTCTGAAAAGGATCACTGGGCCAAAACATTAACTCTGCTTTCTCTCCATAGATGCTTCCAGGCCTGCTGAGATTTTCCAGCAATTTCTGTTTTGGATTTGTAAAGAATGGATTGTGCCTGATAAACCTGAACTGATTGTTTGATGATATGGCTAAAGTAGTGAACAGGGAAAAATCTATGCATGCGATATATAGAAATTTCTAGAAGGTATTTCTAGAAGACCTTAGGTTTCGGGTAAAAGTTTGGTGCAACATTGTGGGCCGAAGGGCCTGTACTGTGCTGTACAGTTCTATCTATCTGTGTTCTATGTATTTGACAAAAATTGGCTGAGCATCAGGAAGCAGATATACAAGAAAATGGATCAGACATGACTAGTGGTATGGTCTGGGAAATAATTCTGGCACCTCAATAGTTCGCCACATTTAACAATGACTTTAAAAATAAATAGAAACTCACCTAACAAAATTTACCAATGGTTCAAAGTTACATAACGATGTAAACAGTGAAGATGGAAACATAAAATTACAAAAGACATTTGATAGATTAAGCGAATGTGTAAAAACTGTGATCACTTTGCATCTATAAAGGACAGAAAAGAGGATGTCATGGATAGATATAGAAATAGTTAAATAGGCTGATGGAATACTGGCCTTTTTTAAATCTAATTGGAATGAATACAAGAGGGCAGAAGTTATGCTCTACATAGCCCTGGTTAGTTCCACACCTGGAATACTGCGAACACGTATGGGCACCACATTTAAAGAAGGGTATATAGGAGTGCAGTGTAGATTTACTAGAAAAACCTGAAATCAAAGTGTTAAGGTACAAGGAGCGATTGCTCATACTAGGATTGCATTCACTTTAATTTAGATGGCTATTGTGTCACATGATTGATGTCAAGACATTGAAGAAAACTAATAGGGTAGATAGACACTATTTGCGCTGATTGAGGCATAGGGCTATGGGGCACAGTCTAAAAATTACAGCCTAGCTTTTCAGGAGTTAAGCTAGGAAACACCTTTACTTGCAAAAGGTGATAGCAGTTTGGAAATCTCTTTCACAAATGATAATTAATATTGGACTAATCGTTAACTTTAAATTTAAGATTCATTGATTTATGCTAACCAAAGATATTAAGGCTTTGAGCCCAAGGTGGGTATGTGGAGTTAGATCACAGAGCAGCTCGCTGACTAGCAGAATAACAACCCAAAGAACTGCGGACGCTGTAAATCAGGAACAAAAACAGAAGTTGCTGGAAAAGTTCAGGAGGTCTGGCAGCATCTGTGAATAACAATCAGAGTTAAGGTTTCGGGACCAGTGACCCTTCCTCCGTTCTGAGGAAGGGTCACCGGACCCGAAACGTTAACTCTGATTTCTTTCCACGGATGCTGCTAGACCGGCTGAGCTTTTCCAGCAACTTCTGTTTTTGTCACTCACCAGCAGAACAGGCTTAAGAGGTTAAAGCTCCTATTCCTTTGCTTCCATTATTGAAGAAATGGAGTAGAGATGCAAATTCTGCATGTTTATTGTCCTTCATGAAAGCCAAAAGAAATTCAGATCCAAAAGTAATTCCCATTAAAGGATTATATTTCTTGGCCAGTATTGTTTAGAAGAGATTTGAACTTTACTTGAAAAGGCAAAACTCTCTACCTCACTTCCTCTCCTTGGTCATAAACTGTAAAGTTTTTTTTTGCATTTGCGACAAAAGTGTTTGCCATTGCTCAAGGGGCATAGTAAACCATTCTCCCTTTGTCCCACAAATCTATTTTAATATTTTATTATTAGAATTTTGAAGCTTGATAGCCCAGAAGTTTTTTTAATTATTAATCAGCTGGATGTTTTCATTCCCTGAACAGGATTACCTCACCATGTGCAGGAAAGTGTGGTTGAATTTTGATATATGTGCACAGCTGGGTTGCAAAGAAATGTTATGCTTGGAACTTGATTATGTTTAGATCAGGACCTCTGTGCACAGAATGACTGGGATAATTTGGAATGTTCTACTATGGTCACTGCCCTCATTCAATCAAGTGTGAATTTTAACCTGTCTACGCACATTGTGCAATCTTTCATCCTTCATCCAAATCCATACGCATTCCCCTCCTTAACCAATATTACCAAGTTCATGAGTATTTCCACTGACTACCCATCTAGCCAGTCAAGACTGGCAGAGCATTTATTCTGCTTTTCCCCAAGGAAGTACAACTGAATATCATTTGAGATCAATGATATCATCACAGACTGCTCACCATTGTAACTGTTGAAACAACTTTCATGTGGCTTTCCTTGGAAACAATGGGAATCATTGTAAATGAGTAAGACGGATTCCCTGAGCTCTTTTGCGTTTTAAAATTGTGGATTTAGATTTTGAATAGATTAAAACAGATTGCCACACAATAATCCAATCAAGCATTAACTAAAAGCTTTCGTTTAGATTGCTATGCTGTAAAGATTACAGTAAATCTATAAACTTTTAAATGTATCAGCATAGCCTGCAAAACTGCACCTCCACCATTAAACCATCAGACAGTGACGAAGACCAGGAAACAATGCTTTTATGCACTAAACCCACAGAGAAAAACTAATTTAAAAAGCACATCTGTTAAATTTATGAACTTTGTTTAGTAGAATGCTTTAATTTTTGTTGAGGTTGTTGATTCTCTGAATCTGTAGGTTCTGAGTTGATTAATCAGCTATTCTAACATTTTATTGTAACATTCCAATGCAGACACAATGGGTTGAATGGACTCTTCTTGCACCATAATAATTCTGCGATTCTGTGCTAGATATTGTAATGTCTTCAACCTCAGCCACAGATGCTGTACCCTTGATTTCATCTCCTCTCGCAACTAATTCCTCAGGCTGAACCAAATCAGTAAAAATCGCAGCATATTATTTAAATCTGGAGCTGGGTTTCCAATTCCATGCATGTTTCATCTCAAGACTTCTTACTTCCAACTAATTAACAATGTTGATCACTATTGTTGCTGAATCATTCCTCCGTCAGCTCCAGATTTGACTATTCCAGGGTGCTTCCACCCAGCATCTCATTCTTCACCCAGTAAAAGTGACCCAACCCAATACATATCCTGCATCACCTCTCTACCACATTCACTCTGTTCTCATTGATTTTGTCCCCATCCTTGTAACTTTCCTTAGCATACGCATTACGCTACAAAGATCTCATTCCTATGAGTCTGGAATGTTGTGCATTCCCTTCCCACTGAAGTCTATCATTTGGGGCTATACCCTCAGCCACCTGATTCCAACTACATTGGAATTCATTACCACCTTCACCTTCTTTATGGTGTTCCTTCAAATCTACATTTTAAATCAAGCATGTTGGAAATTTCTTCTAATGTCTCCCTCTTTAGCTTAGCATTTGTTCAATTAGATCTTAGAAATGTTTTCTACATTGAAGATGCTACACTAAGGTAAATTGCAAAAATATACTTATAGCTTTAATGGACCACTTTTAACTTTTACGTATGTGGTCGCTCTGAATAATGATTGTGAATTTGAAGATAACTAACTTTTCTTCTGTGAGTAGAAATTAATTTTCCACTTACTTAGTGTGCTTACATATATAAGCAAAACCTTTCTCCAACTTTTCTTAATTCACGGTTTAAGTGACATAAGATACCAATTTCACTCAAGGTTTAACTGTAACATCAGATTTGCAAATTATCTGGATAAAGTTTGTAAAGCTTTGAGTATTGCTGAGAAAAGACAAATTCTGTGAAGATACTTCATCTTGCATTCATCAGGACCATTCACAAGAATGCCAATTTAAGAGAAAAACCAATATTTATAAATTTGTACTGTCTGAAAGTGCCAATTAGATTCTGATTGGTAGAAGTGTTGCCTCTCCAATATTTCTACATTTCTATTACATTGGATGAAAGTGCTAATTGGTAGGGGAGGTGCCTCTTATACAATATAAATGTTGGGTTTCCCCTTAAGTTAAGATTTCTTGTGAATTGTCCTGGTGAATGCAAGATGAAAAGTTTTAACAAAATGTGTTCTTTTTTCAGTGATACTCAATCCATCTTTGTGGGCCAGTGCATTGAGTATAGGAGCTGGGAGATCATGTTGCAGCTGTGCAGGACATTGGTTAGGCCACTATCGGAATACTGTGTGCAATTCTGATCTCCCTGCGATCGGAAAGTTGTTGTGAAACCTGAAAAAGTTCAGAAAACATTTACAAGCATGCAGCCAGAGTTGGAAGTTTTGAGCTATAGGGAGAGGCTGAAGAGACTGGGGCCATTTTCCCTGGACCGTTGGAGGCTGAAAGGTGAACTTGTAGAAGTTTATAAAATCATGAGGGGCATGGATAGGGTAGGTAGACAAGGTACTTTCCCCAGGGTGATGGAGTCCAAAACTAGAGGGCACAGGTTTAAGGTGAGAGGGGAAAGATTTAAAAGGGACCTAAAGAGAAACTTTTTCACGTATAGGGTGGTGTGTGCATGGAATGAGTTGCCAGAGGAAGCGGTGGAGGCTGGTACGCTTACAACATTTAAAAGGCATCTAGAAGGGTTTAAAGGGATATGGGCCAAAAGCTGGCAAATGGGACTAGATTAATTTGGGATATCTGGTCGGCATTGATGAGTTGGGCTCAAGGGTTTGTTTCCATGCTGTGCAGCTCTATGACTCTATGACTCTGAGGTATCAAACAACTAAATAACCCGCCATTGAATACCAGGAAATTCTGACTGCTGGAAATGTGATGATTAGGCCTGAACTATTTTCTATAGGAGGAATGTCAATGCATGACTACGTATATAATAATGTCACGTTGGAACTGTTCATTGCTTCATTATTTTTTGGGCTGACTTTCTGCTTACGCCACATGTGAAGAACCAAAGGGTGCCTGCAGAGGGAGTAGTGTGGCCAAGTTTGCGATTCTGGGTCATTTTCAAAGTTCAGGTTCTCTCCCCAGAGCAAGCCTAACTTTGCAAAGGATCCACTGTAAGGATTGAAAATGGAAGCAGGGTTGCAGTTGCAAGCCTAGAAGTAAATTTTCAATTAGTGGTTCCATTCCGAAATGCAAATGGCAGTTGTTAAGAAACAACATAGAAAGATTACTGCAGGTTTGATTCTGGGACCATCATAAATACGTATTTGGAGAATTTGGCACAATGAAACAGTAGCAAAGATCTCAAAGTTTGCCGATAATACCAAATTCAGAGGCACCATAAATAGTAGCAAACAATGAGGACGGTAATGTAGTAATAACGTTAGACAACAAGTAATTCAGTCACAAATACAAAGTTGCTGGAAAAGCCCAGCAGGTCTGGCAGCATCTGTGAAGGAAAAAAACAGAATTAATGTTTCGGCTCCGGTGAACCTTCCTCACAACTCAGAACAGTCACCTTGTCTAATGTTCTGGAGACATGAGTTCAAGTTCTGCTCCAACAGCTGAAGAAATTTAAATTAAATTAACTTGTGACGATCTTAAACAAAAAGCTAATCTAATGAATACTTACAATGAAACCACCAGATTGTCATAAAAGTCCATCTAGTTCTCTAATGCCCTTTAAAGAAGGAAATCTGCAGTGCTTACAAATAAATAATCGACTCTTAACTGGCCCCTGGCATAGCATAGCAAAGCACCCGTTGTTAATGGCTCATAATTACTACACAGGGCAATTAAACAACAAGGACTGGTCATACCAGCAATGCTCATGTCCTGAGGATTGAGATTTTTTTAAAAACTGGGCTGATTAGAGAGTAATCTGGACCGAATGGAACAAAAAGTAGAAGATGGTGAATAAGCAGCAATAAGAATGGAAAGCTGTGATTGAGGTAGAGGATTTACAAAATATGCAGAAACTACCTGCAGGAAATGAAAGAGACTCACAGGTAAGACTTCTCACCTGGCCCATAGCAACATGTTACACTCTCATTTCCTGAGAGATATAAACTGCTGTGTACATACTGTTGCCAAGAGAACACCAATAATGAAATGAACAAAGATTCTAGCTAAAGACACCAGTCCTAAGTAAAGCTTCACAATGCACAGAAAAATTCTGGACACTGGGGAATAATTAATGGGAAACAAGGAAAAAGCAGATGAATTGAACTGGTATTTGGATCAGTCTTCACGATAGTGGATACAGGTAATACCTGAGAAGCAGTGACAAATCAGGAAAGAGCAGGGAGACGTGAACTCAGGAAAATCACAATCACCAGAGAAATGTTAGAGATTGTGTCCTTATGCATGGATTACAAAATTGTTAGTATGCAGGCTCAAAAGTAGGGACGTTACACTTCACTTATCCAGGGCAGTGGTAAGACTGTATCTGGGTAATGTGCACAGTTTTGGTCAACTTATTTAAGGAAAGATGTAAATGTGTTGGAGGCAATTCAAAGAAGGTTTACTAGACTAATACATGGATTGGGGCACAGAGATTGCCTTCCACAGAAAACTAGGATTGTATTCAATTGCATCAGTTTAGAAGGATAAGAGGTTCATGATTGAAACGTGTAACATCTTGAGGGGTTTTGAGAGAATAGATGTGGAGGGGATGTTCCTCCCGAGAGAATTTAGAACTAAGCGTCACTGTTTAAAAATTAAGGAGCATCCATTTAAAACAGAGATTAGGTGATTTTCATTTCCCCCCAGAATACGGTGAGTCTTTGGAACTCTTGCTGGAGAGGCAGTGGAAACAGCGTTTTTGAATATTTTTAGGGCAGAGGTGCATAGATACTTGTTAAGCAAGGGGTTGAAAGTTTACCAGGAGTAAGTGGGAGTGCAGATTTGAGATTACAATCAGATCAGCTGTGATCTTATTGAATAGTGGAGCAGGCTTTAAGGGTCAAGTGGCTTACTTCAGCTCCTAGTTTGCATGTTCATATATAATGGCAACAGCGTTGGCAGAGAGTTACAGGTATTCAGAGCTAAAAATCAGCCATCTTTTAATTTGTACTTTGGAGAAATTAACTCTGTTTTGTGTGTTTAAGCTTTCTAACAATTTCTCTGTTGAATTAGCTTTGAATACAGCATTCCCTGGATAAAGAATCACAGATGAGTTTTCAATGGGCCAGTGTGAAACATTGGTTTTGGGATGGCACTTACGTTAGTTTTGTCGATATCCATCCTGGACCTTCCTATGATAACCACGGCCAAAATTTCTCCACACCAGCAGCCACAGGCGGTAATTTGCTCAACCACTACGCGTTAGTTTTTTGGAACACAGATGCATTGTTTCACCAATCATACCATATTTTTCTGTTCCCTTCAGTTGCAGTCAGTTTCTTTCCACCAATGTCAAGCTCCCTACAATTTAAAATTAAATGTCAATATCCGGAATCCAACAAAGTCAAGGCAAGCATTATAATGAAGAGGAATCCAAAGATCAGTCAGGTTTCAAAGCTGTAACTTGTAGTGACCCAGATTTGTGAGACATCTCAGTGATGGAAACTACATTGAAAGCAGGTATAAATCTCACAGGAAAATATTCACTTCATTACAACACCTCTCTTGACCTCATATATTTTGTTTGTCTAATACCTACTCTATTTCTCATCCACTGACTACTTGCACAGCGAGCTAAGAGTTTAGCATTAGGGTTCCAGCTTCCACCATTGCAGTAGTCATATATCTCCATTACTTTGGAATCACCAGGGAACTCATTGCAATAAACGCCAAAAAGCTGGTGGGAGATTTAAGGAAGCCATATACAATGCATTTATCACAATTACTTAGAACATTTCCACAGACTCATTAATAACTTCAAACGCCAAATTCAAAGAGCACATACTAATTTTAGACCTCAGTCCAAATCACAGCGGAGGAAATAGTATACTTTCACCCCTCTTTCCTTGCTTTCTGACAAAGTTAGTGTCAAATGGTTTCGTAAAAATCTCAGTGTTTCATAATGAAACAGGTAAGAAGCCAATTTCAGAATTAATGTAAGCTGTTCCAGAGCAAAAACCTTCACTGAATGGATCACTTGGCACGTGTTCAAAACTTACATGAGATGAATTTCCCAAAAGACTCAAAAGAGTAGCTTATCAGAAAATAAACCACTAGATTTCAGTACGGCAGCCAAGTCTTCCACAAATCTGGTGGCTGAAACTGATGCACAAACATGTGTTACCAGGAAAATTCTAGCTAGCTATTACAACACATTGGTTAGTAATAAAATGGAACCACAGTGAAAGAATAATGATCAGATGTGGTAGTACAAATTAAGAAAAGTCTTGAACTGGCAACAGGAACAACAGACCATTTAATTCTTCGAGACTGATCTGCCATTCAATAATTGTTCTGCAACCTAACTCCATATAGCTGTTTTTTTCCCATTTTCCTTAATATCTTTGGCTAATAAAAGTCCATCAATCACAGTTTTAAAATTAACAATTCAGCAACAATTGCTTTTTGCAGAAGTGGGTACTGAATTTCTCCCACCCTTTGCATGAAAATATGGTTCCCAGTTTTACTCCGGAAAGTTCTGGCTCAAGTTTTTACTCTATGCCCTTTTGTCCTACACTTGTCAAATGTTACAACCAGTTTCTCTTAACACCCTACCTCTTCCACTTAATATCATAATAAAAAAAATCATCCCACAATTTTCTAAAATTCTCGGAATACAACTCTAGTTTTCTTATGATTTGAATGCATGTAAGAAAATGAGTGAAAGGATGATTCAATAAAAAGAACATTGGACAAAGAAACCAACCATCCCACCTCAATAATATTAATCCAAAGACTTTTCAATACTGTTACAGAGATGATTATGAGTGATAAAGGTGCTCAGAACTACGCTCTTGGAAGTTGCAATTACCAACTCCTGTTATCAAGACTAGAAGACCATTAACCTTCTCAGAGCACTGGCCAGCTATATATTAAGTTAGAATTGACACTGAACAACCTGGTCACCTCCCTCCACTATGTACTGCATAATCTTTGAACCCATTTTCTGTCAGCTCCGAAAGGAAACTCCCGTGTAAGCTTAATCTCCTGAAGTGGCTTTTCAATACTAGAATCCTCAATGCAATCTTCCCTGACATTTTTACAAGAAATTGCCTTGCTCTGCCAAAAGAAAGCATGTATTGTGATCTTTTTGAATGATTGCAAGTTTTTTTACCTGATATTTATGACCACTAAGTGGGAAAATTCCAGTGATAGATGTTTTCAATGCTTAGACCCTGCCCAAATTAAGTCAATCTCACTGGCCTCATAAATTTTGGCAGCTAGCTCTTCATGATGTTGAAGAGTTGATGAGTGGTTATCTACTGGACTCGTAATCCACAGGCCTGGACTACATGATCCAGTGACTAGTGAAACTTAAGCTCAATGAATCGATAAATTTGGAGTAAAAAGCTGGTCCCTATGATTGTGACCGTGAAACTACAAGATTGTTGTAGACACCTGTCTTATTTGCTCATGTGCTTTTTTGTAAGGAAATTTATCATCCTTACCCAGTCTGGTCAGCATGCAACTCCAGGCCTACTGCAATGGATGCCCTCTGAAATGGCCGAGCTAGCTACTCAGCTATATGAAACCACTACCAAAACATTGAATAAGGACAAAACTGGAAAGACAACTCAACGTTGACCTAGACACCATTAAAGTATACATTGCCTAACTGACCCTTCAAAGACCTTCTTATTGGTATCTGGGCCAAGTGCGACTATATATTTTACAGCATCTGAACAAGACATTTGCTCTTTTTGATGTTTAACACCAGCCTCTCCCTGCCAAATAAGTATGTAGAACAGCAGTCACTCTATGTTTGGACATGGGATTGATAGACTGCAGAATAAGTACAATCCTTTAAGATAGTTAATGAAGGTATAGAGTTCTATGGATTAATAGAGAAATCCCAACTTAAAAGAAGCAACATTGTGATAAAGGAAAGGCTAAAAATATTTACATTAGACAGTAGAAATATGGAAATATGTATAGGGTGGTACAATGAGAGATTAAAAGTGATAATCATGAGTGTGTAAAATGTCAGATGATACCCCCAGTACTCTTTCATCCCCTTGGTATTCAAAAATCTATCTACCTATTTAAAAGACATCTGGATGGGTACATGCACTGGAAGGGTTTAGAGTGATCTGGAGCAAATGCTAGCAATTGGGACTAGATTAATTTAGGATATCTGGTCTGCATGGACGAGTTGTACCAAAGGGTCTGTTTCCGTACTGTACAACTCTATAACGTTATGTTTTTTTTTTCTTTATTCATTAACGGGAGGAGGGCATCGCTGGCTAAGCAGCATGTATTGCCCATCCCTAATTGCCCGGAGGGCAGTTCAGAGTCAACTACATTACTGTGGGTCTGGAGTCATGTGTAGACCAAACCAGGTAAGGATGGCAGTTTCCTTCCCGAAAGGACATTAGTGAATCAGATAGGTTTTTATGACTATCAACAATGGCTTCATGGTCATCATTAGATTCTTAATTCCAGGTATTTATTGAATTCAAATTCCACCATTTGCCGTGATGGGATTTGAACCCCGATTCTATGATTCTATAACTGCTTTTGATGAAGGGAATTCCAAAGTCTCAAAATCCTCTGAGAGGTAAAAGTCCTTATCTCTATTTTAACTGGGTGATCTCTTCTTTTTAAACTATGATGCCTAGGTCTAGATTACCCCACAAAAGGAAACATCCTTTTGACATCCACATGGTCAGTCCTCTCAGGATTTAATATGCTTCAATAAAGTCACCCCTTACTCTTCTAAACTCCAGAGGATACAGGCCTAGCCCATCTAGCCTTTCTTCATGAGGGATTCTTCCAATCCCCATGTTAGTCTGGCAAACCGTCTCTGAACTATTTCCAACACATTAACATCCTTCTGTAGGTAAGGTGACCAGATACAGTCTCAATAGGAAATCTACCATCCTTGCCCAGCATAACCTCCCAATTCCCGTCGCAATAAATATAACATTGTATCAGCTTTCCTGTTGACTTGCCATACCTGCATATTGACCTTCTGTGATTCATGCTCTAGAACACAGATCTCTCTGCATCTCAGAGCTCTGCAACCTCTCACCGTTTAGGTAATATGCTTACTTTATATTCTTTCTGCCAAAATGGACAATTTCACACTTTCTGACCTTATACTCAAAAACATGCAGACAGTGAAATATTAGTTGGAGAGTATAGGAGATGCTTTTCATATGTTTTACACTAATATCGCTACTTGCTCGTACAGTCATTCAGATGTACAGCATGGAAACAGACCCTTTGGTCCAATTTGTCCATGCCAACCAGATATCCTAAATAAATCTGGTCCCATTTGCCAGCATTTGGCCAGATGCATTTTAAATGTTATTATTGTACCAGCCTCCACCACTTCCTCTGGCAGTTCATTCCACACAGCCACCACCCTCTACATGAAAAAGTTGACCCTTAGGTCCCTTTTAAATCATTCCCATCTCACCTTCAATCTATGCCCTCTAGTTTTGGACTCTCCCACCCCAGGGACAAGACCTTGTCTATTCATGCTATCCATGCCCCTCATGATTTTATAAACCCGTATAAGGTCACCCCTCAGCCTTTGACGTTCCAGGGAAAACAGCCCCAGCCTTTTCAGCCTCTCCCTCTCACTTCAAATATCTAGAAACTGCTCCTGCTATCCTTGGTGCTGAAATGTAACATGAGATTCGAACACATGGATAGCTCAAAGATCATGAAGCAGGGATAATAGGTACTGCAGATGCTGGATAATCCGAGATAACAAGGTGTGGAGCTGGATGAACACAGCAGGCCAAGCAGCATCATAGGAGCAGGAAAGCTTGACGTTTCGGGCCTAGACCCTTCATCAGAAATGGGGGAGGGGAAGGGTCTTCTATCCGCCTCCCCCTCTCTCCCTATTTATTTCAGAACCGTCTTCCCCTCCCCCATTTCTGTTGAAGGGTCTAGGCCCGAAACGTCAAGCTTTCCTGCTCCTATGATGCTGCTTGGCCTGCTGTGTTCATGAAGCAGGGATTTTTTTTATTGCATTTGCAACAGGTCATTTCAACATGAATGGAAAATAAGGTTATAGAAAGAAGTATTTACAATATTCATATGGTGTGAAGCCTGTGGTTCACATTGGTTTGAGGAATCCATTTTCTGTCTCCTTCCCTTGTGCCTTCCTTCTCCCAAAGCTACCCTTTTTCCAAAAAAGGGTCTGTTTGACAGCTCTGGCTCACTAACATCACCTGCTGCTGGAGGTCCCAGCCAGACTGCTTGAGATCTCCTGCTCAGCACCCACCCACCCCCTCCAACATCACCTTCTGCTGGAGGTTCTATTACATGCACTGTCCCCAAGGCTGTTTGATCTTTATCCTTAAGGAAGACTCTTCCACTCATGATATATTGTAGCACACCTTTATTGAGATTTGTATGTTGCAGGTTTGTAAATACAGCTGTCTGGCACATCTTTCTGTTTAAATTTTTTTTATGTCTAATGTCTTATCTTGATCTGTCTTGCTGATTTCATTCACAGTCATTGGTTGTATTATCATAATTTTCATATTATCATTAAACAACAACAAGTCAAAATCAAAGGATTGAGTTTCTGTTCAGTACCTCATCTTCCTGGAGCTGGATCTCTGAGTCCATTTTCTCTGTCCTGTAAAGCAGCAAATGACTGAAGAAAATGCTGTTACTACTGTTGCTCTCCCTGGTCCTTTGCTAGTGCTGTTATTGCCATTCTCAATCCACTACTGACTTCAAAGTTAAAGCTGCATAGGCTGCTCCCATACTGCATTGAAGGCAAACAACATGGAGGTATAGATCAAGGTGAGTGAGATGCAAGACAGGGGAATTGATTTCAATTGGACATCTCCTGCCAAACAATACTCAATACTGAGCATACTCTCAGAACATCACCCGGTCAGCCAGGCAACGCTATGTAAGTGTTAGAAATACGGGTCACTTTATAGGTCAAACAGAACAGCTTCAGAGTTGATTGAGAGCTGGTGATGCTCATTGGATTTGGCATTTAGCATGGAGTGTCTGCTTAATGGGCTCTGCACATAAATTGAGCAATTGGTGATATACTGGTGGTGGTGGTTAATAGGTGAAAGTTGCTGCGGATGATTTGATGGTGGAAAAAGCCATAAGGCCATAGACCATAAGATATAGGAGCAGAATTAGGCTATTTGGCCCATCAAGTCTGCTCCATTATTCGATCATTGCTGATGTGTTTCTCAACCCCATTCTTCTTCCTTCTAGCCGTAACCTTTGATCCCCTCACTATTCAAAAACCCACCTATGTCTTTCTTAAATACATTCAGTGACTTGGTCTCCTGTCTTCTGCGGCAATAAGTTCCACAGATTCACCACTCTCTAGCTCAAGAAATTCCTCCCCATCTCAGTTCTGAAAGGTCATGCCTTCATGTGGAGGCTGTACCGTCCGGTACAAGTCTCTCTTCCTAGCCTTCAAGTTGTGTGTGATAGCACTTCCAGATACATACAAAAAAAAAGCACATCGTTTCTACCAGTCTCCTCAAAGCTTTCAGAGGAACATGGCCACCACGGCGGCTGGGGAACATAATTTAATCCCGATCAATACCATCGTGATTTAGTTGCCTCCCTTGTCTTATCTTTGTTTTCTTTTATTTTTGCTGTCGTTATGTCCCTTCAGTGGTCAGTGTTTGTAGTGATTTGTTAACTAGTCTTTTGGCTAACTTGGTGGTAAAATAATAGCTGCGTTCTTCGCATGTTTGTCCATTTGATGGTGGGTTTGTTTTAAGAAAAGAGCTGGGTTCGTTTCCAGGGATGTTGGCTTCTGGACATGAAAAGGATCCAGAGGGAAAGGGGAAAAGTGATGTTTGTAATAAGCTATAGATTTACAATAAAATCCTAATAAAATCTTTATAAATCTCTGTAAATCTTTTGTGGCCTATTTCAACAAATGGATATTGATCTGTTAAACAGGCTACAGCCCTTCAGTTTCACTGCATACAGGTTTCAGTGAAAAAGCCCTCTCCTTTCTGTACGCACCTCGATGACCCTACCAAATAGTTTAGAGGCATGAGTTGAAACAGTGTTAAATCCAAATTTAATTACGTGTTTGCATGTTATAATGACTTTCGCAACAGCACACCATCTGCAAACCAGTTTTCATGTCCAGATCTAGGGGGATCACATTGTGCTTCTGATCCTATGTCACTTTTCAGGGATTTAACTCCATGTCGGTTTCTGAGGCTCCTTGTCCTTGGCAGTTGCAATTCTGCACGTAGCATGTTGATGACAAGTCCAGGTCTCTGTGTTACTAATCCAGTAATGTAATCACTCTGTTACTGTACCCTCAATGACACAGTCCATGCTATCTATGTTATTTGAAGAAGATGAACAGAGTTGCGCTGGTTTATAAGGAATAAAACAAGGAACAAAAAAAAAGTAATATTTTGAATTCCAGTATGCTGGTCATACTGGAGCTCTATTTTGACGTATTTAAGACAAAGTGGATTAGTATGTGTCATATGCAGCTTTGACTGGTTTTGGGCTACACTCAGCACCTATGCCTGGTGATTCCTCTGAGACATTCATTGATAGTAAAGGAAAGCTTCAACTTGGAATCCTTGGCACATTCGCTGGCCTCCAATCTCTGTGAAACGTGTGCAATGTGACACACTGCAAGAGTGTACATCAAAGTGCAATGGCAGTGTCTCATGTTATAAATTGCAACTCTCTGAAGGTGCAGGAGTTCTCAATTTAGATTTGTGCCATGCTTCTTGAAACTACAAAAAGTATATGTAAAAATGAGAAGTACTGTGTCCAGTTCTGGTCGCCCTGTTAAAAGAAGGACATTATTAAGCTAGAGAGGTTTCAGAAAAGATATACCAGGATGCTGCAAGGAATGGAAGGCTTGAGTTGTAAGGAGACCCTGGATAGGCTGGGAATTTTTCCATTGGAGCGTAGGAGGTTGAGAGGTGACTATATAGAGGTTTATAAAATCATGAGAGGCACAGATAGGGTGAATGGCAGGTATTGCTTCCCTAGGGTTGGGGATTTCAAGTTGAGGGGATATATTTTTAGGGTGAGAGGAGAAAAAAGTTAAAAAGATGAGGGACAATTTTTTTACAGAGAGTGGTTTGTATGTGGAATGAACTTCCAGAGGAAGTGGTGGATGTGGGGACAGTTGCAACATTTAAAAGACATTTGGATAAGTACATGAATAAGAAATGTTTGGAGGGATATGGGCCAAACACAGGAAGGTGGGGCTAGTTTAATTTGGGATTATGGTTGACATGGACTGGTTGGATTGAAGGGTCTGTTTCCGTGCTGTATGACTCGATGACTCTGAGTGTGTCTATTCTAACTTTCCTTCTGATACTCATGAGCTTCTACACTTACAGTCAGTCACAAAAGAGAAGTCTGAAAATTGTAAATTATGTACAGCTTATTGTGGAAGGCTTTGGCACAGTGGGCCAAATGTACTTCTTCTGCACCTTTGTAGGTTTTCAATTAAGGTTATGAAATGAGAATTTAATTGGAGATGCAATTCACTCTTAAGTAGAAGTTAGAGTCAGTTGTGCAGTGCACTTTATAAAGTAACATAGTAATGTTAAAGATTTATTATTTAACACAAATTATCACTACCATCCCTGTCACCCATCCTTAGGTGGTTGTTGCTTCACGTATGTGACTTCCTTCTTTTATAATTCGCAAGCCAAATGTGGTTCATAAATCACAATACTGAGGCTGCAGGGAGAAAATATATTTTATTTTTGTGTCTGTGTCTGGTTCAATAATTCAAAGCTTAACGTCTCCCCTTGGTTTAGTCTGGATTTTTAAATTTTGGGTGTTGATAGAGAAAGTAGGTGTTTTATTCTTTTTGTAACTAAATGATTTCTAGACTGATTGATGTGCTGTAAAAGAAGAATGAAAATGTATGTTCTGTTAGGTTTAGCATGTTAGGTTTAACCACACAGAAGCATATGTATGGGCTTTGATATGCAACTGTTGAAAGCACAACAGGAACTTTTTTGCTGTTTGGTAAACATGAATGGCTCTACATTTAAACGAAATTCTGGATTTCAGAATCAGATATATCATAGAAATATCATCACATTATAATGTTTACAAAAGGAAAAATCATTCATTGACTCTCGAATGCTTCTTGAGTTCTGGACTTACTTCTGTTGGAGAAATTGGGAAGGTAAATCTGGAAATGGTGCCCATACCATAATCTTTTAGCTGATGTCAAGTTACACTCAAACAATCTGACAAACTCATTACAATATAGTCAATTTAGAATAGGGAAAGAAAACACTGAAGCCATATAATGAAGGAACATTATAACCCTGAACATGCATATTTTTGAGTTGACCACACCACCCATGAACCCATTCATTTTATGTTTTAATGAAAGCAAGACAGAGTGGCAGGTAACCAATATGTGCCCAGCAAGTTGGTCTTTCGTGTAAATATTCTAACGATTTGATCTCTCTTCCAGCTTTAACACTGAATAGTCTGGTTAAAGAGAGGCAAGATCTGCTAAACTGATCTTTTTACAGCATTGTTTTGACCAAGACAAGCAGGAGTGCTTCTCCCCCAGTTTACCAAGAAAGATTCCTAAATGTAATTATCTCCTCCTCCCACCCCATCTCCCCATCCCTCCAAATCCAGAACTAAAGCTCCATCAAGTTCACCAACTCTTTCAACTTAATTCTGGCCACTAACATAAAAACATACATTCCTTGGAGTTAGCATTCTGTAAATATTTGAAATAAAACTCCACAGCACATAGGGGAACCTAGACTTTCCTGCTTAGAAATCTTAGCCCAGTAAAATAGTGGTGGCAAAGTGGCAACGTTGCTGGATGAATAATGCAGTGCAACTGGTGGAATTTAAATTCAATTAGTCTCACTGATGGTGACTATGAAACCATTGTGGATGGCCATGAAATCCCATCTGTTCAGCAATGCCTGGCATTAGGTTACTCACCCATTTTGAGGAAATAATCCTGGCCCTCACAGGAGAGAATCAAGACTGCTCCTGTGGGGATTCTGATACATCCATGTCCCACCAAGCAGACAATTAGCTCCTGTCCTTGTTCTGGTGGGAGAATCTATTCCAATAAACTCCAAAATCTAGGTCTGTTTCTGACTTTTCACACCTGCCTTTCATGATAATGTGCCTATCGGTCTAGGTGTCCTTATCTTGTCTGCTTCTCTACATGGCAATGACCCAGACTCATGTTTCAGGGTCCTCCTCTTGCTGGCTCCTCTAGTTGCTGTTGACCATCTATCTCAGGGACATCTTCTCACCCACTTCTCTAGGTGATGGTGTCTCCCAGTCTTGGGGTCCTCCTTATGCCTGCTCCTTTATAAAGGATACAAATGCCATTCCAGGAGAAGCTATAAATCAGAAAATGGAAAGGAGAAAATAACTCAGGAAAGTTACAGTCATCAGAGAAGTGGTACAAAGTAAATTGTTGGAGTTGTTGGTTGTGGGCAAATACTCTTGTATTGATGGACTTCATCCTTGGGTCTTAAAAGAAGGGCTACTGAGATAATTGGTTCTAATTTTCCAAAACTCCCCGATTTCAGGAAGGTGCCATTGAATTGGACAACAGCAAATTTTATTTAAAAATAGAGGAAAACAGAAAGCAGGAAAGTACGGGCCAGTTAGCCCAATATCTGTCATCAGGAAAATATTAGAACCTATTATTAAGTAGGTTATGGCAAAGCATGTAAATAATTTAAGGTAAGCAGATTGAGTCACTATGGTTGTATGAAAGTAAAATCATGTTTAACCAACCTATTGCAGTCTGTTGAGGAAACAACATATGCTGTGGATAAAGGGAAACCAGTGGATGTACTGTACGTAGGTTTCCAGAAGGCATTTGATAATATACCACATCAAAAGGTATTGCAGAAGGCAGAAGTTTATGGTATAGTGTGTGGCATATTGGCATGGAAAGAAGATTGTCTAGCTATCAGAAAGCAGAGCATATCTATAACAGAGTCTTTTTCAGATTGGCAAGGTGCAAAAAGTAGCCTTTTTGGACCAGAGCTGGTAACTCAACTGTTTACAATTTATATAAATGATTCAGATGAAGTGACCAATGTCACGGTTTCCAAATATTCTGATGACAAAAGGTAGGTAAAAGGTAAAGGTATATTGTGAAGCGATATGATGGTGTTTTAAAAATGTATAGATAGGTTAAGTGAGTGGACAAGGATATGGCAAACAAAGTATAATGTGGGAAAACGTGAAATTGTTCATTTTGGCAGGAAAAGTAAAAAAGAAGGATGTTATCTAAATGGTGAGTGACTCCAGAGCTCTGAAATGCACAGTAATCTGGGTAGCCTAGTGCATAGCTCACAAAAGGCTAATATGCAGGTACAGTAAGTGGTTAGGAAAGCTATATCACCATCTATTGCAGCATGAACTGAATACGTACGGAGGAAACTTATGCTTCAGTTATACAGGACTTTGGCAAGTCTACATCTGGATTACTTGTCTCCTTCTTTAAGGAAAGATGTAAATGTTTTGGAAGTAGTTCAGAGAAGGTTTTCCTGATTAATACCTGGAATGAGTAGGTTGTCTTATGAGAAAAGGTCGTGCGGGCTAGACTTGAATCTGCTGAAGGAGCTGGCAAGGTAGGCAGTGTTCAGGTTCCTGAGTCCAACCGCTCCAGGTGATCACATCCCCCCTTCTTTCCTTAGCCCTTTTATCCTCTTTCTTTTTGTTTTAGTTCATCTTCTTCCTGGCAGTGGCAGTGGAGGGGGTGACATTGTGGAGGGGAGAAGCCAGAGTGGGAATCTTGGTGAGGCTTGGTGGCACAGCCAGGGACTCCTGGCTGTGGTGGGCCTGGAGCGGAGACTCCAGACATTGGCACGGAGGCAACTAAAGCAGGGGTGGTATGGTATGCCAGGACTGGGGACTCCAGGCATTGGCGAGACATCGGCTTCAGCGGAACCAAGGACTCCCGGTTGTGGTGGACCCAGAGCAGGGACTCCAGGCATCGACATGGTGCTGGTGGTGGCACTTGGTTGTAGTAGGCCCGGCGATGGGGTGGGCCCAGCGAGAAATGGATGGTGCCTGAAAAGTGGCAATGTAGGTAGGTCCGACGCAGGTGGCAGCACAGGTGTCATTGTTCGGCTAGCTCAGGGCTCAGTACACATGTTGGAGGCAAACAAGAAAAGATGGTTTTTCTTTCAGCTTTGTCTTCTTTTTTATTCTTGAAGTACTTGAATGGAACCGTTTGTGGCGACAAAGCTGAAGCTTTTCACTGTATTTTACCGTGTTGTTCATTGTAGAGAATGAGTGATAATAAATCATCATTCATTCATCATTCAATTCATGAGTCGGAGGTGAATTGATTGAAATTGATTGATCTTGAAATGTATTGAGAGGATAGATCTGGAAAGGATAGTTCCTTTTGAAAGAGAATCCAGAACTCAGAATCACTGTTTAACAATAAGCAGTCACCTATTTAAAACGGAGATAAGGTTAAAAAAATTGCTTTCAAGGTGTTATGAATTTTGGAAATCTGTCCTTGAAATGATGATGGAAGCAGAACCTTTGCTCACTTTTAAAGCAGAGGTGGATAGATTCTTGGTAAGCAAGTGGGTAAAATGTTCTCAAGGTTGGCAGGAATATGGATTTGAAGTTGAAGTCAGATTAGCTGTAATCTTATTAAATATTAGAACATGCTTAGGGACTATGGCCTATTCCTAGACCATATGTTCACATGTTTGTATGTTAGTTTCAATTCACACTGGGACTTCTTTATTGATGTGTTCATGAGCTTGCCTCACACTGATCAGGTAACCACTTTGGTCACCCTAAGACAGTGTTTTTGCTTTCTAAAAACAATTTCATATTATGAAATGTCCCACATATTGACATCAGGAGATGAAAGTCAAAGGTTTAATCAACATATTTCAACTGTGGGAGATGTTGTTTGTTCTCTTCCAGACAACTAAAATGGATACAAGAGGTACATCCCAGGCAATTTGAGCCTAACAGTTCTATCTTGCTCTGTTGCCGCAAAGGTAATTTTAAGTGTTATTGTAGAGTCTATGAACCATAAAACACAGTCTCAAATATAAAAGTATGCGCAATATATTACATGGTTTTTATTATCAATAAAGTGAGCACCTTTGGATATTTTTTAAGGCAAGGAGGGAGAAAGTTAAACATTGTGAAAAGATTTGCCAGTTGTCTGGTACTATGGATTATCAGGTACTGTAAAGAAAACTTATCTGTGGCTTGGAAACTAAACCATTATCCAACTAGTTATTTGTGTTCTTTATAAGGTTTGGATCACAAACAATTTATCCTCAGCAAGCAGAATAACGTAGGAACAATATGTGTTTGATTTCATAAGTAATGCTGTACTCCTAAATATCGTGTTTGTGAAATCACACACTATTATATCCAGAATAAGGATTCGCTGAGATGTGGTCTTGCAGGGCAGAAGATAAATATCCAGGCAAAACCAAGAACATAACCAATATTACCCACTTTTGCATACAGCATCCATTGCTTCCACAATAGAGAAATCAACTGTTAACTTCCTCTCCATCATCAGGCACCCATGTTGGAGGTTCTTTGCCTGCAACTCCCTAAGGCAGCATTCAGGCATTCAGGCCTCTTTCTGTTGCCAGGACTGAGATTTCATCAGTCCCAGGAGCAAAGTAGATTGTAAACTCATGGAAAACCACAGAACAAGACAAAGAAAGACGTACTTTTGTTTATCAAAAATGCTATGTCTTGGCTCCAAATGTTTTGGCAACTCTGATCACTGAAAGAATCCACAGTATTTTGTAGTTCAGCAGTAGCAGTAGCTCTCACTCACTGGATGACTAATAGCCAGCTAGGCTGAAAAGAAAATGAAAGTCTACATTTCTTTTCTTTCTCTCACATCTGTCATAATTTCCAGACGAGGTTGCAGCATCCAGTCAGCGAGTAGCTGAACAAGTTATGGGTCATTGCCAGTTAAATGTATTTCCGTTTCCTACTCTCCTTCTCCTCCCCACAAAATTCAAACAAAAACTCTAATATATAATTAACAAAAATCAGACCACCCACAGACATATAGTCAGGCAGACTCAGGCAGAAAGCACTTAACTCTTGCTTCACTGAAGTCAGCATTGTCATGCTGACGCTGTCAGCAATAATATCGAAAACACCACATTTTCTCATTAAATGAACTCTTTCAAAATAGTCACACATCCAGTTTCTGAACTCTTTATATTCTCCAGGTTAATATGTTTAAATGGGTAGTGATGCTATTCTAGAAGTTATGAATTCATACTGAGGAATATCTTTCACATTTGAATCATTTGTTTTTCTCCCATGTGCATTGTATTAAATATATGTCTAGACACATTAAAATCATACAACAATATATGTATGTGGTGTCATTCACTTACGTTCAGAACTTGAGAAGCAAAATTCAAATCTCAAAAATTGTAAATTGAAAAATTGAAAGCCCCTTTCATTGTACAACACCTTTTATGTAATAAATATTGTCTGTTTTTAGCTCACTGACTGTGTCCCTTAATGGTTCCACACTACATATATCTTTATAACTTTCCATTCGACTTGTGTTAATAATTTTTCAAAATTTTTAAAATATATTTAAAACGTAGTGAGGAAAACCTCTCAACCATAATGTCAAATATATAGGTATTTTCTGCTAAGTTATTTTAACTTTGTTTTATAATGCATTGGAATTATAAATGACCTTCAGCAAAGTTAATGTTACCAGTGGCAGTCAACCTGCATTACGTCACCAAGTGGCATCTTTCATATACAATCTTTTATCTTTTTGCAGTGGTGAATGCCAGAGATCAAAGCATGGTGGCCTCAAACCATATTAACATTTTCCAACAATAATGCTCTGCAACAATGCTGGAAGCAACCAGGAGCAACACATTGGCATACTTTTCCTCTCTTGAGTCTCCATGGCACTAAGATCAAAGGTACTATCCTTAAGGCTGTCAACTAACTCAGGACAGACCAGCAACTGAACTAAGAGTCCCTTTTCTGTATATCTCAGTTCAAAATACATCACGACATCAGGTAGTCTTATCAAGAGACTTCTTCCTGTACAGACTCCATTCCATTCTTCCAGATTCTTCATCTCTGTCGCATCTGTTCTGATGACGCCACCTTCCACCAGGATAAATCCAACATGCCAACATGCATAAATTTCCAATCTAGACCTTCTGTAATAGTCCAGCAAAGCCCAAGGCACCACATTTTCTGCTGAGACACTTTACAGCCTTCCTGGCTCAACATTGAGTTCAATAACATCAGATCACAAACACAGTCATCCAATTTGATTCACCCAGTGACTTGTTGGAATGGGTTTTCTCTCAACAGATCAGACCTATTTTCTTCTACTCACACCTGTGATTAACACCTTTTACATCAACATCTCTCCTTTACAACCATTAGCACTCACTTTGTTCTTTGTTCTGGGCACCCTTACCACATGTTCCTCTTGCTCCTCTTCATTCTTTGTCAACACCATTAAAAACATCAATTACCAGTCCCTCTTCAATTCCAAAGAAGAAACATTGGATTTCAAACGTTAACTCTGTTTCTCTCTACACTGATGCTGCCAAAACTGCTGAGGTACTCCAATACTTACAACTTATATTCCATCTTTAAAAGTGCTAATATCAATCAAAAATATACTATTCCCTCATTTTGACAAATTCATCAATTTTATACAGTCATAGAATCATACAGCAGGTAAACAGACCATTCAGTCCAACTAATCCGTGCTGACCAAGTTTCCCAAACTAAACTCATCTCATTTGTCTGCCTTTGGCCCATATTCCTCTAAACTTTTCCTATTCAATGTACCTGACCAAATATCTTTTAACTGTACCTGCACCTATCACTTCCTCTGGCAGTTCATTCCACATATGAGCCACCCTTTGTGTGAAAAAGTTGCTCTGAGGTCCCTTTTAAACTTTCTCCCCTCATCTTAAAATAGTGCCCTCCAGTCTTGAACTCCGCCACGCTATGGAAAAGACATTTGCTATTCACCTTATCTATGCTCCTCATGATTTTAGAAACCTTTATAAGGTCTCCGCTCAACCCCTTACACTTCAGTGAAAAAAATCCCAGCCTATTCAGCCTCCCCTTATAATTCAAACCCTCCAGTGCCCATAACATTGTTGTAAATCTTCTCTGCACCCTTTTCAATTTAATAGTATTTTTCCTGTAGCAGGACAACTAGAACTGTACACAGCCTTAATTATATCTTAATAGCTAACCAAAACATAACACAGATTTCAATGACCTGTTTAGACATGACATGTCAGAACTGTTTTTCTTTTAAAAACAATATCTCCCTCCAAGATGCCAGGTAGTTATGATTTTTCAAATTTAGTGCCTAATTACTAAAATAACAATCCATGTTTTGCATTGGAACATTTGATCAAATTGCTGACGAGTTGAAATGGTAATAAGCTAGTCACTTTTGAGAAAAGCTAATTCTGTTGAGACATTACATAAAATGACCAATGCCTTTTCAATACTAAAGAAATTATTAATAAAGGAATGTAACATGCAAGTGTAAAGTTCTAGAACAATAAAATAAAAGATTGTAGGATTCGAAGCAAGTAAGAACATATAGAAAAATATACGGAAGTTACACCCTACTTTTTTAAATGATCCAGTCAATTCTCTCAATAAATCTGCAGGGCAATCACCTTAGGCAGTTGATATTTTAGTGAAAGCTTCTGATTAACTGATACAGAGTGTTAAATGCTTTAGGGGCAAATGCTGACAAATGCCAGGAACACTTAACAACTTTTTGACTTTCAAATCTCTGCTAATATAGCCACAGATATCCAAGGTCAATTATATTTGACATTCCCCGATAACGGCTATTTTCTGGTTCATCTAGAATTGCATCAAAGTTCATTAGGTTTTTTTCTATAGCTGTTTATACACTCCCCAAGGCTGAAGGAGGAGCTATGTGTTGTTGCTTACAAACTGATAAGTCTCCAGAGAATGGCTCTGGAAACTACCCATGAGACTATGGCACTGCAGGCAGGAAATTGCCCTGCCCAAACCTTGAAGTCCCCAAGTACTAACTTGCAACAGAAGGCTTCCCTGAGGGATGTCTGTCAAAATCAGTGCTGTTGCAATGTAATCAATGAGCTATATGTTGGCCTTTATTTGTTGCACTAAATGCAGGATTCCAAGGAGGATTACTGGATGGGTTAAAGGTGCATTGTTGCCCAGTTGGGAAATCATTTGGTAGGCTCAGTAACTCTACTCCTTCAGGTTGTTTGATCAAAATTTACCAGTTCGTCACATGCCATATCTACTCCCACTGGCATTGTGTCTAGGTGATCTGTGTTGTATTCCTTAAATAAACATTTGACAATACCAGATAAAGATTTACACCACACTTGCAGGTCATTCAAAATATTCATAATTTTTCAATGCTGCCTCATTAACATAAGACTTCTCTCTGTTCAGTATTGTCTAATTAAATGCTTACAGGATGAATTTCTCCTCCTGTAACTTCAACTTGTATCTGCATAGAGTTGACACAATACTATGTCTTGTCGCTCCTCAGGGTATTTTAGGCCTGGGTACAACTGAGACGAACTTAAAAGTCAAAAATGATCAAATCAGACTTCTTTGGTTCATTCCGTAAACACAATAAATATACCTAATCAAACTTAAGTGACAGTTTGTTGGTGAAGCTACGGCAGAAAAAGGAATTTTTTTTACGTTATCTGGTCATGAGACTTTCTGTGACACTTTCCCATCCTGGAAGTTTACAAAGAGGAGATTATTTCTGGTGGTCTTTTGGAAGAGGGAGGGTTGGCTGCAATGTCTCAGGGAGGAGTTCGAGTGAGACATTAGAATCAATTTTCTTGCGTGATGTGCTTAAATGATCAATCTAGGAAGGGTCTATGATCAGGTGTGATATCATAGAAATTAATATCTGTCTAATTCCCTTGGCAGTAAATGGAGAAACAGTCAATGCAAGTATATGCTTCTTCCCTTCTGGGCTACAGATCAATAATCTTCAAGGAGACAATATCCTATATCCATAAAATTCCCAAAACAAAGACAGATGTTAATCCTAAAAGACCCCTAAGTCTTCATATTAGTTAATTGGTTTTAATTCTTTTACTATTTTTTATTTGGAGTAAAATCTTCTTTTAACGATAATGATCAATTCATGATTGCCAAGAATGTGAATGTTTATATGACAACTTTCCCTGGTTGTGCCAATCAATTATAGTTATATTGTTACTAATGTGAAACAGGACTCCTCAGATGCTAGCAAACAACTAAAAGCAAATGAATGATTGTCTGATACCGAAGTAGCCATGAGATGAACATAACCAGAAGGTCCAAAAATTTAAGTACATTTGCAAGATCAAAATTCATCCTAATTCTGCTGATAACCTGTGTTTTATAATCAACTTAATGAAAGGACTTTCCTCAAAGATCAGGAAAGAACTGCAGCTGGATAATGAGTTTGCTGCTACTCAACGAGTTTCAGTGAATTGTTTGTAAAACTCAATGGGCCAGATTTTCTGAGGAGTAGCAATCTCAAACAGATTGCCACCCTGACTCTTTTCTTAAGAAAGCAAAGGATTCCTGCATTTCTGAGAGGAGATTCCATTCAGGGATCTCTCAGAAATACGGAGCTGGCATGTAATTGTCAGAAGAAGGCAAACCATGCAACCCTTTTCACGACAATCAGCTTCTGCACTCTGATATTTAACTGTCAAGCTGTAAGTACATAAAGTAAGTGTGATATCAAGGTTTCAGAGATAGTAGGAACTGCAGATGCTGGAGAATAGTGGCAGTGGGAATACTCCCAGTGGCAAACCATTTCAACTCCCCCTCCAATTCCTTAGACAACATGTCCATCCTGGGCCTCCTGCAGTGCCACAACGATGTCACCCGACAGTTGCAGGAACAGCATCTCATATTTCACTCGGGGATCCTGCAGCCCAATGGTATCAATGTGGACTTCACAAGCTTCAAGATCTCCCCTCCC
The DNA here is from genome assembly GCA_024137785.1 of Ginglymostoma cirratum. Taxonomy (NCBI): domain Eukaryota; kingdom Metazoa; phylum Chordata; class Chondrichthyes; order Orectolobiformes; family Ginglymostomatidae; genus Ginglymostoma; species Ginglymostoma cirratum. The sequence goes on along the minus strand of JAHRHZ010000038.1, from coordinate 10,099,974 downwards.
CCAACTGCATCCCAAAACCAGCCCAGCATGTCCCCGCCTCCCTAACCTGTCCTTCCTCTCACCTATCCCCTCCTCCCGCCTCAAGCCCCACTCCCATCTCCTACCTACTAGCCTCATCCCGCCCCCTTGACCTGTCCGTCCTCCCTGGACTGACCTATCCCCTCCTTAACTCCTCACCTACACTCACCTTTACTGGCTCCATCCCCGCCTCTTTGACCTATCTGTCTCCTCTCCACCTATCTTCTCTTTTATCCATCTTCTATTCACCTTCCCCTCTCTCCCTATTAATTTCAGAACACCCTTCTCCTCCCCCATTTCTGAAGAAGGGTCTAGGCCCGAAACGTCAGCTTTCCTGCTCCTCTGATGCTGCTTGGCCTACTGTGTTCATCCAGCTCTACACCTCGTTATCTATGATATCAAGGTGCTGGGATAGTTAGTGCCTGATGCATAGGAGAATGGGATGCCAGGTAGGTAGGTTACCAGCTGGGTAGGGTACCAGGTTAGCATAGGCAAAGGTGCAACTAGATGGGTGGGGAGTAAGCTGCCGACCAAGTTGTACGCTGGATGGGTAGGGTTCCAGGGTGCCAAATAGGTGTGGTGTTAGCCAGGTAATGTTCCAAATGAGGATGTTTAAATTGCAAGGGGTGGGGAATGCCAGTTGGTGTGCGGGGTAGGGTGCCAGGTGTAGGGTGCCAGATGAGTAGGGGGTACAGTGCCTGGTTAGTAGGGTGTCAGCTGGGTAGGGTGCCAGGTGTGTAGGATGCCAGATATAAGGTGGCAAGGTAACTGATGCAGCATTTTAGGTAAATCAGAATGGATGGGAGAAGTTGGCTACGGCAGGAGATTGTGGGAAGAGTCCAGTCCGGTCCAATTGATTGGAGATGTCATATTGGATCTATTGGCTAGTCTGATCCAGCAGGGCGTATGAGTTGTTTCAAATACAGTAATGTGTTTGGAAGTCAAATCCCAGGGTGCAGACTGTCAGGTCAAGGTCTGGGATGGGTGGAAGGTAAAGGATCTAAGGAAGGTATCGTGGACAATGTGTTAGGTAAGTATGGTGCCAGTTTAACAGTTACTTGAGAGTTAGACTGTGTCCTAGGTAGTCTAACATTCCTGAGTAACTATTTTACTTAATTCTGAATACTCCCAAGTTTCCAACTTTAGTGGAGACTTCCGTGGAGTTCAAGGTGTAGGAGAATTGCACAGCAATTCTTTTGGAAAGTGCTACAGTGGGAATTTGGCTGGGTCTCATGCACAAATCCTATCTGCACTGGAAAAAATAACAGTTTGGCCAGCAGAAAATTGAGGGCAATGTGTTTACAATGAAATGATATATATGCTATTAAAATATAATTTAAAGTTTACAATTTAGTGCTTTAATATTACATAGTGAATTGCATTGTGACTGGAAAATTGACTGATGATCAGTTAGTTATAATGATCATATAGTCTACTGGAAATTACACTTCAATGAATTTCATTTCATTGAATGTTTGTCCTCATGAAGAAACGGGACAATTTTGGGCACCAAGGGTCAGCAACAAGCCCACTAAGGATGGGCACAACAACAGTCAGATCCTTACCACACTTTGCTTGACTTTGTCAACAAACATTAGGTTGGTTGAAATCCAGTTTTGAAACAGGGTGAACTGCCTTGGCCAAAATTTATTCCTCAATTAATATCACTTAAAAAAATTATCCGGCCATAAAATATTGCTCCTTATGGAAACTTGCTATCTGCAATTTGCTTGACACATTTCCCACATCACGACAGCAACTAAATTTCAAAATATTTATTTGGCTATAAAGCACTTTGGAATATCCTGAGGTCATTAAAACAAATATAAATGTAAGCTTTTCTTTCTTCTTAATGCAACACTTTGAAGTGAAAATTGAATCACCCAGGCAAATTGGTAAAAGGCTAAGGTTGTAAATATTGGCACTTTATTGCCTCAGAACGGCATGTGCTATGTTTCTTCCATATTCCCCCCATTGTTCTTGCTGCACCCTGTTCTGGGAAGAGTGTTCATTTAGGCATGATGGACATGTACAGATACTATTGCAGTGGGTAGATTGTGGCATCAGACAGCCTCTCAGGGTAAGGTGAGGCTCATTTCTGCAGGTCTAGTGAATACCCTGTGCTAATCACCTGCAGCCAAACAACTTGAAGTGTTTTTGCGTTTCTGTTGATCTGGCAAACTTTGTGGAATTACTGTGGAGTCTACTTTTTAAAAAATTATTTTTAGGATGTGGGCATCGCTGGCTAGGCTGGCATTTATTGCCCATGCCTAGTTGCTCTGGAGGAGTTGGGAGTGAGCTGCCACTTTTAACAGTTGCAGTTCTTGGGGTGTAGGTCTCTCTTAGTAAGGGAGAGACAGGATTTGACCCATCAAAAGTTGAAAAGTTGCAATATAATTCCAAGTCAGGATGATGTACAGTTTGGAGGGGAACTTAGAGGTGGGTGGTGTTTCCATTTATCTGCCACCCTTGACGTTCTAGGTGGTAGAGATCATCGGTTGGATAGGTGTTGAGGAGGAGCGTTAAAGGGTTACTGCAGAGTGTCTTAAAGATGGCACACTTCTCATTCCAAGCCTGGATGTGGAACATGAGCTGATTTAGTGTCTGAGGAGTCACAAATGGTGCTGAGCTTATGCAATCATTAGCGAACATCCCTACTTCATCTCTAGCTAGGGCACATAGTTAGAGGGTAAGGGGACAGTCATTTAAGTCTCAGATGCAAAGTAATTTTTTCTCTCAGGGAGTAGTGAATGGCTGGAATTCTCTTCCAGAGAGAGTTGTGGAGGCTAGATCACTGAAAGTATTTAGAGAGGAGGTAGATAGAATTTTGCAATATTGGGGACCATGAGGAGCTGGCGTGAAAGATGAGTTGAGGCCTGGGGTATATCAGCTTTGATCTTATAGGTTAGCAAAGCAGGCTTGAGGGGCTGAAAGGCCTGCTTTTCCCCCTATTTCCAATGATCTTATTTTCACTTCTGACCTTATGATGGATGGTAAGTCATAGATGAAACTGCTGAGATAACAAGCATGGGGCTGGATGAACACAGCAGGTCAAGCAGCATCATAGGAGCAGGAAAA
>JAHRHZ010000038.1:9932793-10096478 GCA_024137785.1 Ginglymostoma cirratum | reverse complement strand
GGCCTCCTGCAATGCCACAGTCATGCCACCCGAAGGCTGCAGGAACAGCAAATCATATTCAGCCTGGGAACCTCAAGTTTTCCTGCTCCTATGATCCTGCTTGACCTGCTGTGTTCATCCAGCCCCAAGCTTGTTATCTCAGATTCTCCAGCATCTGCAGTACCTTTTATCTCTGATGAAACTGCTGAGAATGTTTTAACATAGCACACAACCCTGATGAACTCCTGCAGTGACGTCTTGGTACTGAGATGATTAACCTCTTACCACCATCTTTCTTAATGCTAGGTGTGACTCCCAACAGTAGGGAGTTTGCCCCTGATTCCCACTAATTCCAATTTTGCCATAACTAGTGAAATGCTGCCTTGATGTGAAGGTCAGCTAGGTTTGGACTAGTTGTGATCACTTGCTGAATTTGGAATGAAGCGTTGCTCACTTGATAGTGCGGTCAGAGACATTTTGTGACCTGTTTACATAAAGGCTGCTACATGTGATCGTTCATGTTGTTGCTGTCCCTCCAGCTGTGCAACCTGAAAGGCAAATAAGACTTCAGAAAGGGACTATCTTGAAGTAGGAGAAGGAGGGCTCTCCAAAATGGGCCTGATCACCAAACGTTTGCAGGGAGCATGTCTCCTTCTACCTCAGCCAGGTGCAATCCGTGAGGTATCTGCAATTCATCAGGGAAGTGGCCATAGATTAATTCTGAGCAGGGCAAGTAGGACACTGCCTATGCCTGTCAAAATCATCTTCACTCTCAACATCTTTCCAGCAGACATTGAAAGGCTTACCCAGGTTACCATTCATTGCTGAATCTAGAGGTGATAGTGATACTCTATGCCAGGAGAATATAGGTCACTGTTTGTTTCTTTAAGCACAGAGAAGCAGGGGGAGTGGACATATTACTTTTTCAGGGTAGCAGGATTCTCTATGATGCAGAGAGGTATCGATTGCGAACCCATCAATATGCAATCTCTGTATGTCAATGGGCAAATGTATTGGAATTATGAAGTCTTCCAGTCGATTATGGTACTGCATCTTCTTCCATTCCCACCGGATGTACGGGAACGACCTCAGGAGGAAAATAAGGAGGTTGCCTCCGGCGGAAAAATACCCAGCATGTCCAATCTTCCTCATAAGACACTCTGCTCATCCGAGGCATCAATCTAGTAAACCTCTTCTGAACACACCACCACCCCCAAAGCATTTACATCCTTCCTTAAAAAAAGAGACCCAAACTGCACAGAGGATTTGAGATGTGGTCTCACCAACGCCCTGGGAACTGAAGCATAATATCCTTACTTTTACGTTCAGTTCCTCTCATAAGAAAGAACAGCATCCCATTAGCCTTCCTGATGACCTGCTGCATTTGAGTAGAATTTTTTAGTGACTCATGCAGCAAACGTCTAATTCCCTTTGCATCAGCATTCTGCTGTCATTCTCCATCTACTATTTTGTCCAGGTCTAGTCCTAATGACAACAAGTGGAACCCATTCACCTGAAATTGGAGGAAACCAATTTTTAGGTCTAAAGTTTCTAAGCACTGCAACTGATTTCGTGCAGTATCACATGTTTTCAGAGAATGCAGACTAACAATATCATTGGTTATCTGTTCTTTGCAGACCACAGTCTTACTAAATATATAAGGCAGGCTTCAGGACCCCGCTGACTAGCTAAAATAGTGATTAGAAGCTCACACAGTGTGGATAACATTCATTCATTGTGATTTTCCCCGAATTGTGCAATTGTGGATGGACAGATAAAAAGTGGACATTGGCAGTTAAATGATCAATAGGAAGGCCTCCAATTTGGAAGCAAAAGCAGGATACCCTTACAAGTGAGAGATAGGACACCTCAAGATTGATGTGTCCTTTCTGCAACCCTTTTATGTCTTAAATGCTAAAAAGTCTTAGTAGCCAAACTAACTCATTGGAGCCTGGGGCTGTAGTTGAAACCAGCAGGAGGGAGGGCAGCAAAGCCTGCCTGAATGAATAGAATCCCTACAGTGTGGAAACAGGCCCTTCAGCCCAACAAGTCTACACTGAACATCAGTGCATCCCACCCAGACCCATTCCCCTATAACCTACCTAATCTACACATCCCTGAACACTATGGGCAATTTAGCATGACCAATCCACCTAGGCTACACATCTTTGCACTGTGGGAGGAAACCGGAGCACCCGGAGGAAACCCACGCAGACATGGGGAGAATGTGCAAACTCCACACAGACAGTCGCCCAAGGGTGGAATCAAACCCGGGTCCCTGGTGCTGTGAGGCAGCGGTGCTAAACACTGAGCCACCATGCCGCCCTAAAATCTGGAGCACCCGCCTGTCACTTGATGCCATAAGATTCCAGGCCCACCCATCCCTGTTGGATGCTAAAGATTTAGTCCATACAGTTCAGTGCCTGATGTTATGAACTAGAGGTCCTGTAGGGGCTGCTCCACAGTTGACATCAGTGTAGTTCTTTTCAAAGATATAAATGACATTTCACCACTGGGTGTCATCATATTCAAAGTATCCTTATTCCAAAGTATTATGGCTCCTGAGAAAATATCATTTTCTGTGAGTAAATTAGTTTCATGCAGATTACTCTGGTGAAAATCCTCACTAACGATTATGTACACTTTAAAACATGAAATTGGCATTCATTCATACATGAAATTCATTTAGAAATCCACCCTGAGAAATAAGAAAAAAACAATAATATGCAAATATACTTTTAAACTACAAACCGAAGAATGCAATTCCAAGCAGTTCAAAGAAATTTTGGAAAAGGTATGTCTTAACTGCTACAGCAGGACCTTATTTCTTATTTAATCTTTGCATTTTTCAGTAAACTCCTTACTCTTAAATTTTTATTTTCTTATGAGTGATTTCTTTTTCTTATACTTTCATTTGTATCTATCGATGACCTTAACTTGTCAGAAAGGACATCCTTGTGGCACCCAGTGACTCCTTTAACGGAAATTTAAATAAAATGCAATGAACAAATTGATTCACCAGGCTGATTCAAACCATGGACTCCACTGCCTCAATTATATGTTACCAGATTTGCTGGATCATCTGCCACACTAAGGTAGGGCATTTTCCCACAATGACAAAACATGTTGAAGGATAGTCAGCCACTTACATATTTGTAGAGATTGACTTGAGAATGGTTAGACTCATGAACAGCCAGGAATCAAATCTCATGCAACCTTTTCTCATTTAAAGAATAATGCCTAAATGCAGAAAGCATAATAAAAAGTGCCTCTTTTTCCAAGTTCATAATATTTAGATAAAGTCAGATCAATTCTTTCCCAGAGTGCTTTTGCCTGATGTTTCTCTGAATACATATTTTGTGAAACACATTAAACACAGCTTTAAATTCTTGCTAAACTAATTACAGTAATCAATCTTTCTGTTTGTGACTCAAAAACATAGAAAAAACAGATGTTTGCAAACACAAAAAGAAATAGCTATTGATGGCTCTGACATCAACACCCGGGTCTGCCTATGCCTTTCCCTTCTGTTATCAGGCTTTGATTTCTTCTCAACACAGTACAGAGTTTATATGTATGAGCATCACACAAACTAGGATAATAACAGAGGCACACACTGAGCAAATTGTATGTTAGCCACAGGGAACCCAGGGGAAAGGCAGCTGTCACGGCCTACAGCTTGGGTGGTCCATTCAGCTGTGTTTATGACCCCAGCCAATGAGATTCTGATGCTTGTGCTGAGGAACTGAATCTGGTTTAGAAGTGCTTCAGGCCATGATGGGAAGTCAAGCTGCAAATCTGGGATTTCTGGAGGCGTTCAGCTCACCCCCTGAGCTCAACATTTCAACTAAATTAGCCAATTTAAAGTGATTGAACTGCATACAAATACAACAAGTATGCCTTTTCTTACATAGTAGAGCGTAGATGCTGAGGTTTTAACCCTTTCAGTGAAGCAATACATTTGTCATTGCAATAAAATTAATTAAAAAGTCACCGAAACGACTTTACAGATACCCAGCGTGGGTGGAATGTGAGATGAGAGCCAGCAATATTTTTTATAAAGTCAGTCTGTCTTCTTGGCTATAAGGAGAATAGGTAGCTTTCCACAAAGTGGGATGAAAAAAATGCGTGGAGCCTTCTTGCCCATCAGACATTGAAGAAAGTGAAGGGAAAATAGACTGTAATTCACCCAGGCCCTGTGAGGATGCCTGATTTTCTTGCTGAGCAATGACACTCATAGTGCAGGAAGGGAGAAAAAAAACACAATGAAATAATTTGTAATTATTTGCCACTTTCTTCTGTGTAGAGAGGGCCAGAGGAACACACTACTGTATGCAATCCTAGCCACTGACAGAGCAAATACATTTTTTACATTGTCGCTGTAAACAGCATGCTCGTCTACAACTGCATTTATAAATGTACAGGTGATTCAGACCTATTCGGTAGACAGCTGGAGACAACCCAAAAGTCAAGTGACTATACTCATACAGCCCTTTATGAATATTTATGGTACATACTTCCGAGATGACCCCTCAAGCTCCTGTTGGAGGTAGGTGTGGCTCATATCCAACTTAAGAAGATATGTGAGCCCTACCAGCTTTGCATACAAGTCTTCTATTCAAGGCAGAGTGTATCTGTCTAAGCAGCAAGTTCTATTGACCATCAATGTGGAGGTTGTAAAGGACATTGATGTGGTCTCCCGGAATACTATGTGCAGTTCTGTTCGCCCAGTTATAGGAAGGATATTATCAAGCTGGAGAGGATTCAGACTAGATTTACCAGGATGTTGCTGGGTATGGGAGGTTTGAGTTATAAAGAAAGGCTGGATCGGTTGAGACTTTTTCACTGGAGTGTAGGAGGTTGAGTGGTGGCCTGATGAACTTATAAAGTAATGAGAGGTATAATTAGAGTTAATGTCTTTTCCATAGGATAGGGGATTTCAAGACTATGGCGCACATTTGTAAGATGAGTGGAGAGAGATGTAAAGAAAGCATGAGGCAAACATTTTACACACAGGGTGGTTTGCATGTGGAATGAATTTCCTGAAGAAGTGGTGGATCCGGGTACAATTACAACGTTTAAAAGACATTTCGATAGATACAGAAATAGGAAATAGGGATATGGGCCAGGACCAGGTAGGTGGGACTAATTCAGTTTGGGATTGTGTTCGCATGGACTAGTTGGACCAATGGGACTGTTTCCACGCTATATGACTCTATGACTCCTTGACTCTACAATTTATAATCCCCACAGAGACAGATCGAGTTATCAGGTTTTAAAACCAGGAGTACTGGCACGGCTCATTCAGTAAATTGCACGGAGCTTCTGATAACTGGTGATCTAGCGCAGAGGACTCCCATAGCAGCCTCTGGCCTGGCACAGCGGCCTCCCATAGCAGCCTCCTGGCTTGATGCAGCGGCCTCCTGTAGCGGCCACCTGTACCAGCCTCCCAGTGCAGCGCAGCACCCTCCTGGCAGGACATGGCCACCTACCGGCCTAGTGTGTGGTCTCCCCTGCTTTTGTAGCAGCCTCCCTGGTGTTCTCAGCCTGGTATGGCGGTCTAGAGTGATCTTCCTGCCTCATGATCCTCAAGGTGAAGCCTGGCGTGGTCTGGAGCCGGGGCCTGGAGGCTAGGTGCCAGCATAGTCTGGGTTGGAAGACCGTTGTTCTGAACTTTTATTTCTGCAATGCTGGACATTCTATTTCTCTATTTTCTAAGATCTTGTAACTAAAGGAGCTGTACCTAGGCACCTTTGTACCTAGGCACAGTAAGTGGCGACTGATAAACTTTTCATGCTACTCATTCAGCATATGTGACAATAAAGACTAATTCAATTCAATAAATGGTTAACCACAAGGACACCCTGCAGAAGAGTTGAAACTCTATATCTCGAAGTATCAGGAGTTGAGTATAGAAGATGGCGTTATCATGTGAGGAGCCCTGGGTGGTTGTCCCGCATCCAGACCAGAGACCATACTTCAAAAATTGCACAATAGCCACCCAGCAATTTCTAAAATAAAAACGCCTGCAAGAAGGATTGTTTGGTGGCCTGGCATAGTCACAGATTTTGAAGACTTGATCAAAAATTTACCAGAAAAACCAGAAGGCCCCTCCAGCAGCTTCATTGCACCATGGCAAAGGCTGGGAGACCCTAGTGCAAGTATATGCAGATTTTTCAGGGCCATTTACATGCTCTACGTTCTTAATTCTTATTGACGCCCATTCAAATTGGATCAACATGCACCGATTGCCCTTGACTATCTCTGATAACACCATAGTTAAACTCCACTAATCTTTTAGAACATGTGGTATACCTGAGGTCCTTGTAACAGACAGCGGGACCCCATTTACCAGCAGGGAGTTTTAGACCTTAGAGAAGACAAACAGGCTAAAGCACATATGCACGGACCCCTACTACCCATCCTCAAACAGTCTGGCTGAATGGTGGGTCCAGATATTCAAAAGTAGCATGAGAAAGTAAGCTGCAGATTCATTGAAAACAAAGCTTGAAAGTTTCCTCTTCAACTATGGGACAACACTGTATATGATAACAGGGGTAACCTGGTGGTACTATTGATGGGCCAACACCTTCAGACGAGACTTAACCTGATTTTCTCAAACTTTCCTGAGAACCATGAGACGGAGGCAGAGGCAGCGGAAGCTCAGTCACAGATCGCCAACGGGGACAAGCCCCCTGCAGTGGCTTTTCAGAGGTCGTAATCTATTTATTATACACTCCTTGACCAGATACAGAAAAGGTTCCAACCAGAAAACAACAGGAATGGATCCATGGGCAAAACGACATAAGAGGCCCCATTATCACAGGAGCGAGGGGAACACTCAGACTCAGAGGTGGAGGGACGTGATAATCATGGGGAATCACTAAGTAAACTCCATGTGAAGCTCATTGGGTATGAATTCCCTTGGGAGGGCCTGGCCAGCTGGAACGCATCACCTGAACGCTTAATAAAGCAGATCCAGGGATGGCTCTTCAGAGTTGTCTGTCCCAGGCTGGGACTGGCCTATATACGCCATGAGTAATAGCTCCATTTTGGTGTTCAACAATAAACAATGTTCCTTTTCAATCAAGCTTCCTGACATCTTACGATTATGAAGGGAATTAAACCTGCTTAAACCTATAACCATCGATTTCCCAGCTACAGAACATGGTTCTTTACCTGTCAGTAATTTGTTTTGTGACTGTGTTGAGTACATGAAGGAAGAATTCTTCAGTGAAACAAACAAGCTGGGAATGCTTTGATCAGTTATACTGAAGAGCCCCATCATGGCTATTTCAGTATAATTTCAATGCACTGTCAGCTGGTATTGCACATGGAGGTGGTAACCTCACCGGCAAGTCAGAAGTCAGGGGCCAGCCAACCTCCAACTGTCCTGGCAGCCACATCTCTCTCTTTACATTTTTTAATTAGTTGCCTGAGGTCATGGCTTCCAATCTTCTAAGGCAGCATGTCTTAACTCCAAGAGCAATCAGAGGGCCAGCAGCTCATGCAGGGTGAGTTTTTGCCAGGGGGTGGCTGTTGTTGCTGATGACTTTCAGGGACCAGAGGGTACCCAATCAGGAGTGATCTCCCTTCACCAACCCTACAGGGAGCCCACCAGATTTGACTGTGCTATGGTTGGCAAAGTTCCCCTTGCCATTTGCTGGTAGAATCCCAACAGCAACAGGAAAAATGGTCTTTAATTGGTCACGTAATGACCTCAATTGGCTTAAGAGCAGGCAGGCTGATAACCATCTACACCCTTGCAGCTAACTCTGGAGAAAGAACAGACCATGTAAAATAACAGTCCTTTTCTGAGAGCCTGCTCTTTGCTCAATAGGTAACTTCCAACTTTTTGGGAGGCACTTCTCTTGGCCAGCACTTCACCCACATTTCGCTGTACTTCCTGCTGCCAGCTTTCAGATGGGTATGGAAGCAACTTAGATAACATTACCTCTCTTATGCATGCAGCTAAACCCAAAGTGCACTTCACCATGTAGTAGGCTTGACGTTGCCATCCTCATTAAGTGTAGGAACCTATGTTGTGTTAAGTCTCGCAGGAACTGTGTAATATTCCTTTAAGGTACAAGCTCAATGCTTGACATCTTTGAATTTTTTGTGGAGGTAACAAGGATTGTTGACGAGAGAAATGCATTTGATGTGGTCTACATGGACTTTAGTAAGTTTTTTGATAACGTTCTCCAGGTGGACTGATCCAGAAAGTAAGACCCCATAGAAACCAAGGCAAAGTGGCATGTTGAATTCAAAATTGGCTGAGAGGCAGGAAACAGAGGCTAATGGTAGAGGGATGTTTCTGTAATTAAAAGTTGTTTTCCTATAGAGTTCCACAGGTCTCAGTACTGAGACTCTTGCTGTTTGTGATGCACATTAATTGTTTGGACTTAAATGAAGAGGATATGTTTGGCAGATGACATGAACATTGGCAATGTGGTAAATAGTGAGGAAAGTGGCCGTAAACTGCAGGAGGATATCAACGGACTGGTCAGGTGGGCAGAGCAGTGGGATGTGAAATTCAACCTGGAGAGGTGTGACTTAATGCACTTGGGGAGGGCTAATAAGGCTAGAGATTACACTATGGACCCTGGATAGTATTGAGGATCAGAGGGACCTTGGTGTATGTATTCACAGATTACTGAATGTAACACAGAACAAATGGGATACTTACCTTTATTAATTGAGGCATAGAATACAAGAGCAAGGAGGTTTATGCTGGAGGTGTATAAAGTACTGGTTAGACAACTACTAGAATATGTATACAATTCTGGTCACCACATTATAGGAAGGGTGTGCTTGCAATAGACTGCGTGCAAAGGAGATTTCTGAGGATACCGCCTGGGCTGCAGCATCTGAGCCATGAGGAAAGATTTGATGGGCTGGAATTGTTTACCGTGGAGCAGCAAGGGTGAAGAGGTGAATAACCTGATAGAGGTGAATAAGGTTATGAAAGACATAGGTTGGAAAGTAGATTTGAGGAGAAATGTTTTCACTCAAAGGGTCATGGGAGTCTGTAACTCACTGCCTGAAAGGGTGGTTGAGTCAAATAGTCTCCTAACATACTATAAGTGTATGCCCAGATCCAATGTCCCTCAACCTCTAACTAACAAGGTGTCCATACAGAGTACCAACATTGGAAGAACTGCATCCTAAGTTTTCCAGATGCCATTTGGATGATACTGTTCCTGATAGTAACAGTTTCAGATATTCGTAAATCAAGACCATTCCGACAGCACATGGAAAGGAGTTTTGACAATGTGTTTGACTGTGTGTACATAGCTAATGATATCGCAACCGTGGGTCAGATAAAGGTATGACCACAACCTTCACCTACTGATGGCAGCAGTGCAACATCATGGATTGGTGTTTAAAGATTTATTCAAGCGTAGCCTTATGGTGTTGAGACATTCTTTAGAATATTTACTTATTTCGGCCATTCAGAAATTAATTTGTAATTCAGCAGCAAGTCATTATCAATGAGAAGTAATATCAAAAACACTATACCAGGATATTGTGACCACATTATACTAATGACATTTGGGTATTTAAACACAAGAAGACTAGTATGTGAGATAACAAGGCGTGGGGCTGGATGAACACAGCAGGCCAAGCAGCATCTAGTATGTGAGCCAGTGTACTGGCTAAGGATTTATCAGTCTATCTAATAACCCAGAAGCAGAGACTCTGTATCAACACAATCTTCCTTTCACCCTTTGGACAAAAATGACAATGTATTTATTTATTGTACATGTAGAAAATTACATTCTTGTGACAGATTACTTGTCCAAATTTTCCATTGTTTGACTGCTTAAAACACAAGTGTAACTATTACTGAAGCAATAACTGCCAGTTTCATCTTATTCGCATACCAGAGTAGATAGCATCTGACAATGAATCGCAGTTCACCAGCAAAACTAATTCAAGAGCCATGCGCTAAGTGGGGAGTGACATCATCACCCCGCTATCCATTTTCAAACATCCAGCAGAACGGAAGGTATTTACTGTAAAAATCCATGCTTATCCAATGTTAATCAACAAAGTAAGATTTTGCATTGCATTATTACATCTTCATGCAACCAATGCAGAAGGGCTCACCATCCACAGCACGGCATATTCTTGGAAGGCAAGTACAAACAACCTTGCTGAGCAGTCTGATTACTCTAAGACTCAAGACATTCTTCTTCAATGCCAAAGGAGAATGAAAGAAACCAGTGAGCAGATCAAGAACTTCTACAACTGTGCAATGGACAGAGACTGTGAATCAGGAATCGAGTCACAAATACCTGAATACCAACAAAGGTTTCTAAGATATGAAATCAGCCCATGTCAAATGAAGTCAATTCTGATCATGGGTTGCAATATTACAAATGAACAGAAGCCAGTTCAGAACAATGTGTAACCAATACAATACACCAACCATGCACTTTGAGAGTGAAGAAGGAAGCTCTAAGAACGATTGTGCAATGATGTTGAGTGACAGCAGCCAACAGCAAGACAACCAGACTGTCAACCAAGAGGAGCTGAGAATAAAACATCTCCCTTCTGACAGGTGTACAATCACCAGATCACAATGAGCTGTCAAATCTCCAAAACATTATATCAGAATTTGAATTGATTAATCTCATGAACTCTGTTTTTACATGTCTGTATAATTGTTGATTTTCAACAAGCTCTTATGTTAAACCACGTCTATCTTTTTGAGATTTGTTTCCTTTGGAAAGAGGGGAATGTTGCGTTATGTTTCATAGCAGATTTGCAATTTATCTTTGAGGGACATGCTTAAGATGTGATCACTATATCACGGCATATGATATCGTACAGACCTTGCAGCCTCCATCTTACTGAGCTTTGCTGTCTTGTAGCTTGGCTTGGTAACAGAGGGGTGCTATAATATATGTGAATTACTTAGGTTGGACCATAAAACCGTAAGACACAGCAATAGAAATAAGTCATTTGACACATTGAGTCTGCTCTGCCATTCCGAGATATGGACGGTCCAATAATCCTCAACTCTCACTTTCCTGCTTTATCCCCATAATCTTTGATTCACTTACTGATTAAAAACCTATCTCAGCCTTGAATATACTTAATGACCCAGCCTTGAGAGATTTCTGCATTAAAGAATTCCACAAGTTCACTAACCGCTGAAAGAAAACATATCCTTCGCATCTGTATATTCATGATGGGAGATCTAGAAAGTTAAAGGGAAAGGACAAGGCAATATTTCAGGTTAGCATTCAGATAAGTAAAATGGAGTGCGACAAGAAGGAACAGGGTGTACACATATATATGTGCACCCGCAAATAAGGTCAGAATTGGGAAAAATTATAAAAGTACAGAATGCATGTAGAATTCATAACAACATGGATCAATTAATCACACAAATAAAAATAAGTAAGTACAATATGTCAGCCATTACAGAGAAATGGCTGCAAAGTGACTGCAGCTGGGTACTAAATATTCAAGGGTGATTGGCATTTAGAAAGTAGGAAGAAAGGAAAAGGAGGTGAACTAGCTCTGTTCATCAAGGATGAGATCAGTATTGTAGTGAAAAATTTACATGGTTTGGGTGGAACTAAGAAATAGCAACAGAAAAAAGGCATTGATGGAAGTATTTTATACGCATCTGACTGTAACTACACTGTAGAATAATGGATAAGTTAAGAAATGATGGAGGCTTGTAGGATAGATGCTTCAAAATTCAAGGAAAATTTTATTTTTCATATTAGTTGTACAATTTGTAACCAAATTGGCAAGAGTAACCTGGAGAATGAATTCATAAGGTATATTAGGGATAGTTTCTTTGAACAATGCGTTCTGGAACCAACCAGGGTACAGACTGTTTTAGAGCAGGTAACGCATGATGCAACTGTGTAATGAGTGACTAATGACTTTATAATAAAGAATCCTCTAGCTGACATTGATCATGACATGCTTAAATTTTACACATAGGTTGAAAGTGAGTAATATCAGTTTGAAACTAATATCCGAAACTTAATGGCATTACAGGTGGGTTTGGAAGAAGAGTTAGCTAAAGAAGAATGGGAAAATAGTTTAAAAGATAAGTTGAAAGAGAAGCAGGGCAGACATTTAAGGGGATATTTCATAACACTCAAAATATACTCCACTGAGAAAGAAAGACTGTGTAAGAAGGCAACAGGTTTAGATAGAGGATCTGGATCGGCGCAGGCTTGGAGGGCCGAAGGGCTGTTCCTGTGCTGTAATTTTCTTTGTTCTTTGTTCTTTGTTCTTTGTTCTATGGCCAACTAAGGAAGTGAAGGGCAGAATTAAGGTGGCCACTGACACTATTACTGTACAAGTCAGACATCAGAATGAAATAATCTTGGATCTTTATTTTTAAAATTTAACACACCAGTCTTTCACCGAAACATAGTTACACAAGGCTACAAATTTTGTTTTAACAATGAAACAGAAGTTTATTATCCAAAGGAAGTAGAAAATAAAACAAACTAATCTATCTGAATATAACACAATTTAAAAGATTTCAAAATACATGCTAAGACAAAATCCATCCACTCAACATAATCACTTCACAATTACTTAAAAACCAAAGAAATTTCCCTTTGCTATCAAATCTGTAGGTTTGTCTTAACTGCTTCTTCTCAGTTCCAATCTTGAGAGATGTGATGCTGTTACCTTGAATATTCATACAAATGAGAGCATTGTCTTTTAATAACATACAGAGTTCCAACCAAACACTCCTGTCTGAAAGTTTCACAACACAAACTACACTATTTCACTGATGTAACCTATTTCCTTAACTGTTCTGAACAGTCTCCTTTCCTAGCAGAGACGATACTTGCATTTTACTTCAGCCAGGTTTCCTTTAGCTGTATCCAATAGCTTTTGATATAAATTTTAAAAACTTGCTCATCTTAGATCTTGCTAAGCTAATGGCCTAATGTTTTTTTCAATCCGGCCATAATCCCAATGATATAAACAGGTGTTGCCTGCCTCTGAGAGACAACAGTATATACATAGACAAAGATACAGTAGAGATACTTAGAGCTCCATAAAACTCAATGAATTTATTAAGTACTTAAATAATACATGCTTTTAACTAGTGGGGATATCTCAACCATTGTCTTTCACTACCCTACATTATGAAACTAATCCTAAATTTTATTAGCCGGGAGAGTTGTCAGTTGGCCAGGCTGGAACTTTTCTCAATGTCTTCACCACCTACACTAACTGAGGTAGGGTGTGTCTTCCTGTTGAAATCGGGGTTTCCTGGGCTACTAATTATACAGTTCAGACCTGACAAGTTGGCATTCCGATTTGCTTATTTGGAGTTGCTCGTGAAACTTGTCCAATTCCAAATGGTTTTACCATACGTAGCTGGCAATTGTCGAATTCCTTTGGTTTTTGCAAATCGTTCACCATTTTATGGTCTCAACTGTAATTTAACCCCCAATTGGTCTTCACTGCAGCTGGAATGTCATTCTGTTCATTCTTCCCAACTGCAGCTTGAACCTTTGCATGGTAACCTATTTACCTTAGAAAACCACTTCCTACAATGTCTTCTATCCAGCTCGCAGTTAACTCATTCTAGTCCACTGTTAAATCTCATATTAATTCCTATATCTTCAGTGTTATCCAACACAAGCTTCCATTAACACTCCAGGAGGCACATGCCAGTTTAAAATCATGGTTCAAGAAAGACTAACCTGGTTAATTTTTAAACCCCTTAACAAAAATATACCAACACGCATATCCCACTAGTTGAAAATCTGAACTTTTAAAAAAAATAAAAATCACACATCTTTTATTACAACAATATCAAATTAAAAGAAAAGATGTATAATCCTGCAAAGATCATTTGCAAGATAAAAGACGGAGAACATTTTAGAAACCCGAAAAGGATTCCTGAAAAGAGAGCATCAGAAATTGGAGTAGAGAGAAAATTCGCAAAAAATATAAAAACAGATTGCAAAAGCTTCTCAAAGTATTGAAAAAGGAACAGAGTAGCAAAAGTGAACATTAGTACCTTGTAGGGTGAGACTGAAAAATTAATAACAGGAAACAAGGAACTTATAGAAAACTTGCATTTTGTAATAAAAAACAAAGAACTGTGGATGCTGGAAATCAGAAGTAAAAACAGGAATTGCTGGTAAAACTCAATACCTATGGAGAGAAAGTAAAATTAATATTTCAGGCCGAGTGAGCCTTCTTCAGAACTCCTGGAATTATAAGTATTTTGTAGACTTGTCTTCACTGCAGAAAAGCAAAGAAAAAAGGGGTTGGGAGATCTTAAAACAATCACAATCATTAGAAAGTGTTAGGAAAACAAATGGGATCAAAGACTGACAAGTTCCCTGGATCTGATGGCCTGCATCATTTGGTGACAAAAGAAATGGCTGCAGAGATTGTGGATGCATCAGTTACAATATTCCAAAATTCTCGAGCTTCTGGAAGGGCTCCATTGGATTGAAATATCACAAATGTAACACCGCAATTCAAGGAAGGAAGGATACAGAAAGCAGGAAACCAGGGTTAGTTTAACACGTGTCATTGGGAAAATTCTAATACTCTTTCTTAAAGAGATATTAGAAAGACATTCAGAAAATCCTAATACAATTATACAGAATCAACACAGTTTTCTGAAACTTGAATCATGTTTGACAAATTTATTAAAGGTTTTTGAGGATGTTAACAGACAGATTGCATCAAGAGAAACCAGGAGATGTAGATTAAGAGATACAACTAGAAATTACAAAAATAAATGAAAGACAAAACTTAAGGCATTGCATCTGAATGCAATAGCAATCAAAACAAAACAGATGAACTAATAGATAACACAGTGTGGAACTGGAGGAACACAGCAGGCCAGGCAGCATCAGAAGAGCAAGAAAGTTAATGTTTCGGGTTTTCTGAAGAAGGGTCCCGACCCTAAACATCAACTTTCCTACTCCTCTGATGCTGCCTGGCCTGCTGTGTTCCTCCAGCTCCACACTGTGTTATCTCTGACTCCAGTATTGGTAGTTCTTACTATCTCTGAGATGAACTAATAGTACAAATAGAGATAAATCACTATGATCTGGTGCCTGTAACTGGGATGTGGCTGTAGGCTGACCTAGATTGGGACATGAATATTGAAGGATATGTGGCATGTCGGAAGCTCAGGAAGCTAGAAAGGGTGGCAGAGTGGTTCTGTTAATGAAAGATGATCTTGGCCCAATAGAGAGGGATGACCTTAGTTCATGAAACCAGGATATAGAGGCAGTTTTTGTGGAGATGAGGAATGATAAGGGCAGGAAGTCACTTAAAGGAGTTGTACACAGGCCCCCTAAAAGAAACCATATAGTAACAGGGTATCAAGGAAGAAATAATGAAAACTCCTCAAAAGAAAACAGCAATTATTATGGGGGAATTTTGACCTACATATAGACTGGGAAAATCAGATGAGGAAAAGTAGTCGAGAGGAAGAATTCATTGAATGTTTCTGGGACAGTTTCTCAGACCAGCTTGTTATGGCACCAACCAGAGAGCAAACTGTACTAAACATAGTTTTGACCAATGAGATAGGATTAATTACTGATCTCATAATGAAAGAGAATCTGGATAACAGCAACCATAATATGATTGAATTTGACATGCAGTTTAAAGGAGAGAAGTGTGCGTCGCAGAAGACTTAAGGTCTGACAATATTCCCTCAGTCTTCAAGAAGGGAAACAGAAGGTGACTGCTACTGGGGCATAACTCTACTCTCAACTGCTGTCAAAACTCTTGCTAGAATACTCCTGGTCCATCTACTTCCATGTGCAGGAGCCATTTTGCCAGAATCCCATTGTGGCTTCAGAGTATCAAAAGTCACAATGGATCCAATACCAACTCTGAGGTTTCAGTGCAGGGAGACACAGTTGCTCATTCCTCCACTCTAACTGTTCAGATGCTCTTCTCTGACATCTTATCTTGTGGCCTCACTTCTACTTGGGCAAAGACAGTTTGAACCATTGGGACAGGGGGCAGCAGGTGGAGCTCTTCATGGAAGAGGGGTGCAAATGGTCAGCAATAAAATATATTGAAGAGAGACCCCACTTCCATTGCCCTCTTTTTCCATCTTCCTCCTTGATGCCAACTCCCAATTTGGCACTGAACTGAAACATTTTCCTGTACATCAGTGAGGTGCTGAATGGCTATGGTTCAGTTTTGATCAGTCCTACTGAAGGTGACATTCTGATGCGAAATGACAAGAAGTCAATTGCCTGCCATGCCTGATGCTGTGGTCACTCTTCCCATGAATGGAGTCATTAAGGCACTCAAGTCATGAGGGGTGTGGATAGTGTAAATAGACAAGATCGTTTCCCTGGGAAGGGGAGTCCAAAACTGGAGGGTATAAGTTTAGGGTGAGAGGGGAAAGATTTAAACAGGACCTAAGGGGCTACTTTTTCACGCAGAGGGTGGTGAGTGTATGGAATGAGCTGCTGGAGGAAGTAGTGGAGGCTGGTACAATTACAACATATAAAAAGCATCTGGATGGGTATATGAATAGGAAAGGTTTAGAGGGATATTGGGCCAAATGCTGACAAATGGGACTAGATTTCTTTAGGATGTCTGGTTGTCATGGACGAGTTGGACCAAAGGGACTGTTTCTGTGTTGTATACCTCTATGACTCTACAATCTATATTGAAGACCATTCTCTCTCTAATCATACGTATTGCAGCTGAAAAGGGTGACAGAAGTTGAAATATTTTCCGATGCTGCTGCAGAACTAGCAGTTTTATTGATAACCCTCAAGATTCAGCATCTACATCTAAGCAGATCTTGTAATGCCCTGCTCCCTCTGACAGGAACTTTTCACTGTTGACCCTGTCTCCACAACCTACTTTTGTTCAGTCATGAAGTGTAAGACACCAGATTAGAACCCTTACACCTGCCTTGCCTGTCTAACCATGGTATATTTTTCTGAATTGACAAACAGTATGCACAAATCCTGTGATTGTGCATCCATAGAGTGGGTGACCTCCATTCATCTTCCTTTTGTACCATCTCCTATGCATTGTTTGAAGGACCAAAGGGGATGAAAGAAGCCACTAAGTTGTCAAAATGGAGGTGGTCTTCTGAGCTCTCTCCTGAAAGGAGAGGAAGATGAGATCAATGAAAGTGAGAAATAAAATCCGTTAGAAGATGGAAGGACAACATTTGTGGAGGGTATTTTGTGAGAGAGAGGTGTGGCATTATATTAAGATTAGATTGATTGCTGGTGAAGGATGGTCAGTTAAGGATGTGAATAAGTAGATATGTCGGAGAGTGATGTGCGCATCAGTCAGTTAAGCTGATTTGAGGAGTGATCTGAGAGTAGACCTTGGAAGGCAGAGTAAAGAGGGGTTAAGGCAAAATGCTCATCTACATCTACTTGAATGAGCCATTCCAGTCACTGCCCTCTTCAATAGTAATTCATTGAACCTCTTCTGATACTATATCCAGGAATGTGGCAGCACAGTGACCTCTGACCATGCTTTCTGAGGCCGGTCTTTTCATCAGAATCTCCCTGCAGGTCCTTATAGGTAGCAGCATTGTCTTAACAGTGGCACTGTTGAAATGTGGTGCTGCCTGGTTACATTGTGACTCCAAAGCAGGTGTGGGTCAGAAAGATCTCTGCAACATTTCTACTTTGATCCTTACAGGTTCCCTTTAAGCAGCTGAGGCAAAATAGACTGATTCAGCTCGTAATCACACCTACATGCTTTAGTTGATCAAGATACCACGGCTGAACATAATATTGGATCCAAGTCTTTCTGGCCAACATTTGTTCATCTAGAGTTATTTGAGTGATTACATACTTAATCTTGCTACTCTTTGCCACAGAAACTTACTCCTTTATCATAAGTGATGTACAGAGAAATTTCACATGAATGCATTAAGTAATTATACACTTTTATAGTATCAATTCACGAAAAGGCCTCCTTTTCCTCCTTTATCTGCACAACTATATCTCAAAACACAGAGTCAGATTCCACATGTATGCTGATGACGCCCAGCTCTGCATCTCCAATGCTTCTTTTGCCCCTTCTCTGACTTGCAATGCAGCGTGTCTAAAATTCAAAATCAATAGAAACAACTTGCATTTAAATAGAGCCTTTAACATAGCACAAAGTTCCAAGGAAGTTTGCAGAGATAATATTAAACAGATTTTGCTGCAAAGTTACTTTGAGAAGATTGTCCAAACGCTTGGACCAAAATTAGATATTAAGCATCTAAAAGGAGTAGAAGAGATTAAGGGGATCTGTCGGCCTTGCCTGCCCTCTTTACACTTTACAGACACTGACTTTAGTGTACGTGCTACTAGGCTCCCCTAGAGAGTAGTACAAGTGAGCAGTTGTGGGTGGCAAAACTGCTTTAGGCAACGGATGTAGCTTATTTAGTCAGCAATTGAGAATTTGCCAAGTAATAGTTTTGCATGCTTCTAATTTTTCTCTGTCACTTTAGCAGACTTGGACATTTAAAAGGTCAAAGGCCAGGCTTTCTTACGTTTCTTCCCAGACTGTATCTAAAGCATGTAAACTATTATATTAGCTAGCACAGTAATTCATGTAATAGATCACTCAAGAGCATGACGATGTATCATTTATTAAAGTCGCACAGTCTCGGAACATGAGTGACCACTTTGCTCAGCAATGACCCCTTCTGGAATTATGAATTATTCCATTTTGCTTGTACTCATTTTTTTTAAAGTTAAATGTAAATTAAATTGAATTTAAAAAGAAAATATAACACAGTATGAACATTAACTTTGTATTGGTGTGTACTTTCTTTGCGACCCAATTTGATAGGGTGGTTTTACCACAACATAATTTATTACCACACATGCAGCAACATCCAGTTCTATTTTCTTACGGTCATATTAGAAGTGGCACCTTCTTTATGATAAAGTGTTTATCAAACTTATTTTAGCATTGCTGAAAAATACAATTTGCTGAAGTCATCAGGATAATCCACAAGAACACCAAGGGGAAAACCAACGTTTATACAGCATGAGAGGACAGTGCTGATTGGGAGAGGCATTGCCATGGAGAATGCATTCATTCATGCTGATTGACTTTCTGATTTTGTTTAAATTTTAAACCAGGCAGGTTGATTCTGATTGGTCAGTGCATTGCCCTGATAAATGAACCAGTGAATGGCTGTCACCTATTTTGTTGAATTGAAAAAGGTGCAATCCACATACTTATTTGTTCTGTATGCAAAGCACAGGGCCAAGTGTAGTAATACATGCTGTTTTCAGTACATGCAAGGGAATGACACCTAACCTCCTGAACCTTGCATATTTCTGATATGTAGATAATACGTTTGCTCTACTTGAATCTGCAGCAGCATTTGAAAATTTCCTTACATTCTTAGGCTCCATCCTGTGCTCAAATTCATATTTTAAATTGAATGGTCAAATGAGCTTCCTAGCTCTGAGGAAGGGTCACCGGACCTGAAACGTTAACTCTGTTTTCTCCTGCACAGATGCTGCCAGACCTGCTGAGCTTTTCCAGCAACTTTGTTTTTGAGCTCCCTATCCTTGATGTCCTGGTTGAAAAATTGGCCAGTGTTTCTTTCCTACTGTCTACTACAAACCTACCTTCACTGCTCACTATACACATTGAGATTCCTTCAGTTCTATTTGCTATAAGATTGGCCTCATCAGCAACCTCAGAAATATGGCCCAAGCTCTCTGCAAGATTGATGCTGAAACAGGACATCAAAGCTATCCTGCAGGATAATGGCTACCCTGATCAAATCACTCCCCACTGTCTTTCAGGTCGAGACCCGTCTTAAGAAAATACTGTTTCCTCACTGTCACTGTTCCTCACTGTTTATACACTCCCCACTGTCTATTGTGTAAACTCATGATAGGCCCTAAGGTGGTTACTCATCAGTCTGAAAAGTGCCCAAAGATAAGGTATCATCACAACATGTGCAACAGGTAAAGGTAGCTGTTTCATGTTGCTATTTCTGCAGTAGGGACACAAGTGGTATTTGCCACTAATAGGATGCTGCCATCAAGACAATCACACAAACTGAATAATGCAGTGTGTGAATTTCAATGTCATTGTGATGATGAGTACGTAGGCTGTGTGTCCTAAAGTCTGCGGCATCATATCATTTACAACAAGCAAGGTACTGACTAAACCCAGCCAAACAAGCAACACAGTGTCTCACATTAGATGTGATTCTGCACTTGGACGATGTTTTGCTGTACCATTCTGAATGTCTGAAGGATTACACTGATAACCAATTTAGAATTGTCAGACAGGGTCACAGCTCTGATGAAGAGTCATGTAGACTCGAAACGTAAGCTTGCTCTCTCTCCATGAATGCTCTCTGACTCACTGTGATCTCCAGTATTTGTTGTTTTCAGTACAGATTCCAGCATCTGCAGTAATTTGCTCCTGCTCTTACAGAATGGTGCACTGGCATATATTGGAAACTGAGTACATTAATCCATAGGACCCTACTGTAAGCAGACAGTAAGAACATGTACATGCAACACACCCTGTTGCAACTGAAAAAAAGTGACAGCAATTCTTTGGTTTACTTCTCAGGGCAATGCTCTGACCAATCAAAGTCAACAAACCTGGTTTAAAATTTAAACAATGCATGGCTGTTAACTATGAATTATTGTTAACAGGTGCATTCTCCATGGGAACACTCTACCAATCAGAATCTACTTGGCAATTAGTCAGCATTCTTCTCTTGTAAAGTAAAAATGTCAATTTTCCGAGAAATAGTAGGAACTGCAGATACTGGAGAATCTGAGAAAACAAGGCGTAGAGCTGGATGAACCCAGCAGGCCAAGCAGCATCAGAGGAGCAGGAAGGCTGACGTTTTGGGCCTAGACCCTTCTTCAGAAATGGGGGAGAGGAAGGGGGTTCTGAAATAAATAGGGAGAGAGGGGGAGGCAGATAGAAGATGGATAGAGGAGAGGATAGGTGGAGAGGAGACAGACAGGTCAAAGAGGCAGGGATGGAACCAGTAAAGGTGAGTGTAGGTGGGGAGGTAGGGAGGAGATAAGTCAGTCAAGGGAGGACAGACATGTCAAGGGGGCGGGATGAGGTTAGTAGGTAGGAAATGGGGGTGGGACTTGAGGTGGGAGCAGGGGATAGGTGGGAGGAAGGACAGGTTAGGGAGGCGGGGCCAAGCTGGGCTGGTTTTGGGATGCGGTTGGTGGAGGGGAGATTTTGAAGCTTGTGAAGTCCACATTGATACCATTGGGCTGCAGGGTTCCCAAGTGGAATATGAGGTGCTGTTCCTGCAACCTTCGGGTGGCATCATTGTGGCACTGCAGGAGGCCCAGGATGGACATGTTGTCTGAGGAATGGGAGGGGGAGTTGAAATGTTTCGCGACTGGGAGGTGCAGTTGTCTGTTGCGAACTGAGCACAGGTGTTCTGCAAAGTGGTCCCCAAGTCTCCGCTTGGTCTCCCCGATGTAGAGGAAGCCACAACGGGTACAGCGGATGCAGTATACCGCATTGGCAGATGTGCAGGTGAACATCTGCCTGATGTGGAAAGTCTTCTTAGGGCCTGGGATTGGAGTGAGGGAGGAGGTGTGGGGGCAGGTGTAGCACTTCCTGCGGTTGCAGGGAAAAGTGCCGGGTGTGGTGGGGCTGGAGGGGAGTGTGGAGCTGACAAGGGAGTCGCGGAGTGAGTGGTCCCTCCGGAAAGCAGATAAGGGTGGGGAGGGAAAAATGTCTTTGGTGGTGGGGTCGGATTGCAGATGGCGGAAGTGTCGGAGGATGATGTGTTGGATCCGGAGGTTGGTGGGGTGGTATGTGAGAACGAGGAGGATTCTTTTTTGGTTATTATTGCGGGGATGGGGTGTGAGGGATGAGTTGTGGGAAATGCGGGAGACACGGTCAAGGGCGTTCTCGACCACTGTGGGGGGGAAGTTGCGGTCCTTGAAGAATGAGGACATCTGAGATGTACGGGAGTGGAATGCCTCATCCTGGGAGCAGATGCGGCGGAGGCGATGGAGTTGGGAATAGGGGGTGGCATTTTTGGAGGAAGGTGGGTGGGAGTCAGTGGGCTTGAAGTGGACATCGGTTTCTAGGTGGTTACCCGAGATGGAGACAGAGACGTCCAGGAAGGAGAGAGAAATATTG
The DNA here is from genome assembly GCA_024137785.1 of Ginglymostoma cirratum. Lineage (NCBI taxonomy): Eukaryota > Metazoa > Chordata > Chondrichthyes > Orectolobiformes > Ginglymostomatidae > Ginglymostoma > Ginglymostoma cirratum. Next base: position 10,074,374 of record JAHRHZ010000038.1, on the reverse strand, counting down.
GAGATGGTCCAGGTGAACTTCAGGTTGGGGTGAAAGGTGTTGGTGAAGTGGATGAACTGTTCGAGCTCCTCGTGGGAGCACGAGGCGGCGCCGATACAGTCATCAATGTAACGGAGGAAGAGGTGGGGTTTAGGGCCAGTGTAGGTACGGAAGAGGTATTGTTCCACGTAACCTACAAAGAGGCAGGCATAGCTTGGGCCCACGCAGGTACCCATGGCCACCCCCTTTGTCTGTAGGAAGTGGGAGGAATTGAAAGAGAAGTTGTTGAGGGTGAGGACATTTTCGGCTAAGCGGATGAGGGTGTCGGTGGAGGGGGATTGGTCAATTCTGCGGGACAGGAAGAAGCGGAGAGCCTTTAGGCCATCTGCATGGGGAGTACAGGTGTATAGGGACTGGACGTCCATAGTAAAAATGAGGTGTTGGGGACCGGGGAATTGGAAGTTCTGGAGGAGGTGGAGGGCATGGGTGGTGTCACGGACATAGGTAGGGAGGTCCTGGACCAAGGGGGTGAAAATGGAGTCTCGGTAGGTGGAGATGAGTTACGGCTTCGCTAATAATGTTAATATTGGTTGGGATGCAATCAGTTATCTGTTAGTGACCATTACTTCTGGTTTTTGTTGTGGAATATACAGTACCAGGTGGAAATGGTGATTTTTTTTTGTTGTGTACAATAACGTCTGCCCAGCTACTTGTCCTCTGTTGCTTTACAAGTAGCCTTATCTCATCAAAATGTAGATGTGCTGGTATCCATTGGCAGTTACACAACAGATGTTACCTATTCAATTACTGACTGATTCAACAACTACAGTATGTCTTACTGTACAAAGCTGTCACTGCCTCACAATGATGTGTATGCCACAAAACTGTGATGTGTTACAACATTTATTTGTGTGTAATTAATAGATTTCCACACTACCAATTGAATGTTTAAGATGAGAATACTGGTGTGTGTAATTTTCTGTTCTACTCAAACCTGTGTTTCTTAATCCTGAAGAGATTGCAGGATTTAGCCCAATACAAAGATTCTACTTTGCCTGATTTTTACTGTCTTTCATATCTATTTATTGACTTAAGAATTGCAGTATAATAGGGACATAGAAATAAGATCATGTCATTTATTCCCTCAAGTTTATTCAACAATTCAGGGAAATCATGGCTCATCTACAATATAACTCTGCATACCTACCTTTCCCCATGACCCTTAATAGCTTGATGTAAACAAGGATCAGCCAATCTCAGTCTGAAAATTTACAACTGATCTCATATCAATTGCTATTTGTCAAAGAGAATTCCAAAATTCTACTAACCGTTGTGTGTAGAAATATTCCTAATTTTACTCCTGAAAGGACTGGCTCTAATTTATACACTGTGCCTCCATATCCTAGTTCTCCCAACCAGTATAAATGGTTTCCATCTACTGTATTTACTTTCTCATTAATGTCTTCAAAACTTTGAACAATTCGCTCTTAATCTTCTATATTCCAGGTAATCTGTCTTTGTCATCTATCAAGTAGAGTCCAATAACTATTCTAATAAATCAATACTGCATTTCCTCCAGGATCATATTTTTCCAAAGGTGGAGTACAAAACTCTTCACAGTAATCTAGATGTTCTTTAACCAGTGTTGTGTTTTGGCTGAAGGCCAACTAGGGATGGATTATAAATGATGGCCCAACCAGTGATGCCCACATCCTAATGATGAATTTTAAAAAAGTTCTACAAGACTCTTGGTTGGGACAACTATTCATTCAGCATAATCCTCACAATTCACACAAACTGAGCATCATCTGTACATTTAGAGATTTTGCACTCAACATCCAGCTCCAAATCATTTTTATAAACCAGAAAAAGCAAGGGTCCTTTATTTTTCGATGAATTGTATATCGTGCTAAAGATAGTAGAAGTCAAGTGACTGGCACCACTACTGACGTTTTGATGAATGGAAGGTCATTGTTGAAGACATTTTGGCAAAAGACATTTGTCTGAGGAATGTGGAAGGTGATGTCTCAGGGCTTCCATTTGAAACATATTATTAACTGATTTTGTTTTATAGAATTAATAATCATCAAACCTCAGTTACAACTGGGAGGACATTTGCTACAACCCGCAACATGATATTCATCGTGCCATGGGAATGGTGACAGGCAGTGAGCAGGCTGACAAGCACTCATTGAGAAACAAGAGCACCCAAGGGAAAAAGAACAGTTTAGCTTCCAGCCACTGATGAGTGACAGGGACAAATTCCAGAGTTCTAGACAAGGGCTGCAGCAACTTTACCTATGACAACATCAATCTCTGATCCTACCCACCATTACAACAGTATCAACAAATTCAGGAAAGTTGCTGAGGTCACAAAAAAAATGATCCACTTTGTCCAGCTTCAAGCCCAGGACTAGAAAATGGCCTAGAATTGATAAAAGATGATAACATTTTACGTGATACTGTGCACCATGAACTATCATTCTAAGTAGTTCCAATATTGGTTTAGCTGAGTGGTGTTCAGTTCAGACCCAGCACTGGATATAGTTTTGGTCAAACTAGTGAAAACATTGACAGTTTGGTTTCATGGCGAAGAGTGGTGAAGGGCTGCACTGCTATTCAGGGAAAGCATTGACTAAAATTCAGTTTAGTCCATGGTTCCATTATAGCATTTATGGAACCTCAGCAGTAAATTTGATTCATTGGCAACAATGAACTAAGTTCTCAAATTAAGAATTTCTGGAAAAGGGACAAGGGATCCAGGACAGATATCTCAATATGTAACAAGACCTGACACGATAATTCAGAGTTTTACCACTGTACTGGAAAGTCGTGCATGGACCATGAATAGATTGATCAATGTACAGAAAAATCTCTCTTACAATGCAATGATGACTGATGTCTGTAGCGCCTTTGAATTGTGCATACTCGAACAGACAAGGGAAAATCTGAGACAAATTCCTGCAGATGAGGTACCCCTGTGCATAACAAATGCACACTTGATTAACCTATCACAGCACAGGGAGCATGGCTTGACCAGCTGCCAGCTAAAGGGCCTAGCATGTGTTTGTGAGACTGATACGGAACATATTGTACATAATAATGTTAGTTGGTATTGTTATGGCAATCCCAGTTATGCCAGAGTCAACACCCATTAAAACATTGTAGAGAATAGAGAATGTAGGGGTTATTAGAGATTATAATGCAAGATATTGCAATATATTGCCATATGCAATGGAGAGGTTTACTAAGATGGTCCTTGATACGGAGGGATTGTGAGCTAAGGTTAAATAGGACGGGACTCCACTCATTAGAATTTAGAAGAACAGGAGGTGATCTCATTGAGACTTATAGATTCTTAATTGGCTTTACAGGATAAATGCTTAGAGGATATTTCCGCTTATGGTAGAATCTAGGACAAAGGGCATAGCCTCAGAATTAAAAGTCACCAATTTAAGACTGAGATGAGCAAGAATTTATTCTCTCAGAGGGTTGTGAGTCTTTGGAACTCCTTGCCACAGAGAACTGGGAGTGCAGAAATCTTGTGTATATTGACTGAGATAGCTAGATTCTTGCTTAGTAGGGGAATCAAAGGTTTTGGGGATAGGGCAGGACAGTGAAAGTGAGGATTCTTAGATCAGTCATGATGCTATTCAATGGCAGAGGGACGAAATGCCTACTCCTCTTCTGATTTATTGTGGTCTTGTAGATAGAAGGTAATATAGTAAACACTGGTTTTGCTATGTGAGGTGTAGCAGCCTCTTTGGTAGTATGTCCACATCATGATATGAGTCAGAAGAAGCAAAGTGTGGGCTTAATGCAGTAAACATATGTATACTTGAAGCAACTTAAATTGCATATCTGTGTACAGCGAGATATTGTACTACCATGTGGCAAAACAGTTGTCAATGTGGGAACAATCAATCCTGTTCTATAACTAGCCATGTAGTGTGTCCATACCCACAAGTAGTGGCTACACTGCAAAAGGTAGAACTGGTGATTATCTTCAGAAAAGTTAATATGCAGGTGAAGAAAGACATTAAGAAAAACCTGACACAATATGCAAACTAGTTCTCTTATGAAATTCCACTGTTGCTTGAGTGACTTTTGGTCTTCGAAGGTGAGGCTCAGAGAGTGCTTAAAACATGTTACGCACTGCAGGAGCATGTTAGGGCATTGTCTGACAAGGTCAAAGATATTATCACTTGGTCAGGGGATCTGTGGAATTTGGGATCAAATATACTGTGGATTAGGATAATCTGTCTTGGTTTTTTGCATAATTGGTATTGGTTTTATACTTAACATAGTTGGTTACTGAACCAGAAGGACACACGGGAGATGTCAATGAGAATGACATTTGAAGAATTTGCAACTGCTGATAACATAAATCAGAGAAACATCCAAATGTTGAGAATTCAAAGATCGGTAAAATACTTATGGCTGCTGGTGATCCAGGACACAGCCAGGACATTTAAGGACTTTAAACTACATCTTATTCATCTCTCCTTTCGTATTGGACACTATTCCCATTTCAACTTTGCACTTAGATAACAAGGTGTGGAGCTGGATGAACACAGCAGGCCAAGCAGCATCATAGGAGCAGGAAAGCTTGACGTTTCGGGCCTAGACCCTTCATCAGAAATGGGGGAGGGGGAAGAAGGTTCTGAAATAAATAGGGAGAGAGGGGGAGGCGGATAGAGGATGGATAGAGGAGAGGATAGGTGGAGAGAAGGCAGACAAGTCAAAGAGGTGGGGATGGAGACAATAAAGGTGAGTGTAGGTGGGGGGATAGGGAGGAGATAGATCAGTCCAGGGAGGATGGACAGATCAAGGAGGCGGGATGAGGTTAGTAGATAGGAGATGGGAGTGCGGCTTGAAGTGGGAGGAGGGGATAGGTGAGAGGAAGTACAGGTTAGGGAGGCGGAGACGAGCTGGGCTGGTTTTGGGATGCGGTAGGGGGAGGGGAGATTTTGAAGCTTGTAAAATCCACATTGATACCATTGGGCTGCAGGGTTCCCAGGCTGAAGATGATTTGCTGTTCCTGCAGCCTTCGGGTGGCATCATTGTGGCATTGCAGGAGGCCCAGGATGGACATGTCGTCTGAGGAATGGGAGGGGGAGTTGAAATGGTTCGCGACTGGGAGGTGCAGTTGTTTGTTGCGAACTGATTCGCAACAACGGAATTCTCCAGCATCTGCAGTTCCTATTATCTCTAATTCAACTTTGCACTTACATTTGTTTGTGTGTTTAATGTCACATTTTTATTATTTTTTTCAGGGTCAGCAGGTATTAAAATTCCTGCTTCCTTCGCTGAAGAGAACTTTGGCTCCTTAATGTTTCTTGTGAATCAGCTAACCACATTTGAATTGGAGTGTGGCTGTGTGATAAAAAAGATGAATAAATCTTTGTTACAGTCAATTGAGAAGCTTAAAAAGAGGGAAGATAACGCATCAGCAACTTGCCAACTCTCCTTCCAAACCTGCAACCTCTACAACCTCAAAAGACAAGGGCAGCAGATGCATGGAAATGCCAGCACAGTGTCTTCCCTTCCCATCTGCACATTATCCTGATTTAAAGCCAAATCACCATTCCTTCACCTGGCTGGTGTAGTATAAATTTAGGAAATTTACTGGGTGAAGATTAACTGTGAGCACCAACTCTCTTCATCATATTGCCATTACAAAAATTACCACATGACCCTATTCTTGCCTTTTTAATTGCCACATTGTTTCCAGTGATTTATCTTACTGAGGATGGCAACAATTTCAGAACCATTACAAAGAATTAGCCTGAAAACATTTTACATTTAATTCCCTCCCGCAATCTGTATTTCCCATAATTACACTTCACTTATTTTGGCATTCTGAAGATCTGATACCTTAGCCCTAATTCATTATAAATGGCCTGTAAACACTGGCTTTCTATGGGAGGGAATGTAGATCAGGCATGATAATAAAGTGACATGAACAGTTACTTAATTCAGTACCTCATTATTGTTCTCTGTGGGAATATAGTGTACTGGACTTCACTTATCACTTCCTGTTCTCTCTATAAAATAATTTTAATTCTAAGCCCTTCCTGAGAACATTACTTTAGCTCCCAATGAATTACATGTCATAATTCTTTCGCAAATCAGATTTAAACTAATTGTGCAAGGAGACCAGATTGAAACACTACACATGACGAACTAGGTGCAAAATTGAGAGGTAAATGGTGCTAAATTAAAGAATATTTTAGAAACAGGAGGGATCAGAAAAGGGAAAGATGCAAAGCAGTCTAACATGGGTTTGGAGTACATATTTAAAAATGTACGTGGCACCACATAGAATTGATATAGTGACAATAACTGAGGGCTGGTTCAAAGAAAGGAAGAATGAGAACAGTATTTCTGGCTAAAAGAAACATAGAAAAAACAAAAAAGGATGGAACGGCAGTATTGCTCAAATAAAGCACAGTGAAGGATAATGTAGTTGAGGGGACAAAGACAGATTGTATTTGTTTGGGATTAAGGGACAATAGAGAAATTTGTTGGTTATTATAGACTAAAAAATTATTAGCAGTGGGTAGAAAGACAAACCTACAGTCAGATTATGAAAAGAATCAGAAATGTCATAATGGGTAACTTAAATCATCCTCGCACGGATTGGGTTAATAACAAGGCAATGGCAGAAAGAATTACAGAAATATGCATGAAAGAACTTTCTTGTCGAGTCAAAGAGAAATGAAGCAATGCTAGATCTAATTCTGGCAAGTAAAGTGGGCCAAGTGAAGCATGTTCCAATACAGGAAACATTTGGGGCAGAATATCATAATATCATCAGGTTTAAAATAGCTATGGCAAATGATAAGGAACAACTAAACATGAAAATACTAAGCAGGAGGAGGACTAACCCAGTGCATTTAAAAAAAATCTGACCCATGCAGATTAGAATCAAAGATTGATAAGCAAATACTACTTGATCAATGGGAGCCCCTGAAAGAGAATATAGTTCAGACACAGGATAGCAGTTATCCTACCAGAAGGAAGACGAGGGCTTGAGTTCCTGGCGAACAAGGATACGGTGAGTAAAATGAGACAGTAACAGGAATTTGATGCAAAGTTTCATCTTCATAATACAAAACAGAATGAAGTTGATTATCAAATGTACAAAGGAAATCTGAACAAAATAAGCTAGAGAAGAGAAAGTTTGAGAATAGATTTGTGACTAACATAAAGTAGAGCACAAACGTATTTTGTAAATATATAAATAGTAAAAAGAGTGGTTAAAGGAGGGGTAAGGTAGTTCATGATCCAAAAAGGCAATAAGCTTGGGTACAGAAACAGAAGTTGCTGGAAGCTCAGCAGGTCTGACAACATCTGTGAAGAAAGAAATCAGAGTTAATGTTTCGAGTCCTGTGACGCTTCCTCAGAGCATATTTATTTGGGCAATAATCTTGGGCAGGCAGAGAGCATAGCTGAAGTACAATGATTGCATTACATTCATCTTCATTGGAATACAAAATATTGGAAAGTAGATGTAAAGGAGGCGGCAGTAATATTGGGCTGGATAACAATCAATAAATGGGAGATATTTCAAAGTTGTCAGTTCTCAAATTAGAAAAATCACCCAGATGGGATGCAGTCAAGGTTATGAAAGTATGGGTTGCATTGTGAGGCTTTTTTTGACAATTTTCTCTCCTTTTTAGATGTGGGAGGGTGACAGAGGGCTGGCAGATTGTGAATTTTTAGGGGAAAGGAATAAATTCTGCAATTAAAGGCCAGTCAGCCTAATGTGATGTAGGTGAGATGTTTAGTGGAAAATTTCAGGACAAAAATGATTTCCATTTGGAAAATATGGGTTAATCATTCAGATTCACCACAGATTTGTTAAAAGAAAATCGTGCTTGACTAATTTGTTGAGTTCCTTGTTGAGGTAAAAGAGGACTGATGGATGAAGTTAAATATCCTCCAACAAACCAGGGGCTGGTTTTGAGGTAAGGGATATTTAATTTGGCAAGAGTGTGACGGTTGGAAATGCCACCATCTTCTCACCCTCACTCAATGAAGTCTGGGATTGGCGATCTTATCAATGCAGACATTTTCTGATTGAGGGAAGTGAGGGATGGGGGTCTGCTGATGAGCCTTTGACTATCTCCTGACTGTCCCCCCTCCCAACAGCCAGCAACCTCTATCCTGTCCTCTTCATCTGTGGCCTGGGTTTCTTCATTGGTTCTTGGCCACTGGTAGATGTATTGCCATTAGCAGTTATCACTCCCATTAGTATTACTGCGCAGAGGTTTCCGAGCTCAAGGCATAGAACATAGGACAGTACAGCACAGGAACAAGCCCTTTTGCTCGCAATGATGTCATTATAAACTAATCTCATCTGCTTGCACAAGGTTTTTATGTCTCTATTCCCTGCCTGTCCATGTGCCTGTCTAAATGCATCTTAAACACTGCTATCGTCGTGGGATTGAAAGTGGACCCTGGCCTCTGGGCTTCTAAATTCCGCTGGAAAAATCCAATGCTGGATAGTTAAGCACTTGATTGGAACTTAAACCTGGTGAGCTTTCTCTAACAAATGTGCGGTAATGGTCTCACCCACTCTAGAAATGGTCCTCCTCATTATCAAAACTAAATTCTGCCCATTAAAGGTAGTATGTGGACTTTTCAGAAGATGTTTGGCAGACTACAACATAGCTGACTTGTTAGAGGAATTATAAGGGTGGTGGTGTATGAATAAAGTGGGTAAGGAACAGAAATCAGGGAACACTGATGAGCAAGAGATAGTAGGAACCGCAGATGCTGGACAATCTGAGATAACAAGGTGTAGAGCTGGATGAACACAGCAGGCCAAGCAGCATCAGAGGAGACGGAAGTCTGACGTTTCGGGTCTAGACCCTTCTTCAGAAATGGGCTTTGCAGTGGGGTTAAAACTGTTTCAGAGATAGTAGGAACTGCAGATGCTGGAGAATCTGAGATAACAAGGTGTAGAGCTGGATGAACATAGCAGGCCAAGCAGCATCAGAGGAGCAGGAAGTCTGACGTTTTGGGCCTAGACCCTTCTTCAGAAATTTCTGAATTTAATTAATAATTACCATGTAAATATAGCAACTTTATGTATTCCAATGGCAAACCAGGCAGCGAAGTGCAGTTTGTGCAAAGCAGCGCATTTCATACAGCATGGAAACAGACCCATTGGTCCAACTAGTCCACGCTGACCATGTTCCCAAACTAAATTAGTCTCACTTGCCTGGATTTGTCTCAGATCCCTCCAAACCTTTCCCACTAATGTACTTATTGAACTGTCTTTTAAATGTTGTTACTGTACCTGCATCCATTACTTGCTCTGGCAGTTCATTCCAAACATTGTAAAAATGTTGCTCCTTTTTAAAACTTTTTCCAATCACCTCAAAAATATGCCCCCTAGTTTTGAACTCCCCCACACAAGAAAACTATTCACCTCATCTATGCCCATGACTCAGACATCGACTTTTGGATTTCTGCATTTAACTGTGCATCTGATCTTGTCTGAAGTTGCAACCTGTCTGAAGTTGCTTAGATATGCACATTTAACGACAGTAAGAGACAGTGTTCTCACTGATATGGCCCCATATAATTTTTGGGGTGTTAAGATACTGAAAGAAAATTGCAGTGTAAGCACAAGAAACAGTAGCACTGCTGCAGGAATTAAGAAGTGTCCACAGCTTAAAGGACTAAGATTCACCATTACTGGTTTTCCATTTGTGAACAGGCCCGGAAGAGATTCTTTGCTGGCAGGGTGTGAAACAGAACAAGGAACCACTCTGTGTCCCTGTGGACTGTATAAGCCCAATACTGCTGAGAGGGGGGTTATAGCAAAACATTAGTGCCAACCCTATCACTGCATACACAGACATAAAACGTTTAATAAACATAATTAGCTACAATATTTCCAGCGTTTTCTGTCTTTCAATCAACACCTATAAAAGAGAGCAATTAGTCCAAACCATTCAGAAAAATCTTGAGATTCAGTGAAATGAACACAATGTGAATACAATAATTTTGAAAAAGTGGCCTTGTTCATGTCATTTATGTATTTTTTTAGACCAGTTGAGTTGTGGGGATGAGCTAGGGAGCAGGTGCTGTGTTCGCGCTGAGAAATCTCCCTCGGAACCTTGTTCTGGGGCCGCAGCAACTCCGTTTCCCTGCGGACACAAATTCACCCGAACACACGACATGGTGGACGTGAAGTGACAGCGCCTCATTCAAACTCGTACACCGTCTAACGATCTGCACTGGGCCCGCCAGATCGGTTCATCGCCTCTCGCCCCTTTCTCCGGCTGCTTTTCGACACCGACTGAGGCCCTGCCGTATTCCGGGAGCGGAACGAGGAGGTAAACAGGAGGGAGAGCCATGTGTGTGGGTTGTGTTTGTGGATTTAGGGGGAGGGGAGGGAAAGGAGCCGGTTGGACCTGGGGGTTCTGTAAGTTTGGGATGAGTAGAAACAGGGAACTGGGAAGTTTTGAGGTGATACTGAAGGGGCAGAGAGGAAGGAATCTTGGAAGGAAATGGGGTCGGGGTTAGGTGACATTGTAACCAAATGGGGAGAAGGGCAGATCCCTGGTTAAGACACGTTTGAGCATGGAATCCGCCCAACTACAATATATTCCAGAAAGTTAAAAACGCGTGTAAGGCGGGGATGGAGAAAACATCCACGGCTAAGCACGGAAGCTAAAGATTACATAATGACAAAAAAAAAGACTAAAGTATGCCATGTTGCAAAGGCCAGTGGCAGGCTGCAAGATTGGGAAACTTTAAAGATCAGTAAAAGGTTACTAAAAATGTAATAAAAAGAGCAAAGGGATGAACTATAGCTGAATTTGCAGATGACACTAATCTAGGTGGGAAAGTAAGTAGCAATCGAGAAGTAAAGGTGAAGAGCAAAAACAGATCAGGCTGGAAAAGCACAGCAGGTCTGACAACATCTGTGAAGACAAAATCAGAGTTAACATTTCGGGTCTGGTGACCCTTACTCGGAACTCTGAGAAAAGGTTTCTTCCACCCAGAGAGTGTTAGATACATAGAACATGCTGTCTGAGGGGGTGGTGGAGGTAGGTACTCTCACAGCATTTAAGAGACATCTGGTTGACTCTTTAAAATAGTATGGCACAATAGGCTACAGACTAAGTGCGGTCAAATGGTATTAGTGTAGTTTGGTGCTTATTGGTCGGCATAGACATGGTGGGGAAAAAAAACCTGTTTCACTGATGTATGACTCTATGACTAAATTTACAAATATATATGGAATAGTTTAGGTACATAGGCCAAAAACTGGCAGATTGAGTTTAATGTGGATAAGTATTCAATTATTGATTTTGGTTGTTAAGAGTGGAGCAGCAACTTATGATCTAAATTATCTTGTATAAATGAAAAAAAACTTAAGCATGCATTTCTGCAAGGGGACCTGGGTGTCCTTTGTGCATGAATCATAGAAAACAAGAATGCAGGTACAGCAGGTAATAAGAAAGGCAAATGAAATTTTGGAAATTCCAAAGGAATTCTCTATTCTAAAGGAATAGAGTATAAAAATAAGGAAGTGTTGTTGCAATTGTAAAGGAATCAATGATACTGGACTGTTGCTGCAATTGTACAAGGCATCAATGAGACTAGACCTGAGTAGTTTAGGCCTATACTCACTTGAGTCTAGGAGAATGGGAGAATATCTAATTGAGTTCACAGATCATAGAATCCCTCATGTGGAAACTGGCCCTTCAGCCCAACAAGTCCACACCGACCCTCGGAGGGTCCCACCCAGACTCATCCCCTTATAAGCCACCTAATCGACTTATCCCTGAACACTACGGGAAATTTAGCATGGCCAATCCACCTAGCCTGCACATCTTTGGACTGTGGGTGAAAACTGGAGCACCCGGATGGAACCCACACAGACACACGGAGAAGGTGCCAACTCCACACAGACAGTTGCCCAAGGATGGAATTGAACCTGGGTCCCTGGCACTGTGAGGCAGCAGTGCTAACCACTGAGCCACCGTGCCGTCCCAAATCTGCAACTTGAGGAAGCATAGTCGGCAGGATACAAACCTGTGTGGGGAAGCCCCAATGGATTTCCTAATCTGTTGTCTTAACCACTCAGCCACGACTACGGTGGCGTGTATTATAAAATGCTAAAGGGGATTAGCAAAGTAGACGCAAAGAGAATGTTTCCTTTTGCGGGGCAGTCTAGAATGAGAGGCCATAGTTTTAAAATAAGGTACCGCAGATTTAAAGCTTGAGAAATTACTTCTCTCAAAGGGTCGTGATCCTGTGGAATTCACTACCCCAGAGTGTGGTGGATGCTGGGATGTTGAATACATTTGAGGAAGAAATTGACAGGTTTTTAATTAGTAGTGGGTTGTAGAGTTATAGGGAACTGCCAGTAAAGTGAAGTTGAGGCCGAGATGAGGTTAGCCATGATCGTATTGAATGGTGGAGCAGGCTCAAGGGACTGAATTGCCTCCTCCTGCTGTTAGTTCTCTTGTTCTTAGGAATTGAGCTGAACCCCAGAGAAATGGAATTGAGCCTTGTGAGACAGCTGGTAATGTTAGCTGCTCACACCAGGTAGCTGAGGACACAGGAGAAATTTAATCAAAATAGTCTTGGGGGAATAATTATAAAGGGGGTCATTTGCAAATGATTGACGTTGCAGAGGTGGAAGTAAGCAGTTTTGGCAATGTCTAGGTTATGAGCTGTTTCAACCTGTTCCCAGAAGTTTGAAATAATTGCACTTTTGGGCAAAAGCTTTCGAGATGACATGGCGTGTGTTTCTCATATCTCATTACGTACCGCACACTGACACATTGGTCGCATACAGACTGTTGTGAGCGCTATGGCATTCTGGATATACATGTATGCATGCATATGCCAATATAGTTCCTTACTGTTACAAATATAACAAAACAATATGGGATTAATGTAGTCAATTATAGATCGAACAGGCTAACAAAATTTTGAAAGCCCTAATTAATTCGGAATGTATGGCTGATGAAGGGGTAGGTTATTGACTAGCGTTAAATACCTTCATGATGTCTTTGATAGTCATATTGTACCATTTCCATGTTGTCAAATTTTTCAACTTTAATGAGGCATAGAATGGGCACATGAATTGAATTTCTCAATTCAAAGTTGTGGGTAAAGCCATCAGTGCATTAACAGCTAATACATACATTAAATATATATTTTATAGAAAACCATACCATGGAGTTTCAAGCTGTGTTAATGGCAGCAGGTGGGGGCTCCCGCATGATGGATCTTACCTCCAATATTCCAAAGCCCCTCTTACTGGTTGGCAACAAACCATTGATATGGTACCCTCTAAATCTTATGGAAAGACTTGGGTTTGAAGGTAAGCACTGTTTTCTACACTTAAATGGATAACTATAAAGAATGGCAATCCATGTATAAATCCAAAAGAACTTACTTTTCTCTATCAGTATAATATTTGGAGTGCTTCTTTGGGCTCCTATCTGTTGATGTTTCAGTTGAACAGACCTATGAGTGAATGATGTCGAACACAGTGATTTGCTTGTTTCACATCTCCATTAAAAGTGATAAGTTGTGTTTGGAGAGTAAATGGTAAAATGGTTATCTAGATATTAACCTCTGACGAGGCTCTGCAGATGGAATGTTAACTTCTCAGTTTTCTTCATTGATGTTTCTACTAAGTAAACTAGCATTGAACATCATACGCAGTGCCTCGAAGAGAGGAGGGTGCTTGTTATGAAGCCCATAGCAAAAGCTTGCACATGAAGTCATTTAACTTGGGGAGACTGTTACGTTAGCCTGAACCATTTGATATTAGCAACGCGGAGTCTCTCCAATTCTTTCTGCTTACCATGGGCATGTTGAAAGGATGTAGCGGTTGATAGGCCATGTCATGCCCTGGAGTGAGACGCAAACCCAGAGACAAGGATGCTACCTACTGAGCCACAAGACCTCTCCCAGCTTTAAGTAGTATCCAAGCAGATGTACTTACTTTTTAGAGAGGCACAAGTGTTAAAGAGGTAAAAGATAAATTAGAACAAATGAAATATATTACATTACCTGTTTCCACTGTGTATTCTAATTTGTATAGTGCCAACTGGGAACAGAAATTTAAAATCATAAAGCACCTCCCTACTAAGTATTGAATGAACCTAAATCTGTTTTGTCTTCTAAGAACAAACGGAATCTTTTTGATTGTTGAAAATGTGTTTAATGTCAAGTAAGTTCAATATAATCACTCTTTACATCAATCCTTTTATGACTTTTTTAGCTATAGAATTTAATGCCATAATTACAGGCATTAACACCAATCTCTCCTCCTGGATTTCCTACTTTCGTCACTCTGAACTTTGTGGCACACCATTACAAAATGCATTCTGAAACTTTTCAACACTTCTGAAACTGCCCATTTTCTTCCTACTATTAATGAATTTTTCCAAATCAAGCTGTTTATTTCTCTTTCACCTGCAAACGTAACTATGAAACTATAACTACCAAACCTACTATCTCCAGTTATCAGATTCAGCTTTGCAAATCTGCTCATATCATGGCAGTACTGACTTACAGATATTAGATCTTATTAAAGAAAACATTTCTTAAGCTCTGGGTATGTTTTCAATTAAAGTTCTGATTCTTGTGTTTCCATGACTTGCCTTGAAGTATATTTCTCAATTTTTAGCCTCAACTTTCAGCGCCTGACATTGCTTATTGCCTGTCAAATAAGAGTAATACTGGGAGTTGTGGAATTATATGGCCTGAACATATCAATATATTACTCTGATCAGGGGCATTTGTTGGGGGATAACTTTTCTTCAGCTGTTTAAGACAATTACCTGAGTACTAAGTCCATGTGATCTTACAGGCTGACCTTAACTCATGAGATAACGCCTTAGGTGATTTCTATACATTGTGTTTTGAACTGTTCACAGATTTTTTTTAATAAAGTAAAGCTTGCGTTTATATTACACCTTTCACCAGATATCTTGAAGTGCTTCACAGCCAGTGAAGCATTATTTCTGAAGCGAAGCCACTTGTAGGAAACACAGCAGCTTATTTGCATTCAGTAAGCTCCAACAAATAGTAATATGCTGATGAGCCGATAATCTGTTTTTTGTGATCTTGATTGGTGATGAATACTGGCAAGTTGACCAGGGATAACTCCCTTGCTTCTCTTAAAAATAGAGCAGTGGGATCTTTATATTTTCCTGAGCAAGAGGTGGAACCTCTGTTTTAACATTTGATTGGAAGGATGGCTCATCTGGTGCTTTGTTCCCTTAATGATGCACTGGACTTTATATCTGTATAGTGCCTTTCATGATCACCAGATGTCTCAAAGTGCTTCGCAGCCCATGAAGTAGTTGTGAAGTGTAACTGCGATCATAATGTAGGAAATACCAAGCAAGTTGTGCATAGCAAGCTCCTACAAGTAGCAATACAGTAATGATCACATAATCTATCTGTACTTATTGAGGAATAAATATTGGCCAAAAAACCAAGGCTCAATTACCCTGCTGTTATTCGAAGTAATGCCTTTTACCTACACTTGACCAAGCATTTTAGTTTCAGTTTAAAGATGGTACCTTCAACAATATAGTATTTCCTCACTGCACTACAGTCAGACTTCATTTTGGTCTCATGCCCTGAAGTGGGACTCGAACACACAAACTGGTAGCCTACAGCCGAAAGTGCTATCAGCTGTACCATAGCTGACATTTATCAGCACGTTTGCGATCCAAATTCAAATAGCAATCAAAAGAAAGAAGCACAGATGAAGTTACATCTTACTCAAAATACAAATATATAAAATGACATTTGTAAATGACTTCTTTAAGCTAGAAGTTCATGATGACACAAGTTTTAACTTTCTTGTACACATGTTGCTTTTAAAGAAAATAAAGTTGGCATTGGTGGGAAAAGGGATACTGTCTTGTAAATCAGAAGTGTTGTACACAACAATAGAGTGCATAACGCTCAATTGATATGGAAAAGCTCTGTTAGATCTGGGGCTGTATTGTGCAGAATTTGCTGCCCATGGCAATTTAATCATGTTTGTTATTACACTGCAGTATTCTGAAAGTATTTATTATTTGTCCTTTCACTGGTTGTAATGTTTTACTAAGGTTGTTCTGAGAATGTAGATATGCTTCTGTATCAGTCACGTGCTATAAAGTCATGCATCTACATGACAGATACTTTCATTTCAAAACATGTTATGTCCAGAATTGCACTTTTTTGAAGTCAAAATGACCCTGATTAGGACAGAATTCGGAATTTGGTTAAACTTAATAAAGTCCATCCCTGTAGTAAAATATGCTGTCAGAGGACGATTTCCTAATTTCAGCAACATGAACCTGTAGGAAAGTTCTACGATATGGACTTGAGCACCAACTCCATGATGAAACTGCACATTTTTATACTGAGCTAATTTTCATCTATAGAATAATGGTGTGTCTTTGGTAATTGCATGCGGAACATCTTCAGTGTTGCCTATAGTGAGTCAGTACTTGAGTTGTTGTCATGGTCTATGGTGGAATGTTGTATCTGGGAGGGGTGCTCTTCATTGCAAGAAATTAGAAAGATATTTGAAATAAATCTCATGAGAGCCATTGTGTTTGACTGGTTTGACTGAATTGCTGGAAAGTATAATGCTTTTACTGCGTTTCCATTAAAAAAAAATTTATTGATAGCAAAACAGCTTCCTTTTTCCCTTTCACGATCCATTGTTTAAGGTGTGGGTTTTATAGCAATAGCTAAAATTTTAATAAACGTGCATCAAGAAAGACTAAACTTGCCTATTTAACTGTCTGCCACATAACTTAATATTCAAAATAGGTTCCACTTGATTGTGATCATTGCTTTTGGACTGAACTTGCTTCTAACTTTTTATTCATTCATGGGAAGTGGGCTACATTTCCCATCCCTAATTGTCCTTGAAGATGATGGTGACCCTGCTTATTTAAACAATATGCTTTATATAGTGTAATGTTCAGTGCTGTTACAGAGAGAATTCTAAGACTTCAACACAGTGACAGTGAAGGAAGAGTGAAATATCTCCAAGTTAGAATGATGTAATATTTGGAGGCAAATTGAATATGGTGGTATTGATGCATCTGCTGCCCTTGACCTTCTAGGTGGTGGTGCTTGGGGGTTTAGAAAGTGCTGTCAAAGCCACTTTGGACGTATTGCAGCACTACATGTTCTTGATGGTACACACTGCCAGTGTGTCATTGGTGGAGGGAGTGAATTTTGAAGCTGGTAAATTAGGTGTTCATTCAGTAAACTGCTTTTTCTTGAATGTCAAGCTTCTTCTGTGTTGTTTCGGCACATGGACAGTATTTCATTACACTTCTAACTCGTGCCTTGTAGATTTGTTTATAGGACCACAGAATCCTTAGCTTCTGACCTCCTTTTGTAGCACAACTTGTATTCTGCTGGACCAATTTAGGTTCTGGTCAACGGTAACCCCTAAGATGTTGAAAGTGGGCAATTCAGACATAGTACTGCCATTGGATGGAAAGGGGAAATGTTTAGACTTATTGGATATGCTCACCACCGACACTTGTATGTAGCAAACGTAATTGGAGCTCCAGCCAGTGGGGGAGCAGTTTGTAGACAGCGATCATAACTCCGTTCGATTCAAGATCATAATGGACAAGGACAGGATGGACAAAAAATCAAAGTTTTGAACTCGGGGTAGGCTTATTTTAAATAAGATCAGAATTGATTTGGCCATACTGGATTGGGGGCAGATACTTTGAGGTAAATTTGTGTCAGAGCAATGGGGCATATTCGAGAAGGAAATAGCAGAGTACAGGGCCAACATATTCCAATAACAAAACAGGGTAGGACCAACAAAATGTAGATTAGGCTGCAGCTAGAGTGTTATGTGCAGTTGTGGTATTCACATGATATGATGGAATAGATTTCACCAGATGAGGGTTCAGAGGAGATTTACCAGGATGTTGCCTGGCCTGGAGGTTTTAGCTGTGAGGAGAGATTTGGACGGACTGGGATTGTTTTCCTTCCAGCAGAGGAGACTGAGGGGGGGATGTGTGGCTTGGCAACAGCACAACTGATGGAGCTAGTTTGATCCTAAAGGACATAGCTGCTCGACTGTGTCTACAGCAGGTGATGATGGAACCAACAAGAGGGAAAAGCATATTTGACTTAACCCTTATTAATCTGCCAGCTGCAGATACATCTGTCCATGACAGTATTGGTAAGAGTGGCTACCGCAAGTAATTGTGGAGACAAAGTCCTGCCTTCATGTTCTATGACTGTGCTAAATAACAAACTTCAAGCAGAGCTAGCACCTCAAAACCGGGGCGCTGTGACCATCAACAGCAGCAGAATTGTACTCCAGCACAATCTGCAACCTCACGGCCCAGCATATCCCCCATGCAAACATTACTATCAAGTCAGGGGATCAATCTGGTTCAATGGGCATGCCAGGAGCAGCACCAGGCATACCTAAAAATGAGAAGTCAACCTGACGAAACTACCCATCAGGACTACTTGCATGCCAGACAGCATAAGCAGCAAGTGATAGACAGAGCTAAGCAATCCTACAGCCAAATCAAAGCTCTGCACTTCTGCCACGTTCTGTTGTGAATGGTGGTGGACAATTAAACATCTCATTGGAGGAGGAAGACGATCCACAAATATCCTCATCCTCAGTAATGGAAGACCCCAACGCAGCAGTGCAAATCATAAGGCTGAAGCATTTGCAGCAATAGTTAATGAGAAGTGCCAAGTGGATGACCTATTGTGGCCTCCTTCAGCGGTCCCCAGCATTAAAGATACCAGTCTTCAGCCAATTCAATTCCCTCCATGTAATGTCATGAAATGGTTGGAGGCACTGGATACTGCAAAAGCTTTGGGTCTTGCCAACAGTACTAAAGACTTGACCTCCAAAACTTGTAGCTCCCCCAGCCAAGCTCATCCAGTGCTCTTAGAACACTGGCACCTACCTGACAGTGGATAATTGCTCAGTTATGTCCTGTACATAAAAAGCAGGGCATTTATTTCAGAACCCTCTTCCCCTCCCCCATTTCTGATGAAGGGTTTAGGCCCGAAACGTCAAGTTTTCCTGCTCCTATGATGCTGCTTGACCTGCTGTGTTCATCCAGCCCCATGCTTGTTATCTCAAATTCAACCCAACCAATTACTGCCCCATCAGTCTACTCTTGATCATCAGTAAAGTGTGGAAGGTGTACTCAACTGTGCTATCAAGCAGCACCTGCACAGCAGTAACTTGCTCAACGATGCCCAGTTTCGGTTCCGCAAAGGCCACTCAGCTTCTGACCTCATTACAACCTTGGTTCAAACACAGCTGAATTCCAGAGGTGATGAGAGAGTGACAGCCCTCGTCATTAAGCCTGCATTCAACTGAGTGTGGCATCAAGGAGCCCGAGCAAAACTGGAACCAAATGGGTATCAGGGACAAATTCTCCACTGCTTGGAGTCATACCTTGCACATAGGAAGATAGTCATGATTGTTGGAGGTCAATCATCTCAACTCGAGGACATCTCTGCAAGAGTTCCTCAGGGTGGTATCCTAGGTCCAACCATCTTCAGCTGCTTAATCATCATGCTTCCCTCCATCATAAGTTCAGAAGTGGGAATGTTTACTGATGATTGCATAATATTCAGAACCATTTGGGAATCCTCTGATCCTGAAGCAGTCAATGTTCAAAGCAACAAGACCTGGACAATATCCAGGCTTTGCTGACAACTGGCAAGTAACATTTGCACCACACAAATGTCAGGCTATGACCATCACCAATAAAAGACAATCGAACGACCACCCCTTGACGTTCAATGGTGTTTCCATCACTGAATCCTTCACTATCCACATCCTTGCTGCTATCATTGACCAGAAACTCAACTGGACTCACCACATAAACACAGTGGCTACAAGAGCAGGTCAGAAGCAAGGAGTATGACGGCGAGTAACACACCTCCTAACTCCCCAAAGCAAGTCCACCATCTACAAGGCACAAGTCCATCACCTTTCTGACTAATCCCCACTTGCCTGGGTGAGTACAGCTCCAGCAACACTCTTAGCTTGCCATCCAGGACAAAGCAACCCGCTTGGTTGGCACCATATCCACAAGCATCCACTCCCTCCTCCACGGATGCTCAGTTACAGCAGTATGTCTGGCCTACAAGATGCACTACACAAATTCATCTGTGATCCCTAGACAGCACCTTCCACACCCAGGATCATTTTCATCTAGAAGGACAAGGGCAGGTGATACATGGGAACACTACCACCTGCAAGTTCCCCTCCAAGACATTCACTGTCCTGAGGAAACATATTGTCATTCCTTCACTGTTGCAAATCCTTGAATTCTCTCCTGAATGGTATGTGGGTCAACCCACAGCAGGAGAACTGCAGCGGTTCAAGAAGGCAGCTCACCACCACCTTGTCAAGGGTGACTAGGGCCGGGTAATAAATGCTGGCCAGCTAGCAACACCCATATCCCACAAATGAATTTTTAAAATGTGTTTACAATAATAGTATATTGTATAATAATATAAAATTATGGCGGGCTAGATAGGGTAGACAGGAAGAAACTTGTTGTTGTGTTGAGGAAGAATCTTTCCCCTTGATGGAGGGAATCAATGATCGGGGGCATAGATTTAAAGGACGGGGCTAGAGGTTTAGAGAGGATGAGAGGGGAAAAATGTTTTCATCCAAAGAGGAGTGGGAATTTGTAATTCTCTGTCAATAAGGGTGTTAGAGGCAGAAACTGTTAACATTTGAACAAAATTTAGATGTCCATTTATAGTGGTAGGGAATACAGTTTATGAGCCAGCAGCTGGAAAACAGGTTTAGGACAAATAGGTGCATTTGTTTTTTTTGGCTGGTGCAGATTTAGTGGGCCATTGGGCCTTTTTCTGTGCAGCAGACCTCTGACTCTATGACAAGGCATAAGCTGAAATATAGGGACTGAGAAAAAGTTTGGCTGAGCACGATAGCTCAGGCAATTCTTCTGAAGTCCAGGTTGATCCTCCTCACTTAAGTCTCCAATTAAAGAACATTATTTGTGACACGTAATGGTGTTCAGTCAAACATGCTAATATTTTAACATTTGATTTATGTTGTAAACCTTATCTTTATTATTTTGTTACCAATGCATATTTCAGTTCATGCTGGTAATTTTGAAAATACATTTGTTACGTCCTGCATTCTGATTTAGAATCAACAAGCTATCCTCCTGACCCCTCTCATCCTTGGCTAACTTGTACACCTGTTTCAGGGCTATTTTGGGAATTCTGCCCAACACAACTATGTTCCATTCACACATGGAGCACTGGGTTCTACACAGGTGAATGCGTAGCCCAGTCTTTAACGTTATAAGGGCCTTTGGCTTTCCTTGTATTACTCTGACTCTGGAAAGTCTTCCAAGGCAGTTCATTGGGCCACTGTTACAGGCACTGGCCATCAGCTTTGAATATTAAAATAATCCTATTCCTGTTATTAGAATGGAGTTAATGCATTCTTGAGAAAGCAGTAATGGTGGTGTGGAAGTCTAGGCATTTTGTCCCCATTAATAGATTTTTAATATCCTCTGCAACTAGATAAATAGCACAAATGGGTGAATCCTTTTGTCCTGTGACTGTCGACACTAGAGCTCTGCACATCGTGGCATATTATTTTAGTATATTGCTCAATGGTGGCCTAATGTATTGCACCAGAAATTATTCTTTGTCTTTGTCACCTCAGGTAGGTTCAGCCACTTGAAGCAAGGAAAGAGGGGCAGCACTTACAAAGAAACAATTTAAGATATATTTTCCTTCAGATAAACATCTTTCTTCAAAAGATCATCATTGTGATACATAGCTATGGGTGGGGAAAGTGATTCTATTCTTCTGAACTTTCCCATTAAAATACAAGAATACAAGGCCAATAATAACAGGTTGGTGCAATGGAGACAGTAAGGACTGCAGATGCTGGAAGCTAGAGTCAGTAAATGTGGAGCTGGAGAAGCACACCCGGTCGTACAGCATCTGAGAGCATGAATGTTAATGTTTCGGGCCAAAACCCTTTGTCAGGACTGGAGAGGGGAGCCTAGAAATGAATAGAGGGAGAGGTGTGGGGCTGAGGGTAGGGAAGGAGACATGGAGATAGGTGGATGCAGATGGGGGGTTATTGGCGGTTGGTCAGTGGGAAGGGTGGAGTGGATAGGTGAGTAGGAAGACTGACATGGGGGTGTGGAGAGATTTTGATGCAGGTAGCGGTTTATTGTGGTTGGTAAGTGGGAAGGGTGGAGCGGATAAGTAAGACAACAAATGGACAGGTTGAGGGGTGTAGAGAGTTTGAAGCTGGTGAAGTCAATATTCAGGTCATAGGGCTGTGAGCTCCCAAGGCAAAATATCAGGTGGTGTTCCTCCAGTTTATGTTCGACCTCACTCTGCCAGTGGAGGAGGCCAAGGGTGGACATATCACCAGGGAAGTGGGAGTGGGAGAGAGAGTTAAAGTGGATGGCAACCAGAAGATCAGGTTGGTTGGTGCGAGCAGAGTGCGGGTGCTCTGCAGAATGGTCTGAGTCTGCATTTGGTCTCCCCAGTTTTGAGGAGACCACATCAGGAGCAATGGATACAGTAGATGAGGTTAGATGAAGTGTAGGTGAAATTCTGGATTTAGAAGGATTGTTTGGGGCATTGGACAGAGGTGAGAGGGGAGGTGTGGGGCAGGTGTAGCACCTCCTGTGGTTTCAGGGAAAGGTACTGGGTGTGGTGGAGGGTTTGTTGGGGAGTATGGAACTGACGAGGGAGTTGTGGAGTGAATGGTCCCTGAGCAAAGCAGACAGGGGTGGGGAGGCAAATATCTTTTTGGTGATGGGGTCCAATGTTGGAGGATGATATGTTGTATTAGGAGGTTGGTGGGGTGGTATGCAAGGTTGTTGCAATCTTTCTTGGAAGTAAGAAATGTTCTTGGTGGGTTAAATAAGAAACTTATCTTTTTTTAAAAAAGTACTTTTAAAATTAATTCTGAAGATTGTTTGCAAATTATTTGGAAAAATGAAACTCAAGAATGATATTCCATTATGGTCTGAAGTTTAGAGATCATAACAATTCTTGGGTAGACAAACAGGAGGCTGGGAGAACACAGCAAGCGACAGCAAATTGAGTCCTGAAGAAGGGTAATACCTGAAATGTTGACTTCTCCTTTGCTCCAAATGCTGACAGGCTTGCTGTGTTCTTCCAGCCTCCTGTTTGTCTGCCTTGGATTCCAGCATCTGCAGTTTGTTTTTGTCTACAACAATTCCTACATTGTAACTTTTCACAGTGAATGGTTCAGACTGAAGTCTTAGGAATTGCAAGCTCATGCACAGTTAGTAACTCCAAGATCATTGACCTGAGACATCAACTCTGTTTCCCTCCACAGATACTCTTAATTCTATGTTAGATTTCTAGCATCTCCAATATTTTTGACTTCTGTTTTAGTTCATAGCTTAATTTGTTGACCATGATGACTTTGGAAAGAAAAGAAAAGCCTGGACGTTCGAAAGAGGCTGGAGCCTCCCAAGTATCGATTTCAACTGAATGTCTTCAAGACATGAAATAACTTGTCATGGATATTATCAGCTATATGACTATTGTGCTTAAAATCTTATTTTCAACATTAGAACTTAAAATCACTTTTCCTCAATAAATTAATTTGGTATCCAAAAAATTTTGAAAGCATACTTCGAATAGTTTGTGTTTTGTCTTTCTTTCATAGTCATGGAGTCTTAGAGGGTTTACAGCAGGTAAACAGGCCCTTCGGCCCAAGTTGTCCCTGCCACCCAGTTTTCACAATTTCAGCTAGTCCCAATTGCCTGCATTTGGTCTATATCCCTCCATACCGATCCCATCCATGTACCTGTTTAATTGTTTCTTAAATGATGTAATTGTACTCCCTTCCGCCACTACCTCTAGCAGCCTGTTTTAGACATTCACCACACTTTGTGAGAAAAAAATTGCCCCTCTGGACCCTTTCGTATCTCTCCCCTCTCACCTTAAACCTATGTTGTCTAGTCTTAGACACCCCTACCATGAGGAAAAGCTGTCTGCTTTCTACTACATCTATGCCTCTCACAATTTTATAGACCTCTATAAGGTCACCCCTCAGTCTCCTGTGCTGTACAGACAAATCCCAGCCTAGCCAACCCCTCCTTCTAACTCAAACCTTCCAGCTCAGGTAGCATCCTAGTAAATCTTTTCTGCACTCTTTCTAGTTTAATAATAACAATTCTATAGTAGAGCAACCAGAACTGCACGCAGTACTCCACATGTGGCCTTAGCAATGTCTTGTACAGCTGCAGCAAGACATCCCATCTCTAATACTCAATGCTCTGACAAATGAAAACTGGCATACAGAAAGCTGCCTTCACCACCCTGTCCACCTGCGTCCCTCAATTTATTTGATCTATATCACTCGCATTGACTGTGTAAGTCCTGTCCTGGTTTGTCTCACCAAAATTCAAAACCTTGAATTTATCTAAATTAGACTCCATCTGCCAGTCTTCAGTCCACTGGCCCAGTTGATCAAGGTCTCGCTGCTTTCCCGGTAACCTTCTTCACTGCCCACTATACCACCAATCTTGGTATCATCCACAAATTTACTAACTATACTTCCTAAATTCTCATCCAAATCATTTATATGAATAACGAATAACAGTGGAATCAGCACCAATCCCTGTGACACACCAATGGTCACAGATCTCTAGTCTGAAAAACAACCCTCTCTCACCACCCCTGTCTTCTACTGTCAAGACAATTTTGTATCCAACTGGCTAGCTCTCCCTGGATCCCATGAGATTTAACCTTACTCAACAGCTTACCATGCAGTACCTTGTCAAAGGTCTTGAAAAAGTCCATGAAGACAACTTTTACTGCACTGCCCTCATTGCTTTCTTGGTCACCCCTTCAAAAAACTCAATCAAGTTTGAGACATGATTTCCCGCACCCAAAGCCATGTTGCCTATCCTTAATCAGTCCTTGTCTCTCCAAATGCCTGTCTCTCAGAATCCTTTCTAACAACGTACAAATTCATTGATCATCTTTAGGTATCTCATAGATATGTGATCTGTTTAATGTCCAAATATCCTCCACTAAAAGAGCATCTGGGCTTCTTGCATAAAAAAATAAGCTGTTGTCTAAAGAAGTTTTTGCCGGGGGCCTACATCTGACTGTTACTTATTGCAGATGCAAAGCTTCGAACAAACTCTGCATTCTTGGTCAAGGTAGTCTCTGATTTGGAGGCTAGCATTAATTTATCTCTTCCTTTCTAGGTGGGTTTATGTGCAAAAGTGAACCATCCTGATATAAGCTTAAGTGTTGGACTTTTCATTGCAGTTTATTTGATCTTAGGTTTCTTGCTTGAACCCATATTCCTTTTTGATTTTCATGTCACGTTGCTACAATTTGTGCTTTTCAAGTGAACAGACTATATTGTTTTTGGCAGCTATGGTGACTCTACTACCAGATCAATATTTTTGTTTCATGCCTATGTTGCATTGATTTTAAAAAATTGCAGCAGCAGAATTTGGGCATCTGATAATAGTTGCAGTATTAAAATCAGGATTTAACCAAGTCATACAAGATCTGATTCCTATTCTGTGCTGACTTAACTGATCTCAGCTATATTTGCACGAGTTGTAGTACAAATAGGTTCGGTGTCTTTGGATTAGGGAATAGAAATACCATACAGTGTTTCTGTCTCTGATCATTGCTCAACAGTCAGTGCTGAGATTTGTGCATGAATGTGAATTGAGTAAATGGGAATCAGAATATGTTTGAAACATGTTGCTTCAGACTTGGATAGATTGCCTATTTCACCACATAGGCTTGCATGTAGAAACGGCCAATTAGCTGATGCTGTAGACAAGTGCATATGCCACCTTCAGGAGAGCAGTAACTTCTTTATTTTTTTTTCTTAGTACGTTAATGTTTGCATTTCGGTATTCTGCGTAGATGATCAATGTAGACAGACTTGAGGATAGTTTGCGTTGTCTTCTCACTCAAGTAAATCTATGAGCAGCAGACTGCCAAATAGTTGACAGCAGAATGTGATGTTTATCTGGCTGCATTCCAGTGGCTGAATGTTGAATATTGGGGTCCCTTAAAAACAGAGTTTTCCTA
This sequence comes from Ginglymostoma cirratum, assembly GCA_024137785.1. Classification (NCBI taxonomy): domain Eukaryota; kingdom Metazoa; phylum Chordata; class Chondrichthyes; order Orectolobiformes; family Ginglymostomatidae; genus Ginglymostoma; species Ginglymostoma cirratum. The sequence continues at coordinate 10,048,259 of JAHRHZ010000038.1, read as the reverse complement.
GTATTTACCATGTTGCATGAGATCTCATTTAAAAGCTATCACAGTCGTGATTAACTTTCCAAAATTCTAGGATATGAAAACAAAAGGAAGAATTACACAAAACACAGACATCACAATACCCACTGAACTAATGTCAAAAATTTATCTGGCACCAAATGCACCCTACTAACCATTTGTTGTTTTAGCAAATAGTAAGTATTTCTTTGAAAGAATGGTGAGCTAACCCTAAAATCAAGGGGACAATGATTATCTAGCGTCATGAGTAGTTGTCTCACGGCCATTGGCCAAAAACGTTCAAACAATTCATTGACACAGCGCAAGCTTCCTGCCCTGAAATTATGTTGTAATGATAAGCTCTCAGGGTAGAGGGATTTCCACAGAGAACAGTCCTTGTCAGGCAGATGGAACCGAAAGGAGAGGAGGATGACTGAGGGAAGAGTTATCTAACACCTCGGCTAGAGAGGAGGATGCTGACCCTACTACTTTAACTTTAAGACCAAAATGACAGCCAGCTTGTCTTCTGGTATCAGTGAACCATCCCTATGCATCATGTTTATACACTTACTTTAACTAATTAACTAATGTATGATATCTGAACTGCTGCTTCTGAATAATCTCAATAAATTATTAGAAAATTACTTCCAAGTTGTTGACTGCCTATATTCGGTAACTGTGATCAACAATGAAGTTAGCCTTAAATTTGTTCTCATTACATCATATCTTGTGCTGGTATGCCTTTGTGAACTTTGCAAGGCAGTACATAGCATAATCTATGTGCTTCCTTGAAATATTCTCCTCTCATTGAGACAAATTCTTTCAAATTCTAAACTTTATGTTGGCCTTAAAATCAAAGTTTAGGAGTTTGTGGTTGTTGTTTGGATGCAGAGGTTAAACAAACGAAGAGAATTTTTAGAATATTTGTCTTTTGGTATATGGTCCCTGATTTTTTTTTGAATTGAACTCCTTATATGCGGAATCCAATCCTTAATTTCTTTCTTTGATTGGTATGCTTATTGCATATGGAAAATATTCGTATGCTTTCCTTATTTTTAACTTCGGAAACTTTCATATTGTCATCTGTCCTCAATGTAATTAAACATAGACGACAAAGAACCATAGGTAAGTCTCTATTAAAATGAACACTTTATACATAGCTTAATAGGTGCCACTAGGCGAGATAAGGCAAGGTGAGGAGCCAGGCTTCCCTGAGGTCATGTACTTATTAATGTGTGCCTTACTTATGTAACATGAATACCCTCTGTGTACACTTGAGTCTACAATTTGGTTGCTGCTGTCCTGCTTTGACAAAGTTCTGCACAGTAGACTAATTAGTAAAGTAAAACCACATGGGATTCAGGTGAACTTGAAAATTGGATACAAAAGTGGATTGATGGTAGGAGTGCTGTTGCAGGGTTGTTTTTCGGACTGGAGGCCTTTGACCAGTGGTGTTCCAAAGGGATTGGTACTGGGTTCACTTTTGTTTGTCATTTATAAACAATTAGATTAGCGTATAGCTGGCATGGTTAGTAAGTTTGTGGATGACACCAAAATTGTTGGTACAGATGACAGTGAAGAAGGTTACCTAAGATTGTAAAGAGATCTTGATCATTTGAGTCAATGGGTTGAGGAGTGGCAGATGGACTGTAATCTGGATAAATGTGAGGTATTGCATTTTGGTAAAACAAACAAGGGCAGGACTTGTACAGTTGATGGTAGGGCCCTGGGTAATGTTGTAGAATGGAGACCTCGTGGTTCAGCTACATAATTCTTTGTCTACCTGTGATACAAATTTCAGAGTGTTCAGAAGGTGTTTAACATGCTTGCCTTCATTCCTCAGACCTTTGAGTATAGGAGTTGGTGCATCATGTTGAGATTGTATACGACGTTGGTGAGGCCTCTTCTGCATTACGGTATGTAATTCTGTTGCCCTGCTGCAGGAAGGTTATTATTAAACTGGAGAGTGTTCAGAAAAGATTTATACTAGGATGTTGCTGGGAATGGAGGGTTTGAGGTATAAAAATAGGCTGGATAGGCTGGGACTTGTTTCATTTGAACGTAGAAAGTTGAGGGGTGACCTTTAAAGAGGTTTATAAAAACATGAGGGGCAGACATAAGGTGAATAGTAAGGGTCTTTTCCCTAGGGTGAGGAGTTCAGAACTAGCAGGCATATTTTTAAGGTGAGAGGAGAAAGATTTAAAAAGGACATGCGGGGCAACTTTTTTTTTAACACAGTGTTGTTTGTGTGTAAAATGAACTGCCAGAGGAAGTGGTGGTGCAGGTACAATTACAAACTTTAAAAGACATTTGGACAAATACATGAATAGGAAAAGTTTAGAGGGATATGGGCCAAGTGCAGTCAAGTGGGACTAGTTTAGTTTGGGAGCATGGTCGGCTTGGACTAGTTGGACCAATGAGTCTGTTTCCATGCTTAATGACTATGCTATTCTATCTTGGTTCGTCACTTAAGCTGTTTAATTGGCCAGTCCCCACTTCTCACCCTGTCACCTTTTATTAAAATTTATTTTTTTCTTAATACTTTGTCCGCACAATTCTTACCCTAACCTGTCATTGTGCCTTTGCTTTCCTACTCCTAATAATCCAAGGTTTGAATCTCTCTTGGATAACCGCATAACTGCCCTACGTGCTTTCTGTGTATTCTATCTGTGTTCCACCTAGCGCCATTCAACCCCTGATCTCATTACAGCCTTGGTTCAAACATGGCCAGAGGGAGGAGAGAGTGACCACCCTTGACATGAAAGCCACATTTGATCGAGTGTGGCACCAAGGAGCTTTAGCAAAATTAGTGTCAATGAGAATCGGGGGGGAATCTCTCTGTGGGTTGGAGTCACACCCAGCCCAAAGGAAGATAATTGTGGCTGTTGAAGATCAGTCATCTCAGGGCCAGGGCATTTCTGCAGGAGTTCCTCATGGTAACAATTTTAGGTCCAACATCTTCAGTTGCTTCATCAATATCTTCTCTCTCTTATAAGATCAAAAGTGAGGATGCTCGCTGATGATTGTACAATGTTTAGCACCATTTGAGACATTTCAGAGATTGAAGTAGTCCATGTCCAAAGGCTGCAACATTTGGACATTATCCAGGTTTGGGCTGACAATTGGCAAGTAGTATTCGTGCCATGTGGGTGCCAGGCAATGGCTATCTCCAACAAAGGAGAATCTAACCATTGCCATCACTGAATCCCCCACTATCAACATTCTTAGTTATTATTAACCAGAAATTGAACTGAACTAGCCTTACAAACACTGGCTACAAGTGCAAGCCAGAGGCTAGAAATCTACAAAACTCTGTAATGGTAACTCACCCCATGACTTCCCAAGGCACAAGTTGGAAGAGTGATGGCATACTTTCCATTGGCCTGGATGAATATAGCTTCAACAGCACTCAAGGAGCTTGACATCCTTGAGGACAAAGCAGAAACATGAGAATATTACCACCTGGAAGTTCTTCCCTAAACCACACACCATCCTGGTTTGGAAACATTTTGCTATTCCTTCAGTTTTGCTCAAACAAAATCCTGGAACGCCATCCCTAACTGCACTGTGGTGTACCTAAAACAAACCAACTACTGGCAGCTCAACATCACTTCCTCAAGGGTATCTACTTATGGGTGATAATTGTTGGCACAGCCAGCAAAGCCCACATCCCTGAATGACTTAAAAAAGAAATTCTGTGATGGTCTCATCGGTGGCCTGAATTTATGACGAGAACTGAAGAAGAGTAAGAAAAGCCAGCAATAAAAATAGAAAAATAATGGAGGATTGTATCCACCAATTCATTTAAGTTCCAAATTTGGACATCTGGAATCAGTGTAAATTATGCTTAGAAAACATTTTAGAAATCCATTTTACTTTTGAAAGTCCTAAAGTCACAATGTTTCCATTAATGTTAAATTGCGTGTTAACCGAGAGCAAATACTCGTGTGCCGTCCTTTCACTCATGTTTGTTATATCTTGCTGTTCTTCCTTTTTGTTTGCCTCCTTTAGTTTCACAGATTCCTGTGTTTCTTTAAGTATATTAATAAGCACAGTCACGAGACTCTACTGCCTTTCCCAGAAAATTTACCTTGTTCCCTTTATCAAACACCGAAATAGGGAAAGTGTATTCTGGATGGCCCTTTTCCTGGAAAACATAGTTGTTTAGTCTTCACCTGTGCAATTTGTTTATTGTTATGCATGCTTTTGATCATTGAGGAGTAACTGAGGACCACATTCTACATGTCAGACAATCCATTCATTCAGCATCAAAGCCATTATCTCACTTGAAGTATTTGGAAAAGAGGGGTTTTCAACAAAGATCATATCAGAATCAAGGGGAAACAGCAAACCTGGTGTGCCATACATCACTGAATTCTCTGTGTGATTCCAGTTCACCATGTCAGTTCTAAGGCTAAATAAGGAAGTTATTAGTCATAAAAAACGAAAATAACCCTTTGGCCCACCATGTCTATGCGGACCAAAGATCAAACTACACTAATGCTGTTTATCTGCACTTGGTCCATAGCCTACTATGCCCTGGCATTTTGTGTGCTCATCCAAATGCTTTTTAAATGTTATGAGAGTACCTGCCTCTACAACCCTCAGACAGCACGTTCCTCATTTCTACCCCATTCTAGGTGAAAAACTTCTTTCTCAGATCTCCTCTAAACCATTTATTCCACACTTTGAACTTACATCCTCTGGTCTAGAATTGTTTCCACATGGCAGACACAACTCATTATCTACTGTTTCTGTACCGCTCATAATTTTGTATACCTCACTCCGATCCCCCCTTGCTGAAATTCCTCTGTTCCAAACTAAACAAACAGAGCCAATCCATTCTGTCCTCATAACTGAGACTTTTCATCCCAGGCAACATCCTGATGAACAAAAACAAAAGTTGCTGCAAAAGCTCAGCAGGTCTGGCAGCATCAGTGAAGAAAAAATCAGAGTTAACATTTCGGGTCTGGTGACCCTTCCTCATAACAGAGTTTTTGTTCCTGATTTACAGCATCCGCGGTTCTTTCGGTTTTTATTTAATGAAGGAGTCAGCTTATAGATGAGTAATACTTTTGAGGGGTTGAAATCATTTGATATCAGTTCATACCAGGTCCAGCACAGCATGGGTGACCTCATAGCCCCTGCTCTCTTCCCGTCTGATTGTTTCCTTGTCAGACTGACTCCCTTCCTGGTTACTTCCCTGCCTGACTCTCTCCCCATCTCACCTCGATCCCCTCCTTGCTCAGAGTGAGAGTTCAAGAGAGAAAACAGTGAGTGCGGAAGAGTCACTGTACAGGTTGTAAGTAGGAAGAGTTAGGGGAACCTGCGCCTTTTGGGGTACTAGTCGCGGCCTTCTGCCTATCTGTCCTCAAATACTAAATCTGCCTTTTTAAATCTGTGTACCATTTTTAAAATTTTTACTGGTAACCCAGTCATGTCAAAAACTAGGAAAAGAACATTAAAGGAAGAGAACAGAGTATCCAATGAAGAATGGGAATTGCGGTATTATGTAGTTGCTATGAAAAATCAAATGATGTATTTGTTTTTCGACGCCATAATTGCAGCAGCGAAGAAATACAATGCATGTCAGCATTATGCAACTCATAAGGACTACAAATGTGCTAAACTGGAAGGAGAACCCCAAAAATCTACCCTTAAGAAAATTAAATATCAAAAGCAGCGGCAGCAGCAAGTACAAATGATATCAGGACTATGGACTGACATCACTGAAGCAACTTATACAGTAGCATATATACTTGGAAGAAGACGTAAGCCATTTAGTTATGTGGAAATCATAAAAGAATACATTGTTGAAGTTGTAGAATGTTTAGATTCAGATAAGGTCAATAAGTACAAACAACTACCTCTTTCAAGAAGGACGATAACTGATGGGCAACATGAATTAGGCCTCAATGTAACAGAACAGCTTCATACAATATGCCAAAGCGAAGGCATTTATTATTGGATCGCCTTGGATGAACCCACTGATGTTATTGACTCAGCACAGGTGATTTTTTTTTTTAATTCGTGTTATAACTGCGGATTTTCATTGGCACAAGGAGTTACTGGCTTTGGGGACCCTTACAGCGAGAACACGTGGAATTGACGTTTTCAGTATCTTCAAAGAAAAGTGCCAGGAAGCGAAACTGAATTTATACAGTTTAGTAAGTGTATGCACAGGCTGTGCACCTTCCATGAGAGGAAAACATGAAGGATTTGATGGGTTACCACCAAAAGAATTGCCAGATTTCCTTTGATACTTTGATTTCCTTTCATTGCCTTTTGCATCAACATAATCTCTGTGCCAAATCTACTGTTTTAAGTGACACGTTAAGTTATAGGTATTATAAACTACATTTGAGCAAGTGCATCATGGCATCACCAATTTCGCAACATGCTTCAGCTTGATGATGAAACATTCGGTGTGGATCTGCCATGTCATTCCAAAGTGCCCTGGTTGTCCAAGGACTAATACTTGAAAAACTTCTATCTTTCCTAAAACAAATCACAAGATTTTTTGAGAAACTGAATGAACCATGTGAATTGTCAAAAGAGGATTTCTGCAGAAATGCTGCATTTTTGTGTGATATAATGTCAAAGCAAAATTATCTGAATTTTGTTTGCAAGGTAAAACTAAATCCATACATGATATGTGGCTAAAAATCCAGACATTTCGGAAAATGCTAACCTTTTTCAAAACTCTCCTTACCTGATTGGAACTTTCAGCTGAACACTTTCCTGAACTGGCAAAGGTAATTAATGAACTGGATACAAGCACATCATTAAGGAAATGCGACATGGAAGAATACACAGCTGTTGTAGACCCTGATTGAAGAATACAGTGAAAGGTTTGCAGATTTTGAGAAGATGATCTCACACTGAAACTAGCTTTTCAGCCACACTTGGTTGATGTCTCCAAAGCACCTGATGACTTACAGATGGAATTGACTGAGCTCCCGGAAGATAATATTCTGAAGTCTCTGTTTGACTCTAAGAAGGATCCCATTGAAATATGAAAAAGTACTGGTTAATACCCACATCTGTGTCATCATGCTGGTTGAATGCTGTCTTCTTTTTTCACAACCTACTTTTGTGAATCAACATTTTCATATGTGACACGAGTGAAAATGTACTTGAGATCTCAGATGACAGATACTCATCTGGACGACCAATTAAAGCTACAGTCGACAATGTTGGAACCAAATATCTGGTTCCTATCTAGCAATAAGCAATCACAGAAAAGTCATTAGAAGTTGTCGAAGTTTTTCACTTATTATTAGTTCTGTTGTCAACTTTGCCAAATGAATGAATGTGCCTTTGCTGAATTTTTATTTTGTTTAAAGTTCTCATACAAAAGCAGGCTTTAGTAAAATGAAATATATCGACAAAAACGTGACATTTTGTGTATATGTTAAATTCTCAGCATGTGGCCTATTGGATCTCGGGTAAATAAAATGTGGCCTTCCAATGTAAAAAGGCTCCCCACTCCTGAAGTAGATGCTTTCGGTCAGAATTTGGGTCAACTGTTTAGACGTTATCAGCTATTGGTTGCGTATATATGGTGCTCTTCCAATGGAAAAGATTGTGCAGAGTTTTTTTTCTTTTCCAGAAGTAATAGTGGTAACCACAAAAGAAGTACAAAAACAGCTACCACAATTAGACACAAAACTGAAATTGGATACAGTGTGTATTCCAGAGGACACAGACATGGGAACTGCGGACTCTTTACGACAAATTCATGGAAAAATTAAGGTAGTGCATTATTTTGAGTTAAAATCCCTCTTAAGGAGTCATCAATAATTGTTATATTTGTAAGTGTACTCAGAAAATGCTTGTTTATGCGTCTGCCTGTGCCTTTAAAGGAATATTTTAATGTATTTATTTTGCCTCTTTGAGTATGTGTCTCTATTCTTGCTGTTTCTGGAATAAATTTTCTCTTTCCCTACTTGTTGTTTCTTGCCAGTTTTGCACTTTTTTTTAACATTTTCATCATTCTTTGCACAATGTAATATGCTGTGACCTATAATCAATTTGTGTAGTCATCGCTTTATCATCTAATTTCGCCAACCTCTACCTGAAGCTTTCTTTGCTCTCAGATGTTCTCCTAACTTCCTTTGTAAGTGTAACCAAATTGTTTGTTTTTTTAAGAATGTTTCTCATGCTGACGTGTCATTATTTTCTCACCCAATCTGTGCACAGATTTCAGATTGCTGCTTCCCAGCCTCCAGCTGAAATAAATTAGTAAAATGGGGATTACTTTTATTGAAGAAAGATTTTTGTACTTGGGCATATTGGGGCTGTTGCACATCCAGTGGTTGGAAAAAACGCTTTAGTTAAGCCCACAAAAATTCCCATAGCTTCTCGTTCGCCTCTAGAAAGCTTGCAAAAAACAAACAAACTGTCTCTGCATTTGTTAGCTCTTCCTTTGATTCATTTTTTTGTGGTTTCTTTACTATGCCTCCTTAACATCTAGCTTTCTCACTCCTCACACTTAATTATTTTTTGTTTATTTTTTCACCTCCATTGCTTTTTACCCCTCTAACTCCTGGTATCTTCGATTTGCTAACCAATTATGGCTAGCAAATGGCTATGGCTGTTTCTGTGGCTGACCAACTGCAAAAAGTAAATGTGATCTATACAGCCTGCTTTCATTCTGGGATCTTACTTCTCCAATATTACCATCACTTGGGTTGTAACATTGTTGTTTGTCATGGGCAGCTACATATCTCAGCCTTCTGTTGGAATCAAGTATTGTCATCATTTATCTATTTTGGGTAGTTCAACTTCGTGGAACATAGAACTGTACTGGACAGGAATGAGCCCTTTGGCCCACGATGTTGTGCCGAACATGACACCAAATTAAACTAATCCCTTTTCCCTGCCCTTGGTCCGTATCCCTTTATTCCTTGCATATTCATATGCTTACCTAAAAGTTCCTTAAATATCCTTATTGTATCTGCCTCCACCAGACTCCTACCAAACTCTGTGTAAAAAAAAAAAAAAAACTTGCTCCTCACATCTCCTTTGAACTTACCCCTCTCACTCTAAATGCATGCCCCCTAGTATTAGATATTTCAATACTGGGCAAAAAAATCTGACCATCAACCCTATCTATGCATCTCATAATTTTATAGACTTCTATCAAGTCTCCCCTCAGCTTGCGCTGCTCCAGAGAAAACAACCCAAATTATTTTTTAGCCTGTCCTTATAGCTCATACCCTCTAATCCAGGCAGCATCCTGGTAAACTTCTTCTGCACCCTCTCCAAAGCCTCTACATCCTTCCTGTAATGTGGCGACCAGAATTGAACGCAATACTCTACCTGTGGCCTAACTAAAGTCTTATAAAACTGCAACATGCCTCCTGAATCTTGTATTTAATTCCCTGACCAATAAAGGCATGCATGCCATACACTTTCTTTACCACCCAATCTACTTGCGTGGCCACTTTCGGGAGCTATGGACTTGAGCCCCAAGATTCTTCTGACCTTCAGTGTTGTTCGGAGCCCTGCCATTAACTATATACTTTTCCTTAACATTTGATCTCCCAATGTGCAGCTCCTCACACTTACCCAGATTAAACTCCATTTGCTATTTCTCTGCCCATATCAACAACTGATCTATATCCCACTGTATCCTTTGACAATCTTCTAGACTATCCACAACTTGACTCATCTTTGTATCATCTGCAAACTTGCTAACCCACCCATCTACATTTTCATCTAAATCGTTTATATATATATATCACAAACAGCAGAGGTCTCAGCACAGATCCCTGTGGAACACCACTAGTCACGACCTCCAGCCTGAAAAGCATCCTTCCACCATTACCCAATTCTGAATCTATGCACCCAAGTCACCATGGATCCCATGCATCTTAATCTTCTAGATGAGCCAACCATGAGGGACCTTGTCAAAAGTCGTACTAAAATCCATGTAAACAACATCCACTGCTTTCCCCCAATCGATCACATTCGTCACCACCTCAAAAAGTTCTATCAAGTCAGTAAGATGTGACCTGCCCTGCACAAAGGTAAGCTGACTGTTCCTAATTAGGCCATTTTTTCCATGTGTGCGTAAATGCTATCCGTAAGAGTTCTCTCCAATAGCTTCCCAACCACCGATGTGAGACTCACCGGTCTGTAGTTTCCTGGATTATCCCTATTTCCCCTGTTGAACAGAGGAACAACATTAGTTACTTGTCAGTCCTCTGGGACCTCTCCTGTGGCTAGTGAGGATACCAAGACCTTATTCAAGGCTCCAGCAATCTCCACTCTTGCCTCTTTCAAAACCTGGGGTAGATGCAAACGGGCCTTGGGACTTGTCCATCTTAATGCTCTTCAAGAGATCCAATATCACTTCTTTCTTAATCTCAAAATGCACTAGCAAAACAGCATGCTCCACACAAATCTCACTACCCTCCATATCCTTTTCCTGGGTGAATACCAATGCAAAGTACTGATTTAGGATCTCACCCACACTCTCTGCCTCCAAGTACAAGTTACCTCATTATCCTTGAGTGGTCCTACCTCTCTATTCATTCAACTTTTTTTATTATTATTTGTTCAAGGGATGAGGGCATCGCATCTGTTGCCCATCCCTGATTGCCCTGAGACAACCACATTGCTGTGAATCTGGAGTCACGTATAGCTAGACCAAATAAGGACAGCAGTTTTCCTTCCCTAAAGGTTAGTGTACCAGATGGGTTTTTCCAACAATCAACAATAGTTTCAAGGTCATCATTAGACTCTTAAAGACCCTCAACTCTAGATTAGGAGAATTCAAATTACACAGTCTCCCACGGCTGGACTTGAACCCAAGTCCTCTGAACATTGCTTGGGTCTCTGGATTAATAGTCCAGTGATAACACTAGGGCATCACATCTCTGAAGTGCTCCTTTTTAGTACACAAGCAGAACTCTGTGGATGTTGGAAATTTGAAGTAGAAGAACTGAAAGTACTCAGGTCTGGCAACATCCTTGAAGAGAGAAACAGAGTGAATTTTATAATGTTTTAGTCCTAATGAAGGGCCCTGACCTGAAATGTTGATTTTTCTGCTCCTCTGTTGCTACCTGACCTCCTGTGTTCCTCCATCTCTACCCTGCATTGACCCTGACTCCCAGCATCTGCAGTTTTTGCTGTCTCCTAATGTTTTAGTTTGCTGTTCTTTCATCAAAACTTGGTACAGGGTATTTTAATGATGTAACTTTTGTGTGATTGGTGACTTTTTTGCCACTTCATGATTTCTACAACTTGGATCAGGTAGCATTGCAGCCTCCAGCATTCCATGCCTTCTCTCCAGGTCTCCATAAGTTCTGGGACTGCTACAAAGCTCTTCTCGACAGTGGGACCCCCTGCAATTGTGGCTAGGCTACAGCCGGTTTACGGAGGCTGGAGTGTATTCTGAATTTAGGGCAGGCTAACTCTGAGTAATGATGATACTATTTGCAGCATTTGCAGTGAATTGAGAGTGTAGGCATTGTGTTCTGTCCCAATTCCAGAATCTCTGATTCCAGGTCATGAAACAGTGGATGAGTTGACTGGCACTTAACGGTTGATTGTATTTACTGTTCAGGTAGTCTTTCATGCGTTCACATTTGCTTTACCTTTAGAAAGACAATTTTGGTAACTGCTTCCACTGCATGTAGCAGACAAATTCTTGTACCATCAATACACCCACTAAACAGTGACCAGTGTTACAAAGGGAAAGCTGCTAAGACTTAAGCTTAATTCAGTGTGAAAGAAAACTGAATGACTTTATACTAGTGAAAGACTTAACAATAATGGCCTTAGTGGAGCTGATGTCCAAGACAGATACAAGAATTTCTACTCCAAATATCTGTTGACTTTCTGTGTATTAGCAGAACATTTAACTGTCTGTTCACAATTATGAAATTCAAAATACTGTTTCCCTCCACTATAAACTTGTTTATTTAAATCCATTTAAATACTTGATAAGCAAATATTTCTGTTAAGTGTTTAGAAGTTAAACATTGGGAACCTTGATGATATCTGCATCCTGTGCAGTCACTGTTGTTTAACAGGGTAATTTTTGCCATTTATTCTTTCTGCAGAAATTGCATTTTTGTGTTGTTTGTATCCCACATTCCATGGTGTTAGCTTTCTGTGTAATGTATTGAATTTACTCTAGTAATTTAGAGGTAATCACAAAATACAAGTCTCGTATTATAATAAAAGTGCTGTAAGAACTTACTGCAATATTTCTTGACAAAATCCTTAACTGTGTTAAAGATTGTGGAAGTGAGATTATTCATGTCACGGTGTGTGAGTGGCTGAGTGGAGACTGAATATGAGGAAACCCAGAAAGGAGCATCTCATATACCTCTTAGAACTAATCTATGGCAGGGCGTTGGCAAATATTTCCTTTTTTAGGGGTGGTTAATAATGCAGGTTTTTGGTTAATATTTTCAAGTGTACTCTTAATAAAGTTAATCTTTATTACATTTTAGAAATAACATTAATGTTGTACACATACCATGGTTCAACTATTAATATCTTACCCATGATCATCCTGGTAGCTGCCTTAGCTGCTCCTGGCATGTCCTTGAGCTTCCAAGTATTCTACTGGAGGACCCATAATTCTGTAGTTTCTTGGCTATTTTTTCCACCACCCTGTTCAAACTCACCTTTTTTATGAAACCATCTGCTTTCTTTCTTGAACTCTTTCTCACTCAATTCCAGATCACTCAGTGCTTCTTCCAACTGCCCATGCTAGCTGACATTAATCGTTCCTTTCTTTTTTCAGTCATCTGTTCCTCAAAATTATCAGCCTCTCAAGTCATTCATGCTCTTCACGTGCTATTCCATGTGCAATGTCCCTTTCCTGACATGTTGCCTCCAAGCTATATTCCTATCTTTTTCGATTCAAATCTCTTTACTCTTCTCACCGCATGTGAATTATATGCTCTTTGAGTGTCTATAGTGCAATATCCATCCTAGATTCCTCCCTGGTAATGTTCTCAAAAGCATCTCTGTTGTCCAGGTGCGCAATTGGTTACACTATTTTCTATCTGGATGTAACTTATGTATCTTTAGCAATGGTTTCTTTTCCAACCCATCAGACTGTAGCCGCTGGAATTTCCAAAAACATCTATCTAACTGTCTTTCTGCTATATCATTCACAAGCATAAGAGCCAGGTTCAGTATTTTATACTGATGGCATGCAGCTCTGCTTCGGGGAAGCAATGGCCTTGTGGTATCATCATGAGACAATTATTTCAGAGACCCGCAATTAAGAGTCTTAATGATGATCATGAAACCGTTGTCAGTTGTTGGAAAAACACATCTGGTTGATTAACGTCCTTTAGGGAAAGAAACGATCTTCCTTATCTGGTCTGGCCTGCATGTGACTCCAGACCCACAGCACATGTGGGTCTTTCAACTGCCCTTTGGGCAATTACAAATGCATCCCCTGAATGAATTTTAAAAATCAACAGCACTTTTGACTACCTGTGTCTTGTCAGCTTATTTGTCAGACAACAAGCTTTGGTTATGTCTTAACTTTGAGGAATAAGGCTGTTGCCGTCATCACTGACTACAAACTTCTGTATTGTCATTGATTACCTCTCCTCCAAATCGTGATCTCACAGCATAACAGGGTGTTGTAAGCTCGGTGTGCTGCTTAATACAGTGGTGAGATTCAGGTCTCATCTTGCCTCCTCTGCCCCTATGTTAGACCTTAATACCTACTGACTAATTTTTTTTTAACTTTTCTCTTTGATGGTCAGTGGTCATTGACATGTTGCCCATCTTAGTTGCCCTTGATTTGAGTGGCTTACGAGGCAGTTTTCTGATATAGTTACTGAGTTAAGTGCATACATTACTGTGGGTCTGAGATCACATGTAGGCTTCATTAGGTAAGGACAACAGACTTCCTTTCACACGGTCTATTTCCACAATAACCTCTCCCAAATATGTCCAAAACATTCAGTTTCTCTTTTAGTTTTTCACCCTACTATTTGGAAAATAATCTGGATCCTACTTTCCATAATTTATTCCCAAATCGCTTTGCCTCTTCAGCTCTTCTTTCCTGTTTCATTTTACACAGCCAGGTCAATATTTTTACCTCCAAACTGTTATAAAACCTGGCAAACTTAAGCGTGAGCCTACCTCCTACCATGTAGTAATACCTCAAAAAATCCCTACATGTCCTTATTTAAAAATGCAATTTCACTTCTTTATTTGAAGTAAATAGGTAGCCTATATGAAGATAACACAAGTTCCATGGTTGAAGACCACTTTTAGATTAGATTGTGAACAATCCAAAGGAAATCTTAGGTTATCATAAGGTTGAAATTACAGCCACGTTTAATTAATTTGTGTAAAATTCCAGAATGAGATTCTTAACTAATCACTGGGTACAATTGCATTTGAGGCTTTGAATTATTGTTCAAAGCATTCCAGATTCAAATTGAACTCTAATTTGTTAAAGATGAGTTTTAACTTTGTTTTTTAGCTATACAAAGGATAATAGGAATGAGTAACTTAACCACTAAAACATTTTAGAAATTATAAATATATATGTAACTTAATACTAATTGTCATCTTGTAAAATCATTACGTTGTACCTTAGAACATCTATAATTACGAGCAGCATAGTATTGTAAAACAGGATGAATTGAAAAAAGCAAATCAGAAAATACTGGGAATACTCAGCAGTTCAGGCAGCATCTGTGAAGAGGGAAACAAATAACTTTACAGAGTCAATACAGTGTGGAGCTGGAGGAACAAAGCAGGTCAGACAGCATCAGAGGAGCAGGAAAGTCGACGTTTTGGGTTTACACCCTTCATCAGGACTAGGGAGGGGGAAGGGAGCTCAGCAATAAATGGGGGTATGGGGCTGGGCAAACGTAGGTCGGAAAGTGATGGATGGATGCACGTAGAGGGTTGTGGAGATTGGTGATTGGGAAGGGTGTGGCGGATAGGTGGGAGAGAAGATGGACAGGTTGTGTCAGGTCAAGGAGATGGGAATGAGAGGGAGGGTTGGACGTCGATGAGGCCGGGGTGGGGAGATTTTGAAACTGGTGAATTCTATGTTGAGGCATTCGGGCTTTCATCAGAATTGGAAAATGGAATACATTCTTTGATACATTATTTTTAATTTCATTTTAATATGCACAATCCTCTTAGTATAATTTCTGTACTTGTGTAAAAATTGTAAGATGGTGGATAGAAAGATGTGTTCTGATTTTTTTTTTGCATCATAGAAAATATCACTGAAGGGAGAATGAATGCACATAAGTAGTCAGTTTGAACTTTCAAATGACCTATCCTTCTGTATCTGCATCCAGGCTGGAAGTGATGCTTATCAGCATTAATTCAGTGGATTCACTAACCTGAAATGACACATCTCTAGCTTACTGGTAACAAAATGAAAGGAACATAATTTCTTCTAAAGTATTTTTAAAATGTACAGTGGACTAAATTAGGTGTTCTTAATTTGTTTAAGGACTATGTTTATTTTCCGTGTGACTGATACACCAGTTGACCAGAGAATGTGTGACATTTTTGATGTTTATGGAGTGTCTACACTCTGATTTATTTCCTTCATTATATCATTAAGAATTACGGATATGTTTGGTTTTGGCTGGCAGATCCTACTGCTTCATTTAACGTAATGAAAACTTAAGTTGTCTTTCAGCCAGACAAATTGCATAATACTACACTCTGCTAATAAATTATGGTTTTGAAAACAATCTATGTTATATAAAATTTCAAAGTTTAATATGGTTTGGATAATGATGTGAATTCCTTATCAGTTCCCAAAACAATTAAACTAAATCCTTTAAAGAGGGACGTCTGCACTGACACCATTGCTTTGTTTGTACTCTCTTCTTACTTTTGCTAAAGGTGAATTGCTCGTTCAATAAACCTTGTTTTTTCCTGTTATCACAGCAGAGATCTCTGGCTGGCAACTTGATCTGGTTATAGCAGTGTCAAATTGACAGCTTTACAAAGAAAACTTCACATGGATTTTACAGTGTAACCCTTCTATCTCTGACAGAGATCAGGATTTGCAGCATCAGAAGCTTAAATCTCCATTCTACCAGTACGGTACTTGTGTTGGTGCCCCAATATATTGTACTGCTGTTGGCCTGATATTTTTAAATGTTTTATTTTTAAAAATGTTAGTAAATGTCATATTCATCACTTAATAGAGCCATAAAGCACGGAAACAGACCATCCTTTCCAACTTGTCCAAGCTGACCAAGTTTCTCAAGCTAAATAAGTCCCACCTGCCTGTGTTTGGCCCATATTCCGCTTCCTTTTCCTATGTACCTGTCCAAATGTCTTTTAAATGTTGTACTTTACTTGTATCTACCAATTCCTCTGGCAATTCATTCACACAACATATGAACCACCCTCTGTGTGAAAAATTTGCCTCGAGATCCCTTTTAAAGCTTTCTCCTCTCACCTTAAAATTATGCCTCCTAATTTTGAAACCCTCCTCCCTTTGCTAATCACCTTATCTATGCCCCTCATGATTTTATAAACCTCTGTAAGGTCATCCTTCAACCTCCTGTACTTAAGTGAAAAGTTCCAGTTTGTCCAGCCTCTCCTTATAACTCAAACCCTCCAGTCCTGGTAGCATCCTTCTAAATCTTTTTCTGCACCCTCTCTAATTTAGTAATATCCTTCCTACAGCAGGTCAACCAGAAAAATACGCAGTACTCCAAAAGTGGCCTCACCAACATCCTGTACACTGTCATCATGACATCCCAACTCCTATACTCAATGGTCTGAGCAGTGAAGGCTTAACTGCCTTCTTAATCACCCTATCCACCTGTGATACAACTTTCAAAGAACTATGTACCTGAACCTCAGATCTCTCTGTTTGACAACACTACTTTGGGCCTGACGATTAACTGTATAAGTCCTGTGCTTGTTGATTTTACCAAAATGCAATACCTCGCATTTATCCAAATTAAATTCCATCAGCCCCTCCTCAGCCTGTTGGCCCACCTGATCAAGATTCCTTTGTAATCTTAGATAAACCTTCGCCGTTGACTATCCCACCAAGTTTTTAAAATTAATTTTTGTGACATAAGGTGTAGAAACAAACAATGTTAAACTTGATGTATTAAGTATTGAAACTGTACAGTATCGTTTAACATGAGAAATGAAGCACATTAATGTTTGGTATGAATTGGCGAGGAGCAAATTGGTGCCTAGTATGGGTTGTCATATTGATGCAACATGTCGCAATATGCAATCTGAAGAGAAAGTTTATATGAGCTGTTGATAGTTGCCAGTTGTTCCAATAAGATTTCTGACCGTCTTGATCTGATAGTAACCACTTCACTGAATTGCGCAATGGCAAACACAGTTTAATTGCTGCTTGTTTTCCTGTTACTGATAAACTCGTGCTAGTGGTGCAGGCACCACCAAGACAAAGGAGCAAAAAGGAGTACAACCTGCATAAATGGTAGGTAGTGCTGATAGATCATAGAAACTTATAGTTGTTTTAGCTGATGTTAGTTTGATGTCATGGCTCAGTAGATGTGCTAGATATTAGATTATGGGGCTGATTTTTGTACATGACCAAAGAATACGAATTTGTTGCTACTTTTGAGTATGCTGGAGAGATCCCTTTTTTAATTCTTTGAAACATGTTGTCAATCTGAGCTTCTGTTTTTAGGTCAGCGTGTATTAATTATTCACAAAATAATAGGATTCACTGGTTTGAAATGTTAAGTCTGCTTTCTTCTCACAGATGCTGCTAGACCTGCTGAGTTTCACCAGCAATTTCTGATTTAATTATGCACAAAATGATTTGTTGATTAATTTATTAAGGTACATTTTGGTGCACAATACCCAATTAAACCCTATCATCATATTTTATAAAACAGCCAACATTTTGCATTAATGTAGCCTGTGTCTGAATCAGTAGATTGTACTGGGATCTGAGCATATAAACCAGGATGACACTACAATACATATTGAGGGAGAATTTTGTTATCATTATTCTTTGGCTAAAACTTTGTGTCCAGATGAGTAAAAAAGGTCTGATGGAACATAAGCATCTGAGCAGCATGGAGGTCTCCTAATCATTTATGTATCTCTCAATGTAACAAAGAGCAGAATGCCAATTTATTCATCTCAATTGCTCTTTTCAGGATTTGGCTGTGTGCAAAATGATTATTTTGACACTAAGACAAAACTGTTTCACAGTCCATTTAATCAGAGATAATTGGAACTGCAGATGCTGGAGAAGCCGAGATAACAAGGTGTAGAGCTGGATGAACATAGTAGGCCAAGCAGCATCATAGGAGCAGGATGCTTGGCCTGCTGTGTTCATCCAGCTCTACACCTTGTTATCTCACAGTCCATTTAAGTTCTGTGTCACATTCTACTTGAAGGGCACTATATGATTACATTTAGAGTCATAGAGTTTACAGCCTGGAAGAGGCCAGTCTATGCCATTCATCAAGAACCTATCCACTCTAGTTCATTTTCCAGCACTTGGCCCACAGCCTTGCATGCTATGGCACTTCAAGTGGTTATCTAAATAATTCTTAAATGTTATGAAAGTTTCCACCCTTACCATCCTTCAAGGCATTGAGTTCCAGATTCTCATCACCCTCTGAGTGAAAGAAGTCCTACTAAATCTCCAGCTGCCTTAATCTTAAATCTATGCCTCACCACTGGTCATTGATCCCTCTACTAATTGTGAAAAGTTTCTTCCGATCCATCCTATCTATGCCCCTCCATTTTATACACTTAAGGTTCCCCATCAGCTTTCTCTGCTCTGAGGAAAATAGCCTAGCTTGTTTAACCTCTTTTCATTGCTGAATCAGGCCAGGCAACGTTCTTGTGTATCTATTTTGCCCCTTCTCTAGTGAAATTTTTCCTATAGTGTGCCAACTCTGCTCGTGTAGTCAGTGCCTTGACTGAATTTCTATTCTATCTTTTTTTCTTCTTTTGGTTCTTTCTAGTGTCAATGTCTGCAGTTTCTAGACAAAGCCAACATATTCAACAAAAAAATTAAAAAGTTGTTTTTCTTTTCACAGACCGACATTTTGGTAGTCAGTTGTGATCTCATTACTGATGCAGCTCTACATGAGGTGATAGATCTGTTCCGTGCACACGATGCCACAGTGTCGATGCTGATGCGTAAGGCACATGAGTTTACTGAACCTGTGCCAGGCCAGAAAGGGAAAAATAAAGAAGGTAAAGTTTTCTCAGGATGAAAAAAAAATATGAGCAGTTGATTCTTGAAAATATCAGCAGGTAGTCTAACATAAGTGCACAGACCCGTTGTGGAAGTCTCTTCAATGTTGTATCAAAAATGTTATAGAATAGTCTGTGTACTCAAAGATAATTATCTAATTCTTTCCTTGTCACCAGGTGTAAAACTGTTTAGAAGATTTGTTCATTCCATGTTCTTTGTGGCTTCGTTTCGATCACTGAAATAGAAATTCTCATTACTTTTTCTCAGACTCGAAATATTAACTCTGTTTCTCTCTCGACAGGAAAAAAATGCTAAGTTTCTCTCACACTTTGTTTTTATTTCAGACTTCTAGCATCCACAGTGTTTTGTTTTTAGTTGAAGTTAATGAAGTACTTTTGGAATAAAGTCACTGATATTGCCGAAACTTTATCCTACACACATCAGAATAAATATGAATGCCATATTTCAAGTGATGGCAACAGTTTATGTTACAGGAGAAGTAGATGAGTTGATTGGTTGGCAAATGGACTGTGACTGAGGCATTTCAAAAAAGGCATACGGCTCTAACACATTCCTTTTGTTTGCTCAAAATGAAACCTCCTGCATAGAATGAACCAAGCTGCACTCACTATCTTAAATTGCTGTTAGTGCAGTTATTAGCGATTCACTGACTGAACAACCATGGAATTACATCCAGGAGTTTTGGTTTGGATTTCGCAAGTGTGGGTTGGTTGAGTGCTCTGCTTATTTCCAACAGCCAGAGGAACATGACTGACTTGATAGGCTGTATATTTCAATGATTGGCCAATTTTCCTGTCTTCGCACTAGCCCTGAAATACGTAGAAAGAGCATCTTTTTGGACTGGCAGCAGCCACTTGTACTACCACTGTGTATTAGTAGTGTAAAATGACTGACATAATGTGCTGTTCAGATTCAAAGTCATTAATGTAATGTAGCTGATTGCAGCTGTAAATTTTTGCCCAGTAAGGTCCAACAAACTGCAGTGAGAAAATTGGCCAGATAATCAATTTTGGACGTGTGGTTGGATAAATAATTATAGGAAACTGGGAGGGCTCCATTGCTCAAATAGTACCTTAGGATCTTTTACGTCCATCTGAGGATAACTGAGACCTTACCTTTCAGCTGAGATGTTAAGCTATCAGTTCCAACAACGCAAGACTCCTTGGGTACTCTGATATAACAAGGTGTAGAGCTGGAGGAAGCATTTCTGAAGAAGGGTCCAGACCCGAAAAATCGTCAGCTTTCCTGCTCCTCTGATGCTGCCTCCTCCAGCTCTACACCTTGTGATCTCAGACTCCAGCAAGCATCAGCAGTTCCCACTATCTCCTTGGGTACTCTGATTTGTCATCCCAGATGATATGCTCCAGTCTGTGCAATATCATTTGAATTCTGGATTTATGGAATGTTATCAATGAACAAGATTGACAGTTATAGTTGAAGCCGTTTGATTCATTTTAAGTTTGTTTTATTCATTCACGGGATGTGGTCTTCACTGGCTGGGCCAGTATTAACTGTCCAGCCCATGTTGCTGGTGGGAAGGTGGTGGTGAGCTGCCTTTTTGAACTACTACAGTATACCTACTGTTGGAAACTAGGGACATCTTTAAAATTGAATTGTTTTATTATTCCATATTCAGTATCTTCTATCTGCCCTCTGTGTAACAGCAGTAAGTAGCGTTATACAAATATAAACCGATCTCTGGTATAAGATCAACAAGGCCGCCTATATTTGAAAGCACAGGAGATGGGGGCGTTACTAAATGAGTATTTTGCATCAGTGTTCACAGTGGAGAAGGATATGGAAGCTAGAGAACTTGGGGAAATAAGTAGTGACATCTTGAAAAATGTCCATATTACAGAGGAGGAGGTGCTGAATGTCTTAAAACGCATAAAGGTGGATAAATCCCTGGAACCTGATCAGGTGTACCTTGGAACTTTGTGGGAAGCTAGGGAAGGAATCACTGGGCCCCTTGCTGAGATATTTGTATCATTGATAGCCACAGGTGAGGTGCCGCAAAACTGGAAGTCGGCTAACTTGGTGCCACTATTTAAGAAAGGTAGTAAGGAAAAGTCAGGGAACTATAGATTGGTGAGCCTGACATCAGTGGTGGGCTAGTTGTTGAAGGGAATCCTGAGGGACAGGATTTACATGTGTGTGGAAAGGCAAGAGTGATTAGGGACATGCATGGGAAATTGTATCTCACTAGCTTAATTGAGTTTTTTTCAAGAAGTAGCGAAAAGGATCGATGAAGACGGAGTGGTGGACATGATCTTTGTGGGCGCCAGTAAGGTGTTTGACAAGGTTCCTCATGGTAGATTGGTTAGCAAGGTTAGATCACGTGGAACGTCGGGAGAACTCTGCATTTGGATACAGAACTGGCTCGAAGGTAGGAGACAGAAGGTGGTGGTTGAGGGTTGCTTTTCAGACTGGAGGCCTGTGATCAGTGATGTGCCACAAGGATTGGTGCTGGGTCCACTGCTTTTTGTAATTTATATAAATTATTTGGGTGTGAACATAGGAGGTATGGTAGTAAGTTTGCCGATGACAACAAAATTGGAGGTGTAGTGGGCAGCAAAGAACGTTACCTCAGAGCACAACGGGATCTTGATCATGGCCAGTGGCAGATGGAGTTTAATTTAGATAAGTGTGAGGTGCCGCATTTTGGAAAGGCAAATCAGGGCAGGACTAATACAATAATGGTAAGGCCCTGGGGAATGTTGCCAGACAAAGAGACCTCGGAGTTCTGGGATTTTGACCCAGTGACACTGAAGGAAGGCCAATATATTTCCAAGGATGGGTGACAGACTTGGAGGGGAACTTGCAGGTGGTGGTGTTCCCATGTATCTGCTGCCCTAGTACTCCTAGATGGAAGTGTTCACAGGTTTGGAAGAAGCTGTTGAAGGAGCCTTGGTGAATGTCATCATCCAGATATGTTTCTGCCCTGCATTACTGTACCCATTTATTTCATAAGTTATTTTTGGGGTTTTGCTTCTACAAACCAATTACTTGTATTGAGAGTAACCAAGACTTGAAACGTTAGCTTGCTTTCTCTCCAGAGGTGCTGCCTGCCCTACTGTGATCCCCAGCATTTTTTGTTTTCAGTGCATGTATTCACTTTGTGTAAAGAAATGTCTGATGTATATTATTGGCTTGAACCTGTGATCCTCATTCTACTCTAAAAAAAAATTAAAATAATTTCCAGATAAGCTCTTTCTAAGCTGTTACAATTCTCTAATACCTTCTTTCAATAATAAATGGAAGATACTTCTCCAGTTTTTCTACTTAACTAGAATCACTAAAACTGGATCTCAACCATGCAGATGATTCTCTACACTGACCCTGATTTTTGAGTGTCTTTGTGTCACCAGGTGGACGTGTCAAGGTGTGGTCTTAGAGCACCATTCAGTTTGATAACACTTTGACCGCAATGATTTCAAGGAAAACCATCATCCTAGCAATTAAACTAAATGAAACTTTAACTTTTATTTCCATGAGACCTCATGATTCACTTAATCATTTCACATAAAAGTAATGGTTTTCAGGAATGCAATCACAATATTAAATATGTTTACCGCTATTCCATTGATTTTTCTGGTCATCCTCTCACCTTGCACTTTCTGTAAGCAAAAATTGCTACCTAAATCCTAACTCCATTGAAAAGAACAAAGAACTAAGTGCGTATGCACCCCAACACCTTCAGGTTCCCTTCAAAGTCATGATACCCTTGCTTGGAAATACCCTTGCTCTTCACTTTTGTTGGATTAAAATCCTACCACTCCTACCTAACAGCAGTGTGGGTGATTTATTGTTTTATTTATTAATTTATTGTCACGTGTACCTAAGTATAGTGGAAAGCTTTGTTTACAAGCAGTACAGGCAGATCATAGTAAGCAAGGGCATACGTATCATAGGGTGGAAAAGAAAGGCTGAACAGAGGCATACAAGTTATATTGCACAGGGCATACGCTAGGCCTCATGGGTCCTGCTGGAAGCCAGTAGGTTGGTCCTGGGTCTGCAAGTCCAGCATCGATAGTAGTCAGGCCTGGGTGACCATCAGATCCCCAAACCTTTCAGTAGATTTTAAAGAATATTGCTAGTAATTTTACAGATTCCGAATTTAACTTTAAAAGTGTAGAACAGTTATTAGAAATGTTAGAATTAGATCTGCTGTGGGGAGCTCGCAAGGAGTTGCACAGTGTCGGCGCCAGCTGTATATACACAACATGGATTGCGACAGTTCAAAAAGGTGGCACAGCATTATCAACTAAGAGCAACGAGGGATGGACAATAAATACCTGTATTCCATGAGTGAATTTTAAAAAATTAATTCACCCACCACTTCTCTGCCTGCTAGCCTCCATTGGCACCTGGCCTGATGATGCCAATGCCTTGAAATTCTCCTCCTTTCAAATATTTCTTGGATTTGCCTGTACTGTCTCAGAACCATCCTTCAGATTTCCAAGAATTATGTGCTGCTTCAATATTGGCCTCGCACATCCCACTTTCCGTCTCTGCGGTTGGCAATCATACCTCCAGCTCCCATTCCTAAACACTAGAATTTTATCACTAACTCTACCTCTCTACCTTTCTATCTCTATCCTTCTCTAAAATCTACCTCTTTGGCCAAGCTTTTGCTCACCTAGCCTAGTATCTATTGATGTCGATTTGTATCAATTGTTGCTGGATGATGGCCGCATTAAGTACCTTGAGACCTTGCTGAGGAAATATATTAATATTCATCTAAGTTGTTGATGAAACACCAAAATAATTTCTAACATTATATTCTGTGCCTATAATAATGCTTTTTTTCTTGTGTCCTTCTTCAATGCCAGTCACATTGTGTGATGCATTTGGGGGATCTGTGAGCCCATTCCCTTTACACAAATTTGTAGCAGTAATTTTTATTCCAATTTGTTAATTTATTTAAGGCACAATTAGGGCTTGCTCGTTTTAGTTATATATTTATCTAAGTATTTACTATTTTGCCTTTAAAGTTGTTCCGATATCATTTTCTGAATCCAATCTGAATTTTATTCCAATCAATTTGATTACATTATTTGTTTTTTGAAAGCATAGCCCTTTAAAGTAATAAAGTAGGCTGTCTCGGAACCATCTTTCAGATTTCCAAGAATTATGTGCTGCTTCAATATTGGCCTCTTGCACATCCCAGTTTCCATCTCTGCAGTTGGCAATCATACCTTCAGCTCCCATTCCTAAACTTATCCAATATTGTTGTACAGATTGGGTATCCACTACAATCCAATTTATTTTGGTACATCCAAAACCAAAAAGACCTAAAAACCAAAGGTCTTTTTGGTAGTGGACCCAAACAGACCT
The DNA here is from genome assembly GCA_024137785.1 of Ginglymostoma cirratum. Lineage (NCBI taxonomy): Eukaryota > Metazoa > Chordata > Chondrichthyes > Orectolobiformes > Ginglymostomatidae > Ginglymostoma > Ginglymostoma cirratum. The sequence goes on along the minus strand of JAHRHZ010000038.1, from coordinate 10,023,715 downwards.
ATTGACACTGTAAGTCCATTCGGGTTAAGCAAAGCTTTTTTCCAAAGGGCCTGAACAGACCCAAATGTAGTGAGTGCAAAAAATGAGCATCTCTTTTATCTCAAAACCTGTTGATCCCAAGGCTTTCAAATGAGGGATTCCCAATCTGTTGTCCTAAATTGGACTATTCTGTTGCCGTTCCTCTCGAGGTTACTTCCATATGTGTTACATTTTTAAGATGTTTACATTTATTGCTACTCTTAATCCCTCCCTTGTTGCAGTCTGAACTGCCTAGTTGAGCATCAGTTCCTATCCAGTGACGTCATTTGGGAGTACTGCCCACCGTTCACACTCATGATGTTATTGTTGCATGATGTTTGGACATAAGATACCTATAGCACATATCAATATTTGTGTACATATCTTCCTTTACCTTACTTGAATATATTAATTTGGATGACTTCCGTTACTATTCTTGGCATCAAGTAAATCATGGACAGGAAAAGACTGATCCATCAAGCTGTCTTCCTGTCAGTCATGATGCAGTATAGTCTTATGAAAGGCGTAAGTAAACTTATAAAATCTCAGGACAATACCAGAAGAAAAAAGTCTGAAATACTCACTTCTGACCATGCTTTTATATTACCTTGAATTATTTACAGAGTACATGTATGAAATTTGTGCAATAGATTTACAACCATCTGCAAAATGAAATCTCCTAACAGCACTGCCTTTGCAAAATTTGCACATGACCTCTGAGCTTTCCTAATCTATCACTGATAACCCAATGTACTCTTTTTAACTATCTTAAAATTCTTTGAGATCTCCATGGAACCTGGGCATTTCTATTATTAATATAACTGGCATTTTCAAGCCGAGATGAGTAACAAAGGTTGTTCAAATTAGAAATCATTCTTGTGGCCCTCCTCTGAATAATTTATGACGCCTCTACATCACCCAGAAGTATTGAATGACGTAGCTGAAATGACAAGATTTGTTTTTTCTTTGGTTGATGTGCACAGCTGAACAAAGGGACTTTGTTGGAGTTGATGACACGTGCAGACGTCTACTTTTCATGGCTAACGAAGCTGACTTGGATGATGAGCTTGTCATTAAGAAGTCCTTGATGCAGAAGTAAGTAATTACAGCACTTTTTCTATTCTATTTCTTTATTTCTTTAAACCAAGTACTAATAGGTTCAAATAAATGTGGACTAATAACATGTGACATGCCTGCATTTACTCTAGACAAGAAAAATTTGATCTCTTCCTGTTGGGAAAATCAAACCATTAAGTGATTTACGTAGTGATCATCTCCCATCAAACAGGATAGTTCCTTGGCTACTGAAAGGGAAAATTAGATGAGAAAACTAAATTGATAGTTTTCTCTTGGTGATGTTCAGGTCCCGGCCTTTCCCTTCAAGAGAACTGAATTTGACAATTGGGCCACCACCAGTAGCAACGAGAACATGCGTGGAGAGATAAGTAAAAATCTCAGATCTTATGACAATCTCAGATGAGAGTTTAAAAATATGTGACATGGTATTGGGATACTATGTAAGTGTGCGAGAATATGCAGACACCAGTTCAAATTAAACTGGTGCAAAGGATGGGAGATCTTGCACTGAAGAACAGGTTTCAGTCATGTGCTTCTGCTTGACAAACAGCATGGCATGAAATGGTTAATGTGCCAGTAAGGTGAGAGAGTGCCTTTAAAATCAACGAGAAATTGACGCTTCCTCCTTAAAGAAACTGCACTTAAAACAATCAGGATTGTGTGAAACATCGATACATACCAAGTGAGCAAAATTAAAGTAAAAGAAGGAAAAAAACTTGGATTTGGATGATTAATGTATGAAAAATAAGAACACTTAGTAAGAAGTATCTTAAAGATGGATGTTGGGAAGTTAGCATTGTAACTGCAGCTGCAGGACTGTAAGATGACATGGAGTCATAGAGCATACAGCACGGACGCAGGCCCTCCGACCCGACTCGCCCATGTTGATCAGGTTTCCTAAACTTGAACTAGTCCTATTTGCCTGCATTTAGCCCATATCCCTCTGAATCTTACCTATCCATATACGTATCCAAAAGTCTTTTAAATGTTGTAATATCACCCACCTCCACCATTTCCCCTGGCAGCTCATTCCATATATGCATCACCCTCTGTGTGAAAGCTCTCTGTGTGCCCCTCAGGTTCTTTTTAAATCTTTACCCTCTCACCTTAAACCTATGCCCTCTTATTTTCAACTTCCCTGCCCTAGGGAAAAGACAGTGGATATTCATTTTATTTATGTTACTCATGATTTTATAAACCTCTAAGTTCACCCCTCAGCCTTTTCTCTTAAATATCTGGATCTGAAATATTTGATTTCTGTCCACAGAAGCTGCAAAACCTGCTGAGTTTCTCCAGCTACTTCTGTTTTTGCTTAAATTTATTAACAGTCAGCCTTTTGATTCTGTCAGATTTAATATTCATTTGGCCAGTTTATTATCATGGGAAGCTATATCAAAACAAATCTAGTTCTTATAACTAGACTATTGGTCCTATACACTGACATTGCTTCGTTACTACTGTTCTGTGGCAGACTGAATGCATTGTGAAGGGAGAATAGCATTTACAACTGAGTACTGTGGGTCCAGCAGTGCCAGCCTGAATACAGCTTTGTTCCCCTAAATCCATGCATGACCATCCATATTTTTACAAGCTTTTCATAAACCAGCTCATTCACAGGTTGTAAAGAAAAGAAAAAAAAAATCTTTGAAAGATCCATGCTTGCTTTTCCAGATGGGATGACATTGGCTGTACATTATTTTTTTAAAGGCAACATACAGAGGAACCACATCCTACTAAGCTAGAATTGTTTATGTTTTAATGTATACAAATGTACACAAGTGTACAAAAACTGACAGTTTACCCTATTTACTAGATGATTGCTTTGAGCACATAATGATTTTGGCTTTAGAGCAATAATTCTAACACTTCACTGCTCAAGGTACCATTCAAGAATGTTGAACAATTTATCTTTCAATGCTGGTGTCAAAAGGTGCAAGCGTGTAATTCACATGCTGTCAGTAAGACACAGGGTACCAGATTGGAGGGCATTTAAGTGCTCACCATTTTTTTTTTATGGGATTGAACATATGGACTAAAGATTTTACAGAATCTCAGAATTATTCCGGTGCAGAATGAGGCCTTTCAGCCCATCATGTCTGCACCAGCTTCCTGAGCATTTCAACTTAGTGTCAAGCCCCAACATTATTTCTATTTAAATGAACATTTACTACCCTCTTGACAGCCTCAATTGAAATTGCCACCACTGCAATTCCAGGCAACGTTTTCCAAAGCCATGACCGCTGATTGTGTGAAATGTTTTTCTCACTTTGCACTTCCTTCTTTTGCAAAACATTTCAAAACTGTGCTGTCTGGTTCTCAATCATTTTATGGGCAGTAACAGTTTGTCCCTCTTGACCCTATACAGACTGCTTATGCTTTTGCAAACCTTGATCAGATCTCTCAGCCTTTTCCTCTCCGTGTGCAACAGTCCCAACAAATTGTAAAGGATCGAGGCGGGCTGGGAGACTGGAGTTGATGTGCGCTATGACCAGCCTCTCGAAGCACTTCATGATTATTGAGGTCAGAGCCACTGGGTGGTAGTCATTAAGTCACATTGCATGTGATTTCTTAGGTACGGGGATGATGTTGGACTTCTTGAGGCAGGTGGGGACTTCAGCTTGTAGGAGGGAGAGGTTGAAGATGTTGGTGAATACCTCTGTCAGTTGGTCCGCACAGGATCTGAGTGCTCAGCCGAGGACGCGGTCTGGGCCTGTCACTTTCCTTGAGTTGACCCCCAGGAAGACTGATTTTATGTCTGCAGCGGTGACGGAAGGAACAGGTGTGCCTGGGGCTGTCGGGACAGGCGTCACCGTGCCACTGGTATCCTGCTCAAATCAAGCATACAAAGCATTGAGCCTGTCAGGGAGGGATGTGTCTTTGTCCGCTATCTTGCTGTGCTTCATTTTGTATCATGTAATGTTGTCTAGGCCTTGCCATAGATGGCAGGAGTCTATTTGGTAGGTTTGGGCCTCTAACTTGGTCTGGTACTGCCTCTTGGCCTCCCCAGTGGCTTTGCAGAGGTCATATCTAGATTTGTTGTATTGGTCTCAGCCACCCGAATTGAATGCTGCACGTCTGGTCTTCAGTAGGGAGTGGATTTCGTGAACACCTGTCTGCTGTTTGATCTCAAATATAGTGCATAAGATGTTCATCGGTAAAAGTGCAACTAATTCTGAATCATGTTTTAGCATTGTATTGTTTGGAGCCCAGCTGATGTTCTTACTGAACAAGGCAGATCCCAGACAGAAACCTGGCTTGGTAGATCGTCTTTTGATTTGTTTTGGCTTTAACAAAATTGAGCTCTCACTGAAACATAAGCATGCATCACTGCAGATTTTGCTGTAACAATCAAGCACAATTTTATTAACAGAAGAAATGAAGAAACACTAAAATAAGCAAAACCATCTACTCATGATATAAGCACAAAAGTTTTTAAACAAATGGTAAAAGTAATCCTATTAATCCCAAACATACCTTTTATAAATCACAATGTAATAAAATAGCTTTTATCTAGTACCCAAAACACAGTCCTGGTACAGTACCCAAAAACACCACTTGTACAGTACTTTCACCAGGGTTCCTGAATCTAACATTTTGGTATATTTAAGTCTCTTCACTTTTTAGACTGGACTTGCAGATCACTTCTTCCTGAAGTTATCACGCACCTACTTCAGTGTACTCAGATTTAAATAACTTCTCCAGTGTTTTATCCCAACACTTTTGGTCGAGGGCTAACACTAATTACTAGTTCACTAAATATCCTTGTCTTCTCAAGGACAATGGACTGCAGCATCTTGTTTTCCAATTACTTCATTGAACTGCTCCAAACCCAAAGAAAAAAACTGAAACCCGAAGTCTTCTGCCCAAGTTATTGGTAGTTCTTTTAATCTTGTAATTCGCAGCTTCCAGAAGCCTCTAACAAACATTGAGTTCCCGTACTTTCCCTTGCTGGGTCGAGAAACACACTAATAAACAAAAAAAATGTGTTAGCGGAGCACACAAACCCATTCACTGTAAAGCATCAAAAACTGTTTTAAAAGAAATCACCATGGCCACAGAAATACTTAAAAGGTTAGTTGTTATCTTGAGACATAATAACCCAGTGATTACTAGCTCAAAATTACAATAATTCCATCATTTACGTCATAACATCATCTCACCATCGTTTCTTCCAGTTCTTTTGTAATCACTGCCATTTTGTTTCTTTCCTTCACGATGATTAGTGAAACAGTTGAAGATTGTGAGATTATCTGGTAGCTTTCTACTCCCTTTCATTTGTACCTGTTACTTGTTTCAGAATCTTTTAAGCTAAAATCTAATTTTCTAGACTTAAACTGCCATTTGTAATTATTACTTCAGATCTTTGGTTTACTCGTTCAATAAAATAATATTTTCACTATGGTATCCAATCACCAATGTTTTTCACCCAGAAAATATATCCATTGAGGTCTGTGTGGGGGAATATATGTGTTACCTGGGTTGTGTCTAATGCTTTGAGCTGCTATATGCTCTGGAGTGTTCTGCATTTTCAGTAAACCTCTTCTGATGCACCATCCTGTTCAACTCTGTAACAAATCTGTTAGATTCTCAAAAAAAAATTATCTGATCATTAATCATTCAACTCTGATTTACTGTCCAAACAAGCTGTTGTAGGTAGTTTGTTATCCAACTCTCTAACCTTGATGCTCAAGGAAGCAAAAACAGGTGTGCAAGAGCTGCTCTTTGAAGGTATTTACTTTTTGGTAGTGTGTATTTCCTGTGAAAACAGCATGGCATTTTTCTGCATATCCAATCTGTGTAGTTCTGTCACTAGGTTTTTTGATGGAATCCACAAGATTAGATGTTCACTGGTTAGGTTTTCAAGGTTGGTCATTTCTATGTATCATTGTTGCTTTGTGGAAATCTGCCCCAAGAAGAAAATAACATTAGTTACGACTAAGCACTTTAGGAAATAATGAAATTGAATATAATGAGTGAATTTTATCTTAAGATCTAAGTGTGCGAATACTTCTGCAGTTTTAACATGGGTTGTATAAAACGTACACTACACATTTTGCATTCCTGTTGATGCCACGAAATTTGAAGTGTGCTGGGGTTCCCGCCTTTTTAGCAGTTCTCTGTTATATTACCCACAGACCCACCACGTTTGTACTAGTGATTCTGAATTTTCTCACTCTCTGCCACCAGCACTGGCTGGAAAGTTATCAATGTACTATCATCTGTCTGTCATTAACTTATCACATCACCTTGGCTATATGTTCAGGTTCAGTGTCAGCAAAACAAAAATCAGTTATGACATGAAAACAGAAATTACTGAAAAAACTCAGCAGGTCTGGCAGCATCTGTGGACAGAAATCAGAGTTAACGTTTCAGGTCCAGTGACTCTTCTTCAGAACTGATTTCTGAGTTCTTCATCAGCTCTGAAGAAGGGTCATTGGACCCAAAACGTTAACTCTGATTTCTCTCCACAGATGTTGCCAGACCTGCTGAGTTTTTCCAGAAATTCTGTTTTTGTTTCTGATTTCCAGCGTCCATAGTTCTTATGGTTTTTTAAAACATCAGTTGTGTCATCCATTGAAGTCTGTAATTGTGTTGATAGGATTAAATGATCCTCGAACTTAGCAACGGCTTGACTTGCTCATGTGCAAAAGCTGTATTTTTTTTTTACTACTTCTGGATCATACCTGCTTGACTTTATCTTTCCCAGTTGACTACTGTGATCTAAGTTAATGCCTTCAATATGTTAAGGGTTGAATTCTTGAATATCTTTCTCGTGTTTCCACCCCTGTATACTTTCTTGCTTTTGCTCATGTTCTGTGTCCAAGTGCAGGTTCTTGGTGATTATTTGCTAAACCATGGCAGATTGCCATGATTTCTTTTACTGTGGTTAGTGTGTGGAGGCAGGTCCCAAGTTCAAACTTTATATCCCAAGTGTGCCAAGCTCCACTACTTTAATTTTAACCTTCTTATTTTCTCACCCACTGTGGTGTTGCCTTTCGTGCTTAAATAAACTTCCTCACAGCAAAAGAATGAGGCTGTGTTAAATAATTTCAGGTTACCTTTTTTTTTCCAACCACACACATTTAGTAGCATAGTTTTCGAATTAGATTTTAAACTGACTCCAGAATTCAGTCCTTGAGATTTGCTTTAGGGAGACTATCTCACATCACTAGGGATAAAGGGAAAGTACTCATGATGTGACAAGTGAAGTTCCCTGGGGAGTCGTACTGGGACATCAGCTTTTCATCATATTGTACTTGTTTTGGACAAAAAGAAACAGAAAAGTTTCTGTCTAAATTGGGGACAGTTGTGTGGATAGGACCAAAAAGTGAATCGGCGAGTAGAAATGGCAAGTGGAATTCAATGTAGAGAAAGCATGAGGTCATCACCCTAGATCTAAGCAAGATATTCTATTTTGGTTTCGGTGTCGATGTGCACTAGCTCGGTATACTGGTACAAATGCAGGGACCTTTTGTGCCACAGTGTTAGTGTCTCATCAACTGAATCAGAAGGTTCGGGTTCAAGTCCCATGTGCACCTGAAGTGTTTCACAGCACATCTGAGAAGGCTGATTTAAAAGATCTACACATACAAATGGAATTATGGTCTTTATGTCAAACACATCGGAAGTGAAAAGTCACAAGTGATGCCTCAGCTGCACTGAGCCATAGAATCATACAGTACAGAAGAGGCCCCTTGGCCTATTGAGACCATACAGCCAAGAAACACGACTAGTTACACTAGTCCCATTTTCCTGCAGTAGGCCGATACCCTTCAAGTGCTATTCCAAGTACTTTTTTAAAGGTTGTGAGGTTTTCTGCTTTAATTACAGTCCTTGGCACTGCATTCCAGACGTCCTCCACCCTCTGGGTAGAAAATTCTTTCCTCAAATCTTCTCTAAATCTGCCTTACGTTTTTAAAATTGTGCTCCCTTGTTAATGACCCTTTGACTAAGAGGAACAGCTGCTTTCTGTTCATCTTGTCCATGCCCCACATAACCCTATACAGTTAGACATAGACGTAGGCGTAGACGTAGACGTAGACGTAGACCAGTACGCACAGTACAGGCCCTTCGGCCCACGATGTTGTGCCGAACTTTTACCCAAAACCTAAGGTCTATCTAACCTCTGCCACTACCTTATACTATCATCCACATACCTGTCTAATAGCCGCTTAAATGCCCCTAATGAGGCCAACTCCACTACCCTCTCTGGCAATGCATTCCACGCTCCTACCACTCTGAATAAAGAACCTACCTCTGACGTCTCCCCAATATCTACCTCCTTTCACTTTAAAACTATGTCGCCTTGTAAAAGCTACCTCCACCCTAAGAAAAAGTCTCTGGCTGTCTACTCTATCTATACCTCTGATCATTCTGTACACCTCTATCAAGTCACCTCTCATCCTTCGTCATTCTAAAGAGGAAAGCCCTCGCTGTCTGAACCTTTCCTCGTAAGACCTTCCCTCCATCCCAGGCAACATCCTGGTAAATTTCCTTTGCATCCCCTACAGTGCAATCACATTCTTCTTATAGTGCGGTGACCTAGCACTGCACACACTATTCCAGCTGTGGCTGACCCAAAGTACTGTACAGCTGTAGCAAGAGTTCCCTGCTGTTAGAATCTATGCCATGATTGATAAAGCCAAGCATCCCGTAGATCTTCTTAACTACCCTATTAACCTGTCTGGCCACCATATATCTGAGCTTCCTAATGTCTTGCCGTTCATTGAGTACTTGTTCTTTCGTCCAAAATACATTGCCTCACACTTATGAGGATTAAATTCCATGTGCTGCTAATCTGCCCATCTGATCAATCCATTTATATTCTCCTGTAACCTAGCACCTTCCTCCTCAATGTCATCCACCCAGCCAGTCTTTGTGTCATCCGCAAACTTACTTATCATCCTTCCCTGCACATTCTCATCTCCATCATTTATGAATATTGCAAACAATAAAGGACCCAGCACTGACCTCCGTGGAATGTCATTGCACACTATGCTCCAGTTAAGCTAACAGCGATCTTAAACACACACAAACAGAAATTGCTGGAGAAACTTAGCAGGTCTGACATCATTTGTGGAAACAAAAGCGAGTTAACTTCGACTTTTCTAGAAGTGAAGAAGGATCTCCCCCCGGGAGGGATCCCTACACAGATCCGTCAGCAATCTCTCATCACTTAGGTAATGTGCTTCTTTACTTTTATTGCTAAATAGGACAATTTCAAAATTTCCCACAATATACACGTGTTTCTTCAATGCGAATTGGCTTTAACGCGATTGAAGAATTTAGCCCGCTATTTGTAGAAATCGAGCTTTCCTTTCCTGTAATGGCTATAACACGATTCCAGCCCCATTAGTTTAAATGGTGCGGCTATTGCACGATTTTCTTGTAACGTGAGAAAGGAACTATTATATCAGAACTGACTGTATTTTCCATTTGGCAAACCTTTGCACACCACCTCAGCACATCTATGTAACATTTTATGTCCTAATGCCCTTTCCACAACCTACGTTTCTGTCTATTTTGTGTCATTATCTGGAGTACTCTTCGATTTTTGGGTACCGAATCATAGGAAAGATATAAAAGCAAGTTCAGTGGATGTTTGAAATATGAAATCACAACAGAAGGTGCCGGGGATACGCAGCAGGTCAGAGAGCACCCAATTATTGACCCAGTAGTATAATTCTTCTCCATAGGTGCTGCCTGACCTGATGAGTCCTTCCAGTATTTTATGTAACTATCTTAGGAAAGAAGCCAGTACATATCATAGAATTCATAGAATTCCTGCAGTGTGGAAACAGGCCATTCAGCCCACCAAGTCCTCATCAACTTTTTTCCCCCTTTATTTATTCACGGGATGAGGGTATTGTTGGCTAGGCCAGCATACATTGCCTATCCCTAATTGCCCAGAGGGGGATTATGAGTCAACCATATTGCTGTGGATCTAGAGTCACATGTAGGCCAGACCAGGTAAGGATGGCAGTTTCCTTCCCTAAAGGATACTAGTGAACCAGCAATTGGCAATGGATTCATGGTCATTAGACTCTTAATTCCAGGTATTTATTGAATTCACATTCCACCATCTGCCATGGTGGGATTCGAACCTAGATCTCCAGAACATTACCTGGGTCTCTGGATTAACAGTCCAACGATAATACCACCAGGCCATTGCCTCCCCTTATGCTCCAAAGAGCATCCCACCCAGACTCAACCCCTACCCAGTCCCTGTAACCCTGCATTTCCTATGGCTAATCCACTGAACCTTCACATCCCATGGACACTATGGACAATTTAACATAGCCAATCCACCTGCAGGTCTTTGGAGACCATGCAGACAAGGAGAGAATGTGCAAACTCCACACAGGCAGTCGCCTGACATTGGAATTGAACCCAGGTCCCTGGTGCTGTGAGGCAGCAGTGCTAATCACTGAGCCACTATGCACCCAATCCTTCAGTTTATCCTAAACAATTCATGAGAACAGTTTGCATCCCCTTGAATTGAAATAATGGAGAAGTAATCCAATTGAGGTATGGGTGGTCACTCACCTTCTCCATTTGTCTGCCCCTTCACTTGCTCAGCCAGCAATCCCTGATGCGCTCACTCCTCACCTGGTCTTGAGGTTGTGCTGGCCTTTGTGGCCCATAGGCAGCATGTTGGACAAGCCTACTCCTTTGTTCATTTTTAAAATTTAGAACGGAATTGTCAAGAACTTGCTTTTTTAAAAGTGCCTATTTTTACACTTTTTCATTGTATCTTTCATTTAATCCATTTCTTTTTCACTTTTATGTCATTTTTTTCGGCCTGGTTTGGTTTTTCTCAGACTCTACATTAATTGTTTGACGTCATACATGGTTGTTACACGGATCCCAAATGCTGTCCTGTTTCCTATTTCCCACTTGTAACAACTCTTGGTGAAAAAGCTGTCAGGAATGAAATGGGAAAGTCCAAGTCTAATGAACAGCGGTGGTGTTTGTTCTCTGGCTACAGCAAATTATGGCCTGTTGCCTTTTTCAATTATGTATATAATTTCAGTTCATCACGGAGTGCTCCAGTACTAATGGCTGATGATCTATTCCTTCAAAAAAAGGCCACATCTATGGATTGATAGTTGTTCACGTTAGTATTCTTTCAGTTTTGAAAGCACACACACATTGTTTGCTATATTTTTATCTTGTGACAAATGAAAAATATAAACAAAATACCCTTATGGACAGAACATAGTGCGGCTCAATTTTGATGTCTCTGCATTAATGTTTTGGTTTTAAGACACAGATGGAAAACTGAATGGTATGCTGAGGTTAAAGAGTAGATTGTTTTGTTGGAGAGGTTATCAGTGTTAGTGAGAAGCATCGTAGTACATGCCTTATTGTGTACATATGTTAGTCATCAGTGTCTGTATAAAATGACATAATCTTTGCCCTCCCAGCTAGCAATTCAATTTTCCTTATAGCATTCTCATGCTTCAAACCTTTTAACTAAAATTAAATAAGTTTCAAACTGATTTGTATAAATACCTGTTTATCTTTTGCGTGCAGCATTTTTTGGGGAATTGCATATACATTTAGATAAATGCGACGTGTAACTTTATCTTAAGGCAAATCAGGGCAGGTCTTATACACTTAAGGGTAGGGTCTGGGGAGTGTCACCAAGCAAAGAAACCTTCGGGTGCAGGTTCATAGTTCGTTGAAAGTGGAGTCGCAGGTATACAGGGTAGTGAAGAAGGCATTTGGTACGCTGCCTTTATTGGTCAGTGTATTGAATACAGGAGTTGGGATATTATATTGCAGCTGTACAGGACATTGGGTAGGCCACTTCTGGAATACTGCGTTAATTTCTGGTTTTCCTGCTGTATGAAAGATGTTGTTAAACTTTTGAGAGGGTGCGGAAAAGATTTACAAGGACGTTGCCAGGATTGGAGGGTTTGAGCTATAGGGAGAGGCTGAATAGACTTGGGCTATTTTCCTTGGAGCATGAGAGGCTGAGGAGTGAACTTAGAGGCTTATAAAATAATGAAGGGTAGGAGAGTACAAAACTAGGTGAGAGGAGAAAGACTTAAAAAGGACCTAAGGGGCAACTTTTTCACACCGAGCGTGTTGTTTGTATGGAATAAGATACCCGAGGAAGTGGAGGAGACTTACAACATTTAAAAGGTATCTGGATGAGTACATGAATAGGAAGGGTTTTAAGGGATTATAGGCCAAATGCTGACAAATGGGACTAGATTAATTTAGGATATCTGGTTGGTGTGGACTGGTCGGACTGATGGGTCCATTTCTGTGCTGTACAACTCAATATTATTGCAGTGATGTGTTACATCAGATGATCAGTTTCAGATTTGTCTTTATCAATGTTATGCTATTTTATGCTCCCGCTACTTTCATGTACCATCTAGGACACATAGCATTCCTCAGTCAAATTTCAAGCAGAATATATTCCCAAACCTAGAGCAATGTTGCCTGTTAAACATTTTATGCTGATTTTTGTGCATGGTAATGGATTAATTCTGCTCGTTATTCCTGCTCCAGACAGCCTGGTTGAGATCAAGGAACCCACCATATGGGAACTATGAGCTAGCATGCACAGTCAACCAATTGTCTCTGATGCACTGCACCAAAAACCACTGCATTACCTTGATCTTTTTATTATTTTCTCTTTAAATTTGGTGTACAAAGTAGTTTGAATCAGAGATATTTTAATCTTTATATTAAAAGAAAAAATGTGTTTCAGTGATCCGTATTTTACACAAACCAGAAATAATACGTAGAATGTTAGAGATCTACAGCACTGAAAAAGACTCTTCGGCCCATTGTGTCTGCGGCAATCAAAAGCAACTGTAACTATTTCAAGCCAATTTTTCAGCACTTGGCTCATAGCCTTGTATGCTTTGGCATCACAGTGCACATGTAAATATTTCTGAAATGTTATGAGGATTTCTGTTTCTACCACCCTTACAGGCAGAGAGTTTCAGATTCCCGCCACCCTCTTGGTGAATATGTTTTTCCTCACATCTTCCCTCGACCATCTGCCTCTTACTTTAAATCTGTTCCATCTGGTCATTGATTCCTGTATCAAGGAGATAGTTTTTCTTTTCCTGTCTACCCTATCAATGCACCTCATAATGTTTTACACCTCAATCATGTACCCTCTGAAGGTTTTCTGCTGGAAGGAAAACAATGCTAATCTATCCAGTCTCTCTTCATAACTGAAACTGTCCAGCCCAGGCAATATCCTTGGAAGTCTCCTCTGCACCCTCTCCACTGTTGCAATATCTGTCCTATGGTATGGATTTCAGAACTGCACACAATATCTTGGCTGGGGCTTAACAAATGTTTTATACAGTTCCAGAGTGGCACGGTGGTTCAGTGGTTAGCACTGCTGCCTCATAGCACCAGGGACCCAGGTTTGATTCCACCATTGGGCTACTATCTGTGTGCAGTTTCACATTCTCCCAGTGTCTGTGTAGGTTTCCTCCGAGTGCTCTGGTTTTCTCCCCCTGTCCAGAGGTGTGCAGGTTAGGTGGATTGGCCATACTAAATTGCCCATAGTGACCAGGATGTGCAGGCTAAGTGGATTAGCTTGGGAAGTAGGGTGAGGGGGGTGGGTCTGGATGGGATGCTCTTCACAGGGTTGGTGTGGGCTAGATGGGCCAAATGCCCTGCTTTCACACTAGGGATTCTATGAATCTATGATTCTACAACTTGTCAGCTCTTAAACTCTGTGCCTTGGCTAATAAAGGCAACTATACTATATTAACAAAAGAACTGCGGATGCTGTAAATCAGGAACAAAAACAAAGTTGCTGGAAAAGCTCAGCAGGTCTAGCAGTATCTGTGAAGGGAAAAAACAAGAGTTAATGTTTCGGGTCCGAAGGGTCACTGGACCCTAAATGTTAACTGTTTTTTCCTTCACAGATACTGCCAGACCTGCTGAGCTTTTCCAGCAACTTTGTTTTTGTTCCAACTATACCATATGCTTTCTTCACACTTTATTCACCTGTCCTGATACCTTAAGGAACTGGTGTACATGCACACCCGGCTTCCTCTGATTCTGGGTGCATCCCAGGGTCCTACCATTTATCATGTTTTCCCTTGCCTTGTTTGTCCTGCCCAAGTGTGTAGCCTCACATTTATCCAGATTGAATTCCATTTTCCACTGATCAGCCCATCTAACCAGCCCGTCTATATCCTCCTGTAATCTGAGGTTATCCTCCTCACTACTTAGCACCTCACCAATTTTTGTATCATCTGCAAACTTACTGATCAGCCCTGCTACATTCAAGTCTAAATCATCACATAAACAGCAAACAGCAAGTGCCCAATACTGACCCGTATGGGATCCTACTGGACACGGACTCCTAGTACGTAAAACCTTCCTTGGACATCGCCTTCTGCGACCTGCCACTCAGCCAATTGTGGATCCAATTTGCTAAATTTCCTTGGATCCCATGGGCTCCCACCTTTGTTATCAGTCTCCCATGCAGGACCTTAACAAAAGCCTTGCTGAAGTCCCTACTTCATAAGTATTGCTCTCATCTACACCTGATCACTTCAAGAAGTGCAATCAAGTTGGTCAGACATGACCTCACTTTAAGAAAAACTTGCTGACTGTTCTTAATTAAGTCTGCTTCTCCAAATAAGATAGTTCTGACTTCAGAATTGCTTCCAATAGCTTCCTCACCATCAGATTTAGACTGACTGGCCTGTAGATTCCTGGTGTATCCCTTCTTCTCTTCTTGAATCATCTCTAGAATCATTTCTATATCTCTAGACTTTGAAATACCTACTCACTGTCTTCTATTTGTTGTAGCTATAGTCGTCCTGAGCCTAACTTAGTGAAGCTGGCTCACTTTTTTAGTTTTGCTATACTTTTTTTTTCCTCTGGCCTCCATTAATTCTACATGTGGGGCAATCTAGGAGGAGAGATCATAGTTTTGGGGTAAGAGGTATCAAATTTAAAACAGATGAGGAGAAATTACTTCTCTCAGAGGGTCATGAATCTGTGAAATTCACTACCCCCAATGCCAGGACATTGAGTAAATGTAAGGAGGAGATAGACAGATTTTTAATTAACAATGGGTTGAAGGTTTAGGGAGAGCGGGCAGGAAAATAGAATTGATATTGAGATGAGATCAGCTATGATCATCTTAAATACTGGAACAGGCTCGAGGGGCTGAATTCCCTACTTCTACTCATGCTTCTAGTTCTTATGTTCTTATGTACAGTGTTAGGATCACTGTGCAGTCTTGTAACTAATTCATTCCAGTTGCCTAACAAAATGAACTTAAACCAATATGACCTCCTATTCACTATGCTGTCGATTGTTGTGTATATTTTTCCATTTGGGGTACTGTTCAGTCAAAGTCCATCAATTTGCTGCTTCCAAACCGACCAAATTACAGCATCTGTTTTTCAGAGATCTAGTTGTGCATCTAGATAAACACTTATTTATCTGTGGTGCATTATTTTTTACTTCCTCTGTTTACGTTTGTTGTAGAGTTGGGCAGGTCCACTGTACTGTACACCTTGATAGTTAAATTGGCTGTCAAACTGAGAACATTTTTGGACTGCGTCAAATCTGAATCATAAAATGGTTAGAACACAAAGTGGCCGATTGGCCCATCTGCATGCTGGCTCCCTGTTAGAGCTAGACCCGCGCAGCACCACCACCACCACCTCCTCCCCCTCTTCCCCCCCCCCGCCTCTGCCTGTCTTTGTACCCCTTCAAATTATTTTCTTCACATAATCAACCAATTTCCCCCTTGAAAACCCTGGTTAAATCTGCCTCCACCGCACTCTCAGACAGTGCATTCCAGATCCTAACCACAGACTGCGTTTTAAAGTTTTTTCCTTATGTCATTTTGGTTCTTTCCCATTCGACTATAATCAGTCCCTCCTGGGTCTCGATGTTTCCTTTTTATTTTATCCCTATCTGTTCAAACCAGACTTCTCATAATTTTGATCAAAACATTGTTTTGCAAAAAGTTCGCGTTAACTTCCTTGTTTTTGTACTTGTTGCCCCATGTAGAAAGCCTAGAATCGTGAATGCTGTATTAACTATTTCGAATCTTGAATGCTGTATTAACTGTCCTGCCACCTACAAAACTTTGTGCACATGTTCCCAAATCCCTTTGCTGACTGTCCCCCACACCCTCTCCATAAGGAATGTATCCAGTTAATTTTGGCTTTGATTATTGTTTCTAAAACTTTCATGTGACAGAGGTTAAACTGACTGTCCTGTATTTGCTGGGCTTATCGTTGCATTTTTTTTTTTGAACAAAGGTGTAACATCTGTGATTCTCTAGCCTCCTGGTACTACACATTAACTTAAAGAACCTTCATGTTGGTACCATCATAATCCTTTGGATGCATCACATCTAATCCTGGCGTGAATTAGCAGCTTCAAATTTATCCAGTCTTCCCAAAATGTAATTATGAATTTTTAGTCCATATAATATCTTATCTAGTTCCTCATTCACTATGACACTGTCATGATTCAGGATAGAATACTGGAAATCATGCCCTGCTATTCTTGAAGTTGTGACAAAAGTTAAAATATTTTAAAGAAATACAAAAAATCCCTAAACTACCTGATTTTCAGACCCAGGTTGGTAGAAAACATGGACCAGGTTCCTGTGTTTAACATCAATCGCTATTTATTACAAGTCATTAAAATCTAGCTGCAGGTAACCAGATTAAACTAAATGAAATAAACTCTACAGATCAAAGCTCTAAACCCTTTGTTAACTCTTCCTTGCATATCTACGGACAGACAACCATATACAGGAGGAAAAGAAACATATAGGCAGAGGGAAAACAGTTCTGTAATCTTTGACCAAAGACCGGTTGGGTTTGTTCTTGCTGGTTCACATGTTTATCCTTAATCTTTTTTCCCGAATGTTTCCCGTGGCTGGTTCGTGTCTGAAAAGTCTTCAACACGTCCAATTCAAAGTCACAACATACATTAACTGCTAAAGGAAAAAGAAGCCGGTTTTCTTCTGGTTAAAGTGGATTACAACAGAGAACAGAGGGGGCTATTTTGATTACTGCAAGTCTACTGGTTTCTCTTCTGGTCTGGCTTGCTCAGTGTCCAAGCTGTTAAGCTGACTGGCAACCTTGCAGGCAGAAGGCATTTATAGGTGATAATTGGTCCCAAGAAAGCATTTATTGCTGATTATTGGTCCCAAGTTTGCAAACCAATCAAGTTTCATTTGTAAGTAACTCCTTACCTCCGAATCATCTGCACCATTGCTGGAACCCACAGCTACACAAACAGAGCTCAAAGTAGATGTCCAATTCTTTACTTGCAAAACATGCAGCCAGTATTGTAACTCACTAGTTTAAAACAGTTCTTTCTTATTTAAGTCCAGGTTTTTAAAAAAGCAGAAAAATAAAAAGACATTGACTCTTCACTTTGCATCAGTCTTTGCTAAGATGATATCAAAGTACTTCTTTAGTATTCAACCATGCTCCTTGCCTCCATCTTTCTGGATCTTAACTGGTTCCACCCCCTTTTCTACCCTTTAATGTTAGTTGCTAGCCTCTTCCGATACACTCTTTCTGTTATTTTGTTGTTTACTTCCCTTCTGAACTTTCAGTATACGGCCTGATTCTCACTTGCAATATCGATTTGACCTATTTTCTGCTTTATCTTACTCTTGAACTCTTGCACATCCTAGGAAATTTTACTTCGACTACTATACTCGACCCCATCATGAATGTGCCTTGACTGTATCTAAGCCACCATTTCTTTAACAGAGCAATAGGCTGCCTTCTTTTTTTTTTGCCTACCAAACTTTGATTCCACTTTACCTGGACCAGATCTATTCCCGTACTATTGAAATTGGCCCTTCCCCAAATAGTTGTTTCCACTCCACGGAATTGCTCCTTGTTCATTTCCGTAGCTAATCTGAAACAGTATAGTAGAAGATGTATAGTATAGTATATAGTGTGTGTGTGTATGTGTATATATAGTATAGTAGATAGTAACAGTCACTGTCAACAAAATGTATTTTTATTGCAGCCTTCCAAGCAGTTTCAATACCGTAAAATGTCACAAAGCAAGATAGAAAAGAAAGTCTTCATTAGTGACGCACCTTTATCCAGCTAGACAGTGGGGCAGAGAAAAAGTTGGTGACCCTTCATCTGAACAGATCAGATGAAGCACCACCAACCTGAAATGTTAACTTTGTTTATCTTTCTGCAGATGCTGCAGACCTACTAAGTATTCCTGCCATTTTCTGCCTTTATTTCTGAAAGCTGGGATCGCAATCCTACATTCGGGGAATAAAGTGAAAAATTAGATTTAGAAAAGTAAAGAAAATATTTTTCAATGGAGTAATAATCTGAGACATTTACTCCAAGGGCATATGGACTGAATAAACTGGATATTAACCTCAAAAAAAATCAGAAAAATTTCTGTGAATTTTTCTGAAGCATTTCCTGTATCAGCAGATTTAATTCAACAGTTCAATTATTTCCCAGCTCTCTCAATTGTATTTTATTCCCACAAATGTCTACATTTACACAAATTATTATGCTCCAAAACATTGTTTGTCAAAAAATAGTTCTTCTTAGTGATTTCACTGTAATTGATGTTAGTTGGTTAAATATGGCCCTGGAAATCAGTGCAAAGAGTTCCAAGTGTTCTAGGACCTGCTATCTTCAGCTGATTCATGATTGACTTTTTGTCCAAAGTGGAGTGGGTACATTGTGCAACATTCAGCAATATTTGCAACTCCTCAGATACTGAAGTAGTCTGTTTCTATACGCAGCAAGACCCAGACAATAGTCAGGCATGGGCTGACAAATGCCAGGCAATGACCATCTGCAACAAGAGAGAATCTAACCATTCCCCGTTTAATGGCATCACCATCAGTGAATCCGCCACTATTAACCTCCTGCAGATTATCATTCATTGAAAAGTGATCTGAACTGACCGCATAAATGCTGTGGCCACAACAGCAGGTCTGAAACTGATACTTCTGCGACAAGTAACTTGCCTCCTGAATCCCTGATTCCTGTCCACTATTTACAAGTCTGAAATGAGATAGATAACTGTCCACTTATGGTGTCATAGAGATGTACAGCATGGAAACAAACTCTTCAGTCCAACTCATCCATGCTGACCAGATATCCTAAATTAATCTGGCCCTATTTGCCAGCAGTTGGCTCATATCCCTTAAATCCTTCCTATTCATATACTCATCCAGATGTCTTTTAAATGTTGTAATTATACCAGCCTCCACCACTCCTTCTGGCATTCGATTCCATATACACACACCCTCTGCATGAAAAAGTTGCCTTTTAAATCTATCCCCTGTCACCTTAAACCAATGCCCTCTCGTTTTGTACTCCCCTGCCCTGGGAAAGAGACCTTGACTATTCATCCTATGCTTGCCCCTCATGATTTTATAAACTTGTATAAGGTCACCCCTCAGCCTGTGACACTCGGGGTTGGGGGTGAAAAAGATTCCTAACCTATTCAACCTCCCTGTAGCTCAAACCCTCCAACCCTGGCAACATGCTTGTAAATCTTTTCTGCACCCTTTCAAGTGTCATAACATCCTTCCTATAGCAGGGAGACTAGAATTGAATGGAGTATTCTAAAAGTGTCCTAACCAATATCTTGTACACCACAAAACAGCCTCCCAACTCCTTTACTCACTGCACTGACCAATAAATGCAAGCATACCAAACACCTGCTTCACTACCCTGTCAACTGGCAACAAGCTGTAAATCTGTACCCAAGGTCTCTTTGCTCGGCAACACTCCCCAGGCCTTGGATACATCAGCTCCAACACATTTGAGAAGCTTGTCGCCATGTAAGACAAAGCAAGCCATTTGATTTCACCCCTCCACTACCTTCAGTGTTCTCTCCCTTTATGAGTGTTATTTATTGGTAATCATGTGTCCCATCTAAAGATGCACTGCAGTAACTCACCATGTCTCCACTGACAGCAGCTTCCAAATGTGCAGCCTGCACTGAGAATGACAAGGCAACAGTTGCATGGGAATTGCATCACCTGCAAGTTCTCCTCCAAGCCATGCATCATTCTAACCTTGGACAATGTTACTGTTCCTTTTCTGTCTTAGGGACGTCTAGGATTTTGACCCAAACAGCATTGTATGTGTCCCTGAACACCAGACGCTGTAGGGGCTTAAGAAGGCAGGTCACCATTACATCTCTAGGGAAATTCTGAAGGGGCAATTATTAGTCGCCTGGCCAACGATGCCCATTTACCACAAACAAAGAAAGAAGAAGAAGACAGTTTGATTTACAATTTTTGTCATGTGTCTACTAAGCATTCTCCACTCCTCTGTCATTTCACTATCTTCCGGATCAAAACCTCCATTCCACAATGTTTGTTGAAGTATTAATATTTGATTATCAGTGTTATTCTACATTTTCAGTGAAACTGTCTGGTTTTCATGAAGCATTTCATTATCAAGTACATTAGAAGTTCTTCCTCCTTGAGAATATACAGAGATTTCTTCATGGTCCCACTGAACTGTTACTTTTCTTTGATGTTTTTCAAAAAGTGTTTTGATTCAGTTGTTCTTTCCAGAAGGAAAATTCTGGATCAGGTGGCTCATTTAATAATGACTCTCATACTTTGGTGTTTGCACAACACATTGAAAATGGGTTTTTCTTCCCCCCACGTTGTTGCACCATGATATTCTTAAACCTAGGATCTATTATTTTGGCTAATGCCCTATTTTGGCTCTGACTTCTAATTATGATGAGAATTAAGCATGAAATTTTCTTTAGCAACTGCTGTTTTCTTTACATGCAGCACTTGCTCTTGCGTTTGATTATTCTGTTGACTTCTTGCTCTTGCCTCTTTGTCTTCCTGTTTTCTAATTAATGCCAAATAATCTCGCTCAACCTTTTGCTGTAACATCTTCATTTTCCTTTTTTCTGCAACCCCTGTTGCTTTTCCTCACCAAGTAAAAATGCATAGTGTCTCTGAATATAGCTTGCATAAAACAAATATGAGGAACAAAACAAATTAAATATGAAAGGAGGCTTAGGCTTTACGAAAAAATTGTTGCACTTTGTTTCGGTAGCTGTGGTTGGGGTTGGTTACGCATTGCAGTACCAGTGGGGATACAGTACAGATGGGACTTTTTCTTCTATATATAGTACTTTGCACTTGTAGAAGGTGGTCCCTCAATATTTAAATACCTTAAATTACCTTTTCGTGATTCCTATTGCTAATTGAGTCAATTGCAACTCTATGTTAATCTAGTACCGCAAGGATAATATTAAAATATGATAACCTATTGCTTAGACTTTGGAATTTAGCAGCTGCATGGAGTTCGGTAGCACTGTAATGAAGTGGCTTGGTTTCCTGAGTTTGTGGAACAATACTGCAATGAAATATCAATGAACAGTTTGTAAACATAGGTTACTAATTGCTAATTTTTATTTCAGATATCCTAAAATACACATAAAAACTGCACTTGTGGATGCCCACCTGTACTGCATGAAAAAATGGGTTCTGGACTTCCTTGTGGAAAACAAGTAAGTGATTATACCATTCTTGCACAATTATCTCTGCAATGTGCTTGAAACATTAGTTATAACTTAAACACTTCAAAATGTACTTACAACGGAAAGCTGTAAAATGTCACTGGTGAATGTCAGGGAAATTGACTTTAACTAACTTGAAATTTTGCTCTCAAAATGTATTCTTATTTCTAAACTTCAGTATAGTAAGGAAATGTTCATATTGATGAAAGGATGTATTAAGTTTCAACTGGTTTAAGGAAATTCTCTGCTCTGCTGCCAGACCACTTAATATTTCAACTCTGGTACCAGGTTATCAAGACAAAACCTAATTTTGTAGTAATAATGTCATAAATGGCTTTGTCACAATAATATTGACCCTGTGATAGTATAATAACTTGCCTCAGCTTCCAGTTCAGAAGTTTATTGTTTAAAACCTCGCTTCATGATTTGACTGCATAATCTAGGCCAGGGATTTTGCCAAATATTTGGAGTTGTGCGCTTCGATGAAACATTGACTGCTGTTGAGCACCAAATGGCAACAGCCTGTGAGCATCGGGGCGGCACGGTGACTCAGTGGTTAGCACTGCTGCCTCACAGCATCAGGGGCCTGTGTTCAATTCCCACTCAGGCAACTACCTGTATGGAGTTTGCTCATTCTCCCCGCATCTGCATGGGTTTTCTCTGAGTGCTCTGGTTTCTTCCCACAGTCCAAAGATGTGCAGGCTAGGTGGATTGGCCATGCTAAATTGCCCATAGTGTTCAAGGATGTATAGATTAGGTGGGTTTAGGGAATGGGTCTGGGTGGGATTCTTTGAGGGTCGGTGTGGGCTTGTTGGGCACACTGTAGGGATTCTATGAAATGATCTATGATGTCTCCTTTTATTAATAGTAGGCCTGGTCTAATTATCCAATCTTGAAGGTCTGAAGCCGTTCCTAAAAAAGTAACAGGAAAGTAATTTTTTTTATGTAGAAACCCTCTGGATTATACAGCTTTCACTCCTGTCACCCTCAGGTCTCTGAACCCCTCCCTGCTGCTCTCTCATGCGTCTGCTTCCTTCTGCTCTGACAGGAATTCTCTGTCCCCACTATCAAACCTGCAGACTCAGTAATTTCTGAGCACCAAAATGGCATTATGATGACAAAAAATTTGGGAAGCATTGATCTAGGCATCTGAACAGAACTGAAGTGGTGCACCGACAGAAATGTTGTTTTACCAACGACTTATCAGACTGTTTACGTAGCCGTAGAGATCATATTGCATTTTCTAGGTTTAATATTGATTAGTTACTTTCAGAAGTCATAATTGATACTCATTGTACTACTTATTTATGCAAGTTTTGAAACATGTAAAAGATCCCAGATGAATAGGCAGTTGAAATGGGCCAGTCTTTTGACACGCAACTTCAGCTTCAGCTTAAATTATTTCAACCACCATTGAGAACTAGTCTTCTGTTTTAAATAATTAGTTGATCCAAAGGTTTTAAGGGTGAGTTCAAACTGGGACCTCCTGTGGTTGAAAAATTAGTAGCCCTCGAGACATCTTTTTCTTTGTGCTAGAGTGTATTGACTGAAGAGCTATAAAGCTCTTACCACCCCTCAGTGCCGCCTGCTTCCCCTTTATATTTACACATGTTTGATCAATTAACCTCAGTCAGTAGCTTACTTCTTGCAATACGAACAGATTTCCTCCTCTTTGAATAAAACTTTTAAAGGACATAGAACGATCCTTGAGCAGAAAATAATGAATGATGAACAGAGATAACAAGGTGTGGAGCTGGATGAACACAGCAGGCCAAGCAGTATCTGCAGTTCCTATTATCAATGATAAACAGAACTTTTTTCTATATTGTAAGTTGTTTAATACGATCTAACATGTTTATAATCCATTTTTATGCAAACAAAAGCATTTATAACATCTTTAATCAAAAAAAAAATGAACTGAAAATACGTTTTTCTTTATATTCTTACAACTCCTCATCACCAGATACCCCTCTTTGAGGATCTCCAATAATTTCTTGGAAAAAGCACTTTTTTTTGTGCAACAGTCTGTATGGTAGACCTGCTTTAGTTTTGAAATCTCTTTCTTCCTAGCATTTACTTTATGCTGCAGTGTCAATCCTGAAATTGGTTTCAGTGTCACCTCTTGTCAAACGTACATTATCTCAAAGAGAGCAGACCACTTAACTCTTAACAGAAAGACTTTTCTTAGGTTGCACCTTGCATAAAATTACTTCTAAAATCTTGGATAAAAACACTCCTGCACTTATAGCTTCTATTAGTGCCAATATTTCAATAGCTAAGGTACATTTTTCTGTCCTTTTATTTTTTTGGGGCTTCCCAGACCAACCAACAGCATCTAATATTCTTTTCCACTGTGATTGCCATTCTCAAATGGCCATCTGGAAGATGATGTCTGAAGCATCAATAAAAGCATTTGCTTTACATCTTCAGGATTACACAAGGGTGGAGACTTGAGTTTACATTTTTCTGAACTTAATTTCTTTGATGTTTCGTTGTGATTTTGTGATTCTATGATTTCTTTCAACACTTCTTCAATGATAGCATGCTTCTTCACAATGCTCACTTCTAATAGATTACTATTGGTAATGGATCGAGTCTGAGCGCATAACCGGTTTAACTATTCGATCAGAATCCTTCACTGATCTGTTTCTTCCCTGAGTGTAAAATCATCTTTTTCCGAGGACTGGATCTGATTTGTTAGGATGCAATTAACACTTTCCAAGAAAGTTTGTTGATCCAAAGTCATTCCTGATTTATTCTGCTTAATATTTAAATATCTCTTTCATATCTTAAACCTTTGTATTTAAGGCCTGACTTTCAGTTTGAATTCCCTTTTAATTTTATCTACCACACAATACTCAAAATCCCTAGAACCCTCCCACAGAAAATCGTGCCTGTTAGTTTCATTATGTGATGATGATAGAACATTGCTGGATCTGCTTTGTGCTGAATGGAGCTTATGTTCATCAAGACTAATCTAAATATCAAAGAGAAATATCAAAACCTTGCTGCATCGTTCAACCTATAAACACACTTGTTTAATATTCATAGCTTCCCTTCTATCTCACCTGCTTCTTTAAATTATTTCAAGAGTGCTTCTATTTGAAACTTTTCACCTTGTAAAAATGCCACATTTGTATTGATTGACCTACATTCCCAAGAGTGAGTTGCTAAAAGAGCTAAGATGATCACCAAATTTGTCTTCAAAACATCGAGTTATCTGTCTGGCTCTAGCCTTGCACATCCCATCAAGAAGCACTTTATCTGTGCATATCCACCTGTATGATAAGGCTGCCTTCCCCTATCTGGTACATTGATGTATTAACTAAATTGTTCTTAGCTAATGTTTTGTCCCCTTTGATTCGAATTCCTCTATTTTGTATGTAGCCCATGCCAGGGCAAATGTTAATTTGATACTTGGTTCTTCAGTAAAGTTTTATGAATCATTTCATCTATCACCAAGTGATTTTTTCACATCTCCATTACTAAAGGGATTTTCAGCTGCTGTGTTCATTGCCACACTATCCAAATACTCACCTGTTCCTAAATCAATTAATGGCAAATTCCCTTCATTGTCCATTAGGAATTTAGCTGGTGCCCAAGACTAGCCCCCATCCATTTTTCCATTACTTTATTCACACTTTCTCTTTATTATGTGTTGTACCCTAGAGAAATCTAATTGCTGTGTCTAAATGCAAGATGATTTTTTTCCCTTTATTGCACACTTTGATTGCTACAACTTTGTTAAAGTCTCTAGCTATGGGAATTTCAATTGCGGGATGTCCTGCTATGTTTTTGACAGATATCACATTTCTCGCTGATCTCTTCTGCATGTTTAATATACACATTAGCTCATACTCCTTCATCATTCAGCTGTGGGCTGATGGATGGGAAAACTGTCAATGTAGTTTTGAAATATTTAGCTTTTACTGCCCCCCCCCACCTTAAACTCTTAGCTACTGATACCAATAACTCCTGTCTAATTGTTTGTTTAGAGAAGTCCAGTCTTGTTAATGGAATATACTCTGGATTGTGTAAATTTGTAAGTTCACTGATTTTGCATAAACAATTGCTTTGTCATGCTCTACGTAAAGTTTAATTTGTGATTTTTTTCGAGGCATGGCCTGCTCAATGAAAAGTGTATTTCAATTGCAATTGTTTGTGCTGCTAATGTCATTATCTGCAGATAGTTTACAGGGAATCACCACTTTTTTGGGTGACTTCATTGTGATGTTATCCCCAAAACTAAATTGCGTAGGACTGTCAAAATTCTTAAACTTATTTCAGTCATTCAAGAATCTTTAGAAGTGCATCCAGTGTTCAAAGCCACATATTTTTTTAAAAATTCATTTACGGAATGAGGGCGTTGTTGGCAAGTCTTTATAGCATGTCCCAGAGGGCATTAAGAGTCAACCACATTGCTGTGGGTCTGGAGTCACATACAGTCTAGAGCAGGCAAGGATGGCAGTTTCCTTCCCTAAAGGACATTAGTGAACCAGATGGGTTTTTCTGACAATGGATTCATGGTCATCGTTAGACTCTTAATTCCAGATTTGTTTTTTATTGGATTCAAATTCTACCGTCTGCCATAGCGGGGTTTGAACCTGGGTGCCCACAACATTACCTGGATCTCTGGATTAACAGTCTAGTGATAATAACAATAGGTCATTACCTCCCTAAGTGAGTTAATGAGTCCACGATGAGAACATTCTCATGACTGTCTGAAGCTCCTTGTAACTATTATAACTACAATTCCCTCTTTCAGATGAGTATCACAATCTCCTCCTTCCAAACCTTGCATGAAATGTTTAATTTCAAAATTATTATTCTCCTATATAGATAATTCATTGTATAACCATGTTTTGCATCATATATAAAATACATGGTTTAATGTGCTTGGAATTCATTCTTCTGTCGTGGGTCTGTCGCTCTTGTCATCTGCTATAATTGCGAAATGTATCTGTGTTCTTACTCTTTTTTTTTGGTTCTGATTCTCCTTGCGTATAGACGCTTGGGGCCTATATCTGGGTGGCTTTACAATGCTACTACCATTGAATCCTCAATTTTTTGTTTAACTGTTGGATGTCCAACTTGAACCATGAATACCACTGGGAATTGATGGTTTTTCAATTTTTTTTAAAGACTTCATGCACTTGATTCAAAACTAAGTTGCTTTCCGAAAATCTAATCTAAATTAACACTAGGCGTCTCTCACCATTCAACGTTTTCGCACAGTAAAGGCAAGCATTGAATTTGGCATTTTTGAATAGAATTCTTTTAATCTTGTATGTAATCTTTCAAATTTGGTTATGTATTCTTCTATTGAATAACCATCCGACTTATTAACTTTATCAAAGATTGTCCATGCCTTGTATGTGTTTAACAGATCGTCTTTCATATAAGTTTGTTAATATAATGTTAACAGATTTATCCACACCTTCCTTAGAATATGGAGATAGTGCAGGAAAACCGTGTTAAGGTACACGATCAGCCATAATCTGGAAAGGCGAAATAGGTTTGAGAAACTGAATGACCTATTCCTCCTCCTAAGGTGCAAGCAATTCAAGAAGGCAGCTCATCATCACCTACGCAAGGTCAACGAGGGATGAGCAATAAATGCCAGCCAGCCAGCCAGCCAGTGATGCCCAAATCCCACAAGAGAATTAAAGATAGCTTAAACTGTTCAGCAAGTTAGTTTCCAACCATGTTGATAACACTCCAAATAGACGAGCACTGTAATAAAGCAAGCCACACGTGCATTCTCTGTGTGTCAATAGAAATAGATTTCATTCCATGCACTTGCATAAAACTGCTGAAGATTGTTTATTGTTTTCCACAAACTCCATTACATTCAATGAAGCATTTTAAATCTCATTTAGGCATTAGCTAAAAGAATGTACCCATGAAAGACCCATAACACTTTGTGACAAATGGAAATTTTCAATGTCACACTTACAGAACAAAATGATTTTGAAAAAAGCAATTTCCATTTCACTTTCGCAGAAGCAATCCAAGCAGCACAAGAAACATCTACTAGTTCTCAGCTTTGTATTTTGCTCTAATCACAATGCCACGTGCACCCAGCTTCCCATTAGCAACAGAATAATGCATAATGTGATACAATGTTTCTGTCCATGTAAAAGAATGACATAAAATCTTCGGATCTGGGGCGAAATCCTTATTTTTGACTTTGATCTCACTAAAGGGTTGGAATTCTTACTTCTGACGTTAATCAAACAAATAAAATCTACCTTCCTCTGACCGTACCCTTTTGAAACAGTGCAGTAGGAAATATGCTGGTAACATAAACTTTAAGAATTATGAATGGCCAATTAGATCAATAAATCCGTCACTTTACATGATCTTAACACCACCTCCACCCAACCACCACCTCTCTATATCCATCAATCCCAGCATCTCCTGAGACTCATGTGAATTGCATATTGGAACATATTACTCGCTTCAGTGTGGTAACCTGCTGCATAATGTCAAGATTGTGAAATACAGGCTTTGTACTTCCAAAAAGGTTTGCAATAACAATATTTGACTGTATTTTATTTTTGCAACCATTCATTCTCAAATAACTGTCATAAAAACATTATCCTATTACCACTATAGCTATAAAAAAAACATTGCTGGGACAGCGAACTCAAGTGAACGTTGTTAAATTTTGATTTCTTTTTAAACAAAATGTATACTATTTTCTCAAATAGGTTTACTTAGACCCAAAAAATTGATCCCGTCTCTTAAAAACTATCCAGTAAAGTATCTTTCCAAGTTTTCTTTTTGCTGCTAGTGTAAAATTGTACAGAAATAAACTTAATTATACAAATGTTTATTTAAATTCCAAAATTTTAGTAACAATAAAAGCAGTCAGAATGAAATATCTCTTTAATAAGACCAAACATACGGTATGCAGATGGCAGCTAGATATTCATGGTCTAAGCTCTGAAACTGCTTTAGAAATTTGTTTTTATTATTTCTTGAAATGCATCTTTGAGACAGCTGTATTTGGGCCACCAGTTCCAGCATCAGATTTTGCCAGGCCCTCCTGGGCTTAAAGACCATGCCAGGAAACCTATGTGTCAGTTGCGATATAAAGGAGTGCTCAGGGAAAAGTCAAAGGTTTAGTCTGGGCTCCACCTTAATATAAATCTAACAGGGCCTCCTTGTAAGATGTTCATACAGTAAAACAGAAATCTGCTTGGCCGGCACAAAAAAAATGTCAGATTTGCATAAAACATATTCAGGAAGGTTTGCAAACCTTTAACACTCACTCTTAGCAATGTGCCTCCAATTGAGATGGGTTATTTAGGAAATATGAAATTTGTCTTGCTATACCTCCAGGATAACTTTATATGCTTTGTTACACCTGGTATATAGAAGACAAAAGCAATAGAAAGCTGCAATTCTCTCTTTATTTGAACTAAGGAAATAACACTAAAATGTCAGATTTATAGTAATTTCCAATGATTGGATTGTTGAGTTTAAAGCCTTGAAAGGCAATATCTAGGTAAGTATAATAAGTGCGAAATATTACTTTTAAAGCCTCTACTTCTGAGGCATTGCTATGGGGAATCGCTGATTTAGTATTCCTTTGGTCTCCTGCAATTGCATAAGGTTCTCATTTGTGTTACTAATACAAAGACAAGGAAACTCAGGACAAGGCAACAGGGATACTACTTAGAAAGACAAAATCCAGAGATATGGGATAGTGCCAGAGGACTGACATAGAGCTAATTCTATTGTTAAGGGGGATAGAATGTCCTGGGAAACATACACCAATCAGCTTAATCTACTCTAAAATAAGTGATAGAAGAGCATAGAGTCACACAGCACGGAAACAGACCTTTCGGTCCCACCTCCATGCCGACCAAGTTGCCCAAACTAAACTAGTCATGATGCGGATGACACCAAGATTGGTGGTATAGAGGACAGTGAAAAAGGATATCTGAGATTACAAAGACATCTTGATCACTTGGGCCATTGACCTGAGGAGTGGCAAGTTTGGATAAATGTGAAGTATTTCATTTTGGTAAAATAAACAAAGGCAAGACATATACAATTGAAAGTAGAGCCTTGGGCAGTGTTGTAGCACAGAGAGACCGAGGGGTTCAGGTACATAATGCTTTGAAGTTTGCATCACATATAGATAGGGTGGTTAAGAAGACATTTAGCATGCTTGCCTTCATCGCTCAGACCTTTGGAGTGTAGGAGTTGGGACATGGTGTTGAGGTTATGCATGATATTGGTGAGGCCTCTTCTGGAGTATTGTGTCCAGTTCTGGTTTCCCTGTTATAGGAAAGCTATTACTAAGCTAGAGAGAATTCAGAAGGGATTTACCAGGATGTTGCCAGGAATGGAGGGTTTGAGTTATAAGGAGAGGCTGGATAGACTGAGACTTTTTTCACTGCAGCGTAGGAGGTTGGGAGGTGACCTTATAGATGTTTATAAAATAATGAGGGATATAGATAGATAAGTTGACCAGCAGGTGTATTTTCCTTAGGGTTGGGATTTTGAGATGAGGGAATTTATTTTTAAGGTGAGAAGAGAAAGATTTCAAAAAGACATGGGGGCAATTTTTTTACACAGTGTGGTTTGTGTGCAGAGTGAACTTCCAGAGGAGGTGGTGGATGTGGGTACAATTACAACATTTAAAAAACATTTAGATAACTACATGAATAAGAAATGTTTGGAGGAATCTGGGCCAAGCGCAGGCAGGTGGGACTAATTTAGTTTGGGATTATGGTTGGCATGAACTGATTGACTGAAGGGTCTGTTTCAGTGTTGTATGCCTCTATGACTGTAGTCCCACCTGCCTGTATTTGGCCCATATCCCTCTAAATCAAGGAGACAGTAAGGACTGAAGATGCTAGAAGCTAGAGTCAATAAATGTGGAGCTGGAAAAACACGGCAGGTCACACAGCATCCAAGGAGCAGTGAAGTCAATGTTTCAGGCTGAAACCCTTTGTCAGGAGTAGGGAGGGGTAGGGGAGCCCAGAAATAAATAGAGGGAGGGGGTGTTGCTGGGGGAAGGGTAGGTAGGATAGAAATAAGTGGATGTAGGTTGGGGGTTAATGTAGTTGATCAGTGGGAAAGGTGGAGTGGATAGGTGATTAAGAAGATGGACAGGTTAGGGGTGGCTGATTTTGAAGCTGGTGATGTAGGTAGGGGGTTATCGTGGTTGGTCAGTGGGAAGGGTGGATAGGGTGGATGAGTCAGAAGATGGACAGGCTGAGGGTGTAGAGAGTTTGAAACCGGTGAAGTCAATATTCAGGCCAATGGGCTGTATGCTCCCTAGGCAAAATATGAGGTGTTGTTTCTCCAGTTTACTTTTGGCCTCACTCTGACAGTGGAGGAGGCCAAGAATGGACATGTCACCAGGGAAGTGGGAGGGGGAGGAGGAGTTAAAGTGGATGGCAACCGGGAGGTCGGGTTGGTTGGTGCGAGCAGAGCGCGGGTGCTCTGCGAACCAGTACCCGAGTTTGCCAATACCTCCCACTGTGCCCTCAAATTCACCTGGACCATTTCTGACACCTGCCTTCCCTTCCTGGACCTTTCTGTCTCCATTTCCAGTAACCGACTCACCAATGACCTCCATTTCAAATGCACCTAGTCCCACAATTACTTCAACTACACCTCCTCTCACCCACTCTTCCGCAAAAATGCAGTTCCTCCGCCTCAGCTGCATCCGCTCCCAGGGTGAGGTGTTCTGCTCTGGGACTTCCCAGACATCCTCCTACTTTAGGGACTGTAGTTTCCCTTCCTCTGTTATTAAGGATGCCCTCAACTGCATCTTCCCCCATTTTCCATGCTTCTGCCCTGAAACCCTCTCTTCCTCCCCGAACAACAATAAGGATTGAGACCCCTTAGTCCTCACATACCACCCTAAAACCTTTGAATCCAATGCATCATCCTCTGACATTTCCACCACCTACAGTCAGACCCCATCATCAAAAAGATATTTTCCTCCCACCCCTGTCTGCTTTCTGCAGGGACCATTCACTCCGCGACTCCCTCGTCAGCTCCATACTCCCCTCCAAGCCCTCATTCAGACCTGGTACCTTTCTCTGCGACTGCAGGAGATGCGACACCTCCCCCTCACCTCCATCAAAGGCCCCAAACAATCCTTCCAAATCTAGCAGAGATTCACCTGCAGTTCATCTAACCGCATCTGCTGTATCCATTGCTCCTCATGTGGTCTCCTCTATATTCGGGGAGACCAAACTTAGACTCAGGGACCGGTTCGTGGGGAACCTGTGCTCTGCACGCACCTACCAACCCGACCTTCGGTTGCCATCTCCCCTGGTGACATGTCCATCCTTGGCCTCCTCCACTGTCAGAGTACGGCCAAATGTAAACTGGATTAACAACACCTCATATTTTGCCTTGGGAGCTTGCAGCCCAATGGCCTGAATGCTGAATTCACCAGCTTCAAGATCTCTCCACCCTCAACCTGTCCATTTTCCAACTTGCCTATCCGCTCCACCCTTCCCACTGACCAACCACAATAACTTACTAACTGCATCCACTTACCTGCATCCCATGTACCGCCCCTCTTCCCAACCGCCGCACACGCACACACCCCACCGCGCCGCCCCCTGTTTACTTCTGGGCTCCCCAGTCCTGACGAAGGGTTTCGGCCTGAAACGTTGACTTCCCTGTTCCTCGGATGCTGCCTGACCTGCTGTGCTTTTCCACATTTATTGACTCCTTCTAAATTTTTCCTATTCATACTCTGTCCAAATGTAACTCATCTGAGAAACAGCCCTCCTGGGCATTAGACCCCAGTTGTTAGGAAAGAGAACTTTACACAGTATCTACAAAGAGAAAATATAATTTAGTGAAATAACGCATGTGGATTCTTCAAGATTAAGTTATGATGAACCAACCTGATAGAATTATTTGAAAACGTAATTAAAAGATTAGGCAAGGCTAATGTAGATGATGTACATTTGGATTTTTAAAAACGCCTTTGATAAGCTATCAAATGTTAAGCATGTGACAAAAGTTGGGTCATGTGGTGTCAGGAATGTAGCTAACACTGACAATGCATGCAACTTATTGTAAGATATTGGAAAAGTTTCAAGATAGGCAGCTAGACTCTAAATGAAATTTAACATAGGTAATTGTAAGGAGATGCACTTTGGTAGAAAAATAGAAAATTCACTTGTACCTTAGAAAATAAGAAAAAAGGAGCTAAATTGCAAAGGGAACTTGGAGTTACAGGTGAACAAATCGTTAAAGTCTTTGTTTCAGAGTAGCAAGACAATTGAAAATGCTAGTAAAACAATTTTTAGTTTTTGCAGATACATAATTCAAAAGTGACAAAATTCTGTTAAACTTGTATATGATGTGGCACTCCGTACTTAGCATTATGGTCTTCATGTTACAAAAATGACAGAAAAGCACTGGAGAAAATGCAAAAGAAATTTAGAAAGTTGGGGCCATAAGTACAAGCTGGTTATAAATCAATCCAAGAACAAAAAAATGACAATTTATTGACTCACCATTTGAAATATGCACCTCGTTCTGAAAAGAAGTAGTTGAGGCAAATCATTTGTCGAAATTTCTTCTGACAGTATTTAAATATGTGAGAGAAAAGGGAATATAAAGATGGTTTGAAAGGCTGAATTAAGATGAATAAAATGGGAAGAGACTTGTGTGCAGTATTAATATCGGAATGGGCTATTTGGGTCAAATACCCTTTTTCTCAGCTGTCCGGTAAGGTCATGTTTAATTTAGCATTGTTTCACTCAAACGTTAAAAGATAGTGGGGCCGGTAATCTTGTTGAGCTTTGTTAGGTTTGTTTTAACGCTTCCTATTTGATTAGCGCCATTTTGGTGCAGCCTTTTCTCCTCTGTGACTGTTTTGACTCAAAGCCATTCCCTGTGCCCAGCGTTCCAATGTGCAGCCTCTCCCTGTCCCCAACCCTTTTAATTTGTGGCCACTCCCCTGAGTTGGAGCTCATGGTGTTGCTGTCCAAGGTGTCAAGCTCCTGATTGCCTTTTTGAGTCACCACTTGTTCTGAGCTATGTCATCAGCTTTTTAACAGTCACCAGGAACAAACCATGATGTCTCTTCTTGCTGGCAGTGACCACCTCCAGGATCCACCAAAATGCCATGGAGCTGCTTCATTTGACTGGCTGCAGGACCTTGGCATTCCTCCCTAGCTTCCTGGCCAACAGGGTGTTGATCATCATTAAGTTTGGTAGTAGCCTCCCCTCCCTTGCGAAGACCACGAGTTGGGGGTCAGGGAGGGAAAGGATATCTGATGATCAGGGATCAATGATATATTCTTTTAATGATTTTAATGTTTCATTGTTTTGAGCATTTACTGAATCTTCTAAAATGTAATACAAACTGTTGGAAGTGCATATGTCCAACTATAAGGTACAACAGGATTGAAGTGTAGTGTTGCATCTTTTAGAGAATTAGTTTATGATGCTGAATTGATTCATGCAAATAACGATGACTTGGAGGAAAACACTCAATGCATCAAACTGCACCCCAACAAACAATTCAGCATCTTCTCAAAATAACTATGGTGCAAGCTGCTTTAATCTACCAGCGAAAAGTATGGTGAGTGGGTTGTGTGCATTTAATCAATTTGTCATTAAAATTGTGGATGGGAGTGAGTTGAGGTTTACAACCAAGTTTTTTTCATATGGATGATTTCGGTGTTTGAGGTGGTGGTGGTATAGCGTTAATATCACTGACTATTAAGCAGTAATATCACTGTCTAGTAATCCAGAGATCTAAGACTAATGGTCTGCAGACGTGGGTTAAAATACCACCGCAGCAGCTGGTGAAATTTAAATTTTGTTAGTCAATCTGGAATGTGAAGCAGTTCTGTACTGCGAACAGTGGTGGTCATGATAACTGTAATCAGTTGTTGTAAAAGGCCATCTAGTTCAGTAAAGCCCTTAAGGGAAGGAAATCTGCCATCCCTACTCAGTCTAGCTCATATGTGACTCCAGACTCTGAACAGTGTGGTTGGTTCTTGCCTGCCCTCTGAAATGGCCTAGCAAGCAACTCAGTTCAAGGGCACGTAAGGTTGAGTAGCGAATGTTGACCTTGACAATGATGCTCACGCCTTCTGATGCAAAAGAAAAGTATACAAAACAATGCTGTAAGTGTATTTAAGAAAGAAAGAAGCAAGTTCGGTGTCAACAAGAGTCAATAAAAAGATTGTTTTCTCGAGAAGTAGGGTGGAATTGAAGTTGGATAGCCAAGAGAAAATGAGCAGAGTATTAGCATCAATCTGTATCCACTTGTCCATTTTACTCGCACTACAAGAGAGCCTACTGTGAAAAATGTGACACTGGTGCTTTGGAAGTGGGATTGTACTTCTGAAGTTCACTTCCCAGTGTGAAATATACATCAATTAAATGATCTAACTTCCCAGTTAATCAGTGAAATCTTAAGTGTTGAGTTCTTCTGCTGAATACTATTATGTAAATAAGACCAGTAATATAATTCATGTTCTGTCGAAGTTACACTGGGATAATAAATTCTAAAACATATCGCCTATTGCAGTTGCATTAGATGAGCATTTATTCACAGGCTATTGCTTAAGTTAATAAATATTTCAACTAAATAACTTCAGTAAAGAAATTTAAAGTAGTGATATAGTAATGGAAAAGAGAAATCTGTTTTGTGATAATAATAAAGAACTGCAGATGTTGTAAATCTGAAACAAAATTGCTGGAGAAACTCAGTGGGCAACATCTGTGGAGAGAGAATCAAAGTTCATGTTTTGCTTCAGATACTTCAGAACAGTTTATTCTTTTTCTCCATTTCTGAAGGAGTCATATCGGACCCAAGCAACCAACTCTGTTTTTCTCCATTGATGCTGCCAGATCTGCTGAGTTTCTTCAGCATTTTCTGTTTCTCTTTCAGATTTCCAGCATGTGCAGTATTTATGTTTTATGTAATAACTGCAAACGGGGGAGAGTCACACCTAGCACAAAGGGAAAAATCGGTTGTTAGAGGCCAGTAATCTAAGCTCCAGGTGTCTCTGCAGGAGTTGCTCAGAAAAGTGTTCTAGGCCCAACCATTAATTTCAAATTTCGATTCAAATTTGTTTTTATACATACCTGTGAATATTAACTAGATTTTTTTATTAGATAATTGGGAAGATCTGTTTAACTCTGCTTAGTTATTTAGTTTTGTGCCAGACTTTAGTTGCTACGGCAAATTGTGATGCAGTAGCTCCCACTTAGCCTTCACATTCAAATGGAAGTACTTCATTTTCGTCACTTTGCCCATTTGCTGCTTTGTCTAGGCAGCCCACCGAAAAGACATTCTCTATGGAAATATTAGAGTGATTATGATTAGACTACACCATGATTATTTGCACATCATCTCAATTTACTATGGCAATAGACCATAATTATCATTAATGATGCTTCTTCTTCGAAGGTCTTTCATGTCAATCCGGAGTGAACTGATACCATTTCTGGTCCGAAAGCAGTTTGCAGCTCCTGGCCCTTCTCAGCTTTCTAAAACTGATGCCAATGAAGATCATAAGAAAAACTCCAGATCTATAGGTTAGTCCTTATAGCTTAAAAGAGTTTACAAGTGTAGAAGGATCGCAACCTCAGCCTGCACTAAATCAAAAAGTGGTTTGATAATTTTTTTAACTTTATTCAAAAGACACTGTATATTCATACATTCTACAGGGTGTATTTTCCATTTACAGATCGTTTCTCTAGGCCCCATGAAAGAATGCTGATTAGGGGGTCTTGCTTTGTCTTTCCGTTACTTCAAAAAACTAATTATTCTAAAACAGCTTTACATGTTTAAATGAATAAAAATTAATTTGTTGTCCAAATAAGTTTTTAATTTAAAATATCTTTGAAAAAGAATATGCTGCACTTCACACTGATGCGATGCTGTTTATATTTTCAATGCAGCGTTTACAAGAGTATACATTGGTAGCTTATACAGTATTTTAACCACATTAAATAGAAGAACATTCTTGTAGTTCTATGTTTAAAAAAAACTATAGGTCACTTGCTCCAGCAGACACATCTTTCAGAATCTATGACACTGAATTAGTTGTCATAACATTGAGTTTTTTTTTTGTCCTGATCCTAGGTCACTATTTTGAGCTTAGAAGTAGAAACTCCAAAGAGTAGAACTGAAGAGCACTGTAGCCTATTTTACATTGTCATAGTGAATTCCTGATATTAGTCAATTATGATGGGCAACGTAATGAGGCCTTGTTCTGTTTTAAGATGGGTCAAACCTTTGTAATATCCTTATGGACTTTTGGACAGCACTGTTATTTTAGGACGCAAAGTGAGCCAACAACAACAACTCTTTTCTGAAAGCTAAAATCTTTCATTGCATTTTTTACACAGCATCTAAAATATGCTTTTGTAAATGGTGCAGTTCTTAATATCCTTCAATAACTAAAAGCCTGTAATGTAAAAAATAAATGAGATTAGGATTTGTCCTTCTTCACCAGGTCAAATATTCTGCAGCAGACTCAACCTATCCGACCAGAGCCAGGGTTCTGAACCCAGTTGAGCTGAACATTCTACAGCAGTGGTCTTTTGTATAATCCACTCATTTGCTGCATTTACCTCTTGACTCAGATAAAGCCTGGGAAAGTTACAGGATGCAGTAGGCTCATTGTCTCATGCTATTAATGTAACTAATCTGGAAACACAAAAGAGTCGGGGAACTATATCACTGTCCCTATGAAAGAAGTAGAGTATTGGTTTCAACTTTTTGAAAAGAAAAAGCAACTTTAGAATTTTGATCAGTTGTAGCATTGTATTTTTTTTCATCTTGTATTTTTGGAAGGGGTAATTCTTTTGTTCAATGTGTATGGTCTC
Organism: Ginglymostoma cirratum; assembly: GCA_024137785.1. Lineage (NCBI taxonomy): Eukaryota > Metazoa > Chordata > Chondrichthyes > Orectolobiformes > Ginglymostomatidae > Ginglymostoma > Ginglymostoma cirratum. The sequence goes on along the minus strand of JAHRHZ010000038.1, from coordinate 9,986,239 downwards.
CAGAAGTGTAGTTCTATTAGAAATGAATGCAGTATTGCTAAAACTGTGATTGGAAGGGCATTGTTTGGTTGAGAACTACGTTGTTTTTCTAAAACAAAATTACTTTAAAATAAAACATCACTTAAAAAGGCAAACACAAAGAAGTGCTGTTCACTGTGGCTGTCTTTCATGCATTAATATAGCAGCATTGCATTTGCAATCTCTGTTTGGTATTTGGATTATTCATAAGAATTTAAACTGATCAAATCCATTGGTGTGGAAAACTCAATTCTAATTTTGGATCTTGAACCTGGATTTCAGTAGAAGTTTCTCTATTTTTCAAAGGTATTTTGGCAGCTTTGACTATTCCTATCTGACCGTTTTCTAGTTGGTACAGTTCCAGACTCAAAATGCAGCTAAAACAAGTATAGCGTCTTCAGTACCAACCTGAAAAACAACAAGGATAGCTAGTGTGGAGAATGGAAACAGAGTCATGATATGAAATGATATATTTCTGAGTTAAAAGCACTAATTCCTGACAGGAGGAGGTGCAGAGGACTTAATCCCGCATCCGGTTTGTACAGTATATAATGAGGAGCACTTAAAGATATGTAAAATATCAAGGTAACCATTTTCAGTACAAACAAAAGCAATGTTTAATGTGTGTCCTAATGATGATGAATTTTACGGTTCTCCAGGATTGTGCTTTAACTCGGACTGTTTCAGAATTTTAATTCATCCTCATAGTATGATCTTTTGTTCACTGTGTTACTTCACAGTTTGCAGTCATTTTGCTTACCATTCATTGTGCTTAAAAGTCTGTATTTTGCATTAAAGATATATTAAGTTACGCAAAAGAAGATGATCTTCTGAATTTAGCCAGAGATAAATCATTTTGGAATGATCACCATGGAGATATGAATGATCCATATCACGGAACCAAGCTTCGTTGCTATGTTCATATTATGAAGGAAGGGATGTGCTATCGTGTAAATACTCTAGCTTCGTATATTGAAGCTAACCGACAGGTAAGAAGTCTTCCTTAATAACACAATTGCTTTTTTACTTAAGTGGCTGTGTATTTAAAGATTGCTCTTCGTCTTCATTACAGGGAACAAAATTGGTCAATAAATATTTATTATAATTAACATCCCTTTTATTTATTGGTATATATTGCTGATCATTTTTATGTTGTGGAGGGAGGTGAAAGATTGAAAATGTTTTTAAACATTAACTTGCACGACAAAGAGATTTGGAGGTGATGACAATAACTTAACTCAGCAATGTAAGAGATTAGAATTTGCTTAGAAGGTAGAGAACCATAAGCACTGAGCTTCATTGATCTTGCAATTTTAATTGCCTATACTGATTCAGGCCCTTTGAATTTCCCATCAGGGTAGCACTATTTTTATACTCTTGTGTGCTCCATACACGAGGCCAGCAGAATGAAATTTGCATCTCCCTATTTGTCTAGAATGTATGACTTGTCTTAAATATATTTATGGTACAAGTGAGCTACCACCCTTATTTGTCTTAATCTGGGAAGCTATTTTTTAAGTTCATTCATCGGATGTGAGTTTTGCTCACAAAAATCAATATTTATTGCTCATCCTTAATTGACCTTAATTTGATGGTGAGCTATCTTCTGAGCTGTTGATGTCTGTGTGCTGAAGGTACTTCCACGGTGCTGCTAATTAGAAAGTTACAAGATTGGACTCAGCGACAGTAAAGAAATAGCACTATATTCCCAAGTCGGGATGGAGTGTGACTTGGAGGGGATCCTTCAGGGTGGTGGTGCTCTCAACCTTCATGTATCATGAGTTTGGAAAGCCCTGCCAAAGAAGCTGTGTCAAGTTACTGTAATGCATCTGTACTTTGTCACTGGTGAAGAGCAGGAATGTTTAAGATGCTGATTTGGGTACCAGTCAAAAGTGCTTTAACCTGCATGTTGTGAGCTTCATGAGTGTTGGAGCTGTATTCATTCATGTAAATGGAGGGAATTCCATTACACTCCCAACACGCCATGTGCAGACAGTGCCAAAGCATTTGGGAAGGCAAGAATTCAGTCTCTTGCTGTAGAATACACGCTTTCCAATTTGCTATTGTAGCCACAGTATTTCTCTGGTGCAGTTCAATCTGCTCAAAAATGATTGAAAAAAAATGTTTGTGCCCTTCCCTGAAGAATTACTGCTTTGGAATCTTGGGAGAGAAGTGATTGACTGCCTGTAACCACAATGACTTTCCTGTGTGCTAATTACAACTCCAGCAATGGAAAAGTTCCCTCCGATTTCCACTGACTTCAGTTTTGCTGCGGTTCTTGATGTCATCAGCAGTCACACTCGCCTCACCTCTGGTAGTCAGCTCCTTCATTTATGTGTGGACTGTTGTTATGTCTAGAACCAAGCAGTCTTGGTGGTACCCAAACTGAACATTGTTGAGCAGTTACTAGTGATCAAGTACCACTTGACAGAACTTCCATTACTTTGGTACTTAAGAGTAGGTCGATGGGATTGTAAGTGGCTCATTTAGATAGACCTTTCTTTTTGTGGAGCAGACAAACTGAACAATTTTCCACATTGTTGGATACACGATATTGTTGCAATTACATTTGAATCATGGGTGACAAGGTGACTAACTCTGGAGTATGGACTTTCAGCCCTCAATATCCTTGGTCAGTTAGAGTTAACATACGGTTTGAACCAAAACTTAGTTACAGACCGGCAAATATGATGATGTGTATCTCAAAGAGAAGGTTGGACAGATTGGTCGCTGGGTGTTTCTGGCAGAAGATGGCTGAAAATGCTTCAGCCTTTTCTTAAGCAGTCAGGTTGGTCTTATTGACAATGTGGATATTCATGGAGCCATCTCCTCCCATCAGTAGTTTTAATTATCCACCATCTTCATGCATGCATGTGCATAATTGGATACAAATTGCCCCATTGGGAGCACCCAGCATGGGTTCATGAAGGGTAGGTCATGGTTAACTAACTTGGTGGAATTCTTTGAGGACATTACTTGCATGGTGGCTATGAAGACATTACGAGCAAGGTGGACAATGGGGACCCAGTGGATGTGGTGTACCTAGATTTCTGAAAGGCCTTCGACAAGGTGCTGCACAAGAGGCTGCTGCATAAGATAAGGATGCATGGTGTTAGGGGTAAAGTATTAGCATGGATAGAGGATTGGTTGACTAACAGGAAGCAAAGAGTGGGGATAAATGAGTGCTATTCTGGCTGGCAATCGGTGACTAGTGGTGTGCCTCAGAGATCTGTGTTGGGACCGCAATTATTTACAATTTATATAGATGATTTGGAGTTGGGGACCACGTGTAGGGTGTCAAAGTTTGCAGATGACACTAAGATGAGTGGCAGAGCAAAGTGTGCAGAGGACTGTGAAACTTTGCAGAGGAACATAGATACATTGAGTGAGTGAGCAAAGGTCTGGCAGATGGAATACAATGTAAATAAATGTGAAGTCATACATTTTGGTAGGAGTAATAATAAAAAGGATTATTACTTGAATGGTAAAAAGTTGCAGCATGCTGCTATGCAGAGGGACCTGGGTGTCCTTGTGCATGAATCACAGAAGGTTGGTCTGCAGGTACCACAAGTAATTAGGAAGGCAAATGAAATTTTGTCCTTCATTGCTAAAGGGATTGAGTTTAAAAGCAGAGAGGTTATGTTGCAGCTGTACAAGGTGCTGGTGAGGCCACGCCTGGAGTACTGTGTGCAGTTTTGGTCTCCTTACTTGAGGAAGGATGTACTGGCACTGGAGGGGGTGCGGAGGAGGTTCACTAGGTTGATTCCGAAATTGAGGGGGTTGGTTTATGAGGAGAGACTGAGTAGATTGGGAGTATATTCATTGGAATTCAGAAGATTATGGGGGGATCTTATAGAAACATATAAAATTATGAAGGGGATAGATAAGATAGAAGTAGAGAGGATGTTCCCACTGGCAGGTGAAGCTAGGACAAGAGGGCATAGCCTCAAGATTAGAGGGAGCAGATTTAGGACTGAATTGAGAAGGAACTTCTTCACCCAAAGGATTGTTAATCTGTGGAATTTCTTGCCCAGTGAAGTGGTTGATGCTACTTCAGTAAATGTTTTTAAAGCTAAGGTAGATTTTTTTTGAACAATAAAGGAATTAAGGGATACAGTGAGAGCGCGGGTAAGTGGATCTGAGTCCACGAAAAGATCAGCCATGATCTTATTGAATGGCGGAGCAGGCTCGAAGGGCTGAACGGCCTTCTCTTGCTCCTAGTTCTTGTGTTCTTATGGTGGACAATGGGAAACCTGTGGATTTCCAGAAGGCATTTGACAAGGTGCCACACCAAAGGCTGCAAACATAAGATAAAGTTGCACGGTATTACAGGTGATGTATTGGCATGGATAGAGGATTGGTTGACCAGTAGAAAGCAAAGGGTAGGGGTAAATGGGTGTTTTTCTGGTTGGCAGTCAGTGGCTAGTGGTGTGCCTCCGGGATCAGTGTTGGGACCTCAATTGTTTACAATTTACGTAGATGATTTGGAGTTGGGGACTAAGTGTGGTGTTTCAAAATTTGCAGATGACACTAAGGTGAGTGGTAGAGCAAAGTGTGCAGAAGACGCTGAAAGTCTGCAGAGGGATATAGATAGTCTAAGTGAGTGGGCAAAGGTCTGGCAGATGGAGTGCAATGTTGATAAGTGTGAGGTCATCCAGTTTGATAGGAATAACAGCAAAATGGACTATGTTTTAAATGGTAAAAAATTGCAGCACACTGCTGTGCAGAGGGTCTCGGGTGTCCTTGTGCATGAATCGCTAAAAGTAGGATTGCAGGTGCAGCAGGTAATTAAAAAGACAAATGGAATTTTGTCTGCCATTGCTCGAGGGATGGAGTTTAAAAACAAGGAGGCTATGCTGCAGCTGTATTGGGTCCTGGTGAGGCCACACCTGGAGTACTGTGTGCAGTTTTGGTCTCCTTACTTGAGAAGAGATATACTAGCAGTGGAGGGGGTGCAGAGGAGATTCACTCGGTTGATTCCAGAGTTGAGAGGGTTAGATTATGAGGACAGACTGAGTAGAATGGGCTTATACTCATTGGAATTCAGAAGAATGAGGGGAGATATTATAGAAACATATAAGATTATGAAGGGAATACATAAAGTGCTAGCAGGTGAAACTAGGACTAGAGGGCATCACCTCAAAATAAAGGGAAGCAGATGCAGGACTGAGGTCAGGAGGAACTTCTTCACCCAAAGGGTTGTGAATCTGTGGAATTCACTGCCCAGTGAAGTGGTTGAAGCTACCTCACTGAATGTTTTTAAGGCAAGGCTAGATAAATTTTTGAACAGTAATGGAATTAAGGGTTATGGTGAGTTGGAGGGTAAGTGGAGCTGAGTCTCAAAGATCATCCATGATCTTATTAAATGGTGGGGCAGGCTCGAGGGGCCAGATGGTCTATTCCTGCTCCTTGTTCTTATGTTCAATTTTGTTGGCGTATTGCTTCATGTGTTTAGCATGTAAGAACTTCTTATGTTGGAGGTTCATCCGGATGGCACCTTTTTTGTTTAGGTACAGCTGGTAATGCTGTAGGCATGCTCTTCTACACTGCTCACTTAAGCAGAGTTGATCTCCAGGCTTGATGGTAATGAAAGAGTGAGATTGATTGTATGTTGAGCTTTTTAGTTATATGAATATCCAGTTTTGAGCTTTTTTTTATCTGTTCACAATGTTCAATCACAGCGTACTGGAGGGTGTCCTCAGTGTAAAGATGGAACTTCTACCAAGACTGTGAAGGACAGATGTATCTGCAACAGGTAGAGTGGCGAGGGTGCGATCAAGTAGGTTAATCTTGTGTCATTTTTCTTATTACCTTCATCACTATCCCTATCTATGTCTTATTCCACCAACAACTCTTATCACCCATCATAACCCCAATCTAGCACTTAATCCTTCAGGGATCAGCCATCTAAGTCTGTAGTTGTGCTACTAAGTGAGTCTTACTGATATATTTGGACATCCCCCACCTAACTTACTTAATTGTATTCTTTCTACCCTCTGTTTCTTGCAAGTGGTGCTCAACATGGAGAAGAACTGATTGACAAGCTGATGAAGAGTAGGAGTTGTTAATCAGGTGGAGGTTTTCTCGCTCATATTTACCTGATGCCATTTGACCTTCAGACCTAAAGCCAATATTAATGACTTCCTGGTCCATTCCCTCCCAACTGTATGCCACTATGCTGCCACTTCTAATTGGGCCAGTTATGTTGATGGATCAAGACATAGCGAGGAATAGTGATGAATTACCTCAGGATGTTGCTTGAATGATACAATTCTGACAGTATGACTCTTTCTGGTGTTGGTTGTTTACTCTACGGTACATCTCCTAATTTTGGGCCAAGTCCCTTGGTGCTGTTGGCTTTCCAGGGTTAATTTGAATGGATGTATCGTAGTCCTACCTGATGCTTAAGTATTTACGAGATGGACCCTTTGGTTTTACTCTTATGATAGTTATTACACAATTTGATATATCTGATTGGCTTACTAGGCCCTTTCAAAGGGCAGTTAAATATCAAACCATTGCTATACATCTAGAAGTTCACATAGACCAAACTTAGAATAACAGGTATAGGAGCAAGAGTCTGCTCCATTGTTCCAGATCATGGCTGATTGACCATCTCCATGTTGTATTCCCATTCTATCCCCAAATTCCTAATGTTACTAGTAACTAGAAGCCTGTCAGTCTGTATCTTGACTAAATGAGTGAACTGCCACAGTCCCCTGGGGGAGAGAATTCCATAGTTTCACCACCTTTAGATGAAGAGACGCCCTTCATCTCAATCTAAATAGCTTGCCTTTTATTCTGAAACTGCAAATTCTGATTCTCAATTCCACCAAGCAGGGGAAACATCCTTTCTGCATCTACTCTGTCTATCCCTATAGAAATTTTGTAATTTTCAATGAGATCACCTCTCATTCTTCTAAAATGCACAAAATACAGTTCTGATCTCCTTAATTTTAACTCGTAAGTAAGAGCCTCCACCTCACGATCTGTCTATTGGACCTGTGCTAGACTCCCTCTTGGTAAATATATCCTTCCTTAGGCAAAGACATCAGAACTGCTCAACTCCTGGTGCAGTCTCACAAGTATTCCCTAAAATTAAAACAAGATTTCTTTGCTCCTGCAGTCAAATCTTGCAATGAAGGCTGACATAGCGTTTACCTTCCAAATTGCTTTATTACACTAGCACGCTGGTTTTCAGTGACTCATGAAAAAGGGCACCTGGTGCCTTTGAACATCAACATTTTCCAACCTCTGACCGGTAAAGAAATGTTCCGCACCTCCATTCCTTCTACTAAAATGGATAATCCACACTTACACACACAATACTCTTGCCATCATCTTTATTTTTATGTTGCTTACAGCCTGTCTAAATTCCCATGATGCCCATTTGCATTTTCCACTCAACAAACTTTGTATCCGCTGCAAACTTGGAAATAGTACAATTGGTTCCCACATCCAAATCATTGAGATAAATTGTGACATCCTTGGGCCCAAGCCCTGATCTTTGTGGTACCCATTTGTTGTCATAACCAGCCAGCATAAAGATGACACATTTATTCCTGCTGTCTGCTTTCTGCCAACTTAACTAATCCTAAAACATCCAGTTTGCTCCAATTCAAGCAATTTAGTTTTGTTTACAAAGTTTCTGTGTCCTTTTGTCAAAACCCTTCTGAAAATCAAAATCCACATCCTCCAGTCCCTCCCTTATTGACTCTGCGTGTGACATCCTCAGAAAAAGTCTTATCAAGTTCATCGAACGTGAATAAATCCATTTTGACTCTGCCTAATCAGACAATACTATCCAGTGATAATGACAGTTGTTATATGGTCCCTATAGCTCTAGTTTAGACCACAGCTGGGAATACTGTGAACAGTTTCAGTTTCCTTATCTAAGGAAAGGTGTACCGGCACTCATGACAGTCCAGACAGCTAAGTTCTGTATCACTGTCTGATACAAGAATGGAGAGGCTGTCTTATGAGGAGTGGTTGAGTATGTTGGGCCTGAACTCATTGGAATTTAGAAGATTGAGAGGGGCAACCTTATCGAAACATGCAAGATTTTTAGAGGACATGACAGGGTCGATGCTGAAAGATTGTTTCCCTTTGTAGGTGGACGTAAGACCAGAGAGCATAATCTCAGAGTAAGAGGAGATTCTTTCACACATTCCTTCTGCTATTTGCACTTGACTTCTATTTGGGCTTTTTTGGAGATGCTCGAGATAAGTTGGCACTTATTGACATGAGATTGACATGAGTTATTAGGAATATTGAATTATTTCAGTGAGCTTTTAAGGATGTCCTTGGACTATTGTCTCTGCCACCCTGGCAACTGCTTGCCATGCCAGAGGGAATTTTTGAATTTTTGGGCTAGACAAGTGGATGATATAGCCTGTGGTGTAGTTGATTGACAGTAACCAGTGTTTTGATGTGGTACGGTTGGCCTGAGAGAGGACAGTAAAATTGAAACACTTGTCCTGCCATTGGATTTACAAGATTTTGTGGAGTTATCTTTGGTAATACTCAAACCATCTCCATGTCTATGGTGCATACAGAGATATGAGAAACAATGCTACCCTACAGAACTTGGTGCTGAGTTTGAGGTCCAATATTGAACACACTGTTGTTCAGATGGCTAATGGTTGTGCTGGCATGCTGAAAGCAACATTGAATTTCATTGTCAATGCCTGCCCTCATTGACAAGAGGCTCCCAGCCCTTCGGATTTGACCCACAGTGGTCACTGACTCTATCGATCTTGATAGTCAGGGAACAGTGTTATGTGGTTGGATCAGGCTGATGGAGGACCTTTGTCATCTGCATGTTTAGACGAAGGTCCATAGACTCCTATGCCTCCATGGTTGGTTTGGAGCTCTGCAACTGACACCATTGTTTGAGCCAATGTGTGCACATGTTGAGCCTGTGGCAGATCTGCTGGTGACTATCACAGCTTGCAATGTCATCGAACAACAAGTGGAGAATGGTAACAAATTTCTGCAAGTAACAAAATATGAGAAGGCGCTCCATAATCCCTCCCAGTTGACAGATGAAGGATTTTATGGGCAAAGAAGGTCATGTATAAAAATTGCTACTGCTGTCTGTACTTGTCTTGACTTTGTCGTGCTGCGAAGATCATGTCTACTGTATTTCTGGTTAGACAGAATACACATTGTGACTCCTGTAGGACCTCTTCAGCCACTGCGAGGAGGTAATTGAGAGGAATTTTTGCAATGGTCGGTCCTGAGATGCTTGGCAGGGAAACCTGTCCGTAGTTGCCACAATTAGTACAATCACCTTTCTTGAAGGTAATCACAGTTATGGTATATCAGAAATCTGCTGGCATGCTGTCCCTTTCAGATGACAGATGAGGTCATATATTCATGCTGAGAATGCTTTATTGCCATATTTCGGTGGTTCAGTGAGGATTCCATCTATACTGGTGGCCTTTGTGGTTTTCTGGTTTTCAGCTGTTGAATAGCCTTTTGAACCTCTTGGGGTTGTGCTGAAGTGGTGCTGGGTAGTATACTGTGGAGTGTGGTCCAGGACTGAGTCGCAGTTCAGATCCTCATTCCAAGAGTGCTGACTTCCTTTCTATCCTTGAAGAGTGTCACTCTGTTCATTTCTCTCAGTGGGGCAGGTCATTGGGCACTTGAGCTGCTAATTGTTCTTAACTTTGTTTGAAGAATCCATGCAAATCATGGCTGTTGGCAAGTTGTTGGATTTCTCGCAATTTTCCATCCACCATTTGATTTTTAAATTACATGTGTTTTTGTTTTAACTTCTCTTCATATTTCTGTAGATTTGCATTTGTTCCTTCAAGTTTTGGTGCTTCCACTTTTATGTCTACTATTGTTGATACTTTTTTAAATTCCTGCTTTTATCTTTATTTATTTTGCTTTAATTAACTGATTAATTAAAATTCCCAGGCTACCATGAGCTCATGTCTCCACATCACTAATCCACATTACTGGAATGCCAGTTCAATAACATAGCCGTTCTGCTACCCATTCTTATTCAAATATTATGGGGGAAGAAGGATCAATATGTGTTCTTCCCCTTCATGAGTTCTCCGTCAGAATATGTCATTTGTAAATATTCGCTGAGCCACTGTAAACTGCTGTAACTTTCTTTGCTACTGATAGAGCCAGCCCTAAGTAATTCAGGCAGAATGGGGATTGAACCATAATCTGATCCACAAGCTGGCTATGCAGCCAACCGAGCAAACTGACTCCTTCCCCCAATATGTATTAATCCTCAAGCAATTTGTAAATAAGATACAAGAGATGCAGCAAATTAGGTGCCGATCTTGGCTCGGGGGTAGCACTGTGAGTAGGTTCTGGTTGGAAATGGTAATCCACGACCTAATCACCTTGTTTTCATGACTGAGGAAGTGCAGCACGGTCAAAGATGCAATCTTTTGTAGGGCAGTTTAAATTGAGGCTCCATGTATTCTATTCTGTGGTCATTAAAAAATGGCACTTTTCAAAGAAGAGCAGAAACTTTTGATCTGGGCCAACGTTTAAAATTCGGTCTAAATCATTAAACTGGATTGTGTGGTCATTTTTCTTGCTGTTTTTAACTATCTGCAATTGATGTGCCATAGTTCCCTACATTATAGCAGTGATTGCACTTTGCAAAGACTTTGCGAGGTATCAAAAATATAAAAGGTGGAAATTAACATAAAGCTTTCATATTCAAATTTGGGACAGAAACTGTTTTAACCCTTTTTAACATAGCTAAATATTTTCAAAGCACATTGAATGCTCTTGAAATTGTTTCTGGTGGGAATACTCAGTGAATGTACGTGGATTTTAAAAATCTGTTTGATAGGTATCACAAGACAATTGAGATCTGATATTAAAAGGACAGCGGCAACAGCGATGTAGAGTTGGTGAGGGCACAAAGTAAATCATAAAGGCAAATGGATGATTTTGGTTTGGCAGAGTACAAGCAGTGATCGGTGTTCAAAATTTTTGTTTTATTTGTATTATTTGTATATAAATAGTTTGGACATTGGCACAGAGGAATGGAATTAAAGTTTGCTGATACCAAATTTTAGACCTAACAAACTGAGAAATAATACAGGAAATGGCAAGAGGATATAAATTCTTAGACAAGCAAATGGAGCCCAATGCAGTATAATGTAGAATAATGTTTGTTCTAAAATTTTTAAATTACAAAAAGTAAACTCCTAAAAGGTACAGGATGTGAATTCTACAGAGCAATCCAGGAATTATGTACACCCTTAAAGTAGAAAAAGTCTTAAAAGGCAAAGTGAAATTCTGGACACAGGAAATTCTGGTAATGTTGAATTTCTGCAAAATGTCAGCAAATATTGTATTTTTAATGTAGGTCTGAGCACTTGATGACAGAGCAAACATTTGAACTGTGGAAAGGTTATAGAGATTTTTTGTTAATATATGACCAGGAATGGGATGTTATGGCTAAAACTTTGATCTTCTACTGGAACAGATCAATTTGTTCAGGATTTAATAAAGATTTTGATTTTGAAAATTATAAAAGGTTTTAACAGATAAATAATGGACGTTTTGTCAGTTGGCTTGTGATTCAGTGATGAGTGCTGGAACCATGATTATTACTAACGGAATGACAAAAAAAAATTAAAGACTTTTTATGATATGTTAGGATTATTAAGATGTAGAATGCATTACCATACATCAGCGTTGAACACAGACATTATATTTTAAAGGGAATTGAACACTTTTGATAAGGATTTCATTGTCCTCTGCTGCTATAGTTCTGTCAGTTCTGTATTTAATGGGAACATGGTGTTGGTGGTGCATGGAGGGTTTTTTCCATGCTACTCCTGTATGCCCTTACCAAAATACAACAAGGCAGCACACCCAGCTGAAGATGGCCACTAAACTTGCTGCATAAAACTCAGAAGGGATTTACAAGGATACATTGCTCATGAATTAAGCCTACCAAAATAAGACTGTTCTATTTACCATCTAAATGTATACCAGGGTGTGGTCAAGTAATCTGGTGCAATTCTGGATGTACTGACTTTTCAGACGGCATTTGATAGGATGTCACTTCAAAGATGTTGCTGATAATAAAAGCTCATGGTACAGGGGCTGCATATTGGCATGGGTATAAGTTTGTCTAGCTAACAGGAAACAAAGTAGGCATAAATAAGTCATTTTCTAGTGGGTGAGATGTAACAAGTGGTGTAACATATAAATCATGCTGGTTCCTCAACTTTTTACACTTTATCTAAGTGACTTGAATGAAGGCACCAAAGGTTTAGTTGCTAAATTTTCTAATGACATAAAGAAAGGTAAATATGTTGTGAAGAGGACATAAGTAAGTGGGCAAACTTCTGGCAAATGGCATATAATGTGGAAAATTGTGCAATTTTCCATTTTGGCATGATAATAAAGAAGCATCTTACTTAAATGGTCAGAGATTGCAGAGCATTAAGGGTACAGAGGAATCTGTGGCTTAGTGCAGAAATTGCAAAGGTATGTGGATACAGCATTTCGTTACTAAAACTAAGGGAATTGAATAGAAGAGTAAGGAGGTTATGCAGGGTATTGGTGCAACCACGTAGTATTGGTCTCCCTATTTAGGAACATGGAGTAAGAGTAGGCCATACAGCCTTCAAGGCCTGTCTTGTATCTCTGCTGGAGTTTAGAAGAGCAAGAGGCTACTGATTGAAATATGCAAGATCCTGAGAGGTCTTGCTAAGGGGAATATGGAAAGGGTGTTTATTTTATGAGAGAATCTAGAATTACCAGTCACTGTTTAAAAATTAGGAGTCAATCATTTAAGACTGATGAGGAGAATTTTTCTGAATATCATTAATCTTTGAAGCTCCTTTCTTTAAAAGGCACAGGAAGCAAAGTCTTTAAATATTGAGGTTCTAATCAGGTGAGCCATGATTTTAATAAATGGCAGAGCAGGCTTGAGAGACAAAATGACCTACTTCTTATGTTTCCATTAAACATTGAGCCTTCAGGATACTGGACATTAAAGGGGCAAAAGATTATTGGTTAGTGAGAATGTGGAATAATGAGATTAGCCGTGATCTTACTGAATAGCAGAGCAGGCTCAACGGGTCAAAAAACCTATGCCTGCTCCTGAAGAAGGGTCTCGACCCGAAACGTCAGCTTTCCTGCTCCTCTGATGCTGCTTGGCCTCCTGTGTTCATCCAGCTCTACAACGTGTTATCTCAGATTCTCCAGCATTGGCAGTTCCTACTATCTTTATGCCTGCTCCTAATTTTGTACGTACCTCACAATGACCACAGTGAAGCCACTTCTGTAGACTTGTTATCAGGAAGGTAATAGATGACCTTGCTATCTACTTGTAACCACCTTGCACCATGAGGTTGTCACGACCTAGAGAAGGTTTCTTGTGCATTCGATCCTCTTAGCTTAGCCTCTTTCTAATTTAAGTTTATAGTGTAGATGATGCGTATGTGCCACTCTCTTGTTTATAAAACAATGGAACCATTGATCAGCATCTTTCCTACTGGGCAAAAAGGGTGTGAAGTGATTGCCCATACTACTTGTGGTACAGTGCAAGTCCGTGTTAATGGCAATTGACACATTCCTGCTCCTCTTTGATACTACCATTTGCTCACGTATGGTAACTTAGATTTATTTATTTTTAAAGCTACTTTAAAGTTAACTTTTACTCCCCTCTGTCTTCAAATACTGATTAGACAGAGATCAAACGATTGTGATTCATGTTAAATAGGCACCTGAATTAGGTGGGTCTAAAAACTTTATCTAGGTTTAAACTAAATCAATAAGTGTATTTACTTTTCCCTGAACTGTGATAAATCCATTTTGTTTCTGAAAGCAATAAGTTTTGAAATAACTTGCTGTGTATAAAGCAATTTATTGTATGCAAGGATTTATGGTGTTATGGCGAAGGATATATTTTTATATTCAGTAGGTCAGTTGCAAAGTACAAAGAACTTGTACAAAACATTCTTACGAGCTGTGCTTCACTGTGAAGCATCGGATGCACATCTTGATTTTAAACCTAAAATATAATACAAATAATAATATTTTACATATAACTAAACTGGCTTACTCCTTTTAAAAAATTTGCTGAACTTGTATTTTAACAGATAGAAAAAGAAACTTAAATGTTTGGTTTGATTATTGGGTTCAGAGCAATCTTTATTTTATACTTGGCAAATTAGAGAAACCATTTCAGCAATTTGAAGAGGTGAATATAAGGAAGGAAAATAGTGTCATAGACTGGGATTGTTTGACATGTATTGTCTTGTGTTGGGGATAGCCACCTGTGATAAGAATGTCTTTGTACTGAATGAAGAACATTTTCAGAGAAATTAAGGCTTACATATGAATATATTCCATAAATACAGCTGGTTTATTAAGATTTTGTTTGAAACTGATGCGTGGATGTAAACAGCACTCTGCAGCAGAGAAACCAAAGAACAATTTGGGAGCAGAAATTGCTCCCAAAACTGGTCCCAAACTGTTAATTCTGCTTTCTCTCCACAGATGCTGCCAGACCTGCTGCATTTTTTTTTAGCAATTTCTGTTTTTGATTCTGCAGTAGAAGTCTGTTTGACCTAATAGAATTTTTTTTCATTTTTAGAATACTTAAATAATAGTCTTCATTTCAGTTTAATTTTTCTTAACTTATTTTTCCTTCATACAGATTTTTCTTTTCCTTTGAGATTAATGACTGATGTTAAAGCTTTGAAATAGAAAGCTGCTAATTTTCTAATTACAATCAGTTAAAGTTTTTGAAGATCTAATGAACCCAGGGTGGGAAACAGCCACTCACTTCTTTACATGTTTCTAAGTTAATAACGTTCATTTTTACCTTCACCATTCTGATACAGTGATTGTTGTTTATTATGAAGATATGATTAAAAAGTTAATCATGGTGTGAGAGGTTTAGGACATCATGACTGGTGCTGATATTAAATAACTAAACAAACATCCATGCATTAACTTCACTATTTCACAAGACAATTGCATAATTTCATAAGACAATTGCATTATTTATTTGGAAACTGGTTTAGTGGTTGATAAGTTAGCAATGACTGTGATACAATTGCTGATCCTTCAGTCTCAGTTACAGGAAGTGCACGGATTATTCCTTAGCGTTTACCACAGCAAAAATGATAAAAATGAGATCAGATTGAATTTTGTCTAAATGTGTAATTAACATATGCATGAGTCCCATTTAGATAGGTTTAAATAGCCACTAATTTTCACAGGACTATCAGACATTGCAGGGTGTCTGCCTTTGCAAAACAACCTGTATTCCAGAATATTCAGAACAGCAATGATGATCCCAGGGTTCTTTTCTCCACCACTGGCCATCTTCTTAATACCCTGTCCTATGCCCCCTCCAATAATGGGTGACAACTTCATGGACGCCTTTGTCAATAAATAAGGTTGAGACTATGCATTCCCTGATAGCAATGGACAATAACTGCTGGCCCTCCGGTGACACACACAGCCCCGGAATAAATAAAAGAAAATCTGTTCAATCACCTCTGCTATTTTCTTCGTATACTTAGCCTGGCAAGCCAAATCTCCTACAGCTCTGCTTTGTATGTTATTTGCCCTATTTAAATGTTAATTGTTGTAATAAAATCCTTGAGCATCAAGCAATCAATCCTGACCCCTCTATTTACAGTGAATAACTTCATCTGAGAATTTTGATATGAGTGTTTTGCAATTACCCCATGGCATCTGTATTCTCTGTGGACTTTACATTGCTCTACATGGATTATATATTATGGGTGCCAGCCTTCTTTCCAGAACTGCCCTCTTACTTCTAAGTTAGAAGGTTTTGGATTTCCACCTCACCCAGTTCAGAACTGATTGAGTACTGCACTGTTGGAGTTGCATTTTTGGATAAGATGTTAAAGCAAGATCGTGCCTACTGTCACAAGTAAATTTTACAAACTTGTGGCACTATCTAATAAATGGCATGGCAGCTGTTTGCATGGCTTGGACAACATTTATCCTTAGCAATCAGTATTTTCTTCATTGCTGTTTGTGAAATTTGCTCTGTGCAAAATAGCCTGCTCCTTTTGAGTACATTACAACAATGGCAAGGTATTTCATGGCCTTGAGACATTCTGAGGTTTTGAGACAACAGTTGACTCTATTTGGTTCATAACGAACAAGAAAGAAACAATGTTTGAACGTTAATAGAATTAGAGTTTCAGAAAGACAAAATGGTGAGGATTACAGTTTTGTTACTTGCAAATCATTTTCATTTTGGAATATATATGGTGACTTCTTTTGACATAATCACACAAGGTGCTTCTTGGTTAGCAGTTGTTTTGATGATGAAGAGAAAGCCACACATCTGAAATTTACCAGCATAGTTAAGTATAGTGTCATTGAATTTGAACCTTTAACAAATGGTTAGATGAACTACAGTCATGATTCTGATGATGATTCTGATGATGAGTCATGATTCTGATGACGAATAATGCCCCAATATGCATTTTCACTACCATTATGTAGGATCAGCAAATGTATTACTGGATAAAACACATAGTGTCTTGTTTTGAAGTTTGTAGAAGTGACTGATACTTGATCGTTTTATTTTTCCTGCTTGTGTTTTTATCTTCCAGGCTCCTAGGTTCATGTCTGCCTTATCCCAAGAAGAACCATTAATCCATCCTTCAGCACAAATTGCTGACAGATATATGGTGAGTAATGAGAAGTACAAATATTTCCAGTGAACTTTGTGCCTTTTAACTACAGTGAAGTCTCTTGTACCCAAGTCAGTCAGAATCTATTGACTAGCAAAGAACCTTGATCGCAGGAATTTGAACACTCTGGTCTCATGATGTTGCATCCATTAAAACTAATGAATGAAAAATTGAAGTGATAATTTATCACCAGTTTCAAAGTTTGTGCACAGGTGCATGATTTTGTAATATTAAAACCAGAAATAACATTTTAGAGGTAATTAAGTATAATTTTCTCATCTCTATTGATAGCCACGATATCTTTGCTTCTATAATCATGCTAATCATATCTGCCACAGCTTTTCTTACAAATAATAGTGAGAATACTGGTTGGGTACCTGTTGATTGGAAATTGGAATGCTAGCCAAGGCTATCCATTTTCTATCCGCGTCCCTCTCTTTCCCAATTTATTTCAGAACCCCCTTCCCCTCCCCCATTTCTGAAGAAGGGCCTAGACCCGAAACGTCAGCCTTCCTGCTCCTCTGATGCTGCTTGGCCTGCTGTGTTCATCCAGCTCTGTACCTTGTTACCTATGGTACCAGTCTGTTTTTCATCCTATGGTGCTGCTTGGATACAGCATTTGAGTAGCAACTTGTTTGAGGAGACCTGAAGTGGAATTGTTTTGTAACCCCAGCTCTTTATTGGTCTAGCAGCAGTAAAAAAACTTCGACTATCTGATGGAAAGAAATTAGATTTCAGTTGTCATTTTTAAAAATCTAACTACTGCACGTAATATTCCTCCCTGAACACATCTGTACGTAATCAGAAATAAGAGAGAGCTTTCAAGATTTTTTTTTTTCACCCCCCACAATCCTTTGGTTTCACCTGGTTGATGCAAATGTGTTCAGAATCTCTATGAGGAATTAAAGTATGGGCCTTAGTGCACTAAATTGCTATGCCACAATAAATATATGAATATAAGGCACAAACAGTAAGGGGAAGTTTGATTTGTTTGTCCAGCTGAGTGATGATGCTCAAACCAAAAAGTCATGATAGATAACTCAAGACTTTGTAATGGAATTGCTGTAATTTTGTTATCTTTTAAGTTGTGGCAACTGATCTACCAAACATTTCTGTTCTCATAGTTTTCTCTTTTTTTAAAATTTGTATGCATGCTTTTTAAGGATGATTTTCTGGATAAAGAAATAAGGAAAATACTTGGAACTAGACTTTTAACAGGAACTTCCTGTCCTTAGATGCATTAATCCCACATAAAAAGGGGAGGTTGGGCTGTTTTTCAAAACTCTGGGTGGGCTTTGTGTATCTTAACACCAGAAGCATTGCTCAGCTGGACAAAACAAACATTGACTATAGTAAGTAACCCGCCAGCCCACACACAGAGTTAAGCAGTAGAGGATATGCTGGAGTACAGTAGGTTGTAATTATAGGCAGAAGCTTCAGACAGACCTCCTCTTTTATTATAAGGCTATTCCTTCTATGTATCAAGATCACAGAAGAGTTAAATATTTTATGGCGCTACCTAATTTGTACTTTTCAATTAAATTGTTAGTTTATTTGAGAACTTAAAAAGATCAGAAGAATTGATGTGTAATTATAGTTTTCACTGTTTCACTTGATACACTTCAAGACAGTACTTCAGAAATACTGCATTTCTGTTAATGTTCATTGTGATCCTGCTAATATAACTGGCTTGACAGAAAAGGCATTCATAGCTATCGGTATTTTCAAAAGATTGTAGAAGATATTTATTTTGAGTATTCTCTTTTAAAGCACATTCTCCAAACAACGTAGAAAGCTGATTTCCCTCTGTGTTACTGATCCTCTAATTTTATTTTGCATCTCTCCCTCACTCTGCAGGCAATAAGTGATGAAGCCAAAGTTTTCTGCCTGATTTATCTCTGTACCACAACTTGTAAATATTTTGTGATTACTGTACATCTTACATTAGAGCCCAGCTCAGACCATTGACTATAGGACGTCATGTTGAGGTTGTACAGGACATTGGTGAGGCCACTTTTGGAGTGCTGTGTATAGTTCTGGTCGCTCTGCTACAGGAAGGATATTGTTAAAGTGGAGAGGGTTCAGAAAGGATTTACCAGAATGATGCCAGGACAGGAGGGCTTGAGTCATAAGGAGAGGCTGGATGGGCTGGTATGTTTTTCACTGGAGCGTAGGAGATTGAGGAGTGACCTTATACAGGTTTATAAAATCATGAGGGGCATTGATAAGGTGAATAGCTAGAACAGCTTTTTTCCAGGGTGCAGGAGTTCAAAACAAGGGGGCATGTTTTTAAAGTGAGAGGAGAAAGATTTAAAAGGGACCTGCGGAGCAACTTTTTCACACACATGGTGGTTCGTGTGTGGAATGAACTGCCAGAGGATGTAGTAGATGCAGATACGGTCACAACATTTCAAAGACATTTAAACAGGTATGTGGATAGGAAAGGTTTAGAGGAATATGGGCTAAATGCAGGCAAGTGAATTAGTCTATTTGGGAAACTTCGTCAGCATGGATGAGTTGGACTGTTTCCGTGCTGTACGACTCCGAGTCTGTCCATTGAATGTGAGCTTGTGCTTTCCCATGGTGCATATTGACCTACACCAGCAACTTGTAACACACCGACAAAACCGTTGGAAAGGAATCTTCCCATAATTTTAATAGATGATTGACAAGTAAAATGCTTCCAAGAGTGCTTAACCTGTAGCACCATTAGGTGTAGTAATGCAGTTACTACATTAGTTGTAGTATATTAGTCCAAATTCTGCCAACGTACTGGCTCTGAAAGGGCAGTTTTGGTGAAAAAGGTTCACTGCTGTTTCCATTGATACAGTTACGCCCTTTAATTGTATGCAAGAGGCAAACCCCTTAGTATGGACAGCTGTCATTCATACAAATCCCTGCTTTCTGAAAATTTGTTTCCAAGTGTTGGCTTTCCCAGCAGTATAGATGTCTGGATTAGTGTAGTGAAGTTTTTGTCACTGCTTCCTAGGCATAAAGAACTGATAGCCTCTTTGAGAAAATGTCATTTTGATTAGCTGATGTCTTCTGTCTACAGGAGTTAAAGTTTTACTTCTTGAAAACTAGCATTTGCTAGTTGCTTCATATAAATGTGCTCTGCAAGCTATCTGATATGGTAGATGTGTCAGGTGGTGAATTGGAAGATGTAGTAGTATCGAAACTTCATGCTACGGTAACTTCTCTTTAAGCGGAGAGATGTCTTCTCTCAAAAATGTCATCTGTGTCTTGTGACATAGCAGATGGTACAGTTCTGAGTGTCAGTCCCTCTTAAATTACATGACCTAATAGATTTGAAAGGGTTTTAAATGTAGTTCCCAACATGTGGTGAAGATGAAACACATCTTATTAACTTGGACCCTCAAAGCTGGTTTCGTTCATCTGAGTAATGCATTATGTTCCAAATCCCCTAAAAAGTGCTCATCCTCATCACGTTGCAATGCATGAGAGTATGGACAAACTTTGGTGTCCACGTTCTTTTCAACAAGTGTGTTTTTCTCCACACAGGTTGGCACTGACAGTATGATTGGCTATATGACTAAAGTGGCAGAGAAAACCTCTATCAAGCGGTCAATCATCGGGGCCTACTGCACGATCAAAGAGAAAGTAAAAATTGCCAATTCCATAATCATGCATAATGTCACCATTGAGGAAGGGTGAGTAAGTTGCACAGATATACAGAAAAATATCAATACTATTTTTCCAAAATGCCATGGTCTAATTGTTATCATACCATGGAGTATGTCGCAAATCTAGTCTGAAAAGATTTAATTGTTCCGATCCTGCACCACAGCTACTTTCGTCATACTCTGGTTAAACAACACATGTTGCTATGTATATTGAGTTTTGTTATAATGAAACTATCAGCACTGAGGGTATGAGGATTTTGCACTCTTGCCCTGTGTGATGGTTGTGGTGGTGAGATAATTTGGAACTGTCGCAATATTCACCCGCACCACCAATCCTCACAACCCCTCACAAAGCTCCCTTGAAGCCACTGCCAATTGGCACAATATACACATTACCCTGACTAATGCTTAAACAGACCAAACTGAATCTTTATCTACTAATTAGTAAGAAGAAAATTGACCACTGTTGTTTTCTCCAAGTCATAGATTATCTATGGCTAGATCTTCTGGAAGAAAGGAAATCCGAAAAAAAAAAAATGAACTCACTAAATAGAACATAGAACAGTACAGCGCAGTACAGGGCCTTCAGCCCACGATGTTATGCCAACCTATTATCCTAAATAGTAACTTGGAAAGTCGTATTTGGGAAAATACAGCATTTCTTTTTGTTTCAAGATGAATATAATAAAATGTAGATCCTATGTTCATTGCAGAATTTAAAATAATATTTTAAAAGAATAAAAAGAATGTATCAAAAATCAAAACTTTTAGTGAGTGAGGATGTATGGCGACATGCAACCTGGTGTCATAATCTTGTGGAAATCTTTTTTTCTCCATCTTGCTTTTGAGCTTTTGTTTAGCTGGGCTGTCCAGTAAATACCCTCACAGTATGAGTAAAAAGTACATCTATAGCCTTAGTTCTAAGCTGATGTCCTGCACTGCACTTTCAGTATATGTGCGTCCTTTCATAGTTCATGGGTTTATAATTTGTGGTTATTTTGAAGTTGATAGTTTTTATCCCCCGGGACCATTTTTTAAAATTCCGGGCCAGTTTTTGATAGTTTTCTTTGTTATTAGGTAACTTTGCAATTTGTGTTCATCTGTGATTATGGTTTTAAAAAGTAGAAAAGCAACAATTGATTATAGAAATGACAGGAAAATATAATTAAGAGGGGCTGAAAGAGTAAAGAATTGTTTAGAACAAGGCAAAAGGGCAGTAATACTGCAAACATCCACTAGGGTGATTCAACACGATTACAATTAATTTGTAATGTGGTGTTATGTAATTAAAACAGCAAACAATAAAAATCATTCTTGTTAGGAGCTTCTGTCTCATTGAGGTGACATCAGGCCAATCCCTATGAAAATTCTTGCTCACATGTTGATAGCTGTGACAAATTCCACCGCAACAATTGACACAATCTACAACATTCTTCAATGATCGACAGTATTTAAATAAAATAATTCAAAATTCTGAAGAAAAAGTCTTAAGTTCCTTATCTCCTTACATTAACGGATCCTTTTATAAAAAAATTCCAGCGCTAGGTATGGATTTTCACCTTTGGCAATTCTTCTTTAGGCCATGCATACAAAGTTATGTTGAAATCTGTCCACTAGTTTTTGAGACATTGAGTGTTGTTGAGAAAAGACACATTCTATTGAGGTTTTTCATCTTGCAGTCATCAGGACAATTTTCAAGAACATCAATTCAAGGGGTAAACTAACATACTGCATAAGGGGAAAGTGCTGGTTGTTTGGGAAGTGGATTCTGATTGGTAGAAGTGTTGCGATGCACAAAGTAGTAGCGATTGACAGTTAACTGCCAGACTTGTTTAAATTTTAAACTCGGCATTAAAGCAGCCACAGTGATATGATGTTTGCAACAAGCAAGGTTTTGACTGCATCCAGCAAGCCCACGTTTGCAAAACCCACAGCAGTGTCCAACATTAGATATTATTCCGCAATTAGGCAACATTTGTTGGATATCCTGTACATGCAAAGAGTTACATTGATGACCAGTTTAGGATTGTTTGTTGATCTTGCAATGTAGTTCACTTGTGTGTACTGGAAGGTAAATATATTAATACACAGAGCCATATCTTTTGCAGGAAGAGAAGACTTGTAAATGTACTGTACCTATTTCAACTGAATAAAACAGGTGACACCCAATTTGTAGTTCCATTCTCAGGGCAACACCCTTACTAATTAGAGTCAGATTGCCTGTTTTAAATTAAACATACCTGCTCGTCAACTGTCAAATCGTCATTAATTAGTGCACTCCCCATGGCAAAGCTTGTACCAATCAGCATTCTCCTTTCATGCAATATAAATATTGGTTTTCGGCTTGCATTAGCATTCTTACAAATTGCCCTGATGAGCTCAAGCCAAAATTCTTCAACGAAGTGTGTCTTCTCTCAAAAATTATCAAGTTCTGTGCTACCAAGTAGCTATTTTTGACATATATACTGACTAACAGTGGGTAAAAACATTAACTCTTCCTGGTTTTCAGGAACAGACGCAATAGTCAAATTTTAATGAATAAATGGAGCATTCAATCTGAAGTGTCATTTTGTAGCTCTAAAGGAAAAGGAGCATTAAAGATGTCTTGATTTATTTCTGTTTATCACACTGGTGATGCTACCTTAGCACTTGCCATACAGAAGGTATTCTAAGTTTCAGCAGTGATTCAAGCAGACTGAATAGTTCTGTACAGATTCTGAAACTACAGTTGTCCGTATTGTTCATTCGGAATTTTTCTTCCAGTTTCAGGTGGAAGGAGTCCTTTTTTAAATAATTTTATTTTAATTTTTTTGCCCATGAGACATGTGAATGATTTCCTTCCACCAGTTCAGAAGAATTAGAAAATAAATATGACTGATCCTTAGCAGCTGAGTTCAGTGTCTTCCAGCTTAGCTAATGCTTATAGACAATGGTCAGAAAATAATCAGGTTGCTTATGGCTAATTCTGTGGCTTTTAAAAAAAAAGGAAAGTAGCATTTTCCCCCCCTCTGCTTTTTCCATCATTCACTTAGATCATTAAGTTAACTTTTCTCAAAATTCTAGTAGTAGCATCTTTTTCAACCTAAGAATGCCCCTAAGCTTTTCTCGGCCAATGATGTAGATTTGAAATAAAAATTGAACGTTTTGCAAAACACTTAGAAGCTCAGGCAATATTCGTGGAGAGAAAAACGACTTTCTGCGTTCCTTCCACAGGTGCTACCTGACGTGTTGAGTGTTTCACAGCAGTTAATCTTTCAAATAAGACCATAAGATCATAAAACATAGGAATGGAAGTAAGGCCATTCGGCCCATCAAGTCCACTCTGCCATTTAATCATGGCTGATGGTCATTTCAACTCCACTTACCCGCACTCTCCCCGTAGCCCTTGATTCCTTGCAAGATCAAGAATTTATCAATCTCTGCCTTGAAGACATTCAACGTCCCGGCCTCCACTGCGCTCCGTGGCAATGAATTCCACAGGCCCACCACTCTCTGGCTGAAGAAATGTCTCCTCATTTCCATTCTAAATTGACCCCCTCTAATTCTAAGGCTGTGCCCACGGGTCCTAGTATCCCCACCTAATGGAAACAACTTCCCAGCGTCCACCCCCTCTAAGCCATGCATTATCTTGTAAGTTTCTATTAGATCTCCCCTCAACCTTCTAAACTCTAATGAATACAATCCCAGGATCCTCAGCCGTTCATCGTATGTTAGGCCTACCATTCCAGGGATCATCCGTGTGAATCTCTGCTGGACACGCTCCAGTGCCAGTATGTCCTTCCTGAGGTGTGGGGCCCAAAACTGGACACAGTATTCTAAATGGGGCCTAACTAGAGCTTTATAAAGTCTCAGAAGCACATCGCTGCTTTTATATTCCAACCCTCTTGAGATAAATATCCTACATTTGCAGTATTTTAGTTTATATTGGTGTATTGGTTTGTGGCCTTGTGCTCATCAGAACAGTTGTAAGAATGCCACATTTTAAGCAAGCATAACAACTTACACTGCAGGAGTTGAGTGTGCTGATTGGTCAGGAAGTAGATTCTGATTATTCAAGGTATTTTATTGGAGAAAGCAGCAGGAAACTAGTTGATGATAGTCTTTTGGTTGACAAAGAATTGGTCCAATGTATGAATGAATATTTCTTCAACCAAACATAATAGGCCACAATACAAGCTTGACTGATTATCATAAATTGGTCGTTAGCGTAGTTTTTAGCACAATTAGGTTTGTTCAGCAAGTGCTGCCCAATTGTGTAGTTACATCTAGGTTTCCTTTGTGGTTTTGCCAAGCGTGGACTGATTGAGTACATTCTAATATGCCACTGATATTCTGTGGCTACAGTGTGTATATACTATTTACAGGATGTACTGCAGCAATTCACTATCGCTTCTCCAAATTTGTGATGCTAAACGCTTGGGAGAACATGATCAGCGGACGCATAAAAACTTAAATCACATGCAAGTTCCCTTCCAAGTCTCTCTCAAGTCTGATTAGGATATATATTGAAATTTCTTCATTGTCACTGAGTCAGAATTTTGGAATTCTCTGCCTGACAATTTGAACATGTCTCTTTTTATTGTGTGGTTACCTATTCTTTAAGATTTTCGATATTGATATCTCAAGCTCTGTTCTGTTTTTGCTTCTCAATTACTTTTCTGGTAATTTGAGAAAGTTACTTTTATAGTTAAGTTAGCATCAATCAGATCTTTGCAAGTATAATTTCAGAGAGAGAAATCATGTATTTAAAATAAATGTGCAATAGCATGTGATAAAAGTTAGAGAACACTTTGTCCTTTACGTATATGCACATTATTCAGATAGTTGATTGTTCTGATATGTTATTCAAAAAGAACTTTGCACACTATCAGTGTCAAAAGTACAAAGAATACTTCCTGTAGTGTGCTGCAGTTTAATACCATAATTACATCTTCTGCAGTAGGCCACCCACAGCCATAATTGCTGTTTAAAAGGAGGATCAATAAACAATGTGCAACTTGCAAAGAGCCATACAAGCCTGCTTGGCTGTATTCAAAGAGAAGTCTCCACTGTGGCTGTATTTGATCACAAAGCTCTGATATAACCCTGAACTAACATGTTTAAAGAAATGCTTAGATCTTTAATTAATTCAAATTACTTCATTGAAGTGCACCTTTTTTTTGTCTAAACAGACTTTTTCCAGAAAAAGATCAGAAAAGGAAATTACATTTTAAAGTTGTACTTAGCACGCTATGTTGCTTTTTGCTGCTTTCTATTTCATATCTTTAGTCTTATTTTCGCTGCCTTGTATTTTCTAATTGAATATATTTTCATTGCTAGAGAATTAAAAATTATAACCACAAAATGCTTCAAAACTTGTTGATTTGTCCACCAGATTGGCAGTCCACACAGGCATTTCATTCTTTTAGCTGGCCCTACTATCACAGAATTATTATGGAATAGAAAGAGTGCTGTGCTGCTGGTATAATATTGCACTAAAACACATTGTTTGAGGAATCTGAGGTAGAGGGACTCCATATGTGTTCCTTATTATTCTTTATGGCCCAATGATCTTTTACTTCTCACCTTGGGATAGTGCTGCTTCCGTATTTCTATAGCCTCTCAACAGCCATTGTCGGCATAAGTGGCCCTGTTCTCAGGGATTGGGACAGGAGATGTAGTCTTACCTAATGCTATTCTACTAATGTTAATAGCACAATTGGATTTCCAGTCAGCCCCTCATCCCCATTTCTGCTGCCCTCGTTATTCCAAGATCATTCTTTTTCAGTTCTCTTTGGTTGCGTGAGCTTTATACAGCACCAGCTCTAACTTGTCTAGTACTTTACTGTGTACCCTGTCTGTGTGAAAGCACCTTACATGCACTTAACAGTTCTCACCACTTTTACTTAATTTCTACCCATAGTGCAATCTTTCTGTAATTTATATAGAGAAAAGCAATATATTGGGCGATGAGAATAATTGATTCCAGTGCTTTAGGAGCTTTTAACTTCAGTTTTGTATTGAGTTCTCTATGCTTTGTATCTTGAACTTATTTTAACTGCTAAATTTCCACTCGTTATGTTTCTGGTGGGAAGAGTTCTCATACAACAGCACTGAGTGGGTTGTCTTTGAACTAAAATGCAGGTCTTAGTTGTGTTCTGCTGTATGAATTTAAAAAGACATGTTTAGTTTGGGGAAGTCTTTCCCTTTCAAGGCATTAGTTATGAGAGGGAATAATTATTATCTCTGGTCTTTCATGCCGGACAATGGATATCACATTCTTTTGACTTTATCTGACTTATTGGAACATTCTTGAAAAGGCTCAACCAATTGAACATCTTACTTTAAAAACCATGAAATCGCTATCTTTGACACTACAATCACACGTCTACTTAGAAAATAACTGCAGAGAAATTTGGCATTCATGAATAGGTGTTAGAAACTTTTGTATTTTTTTAAAGGAATGAAATTTTCTTCCTTTCACCTATTTTTCTCACCTTTTCCCTCACTCCTCTGTCTCGTCATTTTTGTTCCTTTTCATCTCTCCTCCCATCCATCTTTTGCCATCTCGCAAATATTATTAATTTGATCTTCTCACTCTCTATCAATGTTTTGCTATCTGAATAATTTTTCTCTCTGCGTTTCACTGATCATTAGATACACATTTCTGCAAGTAGTCAAATATTTGAATCTGTAATTTGATAATTTTGTAATTGTAAAAGGAAAGGTATGTGGGAGAAATTTCCAAATCTCAAAAAACTGGAATTGGGAAAACATTGAGGTTCTTCTCAATTCACTATGAAATTAATAAAGGGGAAAAAAAACTTAAGTTTAAGTAACACTTTTCCTAACCTTAGATTGTCTCCAAGCACTTTACAACTAATTAAATGCTGTCATTGTTGTGACATATAAATCAAGGTTGATTATTTGTTTGCTTGTTTGTTCAATCTTGTACAGTTTTCAAATTGACTGTTGCGTGAGATCAAGGTTGTTATCACCCCTTTCAGTAAGCAATTAAGGAACATAGGAATGTACAGGACTTGTTTAAAAAACAATTGAGATACACACTCCTTTTTGATGTTGAAGAGTGTACCTTTGTGATTAGTTACATGTAGAAATTAATGACAAGTGGAGTAAATGGGACAATGTGATATAATACTCACATTCTAACTGCTTAATTCTGGTGCCTGCAAGTAATAAAATCTCTTCCAGCAAGTAAATTATTGCTCATTGTAGGCTGAATTATCGAGGACCATTGTCCTCACCACCCCAGGTCTAGCTTAAAAAAATCAGGGATCAAGCTATCAAGAGGCCGTCCTGCAGTCATTTAATAGCCACCAGGGTATTGATTGGCTGGAGACAAGATTGCGACCCTCGGGGACAGGCATCTTGGAGCTGCAACTAATTAGAGACAGTAGTACAGTGATCATTGCTTGTACTGCACTTGGGTAATGAGGAGACTAGCTGCAGTGGATCAAAATTTTGGGCATGTTTGTGTTCAGTGAAGAGGTTGGGAACTAGTGTTTTTGACAATATGGATTGGAGCAGCCTTGAGGAAGTTGACCTTGGCAGGGATTTTTTGATGGGCCCAAAGGGGCATTAAGGTGGTGTCATCCTCGCCCACCCACCAATCTACATAGAGCAACCTGCTAGGCTGGTCACCTGATATGCACCTATTCCCTCTCTTTCACTCTCTTGCTTTCTCTGTCTCTCTCTCACTCCCATTCACCTCCCACCCCTGCCCGCCCCATTTTTGATGTCGAAGAGTGTACTTCTTGAGTGTAACCACTGGCACTGGCATGCTGGAACCCTTCAGGAGTTGTTAATTGCCCCCATGATCTGGCTTCAGTTGCTCCACTGGCAGAAAAGCCGCGTGACAGCATCCTCCTAACTGGCACATTTACAGAGGGAGCAGATTTGGGTGGAGAGGTGATGAGAAAGCTACCTGCTGGTTTTAATATGACCCTTCCATCTTCGAATCTGTCAGTGAGGCAGCATTAAATTCCCTATGTAAGAGAACTTAGCCCTTCGTTGAGTTGATTGCCTTTGTAATATTGGAATACAATAAATACCATCTGGGGAAGGAATCTCTCTTATACCATAAGAAATAGGAAAAGGAGTAGGCCATTCAGCCCCTTGACCCTGATCTGACATTCCTCATGTCCACTTTCCTGCCCTTTTCCCATAACCCTTGATTGCCATCTAAAATTTAGCCAATGACTCTGCCCCCACAGCTCTATGTGACAAGGAGTTCCAAGGACACTCAATTCTCTGAGAGATGTTTCTCCTCATTTCAGTCTTAAATTGGCACCCCATTTATTCTGATACTTTATCCTCTAACCTAGGCTCTCCCACAAGGGGAAAAATCCTCTCAGCATTTACCTTGTCAAACCCCTTAAGAATTTTTTTTATTCACTCTTGGGACTTGAGTGTTGCTGGCTAGCCACCATTGTCCATCCCTAGTTACCTTTTGAAGTAGTAATGAGCTGCCTTTTTGAACTGCTGCAGTCTACGTGCTTTGGTTGACCCATAGTGCCGTCAAGGATGGAATGCCAGGATTTTGACTCAGCAACATTGAAGGAAAAGCGATATATTTCCAACTCCGGATGGTGAGAGGCTTGGAGGTAAACTTGAAGATTAAACATCGTCGTGTTCCTCTGTATCTGCTGCCCTTATCCTTCTCGATGGAAGTGGTAGTGGGTTTAGAAGGTGCTGTCTAAGACTCATTGGTGAATTTCTGCAGTGCAGAGTACACATGCTGCTACTGAGTGTCGGTGGTGGAGGGATATTTGTGGATGTGGTGCCAATCAAGTGGATACTTGAGTGTTGTGGGAGCTGAACTCATTCAGGCAAGCGTTGTGTATTTTATCGCACTCTGGCCTTGTGCCCTGTAGATGTTGGACAAACTTTGGGGAGTCAGGAGGTGAGTTATACTCACCATAATATTTCTAGCCTCTGACCTGGTCTTATAGCCACTGTGTTTATGTGGCAAGTCCAGTTGATTTTCTGGTCAGTGGTAACCCCAAAAATGTTGATAGTGGGGAATTTGGTGATGGTAACACTATTGAATGTCAAGGAGTGGTGGTTAGATAGTCTCTTATTGGAGACAGTCAGTGCCTGGCATTTGTGTGATGTAAACGTTACTTGTCACTTGTCATCTCAAGTCTAGATATTGTCCAGATCTTGTTGCTGCTTTAGCATTTGAGTCACAAATGATGCCGAACATTGTGCAATCATCAGCAAACATCTCCACCTCTGACCTTATGATAGAGGGAAGGTCATTGATGAAGCAGCTGAAGACAGTTGAGCCTAGGACACTACCCTGAGGAACTCCTGCAGTGATGCCCTGGAGCTGAGATGACTGACCTTCACCAACCACAACCATCTTCCTACTTGCCAGGTATGACTCCAACCAGTAGAGAGTTTGCCTCCAATGCCCATTGGTTCCAGGTTTGCTAGGGCTCCTTGATGCCACACTCAGTCGAATGCGGCCAAGATGTCAAGGGCTGTCACTCTCACCTCACCACTAGAATTCAGTCATTTTCTCCATGTTTAAACCAAGGCTGTAATGAGCTCAGGAGCTGAGTAGCCCTGGCAGAACCCAAACTGGGCATGTGAGCAGGATATTGCTGAGCAGGTGCTGCTTGATATCACTGTTGATGACACCTTCCATCATTTTACTGATGATCAAGAATAAACTGATGGGGTGTTAATTGGCTGGGTTGGATTTGACCTAATTTGCCCTGTCCAGGACAGACTTGGGCAACTTTCCACTTTGTTGGGTAGATGCCAGTGCCGTAACTGTACTGGAATGGATTGGCTTGGGGACCGGCAAGTTCTGGAGCACCAGACTTCACTACTATTGCTGGAATGTTGTCAGGGCCCATAGCCTTTGCAGTGTCCAATGCCTCCGACCGTTTCTTGCTATTACATGGAGTGAATCGAACTGGTTGAAGACTGGTATCTGTAATGTTGGGGACCAGTGGAGGAGGCTATGAATGCTTCAGCCTAATCTTTTGCACTGATGTGTTAGGTGTTTCCATCATTGAGGATGGGGATATTTATGGAGCCTTCTTCACCAGTGAGTTGTTTAATAATGACTATTCATATTGGGTGTTGTAGCACTGCAGAACTTAGATCTGATCCTTTGGTTTTGAGATTGATTAGCTCTGTGTATCACTTGTTGCTTATGCTGTTTGGCATCCTATATTTTCCAATGAGACCACCTCTCCCAGTGAGTAGTATTCCAACCTCTTTAGCCTTTGCTCATTAGACAATCCCTCCATACCAGGGATCATCTAAGTGAACTGCCTGCAATGAAATGATATCTTTCCTTAAATAAGGGAACCAAAACTGCTCATAGCGCTCCAGATGTGGTCTCATTAGCACCTTGTACAGATGCAGTGAGACTTCCCTAAACTTCCCTTTACTCTAAACTTCTTGAAATAAGGGTCAACATTCCATTAATCTTCCTGACTAACTGCTGCTCCTGTATGCTCGCTTGCTGCGTTTCATTCACAAGTACCCAAAGTCCATCTGTGGTGCAGTTTTCTGTAGTTTTTTTCTCCATTTAAATAACATTTTGATCTTTTGTTCTCCCTTCCAAAATGAACAACTTCACATTTTTCCTCATTGTCCATTTACCAAAGTTTTGCCCATGTACTTAACCTATTAATGTCTCTCTGTCAACTGTCCTCTCACAATGCGCCTTTCTTCCTCTTTGTGTGTCATTTGCAAATTTGGCTACGGTACATTTGCTTCTTCTTCCACGTCATTAACATATAAAGTAAACAGTTGTGTTCCAGCACCGATCCCTGTGGAACCCCACTGGTCATGGTTTGCCAATCGGAAAAAGAACTCCTTATCCCCAGTTGCTGTTTTCCTGTCCATTAGTCAGTTGTCTGTCCATGCCAATATACTACATCCAACACCAGTTCTCATAAAACAACCTTATAGTAAGAGCATAGGAAGTTGAAGGGTGACCTTATAGAGGTTTAAAAAATCATGAGGGGCATTGATAAGGTGAATAGCAAGGGTCTTTTCCCTCGAGTGGGTGAGTTCAAAACTAGGGGACATATTTTAAGGTGAAAGGAAAAAGATTTAAAAAGAACATGAGGGGCAGCTTCTTTACGCAGAGAATGGCTCATATGTGGGATGAACAGCCAGAGGAAGTGGTGGATGCACATACAGTTACAACGTTTAAAAGGCATTTGGATAAGTATGTTTGGATAGGATTGGCATGAACTGGTTGGACTGAAAGGTCTATTTCCATATTTTCTGACTCTGACATATACCTTGAGCCCTATGGCATTAGCACTAAAAGAAAAGGAAAGCAACTATCAGTAGCCTGAAAATTATATCCTATTTATTCAGCAATATTTAAACACAAGTCTCCGTGCCATAAAATTAGCCTAATCTTAAATGTAACATCTCAAATACCCAGTGGTAAAACAGGAAATGGTTAGGAGGCAGACCACAAGATGGCATTACTGTCATGAGACTGTTCCACAATATCTATATCATTTTTAATGATAAATTTTGAACTTTGGTGTCCTAAAATGCTTAACAATTCAGAATATAATTTCAGTGTGTATAATGGAGTCATTTATAGATTACTCTAAATTTTATGTGGGTGTTTCCTTATTTTATTTTGTCAGTTTTCTTCATCTCCAGTGAAGATGCTGATTCTTGCAGAAGTATGGTTCCATGGGTTACCAATAGCCTTCAAGACCTCACCTTAATAGTTTTCTATGTATGAAGTAAAACGATGAGTATCGACCCAACTGTCCAGTCATGGGGAGTGATTGCTATTGAACCTTAATATCTCTCTGCAACCTGCTATCAAGGGTCATGGAATATTGATCAAGAGTGGATCTTGTATTATTTTTTCTCCCTAGCTTGGGAGTACACCAGGTGTAATGAGCTAAGTCAGTATTGATCTGGAATTAAAGTTAGGATTTTCTGGTCTTTATGAATTGGATGCTCTTGTATGTTAGGTCCAAAACAAAGCTGCATCTTGAAGTTTATTGTTAAACTCCTTCATAGAACAGTTTAAAATTTCACATTTTATGTGCTTATGTTGGCATGCATCCCCTGTTTACCTAGCTTTCCAAACAATGCTGTCACCAGACCCTGTGTAAAGCGCTCAAATAAAATAATGTCATGTGTATTTTAAAAATGAACGTAAGCCTTAAGGTGAGCATTTTGAAAGAACAGAAAAAATTTGTGTTTTTTGGTCCTTAACACGCAATTTGACAAATGATAAATAGATAATACAGCTTTCCACAATGTGAGGGAATTGGTAGAGCGCAGAACCATGATAGTATGAGCATGCCTCTGCTGAAAATTGTTTGTTTACTTACAAGGCAGGGAAGCATATACCACGAGTAATTAGTTGGAGTTGTTTTGGTATTTAACTTATTTGGTGGTCCACAGTTTAGATGTCAATTTGTGTGATCCCATCCCAGAAATTGGCACTTAAAAGGCTGTCTTCCACTGAGCAATAGTGCCAAAATAAACTGTTCATCAGCTGTTGTTGCAGCAAAGAACTGATCGGTCTGCCTGGAACCAAGACAAAATAAATAAAGATAGCATTTCTTCATGTAGATAATTTTATTTATAATTTAATGAATTATTTACCGAAAACCGGCATTAGATTCTATAACTTTAGCTCAGAAATAAATTTTTTAAAATTTGCTTGAAGTCTCTATTAAATGTTTGAAAAGGAGCTATGATTCCAATATTTGCCTGTTAAATCTTTCTGTACAGCAGGCCACCACACACCACCACCCACCACCCACCACCCACCACCTCCGCCACCCCAGCGAGTGTTGTCACGTTCCTGTGAGATCCGATTCTAATTATCAAATGGTTAGTATCAGCTGCCAAAAGGAAAATTAAGTATTTTATAAGCATATATTGATTAGGCAGAAAACTTAGATGGCACTGGAATCTTCAAGACATTAACCTGGATTTTCTGATTGGTGTTACTTTATCACCAGCGCCAACCCATTAAATGTTATAGATTACTGCTGGGACCAACAATAACAAAAGTTAATGTCATGAGACCAGTGGGACGACTGTTCTTTCTGTTCTGAAGGAGCGTCATACTGGACTCAACGTTAACTCTTTTCTCTCTCTCTCCACAGATATTTCCAGACCAGTTGAGTTTTTCAAGCACTTTCTGTTTTCATGTGCCGAGTACATTTGTTTTTCTCTATTCGTTCACGGGATGAGGGCATCACTGGCCAGGCAGCATTCATTGTCCATCCCTAATTGCCCAGAAGGCGTTTAAGAGTCAACCGCATTGCTGTGAGTCTGGAGTTACATGTAGGCCAGACCAGGTAAGGATGGCAGTGTCCTTCCCTGAAGGACATTAGTGAACCAGATGGGTTTTTCCTGACTATCAACAATGGATTCACGGTCATCCATTAGATTGTTAATTCCAGATATTTATTGAATGCAAATTCCACCATCTGTTTTGGCGGGATTCGAACCCAGGTCCCCAGAACATTGTCTGGGTCTCTGGATTAACAATCTAGCGATAATACGACTAGGCCGTCGCCTCCCCTTGAAGTGCTGCACAGTTGTAGCAAGACTTATTTTTAAACTCCTGTCCCCTTGCAATAATGACCAACATGTCATTTCTCTTCCTAAGTTCCTCTGAATATCGGGGATAACACAGAGTGGATGGTGATGATAGGTGAGTGCAGGTAGGGAGTGGTGGAGATTGGTCAGTGAGGGGGGAGGGGCGGATAGGCGAGAGAAGATGGACAGATTGACGTATCTGCTCCTCCCACCTCACTGACCAATCCCCTGCACTCACCTATCATCACCATCCCACCTACCTTCCCCAGCCCACCCCTCCTCTCTATTTATTTCTGGGCTCCTTTCCCCCTCTCCATTTCTGAAGAAGGGTCCTGACCTGAATCGGCAACTTACAGCTCTTCTGATGACGCCTGGCCTGCTGTGTTCCTCCAGCTCCACACCATGTTGTCTCTGACTCCAGGATCTGCAGTTCTTACTATCCTCCTCTGAATATCAATGTTTTTCAACCCTTTAGAAAAGCAAAATATTTTTTCAATTTGACCACCAAAAGTGTATAATCTCCCAATTGCACCCATTGTAGTCCACTAATACTTAAAAAGGTGGTGTTGAGATAATGCCATTGTGCAGTAATCCAGAGGCCTAGGTTAATGCGGTTGGGACAGCAATTTGCATTCCGCAATTGCAGTTGATGGAGCTTAAGTTCAGTTAATAAATCTGGAATTGAAAGCTAGTCTCAGCAATGGTGACCATGAAATCATTGTCAGTTGTGATAGAAACCTATCTGGTTTACTAATGCCCTTCAGGGAAGGAAATTTGATGTTCCTAGCTCTAGACTCACCGCAGTGTGGTTGTCTTTAGCTGCCATCTGAATTGACCAAGCAAGTGACTAAACTCAAGCGCAACTAATTCTTGGGCAACAGGTTCTTGTCTTGCCAATAATGCCCACATCCCATGAAAGAGGCTTTTTAAAAAGTGCCACCTTGTTGCCCACTCATGTAACATAGATGAATAGTGGCAGGAATAGGCCATTCAGCCTGTTGAGCTATCCTGCCTTTCAGTACAATCATAGCTGATAGAATTCCATAACCCTGTACACCACTGATAACCAGTAATCTATCAGTCTCGACCTTATACGTACTCAAAAGACTGAGCCTCCAAGTGACAGATGGTGGGCAGTTCCAAAGATTCACAACCCTCTCAGTAAAGTAATTTCTATCCATTTCGGACCTAATTAGGATCTCCCTTATTTTTAAATTGTGTTCCTGGTTTTAGACTCCCCCACCAGCGGAAACATCTTGCCTACATTTACCCTGTCTATCTCTTCAAGAATTTTGTAGATTGCAATGAAATATCACCTCATTTCTCAAAACTCTCAAGAATTGGCTAATAGTACTAGTTTGGTTTGTGAACTGGTTGGACCAAACGGTCTGTTTCCATGTTGTATGACTCTGTGGCTCTAATACAAGTCCAATTTGCACAGTCTCTGTCTTCATAGGACAGCCATGTCATCCTTGAAACAAGTTTGGTGACCTTCATTGCATTCACACCATGGCAGTGTTATCTTTCCTGAGATGAGGAGACTGAAACGGTACACAGTACTCCAGATGCAGTCTAACCTATCTCTTCTCCAGTCGAAGCAAGATTAAGCTCTTATACAATTGAAGTAACCTGTCCTTACCTTCTCTTTGTCCTCACAATTTGCATTCCCATCTAGCTTTGTATCATCAGTAAACGTGGATTTGTAGTTCTGTCATTTCGTCATTAACGAAGGTTGTAAGTAGCCAAGACAACCTGCATGGATCCTTGTGAGGTTGCACTATTTACAGACTGACAACTTGAAAATGCACGGTTTATCCTCAGTCTTTGCTTCCTGCCTGTTAATGTATTGCTTATGCATGCTGATATATTCATCCCACTTTCATGATTTATTTTTTTCTAATTCATTTGTGGGATGTGTGTGTCCCTTGATAAGCCAGCAATTATTTGCCTATTACAGTTCTAAAGAACTGTCATACTAGACTCAATGCTAGCTTTAATTCTCTCTCCACAGATGCTGAGTTTCTCCAGCATTCCCTTTTTTTTCCAGATATCCAGCATCCATAGTATTTTTTCCTTTATTTCCCATTCCTAATTCCTTTCCTCACATCTTATCAGATGTTTTTAGAAATTCAAAATTACTACATCAACTGGATTACCTTTTCTCTATTCCATTAGTTACATTCCCAAAAAACTCTTAAATTTGTGAAACATGATTTTCATTTTTATGAAATCAGATTCACTTTGTGTGATCACACTTTTTTTTAAGTATGTTGTAAGACTTCCAGCAGTTTCCCAATGATTGATGTCAGACTAATTGGCTGTAGTTTCCTCCTTTCCCTCCCTCTTTGTTTTTAAATAAGCTATCAATTTTGGTAGTTTCCAAAAAAATTCCTACAATCTGTGGAATTTTGGGAAGTCATAATCAAATAGATGTTTGGGCCTACCAAGTTGTTAGTGCAGAGCCTGAGTATTACAGAAACATGAGACATGGTGTCAAAGCTTTTTGCCTTGCCATCTCCAGAACATATGCAAGAATGCCAAATTTGAATAGAAGCAATTTATATTGCTAATTGGTTAAAACATTGCCAGAGAGAGTCAATTTTCCCACCAATCAGTGTAGATTTGCCAACCAAAAATAAAAACACCCTTTTCTCATCCAATATAAATTGTTGCTCCATTTAAAATTTTGCATTCTTATGTCTACCCTGATGAATGCAAATTAAAAACTTAAATGCATGGTCTTTATTATAATAAAAATCATAATCAGTCCACTCACTATCTCTGTAGCTACCTCTTTCGGAATCCTACAGATTTGAGAAATTTTAGGCCCTTAATTTTCTGGGTGACTTTTTCCTCTGATATTAATTACGTTAAGTTCTTCCCTTTTAATATCCCTATAAGTTATTCTCTTTTTCTGGTATGTAAATTTGTGTCTTCCACAATGAAGATAGACATAAAGGCCAGAATTCTCCTTTCAGTTCATAGAATCACTACAGTGTGGAAACCGGCCCTTCAGCCCAACAGCTCCACACCAACCCTCAGAGCATCCCACCCAGACCCATCCCCCATGAATCCACCTAATTTGCTCATCCCTAGACACTATGGGCAAATTAGCATGGCCAATCCACCTAACCTGCTCATCTTTGGACTGTGGGAGGAAACTGGAGCACCCAGAGGAAACCCACACAGACACAGGGAGCACGTGCAAACTCCACACAGACAGTCACCCGAGCGTGGAATCGAACCCGGATTCCTGGCCCTGTGAGGCAGCAGTGCTAATCACTGAGCCACCGTGCCGCGCAGTGGTTGAGGTAGGCTAGGTGGGACTTCATGTGGCAACTGGCACTTGATGTGGCAGCCTCTTAAAAGATGTCTGCCCTCTCTCAGAGGGCGGCAGGTGGCTCAGTGGCTCGCGCTCCCTTGCTCTGTGTGAGGGCAGACACCTTTTAAGAGGCTGCCACATCAAGTGCCAGTTGCCACATGAAGTCCCACCCAGCCTACCTCAAGCTGCCAGCTAAGCAGAGGCAAGTTACTGCTTAGAACTGCAGAGTTTGTTAGAGACCGAGGTTTTTCAGCCTTAAAAGCTGAGGTTAGGGAGGAATTATGGCATGGGGGTGGCATTGAATGTAATCATCCCCCAATCCCCCATCATAATTGTGCTCCCAATTATCCTCAGGTTGAGGCAAATGGAGGCTGTTAAGAAGTAGCCACTCGTTTCACCTGTTGGAAAGAAAGGAAATTGGGACGAGGGTGGATAGCAGTTCTTATGACACCCCTGTGGAGCAGATGGGACTTGTACCCAAGCATTCTGGCTCAGAGGTAGGGACACTACAATTGGGCTACAAAAGCCCCTGACTCTCCTGTTTATACACTTGTGAAATGTCTCACAATCAGTTTTGATATTCCCAGCTTAATGTTGTTGATGTCTGTTGGGGGTTGCAGTGTGTGATGCACTCCATGCCTCCTGAATGTCGCCTGAAATGAGATTCAATGTCTGTGATGGTGAAACTTAAGAGGAAACTGAGAAGATACATCCAGTGGCACTTCTGACTATCACTGTATACAAAAATCTCAGCCTTGTATTTTGCACATCATTAAGAGTGGAAATGATAATGGAACCTCCTCCTTTATTATTTAATTGTCCACCATCATTTATGACTACGTGTGCACTTTTGACCTGAACTGTTGGGTGAAGCATCAATTATCTCTAGTTTTCTGTTTCAGTTGTTTAGTATGCATGTAGTCTTGCATTGTGTTTCACCAAGTAGCATCTGACTTTCCTGCATGTCTGGTGTTGTCCCCCACATGCTCTTCTACACTTCTCATTTATCCTTCATATCCGTAATCTCTTCCAGTCTAACTATCCTGAGAAAACTCTGCATTCCTCCAATTCTGGCTTCTTCTGCTTCCCTCAATTTCTTCTCTCGGCTATTGTCAGTGATGCCTTAAAATACCTACATCCCAAAATCTGGAATTCCGTTAATAAACCTTGCCATTATTTAGCTTTAAAATGCTTGGTTACAGGTATTAAACCAACATCATCACATGAACATACAAACAAGGAACAAGAGTAGGCCCCTTAGTTCTCTGAGCCATTCACTAAGATTGTGGGTTGACCTGCTTTTAACCTCATTTCTACATTCCTGCATATGGCTGATAATCTTTCATTCCCTTGGAAATCAAGAATCTATCTAGCTCTGTCTTAAAAATATTTAAAGATTCTGCATCCACAATCTTTTAAAGAAGGAAATTTCAAATGCTCTCAACACTCGGGGGGGGGAAAGAAATTTCTACATCTCTTAAATGGGCAAACCCTTATTGTTAAACTATGCCCCCTAGTTCTAGATTCTCCTATATGAGGAAATGCCTTTCTACATCTACCCAGTCAAATCCCCTTAGGATTTTAAATGTTTTAATTAAGTAACCTCTTCTAAACTCCAGAGGATACAAGTCTGCTCTGCCTGTCCTTCCCTCACAAGGTGATCTACTAATTTCAAATATTAATCTAGTAAACGTTCTCTGAACAACTTCCAACTCATTAACATTCTGTTGTAAGTACAATGACCAGTACACTTCACAGTGCTCCAGATGCAGTATAGCTGAAGCCTAACCTCCCTACTCCTGCATTCAATCCCCCTCACAACAGAACGTCATATTCTTATAGTTTTCTTGATTAGTTTGTATACCTGCATACAAACCTCTGCAATTATGCACTCGGATACCCAAATCTCTTTGCATCACAGAACTCTGCAACATCTCACCATTTCGATGATGTTTATTATTTACTTTTTCATACACTTTATAATACTTCTTTATTCTTTCTACCAAACTGGACAATTTTGCGTGTTCCCACAAGGCTCCATTTACCCACTCACTTAGCTTGCCTATATACCTTTATAGACTCCGTATGTCATCTTCACAACTCACATTCCTCCCTATATTTGTGTCATCAACAAATTTAGCTATCATACCTTTAGTCTCTTCATCCAAACCACTTATATAAATTGTAAAGAGTTGTGGCAGAAGCAGCACCAACCCCTTTGTGAGACACCACTTGTGACACCATGCCAGTATGTTAGCCCTGTTGTCCATGCTTTGGACACTTCGACCAGTTTATGTATTAAAAATACTTTACGCCAGCACTCTTGATGTTGAGGCGGACAAAGGGACACAGAATTTGGTTTAGCTTGATTTTATGAACGAAATATTATTTTTTAAAAACATACAGTGAGCATTCCCCAAATTCCCTATTTGTCTGCAAAAGAATATTACCTGCAACAAGCTGTGTTTGAGCTGAGCTGTTGGAATCTCTTTCTTTTCCGACAAAGGGCTGGCTCTCTTCCACGAAGGTGGGTCTCACATTCAGGGCAGATTTTTGCCTGAGATAACAAGGTGTGGAGCTGGATGAACACAGCAGGCTAAGCAGCATCTTAGGAGCAGGAAAGCTTGACTTTTCGGGCCTAGACCCTTCATCTCGGTCTTCTTGGGTTACTGCATGGTCTTCCACCACAAGTCATGCTGTGGGCCTTTGCTGTGAATCTTCACTGAGGGGTTGGTTTCCAGGTGTGTATTTTTATCTCCCCTTTGCCCTGGGCCTTGCTAAATTTCTGTGGCCTTTGACCAATGGGGTCATGAGCTTGGTTCAAAGCATCCAATGGGGCCACACCAACACCCTTCAGTGTTGCCATGCTAGGAGGTGTAAAGTGCAAGGCCTCGGGCACTGGCTTGAAGTCTGGTCAAAACTTCTCTAATACACAACCTTCAGCTGGTTGTAATTGGCTCCCCTGAACCTTTGTGAAATCTTTGACCTCGGTTTTATGGTTCTTTGTAGCCAATGGCTGCTGTTTAATTTGGTTTAGCCAATTTGCTGTCAGGCCTGGTTTCACCAGCTGTGGGTCAATTTAAAACATCCAGTTTTTGGGCCCGTTGTCACTTGATCACACGGTCAATACAATGAGCTTTTAATTTCTGTTAAAATTTGATGTTGTGCTTTATCAGTTGCCTTCTGGGAGTCGAAGGACAGTACATTAACTGGTTCTCCTTTATCCACAGTGCAATTCCTTGTTTAAAAGAAATTAGTTAAACATGATTTCCCTTAAATAAAATCTTGTTGGTTCTACCTAATTACCTTGAACTTAACTGAATGTTCTATTTTAATGTCTTTAATAACAGCTTCTAACATTTTTCCTATGACATATGTTAAACTAACTGGTGTGTAGTTTCCTGCTTTCTGCCTGTCTTTTTGAATAAAGGATTTACAGTAGCTATTCTCCAATATAAAGGAACCAAACCTCAAATCAAATCAGTGTTGGAAAATTAAAACCCATGTATCAACTATCTCACAAGCTATTTATTTTAAGACCCTTGGATGAAATCCATCAGGATTGAGGGACTTGTCAACTCGCAGTTCCAACAATATACTCAGTAATAGGAGATACCAAGAACTGCAGATGCCAGGAGTTAGTGTCAATAGTGTGGAGGTGGAGGAACACAGCAGATCAGGCTGCATCAGAGGAATTGGAAAGTCAGTGTTTCAGGTCAGGTCCTGATGAAGGGTCTCAACCCAGAACATTGACTTTTCTGATCCTCTGATGCAGCCTGATCTGCTGTGTTCCTCCAGCTCCACGCTGTATTGACAGTATACTCAATACTACTTTCCTGGTATTTGTAATTTATGTTAAGGCTCTTCCTCCCTTTCAATTCCTGATTTGCAGCCATTTCCGGGATGTTACTTGTATCCTCACTGGTGAAGACTGATGCAAAATATTTATTAAATTTGTCTACCACCTCTTTATCCTCCATTACTAGTTCCCAACAGTTATTTTTGCTAGGAGTTGTACTGTTTGTATTCTTTCCAATCTTCTGACCCGCCCTCTATCTTTGCACGATTGTATACCTTTAAGTTTGATACTGTCTTTGACTTTTTCAGTTAACCACAGTGGTGTGTCTGTCCCTTAGAAATGTTCTTACTTGTTGGAATGTATCTACTCTGTTCTTGCTAGAATATCTCCTGAAATATTTGCCAAACTCATCCAAACGTTCTTTACTATGATGTCAATTTCTATCTGTCTTTCTGGTGATGTACCATGTGACTTAGAGGGGCTAAATGAATAGAAGTTGCTGAGTGAGTTTGCAACCCAACGCAAAATTGTGGTAATTTCAAGTTCACAAAGTTCAAAGATATTAGTTCCAGAATTCCATTGTTAGGTAAGCGATCTTTCTCTCAGGATTGTTGCAATCAAAGTGTTGCGTTGAAGCAAAGGATGTTTTAAAAATGCATTACAGTAACAAGAATGGTGACACTCCTTTTAAATGTATTAAAGTTGTACCCATCTGTATGTCATAGTACAGGCAAGGGATGGAAATAATTACTTTTTAATGCAAGGTTTTTAAGGCCTTCATTAAACTGTATATACGCTTCGTCTGCATTTTATTCAGTGTGACACATATGAAAGTTTATGGATTACTCACGAGGCAATTAGTTTAATGAACTAATGATGCATGGAACTGTTTTATAGAGCAACTGTTTAATGTTGAGTAATTCAGGATGAGCAAAATAAAAGAAAACAAAAATGCTGGTAATACTCAACAGTTCAAGCAACGTGTAAAGAATGGACACATGAACCTTTGAATCGTAATTCTTGAATTCTGAAAAAGTATTAAAAAAGTATGAAAGCTAAGGTTACAAGATGTTTTTATATGTATACAATATATATGTCATGCCAGCATCTGAAAGAGAAAAACAGATTTATGTTCGGATTGAACATTGCATAAGTATGAAATCTAAACTGAGGTACAAAGAGGTGTAGGGATAGGATTAGTTATAGTAGACGGGGCAGTTTGGTTGCTAATTTTGAGCGTATATTTTCCTTTTTGATTGGAAAAGCATTTGTTTCCCACCCCAAGTGCTCAATTGGCAGCTGAACTGCCACCTTGAACTGCTGTGGTCCATCTCAGCATTGATACATCTGGAATATTCTAGGAAGAGTATTCCAGGTTTTGCATCCAATGACAGTGAAGGGACAGTGACATCATTCGAAGTCGGGTTTTATGTGGTTTGCAAGGAAACTTGAAAGTGATGGTGTTTCCATGTGTCTGCTCTCTTTGTCCTTTGATGTGGTAGTGATCCTGGATTAAGAAGATGCAGTTGGAAGAACTGGGTGAGCTGGTGCTGTCAAAGGAGCCTTGGAGAATTTATTCATTGCGTCTTGTAGATGGAACACACTGCTGCTACTGTTAATCAGCGTGGGAGGTGGAATGCTCAAGATCAAAATGAGCTACTTTGTCCTGGATTGTGTCGAACTTCTTGAGTGTTGTTGGACCTGCACTCATCCAACCAAGTAGGGTGTATTCCAACACACTCCTGAATTATGTCTGGGCTTAGATGTTTTGTCCTCCAGCAACCACAACCATTTTCTTTTGGCCTCAGTCAGACTCCAACTAGAGGAACATTTACCCATGCTTCCTTTCGACCTCAATTTTGTGAGGTCCCCTTGATTCCACATCTCTGTTCTTGACTTGAGCTCTGTCAGTGGGTTTTTAGGTCGTGGCTATGATATGGTGTAGAGGTGTGTGACCCTGGCAGAAATTCCAACTGAGCATTGTAAACAAGCTAATGCTATTAATGACACATTCCGTCACTTTATTGATGATCCAGAGTCAACCACTGGATGGTAATTGAAATTGCTGCTTATTTTTGGTAGACTAAACATACCTGGGAAATTTTCCATATTATTAGATAAATGTCAGTGTTGTGGCTGTACTTGAACAGCTTAGCCAGGGATGCACTGGCTTCTGCTCCGCATTCCTTCAGATATTTTTGATAGGAGTTGTGATTGTGTGCAAGCATGTATGTTGTCAAAATAAGATGATTTTTAAACACTGTTTTACTTTGCAGGTGCTGCATACAGGGTAGCGTTATTTGCTCTAGAGCAGTTATTGAAAAAGGAGCTGATGTCAAGGACTGTCTGGTCGGAAGTACGCTGCGCGTGGATGCTAAATGTAAGCAATCATCCATGAGCGGAAAATGTATAGAGCTTGTATGAAAAAGCCCCTACTTGTAAAGCTAATTTTATAAAATATTTTAGCTACTGCTTTCTTTCCCATCTGGCCTTTCCATAAAACTGTGGCCAGATGTTCTGTTTCTAGGTTTGGGATGACCAGGTTTTCCAGAATTCCAATTATGGTGATTTAGCTGAAATGCAAAACATTTTATTAAGCCTTAAGTATTCTCTTGAGCCAGTTTCCTTACAATTCTAAATTCTGCCTAGATGAATATTTCCCTCAGCTCTTTATAATATTTAATTTCATATTAGCACTGCTGCCTCAGCAACAGAGACCTGCGTTCAATTCTAGCCTTGGATGACTGTCTTGTGTGGAGTTTGTAAATTCTCCTCATGTCTGCATGAATTTCCTCTGTGGGCTCCAATTTCCTCCCACAGTCCAAGGATGTGCAGGTTAGGTGAATTGGCCATGGGAAATGCAGGGTTGCAGGGATACAGTAAGGAAGGTGTGTCTGGATGGGATGTTCTTTGGAGGGTCAATGTGGACTTGATGGGCTGAATGGCTTGCTTCCGCACTGTAGGGATTCTATGATTTTATTCTATGATAAGGTTTCTGGCTGAAACAGTTGCATTGAATTTTAACTTAAGTTAAAAAGTTAAGTTAACTTAAGTTAAGCATACTCCTTAAGTTAAAAATAAAGTTTAATAATTAAATTTGTGAAATATTACATTAGAAAAGAAAGCATTGTGTGGATTGCATGTCTTTAAGAATGCAAAATGATTGCGTACGTGCATTTTTTAACATGCATTCCCTCCCAAGTACTACGTAATACAGCAAGGAAAATTCACTACCATGATCCTTTGTATAGGAGAGTGCCTTCGTCATGGCAAAAATACTGGAATTGTCCAAAATTGCAAGTCCTGCCCTTGAACCCAGCTTCTCTCATTTTCATGGGGGCAGCTCACGATTCATGCATGCCATTCCTGGAATAAGTTGGCTGTTACAATGACTTGCTACCTCCACAACAATATGATCTTGGAGTTCCTGGTGTCTGAAACTCAGCGTATGGAAATTAGACAAGAGTAGGTCAATTCTCAACACATTTTATTTGGATAGCCAAGGCACCCCTATGGAAAGCTGCAGTGGTCATGTGGATTTGGTCTAGAAGACCTTAGTGTTGGGGGTCAGGGATTCTTTGTGGCTGCAGGAGGAGTCCAGTATCTTTTGTGTGTGTGAGGAGGGGTGGGGGGAGGTGTTCAGGTACACTTTAGGATGGTTA
The DNA here is from genome assembly GCA_024137785.1 of Ginglymostoma cirratum. Taxonomy (NCBI): domain Eukaryota; kingdom Metazoa; phylum Chordata; class Chondrichthyes; order Orectolobiformes; family Ginglymostomatidae; genus Ginglymostoma; species Ginglymostoma cirratum. The sequence continues at coordinate 9,941,540 of JAHRHZ010000038.1, read as the reverse complement.
GCTGTGGAGAATATTGTGTATAAATGATGCATACTCCACCAGGAACTTGCCCATTTCTCAAAAAGTAGGGGTTACCGTTGGCCAGAAACTAGAATGGACCAGCCATATAAATGTTGTGACCACAAAAGCAGATCAGAAGTAGGAATTCTGCAACAAGTAACTTACCTCCTTATTCCATGGATCTTTCCCACCACCTAAATGGCACAAGTCAGGAATATGATGGAATACTCTTAACTTGTCTGGATGAGTGCAACTCCACATATACTTGCAAAGCTTGATAGCATTCAAGACAAAGCAGTTTGCTTGATAAGACAAAGCAGTTTGCTTGATTGACACCCCATCCAACACCTTGAACATTCACTCCCCTCCACCGGCACAGAGTGGCAGCAGAATGTACCATCTACAGGATGCACTGTAACAAGGCATCAAAGCTCCTCTGACAGCATCTTCCAAACCCACAGTCTTTACCACCCAGATGGATAAGGGAAGCAGAGGCATGAAAACAGCACCACCTGTAAGTTCCCTCCAAGCCACACACCGTCCTGACTTGGAACTATCCATAACCTAAAGCTCCCTTCTTAACATTACTATGGATGTAGCTAAATTATATGAATCGTAGCAATTCAAGAAGCAGCTCAGCTTCACCTTCTCAAGGACCGTTTGGGCTGGGCAATGCATGCTGACCTAGTGACTCACACTAACACACTGTGAATCAACAAAAAAAATCTTTTTCTCAATAGAGTGTAGTCTGCAATATAGAAATTTAAGGAACAGAATTATACTTTTTCTTATCTGCTTAGACACTTTAGGACTTTTTTATTCATTTACTGGATGTGGGCATCGTTGGCTGAGCCAGCATTTAGCATTTGGGAATTGAGTAAGCAAGCATAAGATTGCGCAGGATGTATGAGGGGGCTATGGAGGGTGGGTACAGCATATAGGTTAGTGTAGGGATTACGAGTGGCCATGGGACTTGGGTGCAGGATTCTAGGTTAGCATGGAATATGGACAGAGAGTGAAAGGGTAAGAACGGGAAATGTTTGCTTTTTTTTAAACTTTGAGCATTGTGCCAGAGTCCGCATTCAGTCCTTCCCATTCCTTCTTGGGAATCAGACAGCCTCTTAGCCTCTCTGGGGTCACCTAGCCCGACTCCTAATCCAGGATGCAGCCCTAGGCCAAAAATTGAAAGTGCAGGCAGCCGTTTGTAAAGGTCGGGTTGGCGGAGCAAGGAATTCTCCTGACTCTGCACCCCCTATAAGGAGAACAAAAATAGTATCTGCCACTGCATCTCTTTGGATGAGCCACAGCTTGTTCTTTCCTTTCTCCATTCTATAAGGATTTGCCTTGGCTTCATTGAACACTCTGCTAATAGCCCTCACTGAGATCAGGCAATCGGTCTTTGTTTCTTCAGTTTAAATAGAGTACTAAATGTTTTGATATTGCTTTCTTTCCCACATCTGGTTGCCAAAGAATGAGACTTGACGTCCTGCCAGCTGTCAAATATGTATCTCTTTGCTGAATGCTTAATAGTGCAATTAAAATGTTGAATTGTTTTATTACATGTTTACCCCATAGTCTACTATGTTGCAAAAGATATTACCAGTGCATAAACACTGTTTAGTTTAATTGAAAATGTGTTGAATTTTATTATACAAATAATTACAATTTAAAGACAATATTCAGAGCTTTGTTGTTTTAAACATCCTTTATTATTTTAAACATTGCAGGATAAAATGTTTTCAGGGCATTTAACTTTTTCATTAAACAATGAAACATTTGGTTTACAGTAAATACATTTGACAGCTGGCAGAGATGCCATTACCACATTCTTCAGCCAGCCCAGAGAACAGTAAAACTTCTCTCTAGTGTGCTTCACTGTCTTTCAATTGCCTTGCCTAGTGTTTTTTTTAAATATGGAAAATCTTGAAGTTTGTTCTCTTGTTCTCAGCAGGTTAAATCTTTGTGAAGCATAGCGTATTTATTTAGATGATTATTTGTAAAGAATTTATTAAAATTTCAGAGATCAATAAGGAATTAATTCAAGATCCTTAGCAAGTAGTGTTGGTGTTGTCTAAAAGGCCTGTGAGCATTAGTCAGGTATAACTTTTCATTCCACAGATCAGTTAGCCCGATTCTGTTTATGCAGGTGTCATTGGCAAGCCTAACATTTTTTCACCTATTCCTAATTGCCCATGAGAAGTTGGTAGTGGAATTCCACATACGTTTTTGAACAAATTGAATAATCCTAGATATAGGATATATAGCAAGAAGGTTTTTGTTTTGAAAAAAGTCTGTATAATTTTGCCTGACTCCAGAAGTTATAAAACAAAATATTGGGACCAGTCTAATATTGTCACTTCAGCAGGTCAACCATTTTTGTCTTTCAGATGTATGCCCAGGATTATGGGAACTGTTGAGACAATATGTTATTTACATACTGACTAGCAACCTTTGCTTTTTGAGGGACAGAATGAGAGAAGAGAATCTTTCGTTCCCTACAAGGAAGACTACGCTTTTCTTAAATAACTGGAACCAAGAAGCTTGCAGTCCAATTACTGTGCTCACTGGTTCTTTACTAATGACTGAGAGTGACACACATTATTCAAATGTCTTGATCATCTTTTAGACTTTAAAACTCTGTACTGGATAGCAAAATCTTAAAATAGATTTTTTTTCCCCCAGAAACAGTGCAGATCCAACCTAGTGTGAGACAAAATATTTTCATGTAGCTTCTTTTCCAGCCTACAATGCATTTTGGCACTTCAAAATTTCACAACTGTAACGACAATCAGATTAAAAATTGAAAGCAAAAATGGGAAGGTTTTTTACCTTGATGGGAAAGTACTGACAAAAAAAAATGAGGAAAACTTGGAATAGCAGAATTCCCAGTTTGGAAATGCATTGCACATTTGCAGGAATCCACTGATACAGCAACCATGATTCCAGGAGTTGGACCCACCCCAAGCAATAAACATGCTTTTAAAAACTATAATGAAGTAGAATTGCTATTTGGAGTCATGGTGGTAGTTTGAAATATATGAAATGCGTATCATTGAGGTCCTGTGATATTACTTAGGAATTTGACATTTTTAACACATCGCAAACTCATCAGTGTCGAATCTACTAAGAAAAATATCATGAAGTTTGCTTCAGAAAACCACTGGATGAGTGGTTTTTGGATATATAATTAATTTTTTAGCTCAAGGAATGGCAGGTTTCTGATTTTTTTTTTGCCACTTTCTTTACCCTGAATAAGCACACAGTGTGTATTGTGCGCGTCATTTGTGTTTTATTATCTAAGATGGAGTTAGACAAGTAATATTGTTAGGAGCTGCAATACCTTGCAGGATTAGTTGTAGGAAGACAACAGATTAGGATGAGCTGCTTGTAGACAGTTTTAAGTAGCCCAAAGGGTCTTTAGGCTAAGACCAAGTTCTCTGGATATCTTGAAGCATAGTGCATTATTAAAACAGCACTTCTCTAAACAAACTGGTCTCTAAAGTTTACTGTGCTCAAAATGTTGGCTGTTGTCTGAGGTAACAATCTTTGTCAAAGTTACACCACCCTGAACACATTCAGCTCTTTCCAGGTACATACGCAGTTTCCATAAGCAAGTCACCAATGCTGTATTTTCCAAGATCAACCAATGCATCTACTTTTAATGAATGCCAACACTCTGCTCTTTATTGTACAGCAAAGGTCGCCCCTCCATTGCATCCAAAGTGTTTCTGTGTCTGCCATGGCGCCAGAAGATGGGTTTTTTTTGTCAGCAAAGAGGTCTTTTGTCCGTCAGGGTAATCATCAGGTACACAATACTCTTGAAGCATAGTTTATGCTGCCTGAGTAGTTATGGGAATGCTGACAATATGCTGATTGTAATGTCTCTTACATCATTCCAGTGTATTACACATTGCACAGTGTTCTGATTGTAGCGAGAACTGCAGTTGAAGGAGCAGAGCAATAACAGCTGTCATCATCTGCTGAGGAAAACTGGGATGAAAAAGTGGCAGAAACAGGATGACGACCACCTGACTTCCTTGCAACCAACGACACTGGCAATGTGTTGATACCTTTCCCCTGAAACCCTTACCTAAAGCTCTTCTACATTAGCAGCCATTACTACTTTCTTCACCACTCCTTTAACCCTTTTAAGCACAATGAAATCATTTTATATGAATGGCATACAACAATGCAGCTTCAAAAACTGCTATGAAAAGACAGCTTCATAGTGACCTCCTCTGCGTCATAAGTATGATGTTCACTGATTGCATCATGTTCAGCCCCATTTGTAATTTATCAAGTACTGAAGTAGTCCATATTCACATGTAGCAAGACCTGGGCAGCATTCAGGCTTGTGTGTGAATGTGACTTGTCACTTACATGCCCGGAAATGATCGTTGCTGAATTCCCACTGTTAACATCCTGGTGGTTACCATTAACTAGAAACCAAACGGGGACACCCATTTATATATCGTGGCTATGAGAGGCAGTCATACTGAAAATTCTGTAGTGAATAACTTGCCACCTGACTCCTAAATCCTGTCCACCATCAACAAGGCAAAAGTCAGGAGTGTGATGGAATACTCTCCACTCACTGGATGCAACTCCAACAACACTCAAGATGCTTGACACCATCCAGGATACAGAAGCCTGCTTGATTGACACTTCATCCATCACCGTCAACATTCACTCCCCCACCACAAATGCACAGTGACAGGAGTGTGTACCATGTACATCTGCAGCAATGCACCAAGCTCCTACAAAAACACCTTCGAAACTTGCAACCTTTACTATCTAGGACATGGGCAGCAGATGCATGAAGTCTAGAATTGGGATGACTTTCCTTTAAGCTTCTATCCAGTCAGGTATGAAAGTTTGCTGAAGCATCCCAGGGAGTGGCTTATGGCACACAATGTGATAATGCTGTGCAACGTGCTAGTTAGAATCAGATTCCATCATAATGTCAGAAAGCATATCGCTACTTCTTAACAGGTGTTCAAATATCCCATGTAATTGCTTGTGTGATGTTAACATATGAAGGTTAAGTGCCTAAATTTCAAGTTTTAAAATAATTAGTGATCAAATGAGATTTTACAATTGTTTCTGCAAGCCTTCTCACCAAGAAGTAACAATTATGATGGTTGCAGAGTTCCTGGGGACTAAAGAACCAAGGATTAGGTTGCTGGGGTTAAAAATAGTGATTGATTTTTGTGCTTTCACCGGTAACATTTCTGGAGTTGAGGTGCCTTTTAAAATAAAGCATGGTACAGAAAGACAAGCATGATCTGTGATCTGCCTCACTGGTCAGCTGGATGGGGAGGGCAGTGCACTTTGCTCAGGCATCCCATAGTGATTGTAATAGGATAATATCTGGTGGCAGTCACTGGAAATCAGGATGGTGGGGAAGAGAGGAGCTCTCCATTTATTAACAAGAAGCTTGTATTTGCTGGAATTTAAAAGATTAAGAGGTAATTTGGTTGAAACATTATGGACCTCAGAGACCTTGACAAGGTAGATCTGGGGAGGATAGAATCCCTACAGTGTGGAAACAGGCTCTTTGGCCCAACAAGTCCACACCAAACCTCAGAGCATCCCACCCAGACCCACCCCTCCAACAACCCACCTAACCTACACCTCCCTGAACACTACGGGCAATTTACCATGGCCAATCCACCTAACCTGCACAGCTTTGGACTGTGGGAGGAAACTGGAGGAAACCCGCGCAGACACGGGGAGAATGTGCAAACTCCACACAGACAGGCGCCCGAGGCTGGAATCGAACCCGGGTCCCTGGCGCTGTGAGGCAGCAGTGCTAACCACTGAGCCACCGTGCCGCCCCTCAAAAGAGAATCAAGCCACTTCTTGTTCTTTGAAATTCCAGCAGGTACAAGTCCAGCCTGTCCCAACATTTCCTCATAAGACAACCCATTTACTTCAAGTATTAGATCTGTTAAACCTTTTCTGAACTGCTTGCAGTGCATTTACATCCCTCCTTAAATAAAGTGGCCACACCAAGCAGAACAGAAGTCGTTTGTTTGTTGTTGGCGGCCAGTCATCTCTGCCACAGGACATTGCAGAACTTTCTCAGGGCAGTGTCCAAGGCCCAGTTTCTACAGCTGCTTCATCACTCATCTTTGCTCCATTATAACTTCAAAAGTAAGGAGAATCACTGTTTGTAGCAGTGTTCAGTTCAATTCACAACTCCTCAGATAATCCAACAGTCCATGACTGTGCACTAGACTCAGGCTGATAAGTGACAAGGAGCAATGACCATCTCCAATAAGAGAGAATCTAACCACTTACCATTGACCAGGAATTGACTGGTCCAACCTCATGAATAGACTGATATCAGTAAAGAATCCTGCATGGGTATCAGCCTGCAGTGCTACTTTCCACCAGAGAATTGATGTTAAGTTTGTGTAGTGTCACTCAAGGCTTCACTATTTGTGGAACTAATTTCTCTCCTCCTTATCTTTGGAAAAGGAGAGAAAATAGGAAAAGGTGAAAGGTTTAGTGTGGTGTGAAGCACAGATGAGTCTCTCTTTTTTGCAGATTATAAAATCATCAAGGTTGCAATTGTCCAACAAAATTATTAAAAGAACTTCTATAAAATATGATTCTTCCAAAAGGAATGTGAGAGAAAGGACCTTTGTGTGTGTGTCAAACCATGTCATGATCTCAGGTAGATAACTACGTAGCAACAGTGGACAGAAACCTAGGCACAGTTTGCCTTTGTTCCCTGAGCAAGAATTGTTTATAGTATGTGAAGCAACAAACATAAACAATGAAGATAGGTTAACAGAGTAATACAAAGGTTTCCTTTCAAAACTAAAAATATATAAAGGTACGATACATTACTGATACAATATTTTATCAATAAATTCTTTTGCAGAAACCAGTGTTGAGTGAAACTATTGGTCAGTCTTTCCTATTGAAAAACTTGGATAAATTATCATTTATTTCTGACAATATTTTAATCATCCTTTTGTATAATATAAAAATTAGTATGTTTGTTTAATCACATAAACCAACCTGCAACAGTTGGTCCTGAGGAAATGAGTTCCTTGGTGGTCCTGGCCTGGGATCTAACCTTTTACACTAAAAGCTATCACAGGCAGCAACAATTTATCCTTGAGCTTGCAAACAGATTTCTCTTCCTCCCTTCCCAAAGTAAGGGGAAGTTAGCTTTACATTAAGCTCTCTGTTGTCCTGACATTTGAATTTCATACAAAAGGGTCATTGTCCTGAGCCAGCACAATCCATCGCAAGATGAGCTTAACATCTGCCAGAAACAGTGTCCATTCTGGCAAAAGCTTACAAGGTCTTTATCCTCTACAGAGTCAAACAACAGGATTTCAGGCTGACTTAGTGACTTTTACAAGGGAACTTGTAAACTAGAGCCTTTCTTATTAATGCTTTACAGTACTTCATAAGATAATGAAGAAAATCTGCATAAATAAATTTTATATACATGTATACTGTTGTTGTTAACCCTGCAAAGGTAATGATTATTGTTCCAATGTCTGTAAATTCAGGAAGTACTTGTGTCTGGAGGCTAACAAATTATTCAGTGCTTTGGAATAAATTCCATAACATAACTTGGTACTGAAGATCGCTATAATTGCATTAAAATTAAGTTGTGATAAAGACAAGACTTAGACCTATACATAATGTGATAACATTAAAAATTCTTTCACGATCTAAACTAGAACAATCTTAATTATGTTGTTCACCAGTTCAACAAGATTTGAATTATTCATAAGTGTTTCTCCCATCTTCCTTGATCTTAATGATCATTTCACAGTAACACCATTTTTATCTTAAAAACTAAAAGCTATAAATTGTTACAAAAACAGAATTGCAGATCTGGCAGTGTTTGTGGAGAGTCCAATGACCCTCCTTCGGAACTAATAGCTAGGAAATGATGGTATATATGCTAATGACAGGGTGTGTGGAGTGGGATGAGGTTGATGAGCTGATAGGCAGAGATGGAGCCCAGAGGGAGTGACAGTTGGGAGACAAAGGGATGGATGATGAAGTGCCAAGGAGAAAGAAAAGCTGATACTGGGGCTGTAAGTAGGTGAAAATAGGTTGGCTGTGCTGAAAGGAGCCCATGTCATCACAACATCTGGGATGTGGGGCTGAGTAAAGAACACAGAAGAAGGTATTCAGATTCTAAAATTCTAGAACTCAATATTAAGTTCCAGAGGCTGCAGGGTCTCCAAGCGGAAGTTATAAATCATTACCTGACTCATTATCAGTCAAGAAACACCTTTAAAAAGCAAAAGAACTGCAGATGCTGTAAATCAGGAACAAAAACAAAGTTGCTGGAAAAGCTCAGCAGGTCTGGCAGCATCTGTGGAGGAGAACACAGAGTTAACATTTCAGGTCCAGTGACCCTTCCTCAGAACTGATGGTGGCTGGGAAAATGCGAGATAACAAGCATGGGGCTGGATGAACACAGCAGGTCAAGCAGCATCATAGGAGCAGGAAAACTTGACAGACCCCACCACCAAAGACATCTTTCCCTCCCCACCCTTATCTGCCTTCCGGAGGGACCACTCCCTCCGCGACTCCCTTGTCCGCGCCACACTCCCCTCCAGCCCCACCACACCCGGCACTTTTCCTTGTAACCGCAGGAAGTGCTACACCTGCCCCCACACCTCCTCCCTCACCCCAATCCCAGGCCCCAAGAAGACATTCCACATCAGGCAGAGGTTCACCTGCACATCTGCCAATGTGGTATA
>JAHRHZ010000038.1:9908258-9927793 GCA_024137785.1 Ginglymostoma cirratum | reverse complement strand
TGCCTGGCTGGCTGTGGAAGAACAGAGTTTCCTGTTTGTCTGTTCAGAAATCTGACTTCCTTCAGCTAGTTACTGTTGCCAAGACATAGACAGAAAATGAACTAAGAAATTTATATTACATTTAAATTTGTAGGAATTGATAGAAAGCAAAGTTATTGGGACTGGCGACAAAAGAAAACCTCATGACCCCAGTGAAATCACCCAGAAACTCGAGAATCCTTCATGAATAGTGTTGGTCCGTATCCGCCTGTCAAGAGATTGGAGGGAGGGTGCATAGATTTGGTCTCTTCACAACAATAGAGTTATGACTATATCATTGTAAAACTTTCCCATTTCCAGAAGCACCCAAGTATCTGTGAATCTTATCAATAACATGACAATCCGTTTGAACTAAGACTACTGCTATTTGAACTTGAAAAATGGGATAATGATACAATAAAGAACTGTGGATGCTGAAAATCTGAAACAAAAACAGAAATTGCTGGAGAAAGTCTGGCAGCATCTGCGGACAAAAAGCAGATTTAACTTTTCCGAACGAACTGAAAAAGGGTGACTGGATTCGAAATATTAACACTGCTTTCTCTCCACAGATACTGTCAGACCTGTAGAGTTTCTCCAGCAATTTCTGTATCTGATAACAATGTTTAGTGTTAAACTTGTCAGTTTTCATCCAGTTTTTACTTCTCTTATTAATTAACATATTAAAATGAATGCGTCAGTAAAACTTCTTTGTTTGCTTTTTAGCATATTACCAAACCATGTTATAATTTATTCAGTCTCTCAGACAGACAGATTCGGGTACATCAATTAATACAGAAAAAGCTGTCTCTTAAGAAGACCATGAAATCTCAACTTATTGCTCATCCTGAATTCTTACAATACAGATTTATGAAGTTCATGCAGCTTGTCTGTATTTATCTCAATAAACAAGATCTGTTTACAGCTTTGTGTTTGCTTTGATTTGGAATGTATATAAATTACTGACTAGCCAAAGGATACATTGTAAAAATATCTTTATATCAGAATATGTTGGTCCACAGAACAATCATTGCCAGAAATTCAATGATGGTAACTTAAGTGACCAACCAAAACCAATATAATTCATTGAAAACATGCAACTTAGAATTGTACGCTGCTTGATTAGTATGTATCCCTCGAAATTGAAACAATTTTATAGTTTTCAACTTTTTGCTGTACAATGATTAGTAGTTATCTAAAAAGGTTTCAGTTGTTGTATTGATAAACTGATAAATTACTCTTTGTAAATGATTGGATCAAGACTACCCAAAAACCTAGCCATTCTCCTAGTTGGGTCCTTAGTCGTGCATAATTACTCAAGTAAAAATTTTACTTGCTTTGGAATTGCCCGAGCATGTTCAGTTGTTACAATTATGGCACCTTTTGATGACAAAATGCACATGTTACACTCTGGCCTTTTGCAACAGAACAGATTCTAGATCAGGAGAGAGAGATAGTGGGAACTGCCGATGCTGGACAATCTGAGATAACAAGGTGTAGAGCTGGATGAACACAGTAGGCCAAGCAGCATCAGAGGAGCACGACAGCTGATGTTTCAGATTCTGGATCAAGACATTCAATGATGTTTGGAAGAAAACTTAAAGTTTTAACATGACAATTAAAGCAAGCTCCTGCTACAAGGACCTATGAAATTTCTGCTTATGGTGAAGGATATCCTTGGTGCATTGATATTTTTGTACTTACTGGCACCATCGTGGCCTCCCAGATAAGGGATAGGTGAAGTTAAGAATTTGAAATATCCACCTTTTGTGCTCCGTCTCCACATTCTAAAGAGCATCAAATACTGTATGAATGTAATATTTTCATTTTGACACAGGCGTTGCCCTTTTGTATGTGTTGAATGGTGTAACAGCTGGAAATTGTTCACACAAGGACAAATGTAACAAAATTAGTAGTCATTTCTAGGTTCAGCTTAAAACTTTTCATAATCTAATTTGTGTCTGAAAAGCCCTAGTTTTGCAAACTATCAAGTATTCAGTTTAACCAGTGTATACAGAAGTAAAGTCAAGACAAAAGCACTGGAAAGTTTGCTGTAGACATTGTGTTTATTTTGCATTGATATTGAATGTAAAACATCTCTTTCATTCCTAGGAATAACAAAAATGTATACTTAAGCATTTGCAAATTCATGGTGTTGCTATGACCTCATGTAGGAAATAGAAGCCTGGACATCACGTCACTCTACATGACAAACCTGCAGTCCAGACAACTGAGCTAACCACCCCACCCCTGTGTAAGATTATGAGGAGCATGGACAGAGTAAATAGAAAGCAGCTGTTCCCCTTAGTCAAAGAGTCACTAATAACAGGTATAATTTTAAGGTGAAAAGTAGGTGATTTTGACAGGATTTGAGGAAAACCTTTTCAGGATGGTGGGTGTCTGAAATATACTGCCTAGGAGGGTAGTTGAGGCAGGTAACCTCACAACCTTTAAAAAGTACTTTGATGAGCAGTTGAAATGTCAAAACATTCAAAGCTATGGAAGTAATACTGGAAGGTGGAACTCGTGTAGATCTGATGTAGCTTTTGTGGTACTGATTTGATGGAGTGAGCCTCTTCTAGACTATGATTCCATGATCATCATATAGCTTCCTGACTCCTGATTGCCTAATCCTCGAGAGAACTTTCATATATATATATATATATATAACCTTTCATAACCACACAGAATTCCAAAGTACTTCACAGCTCGTTGTTATATTAAATTCAGGAAAATCAGCAGTCAATTTGGTCATGGGAAGATCCCACAAACAATGATGATCAGAGGTGGACCAAAGAAGGGAACTGGAAATCAGGGACTAGCCTTGATTTTCTACAGATTTTTAAGCACAAGGTTGTTTTTCTGTTCGCATCTCCCAATAGACTTTGTGTTACCACAATGCTGGTTGATCATTTTCGTCCATCTCTGCCTGTCAGTTCCAACCTTTCAAAATCACCGTTAAATCTCTCGCCACGTTATCTTTCCATTGACTTAGGCTTGCCTGTTTTCCCTGCTAGTCCCACCTTCATCAATCCTCATTCCATTTCCTCTTTTTGTCTGCTACAAATGACCATATTAAATCTCTTCTTGGCTATTTTGTATTGCTGCCATAATCGTTGCTGACTACGTTATGTGCTGGTTCCTGATATTGTCCTTTCTCGTCACTCCACATGTCTCTCTCCGCATCCAGATCTCTCTACTTTTCAGTTGTTACTTTCTTGTTAATGTTGCCCAGGTTTTTGCACTATATTTACAACTATTTTGTACAATTAACATTTTGAGCCCAGTGATCCTTCTTCAGAAAACTTCTTCCATTCTGACAAAGGGTCACTGAACTCAAAATGTTAACTTTGCTTTTGCTTCATAGATGCTATCAGACCTGTTATGTTTCTCCAGCAATTTCTGTTTTTGTTTCCGATTTCCAGCATTTGCACTTCTTTGTTTTATTTATGTCTTGGAGATTCTTCCTTTCGGTTGAAGCAATCCTTTTCTAAACCATAACTCCCAACTGCACTTCTAACTACTCTAAGCAGAGCTAATCAGCTTCTTCATTTCTATTTATACCTTCTACCACCACTTTATTTTTATTGATGCATTGGATATGGCCTTCAATGGCTAGATCTGAATTTATTGCTAATCCCTGATTGCCTTTGAGAAGGTGATGGTGAACTGCCTTCTTGAACCACTGAAGTCTGTTTGGGTAGGTACAATAACAATGCTGTTAGAGAGGAAGTTCCAATCATTTTAGTCAGCAAGATGAATGAATGTCAATGTATTTCCATGTCAGGATAGAGAGTAGCTTGGAGGGGAATCTGCAGATGGTGGTATTCCCATTTATCCGTGGCCCTTGATCTTCTGGATGGTAGTGACGTGGTTTTTGAAGGTGCTGCCTAAGGAGCCCTGATGAATTTCTGCAGTGCTCCTTGTGGATGATACATACTGCTGCTGCTATGTGTCAGTAGTGGAAGGAATGAATGTTTGTGGATACAGTGCTAGTCAAGTGGACTGTTGTTGATGGTGTCAAGCTCTTTGAGTCTTGCTAGAACTACACTCATCCAGTCAAGTGGGGAGTATTACACAGACTCCTGACTAGAGTGGACAGACTTTAGAGATTAGAAAGTGAGCTAGTCACTGGACAATTCCTAGCTTCTGACCTGCTCTTGAAGCCACAGCATTTATATGCAAGTCCAGTTTAGTTTCTGTTCATTGATCACTCCTCCGATTCAACAGCAGCAATGCTATTGAATGCTGATGGCTAGATTATTTTCTATTGGTGATGATCATTGCCTGGCACTTCTGTAGCTTGAAGGTTGTTTGCCATTTGACAGCCCAAGCCTAGATATTATCCAGGTCTTGCAGTATTTCGACCTGCACTGTTTCAGTACTTTAGAATTCACAAATCGTGTTGAACTTTGTTCAATCATCAGAAGACAATCCCACTTTTGATATTATGATAGAACTACTTCAAACTGTTCATTGTCTCCAAGCTGTCACCCATAATCTTTACACCTTCATTCTAACAGTCTTCCTGAGGCTAAAACTGATCGTCCATGTATTGGGTCTTTGAGTGACTGATCTTCCTAGCTTTGACTTTCATTGTTTCTATGTTGCAACTAATTTTCCTTAATAAAGAAACAAATTATTGGAACTGGTCAGCAGAACAGAAAGTTTTGGAAAAAATCAACATAATATGATTTGGAAAATAGCACCTTCATCAAAAATTCAGAATTCTCTACACTGGAAATATTTTGATTTTTTTATTTCCGTCCACTCATGCTAGCTCATCTGCTAAATATTTCCAGAAGTTACATTGTTCATATTCAACATTTGCAGTTATTTGTTCTTTACTCCATTCGATGGTTAAGCAATTCTAGTTTTATGATCAAGCCATCAAAATGTTAACTTTCTTATCGCTTAAGTAAATTTGATTCCGGATATAGTATACTCAGTTAATGCCTCAATAAAGACAGGACATGAAGAAAATCTATTGAGAAGAAATGTTTTACACTGATTTTATGGACTAGCTGAGGTCAGTTAAGTATATTTTTTCTTACAGCCAAAAACAAGTGATTTCATGAGAGAGTGCACTAATATGACTCTTTTTTTAAAAAGTCATCTTACTTATTTTAGCTAAGATTAATAGGGAGATTTCTGACTTGATAATGTAATTGGTATATGAGCAAATGCCAAAAGGGGATGTCTGTGATAATGGGATTACAAATGCAGTGTAGAAGTTATCAAGAAACAAACTGCTTTGTTGGCTTGTCACAAAATTAAGAGAATTCTTTGTGTTATGACTTTACATTACTTAGGAACCAGTTAAATCAGCCAAGAATCATCTGGTTCTTCAACTGTGTTTCTAAATTCATCCACCAGTGAAAAGACAAGTAGCAATTAAGATGTATATCTACATGCTTTCTAAAATTGGTCTTGCTGGCTGCTTTTGTTTATTGGACTTTCTACTTCTATGTATCAGGTGAGCTTGCAACAAGTACCAGTAAATATTCAACAAAAAACCTGGAAATGCAGGAGAAATTCAGTAGGTCTGGCAGCATCCATGGAGACAGAAACAAAATTAACATTTTGAATCTGATATGAATTTTCTTCAGAACTGGCAAATCGTTCTATAGATTGCCTTCTTGAAGGCACTCACATCACTTCAATCTGAATCGGTCACAGGAAGTCTATTTCTAAGATACCTCGGCTACTTTGGGCATTTTCATGAAAGGGGGAGAAAGTGGTATGTATCAGTTCTAAATGATTTAAGTGTAGACAGCCCAGAACAGTTAAGATGAGCTACTGATTCCCAGTTTAGACAGTTTATTTTAGGAGTGTTTTATTTATCTTCCTGTCTTGCCTCCCCAACTGGAGAAGACAGTTAGATGACCTTGAGCCTTGACTAATGCAATAAAACTGCCCACAAAAAAGTTTCACAAAAAGATCTTTCTGCTGCCTGTTTGTAGTGAATGCAAACTTTGCACATGAGCTCAGATGATAGGAGGCAGTTTTTATGCAATTCTTCAATCAGTCTCTTGTTCTTAGGCTTCACTGACCATCTGTGTTTAACACATGAATTTGGAATAGACCATTCAATCCCTTTACCTACTCTGCCATTTGTTAATATCATGGTTCATCTGATTGTGGCTTCAACTCTACTCCATTTGATCCCCTTATCAATCAAGAATCTATCTTTCACAGTCTCAAAAATATTCAATGACACAGCCTCCACTGCTTTTTAGGGAATAGAATTCTACACCACTCCAGTTATCCCTATTTAAATAAAATGCTGGCTGGCTTTTAATTTTTCCTGCCAAAGTGGACAAGTTCACAATTTCCCACATTACTATCTGCAAATTTTGCGGCCATTCATTTAACATATCTATATCTGTCTTCAGGCTTAATATATCTTCTTTATAACCTGCTTTCCTATTTACTTTTGTATGGTTTTGAAATTTTCCGGTAGTACATTCAGTCTGTTCATCCATGTTATTGATTTGGATTGTAAACAGTTGAGCCCTAGCACTGATCCCTGTGGCGCTCCACCAGTTATAAAGTCATAGAGTCATACAGTGCGACTTTATCAATCAGAAAAATACCCATTTGCCCCTACTTTCAGTTTCCTATGAACTAATCAATTTTCTGCCCTTACTAATATGTTACCCTCACCATGAGCTCTTGTTCCAATGCAAATCCCAGGACAGAGGAAAATCCAGACCTATGGTGACCTGCTAGGGCAGAATTCCACGCAAATGTCTCTTGTCGATCTGCTTTTAACCAGTACCTTGAAGGTTAAGGCATACAAGAAATGGTAAATTAGAGACATTGAACTTCAAAATCCTTCTTTTCATTTAATAACTATTAGGATAGTGAGTAATTTAAGTCATTATGATTCTCCTTTTAATTTTCCTTTTCTGTTAACATTTGTTTTGATGTGATTCTGCTGTTGGAGTTCTCCCAGAGAAACGGAAGGGAATGAACAAAGTATGTTTCTGTCTTGTCCTGATGGTCAGTGAAGCCAAAAGCCATACAAATGAAAAGCAAATGAGGTGGGGGGAGGGGTGGTGGGGAGTAAACTGCACATGTAAATAGGAGAGCATTAAGGACATAGAGATTATAAGTCAGGGTCATTCACCATGCACAGGGAAATCAGTGTGGATGAACCAGTAGCCCACCCACATAGAGCAGTCAAGCCTAACCGCTGACTCCTGCACGTTCATACTGCTCTCCACCAATTTGTCTCCAATGTTCTGTTTCATAAATAAACTTTCCCTCCAAATTCATGCCATTTAAAGGGACTTTGATACCAATTTTCATACTCTAAAGAGGTTACAGTCTACTACTACAAAACTCATCATAATTGTACATTACAGATTGACTTTAGTTATTCCTGTTATTTATTTTGAAAGGAAATGATAACTACTGAAGAATGGTTACAAATTATTTTGCTGCCTAGTGTTGATAAAAAGTATGCCTCCAAGATGAGGAGGAGGATGAATAATCATTTATTTACATTATATCAAGTAATGACATTTCATAGAATGTATAGCACAGTATCAGGCTATTCAACTCAACCAGTCCACATCGGTGTTCATTCTCTACTTGAGCCTCCTCCTATCCTTTCTCAGCTGAATCCAGTATTATCACCATATCATATACTTGTCTAGTTTTCCCTCCCAGCACTAGAGATTTCCACATTCTCACCCCTCTTGTTGAAGAATGTTCTTCTGAGTTCCCTGTTAGTTTTCTTGATGACATTTTTTTACTTTGTTCATTAATGGCATCTAGTTATGCTCTTTTCCATAAAAGGAAATGTTCTCCCTGTATCCATTATTTTAATTCCTTTAATCATTTTAAAGATCTCTATTTGGTCACACCACAGCCGTCTTTGTTTTCAAGTAAAGACTCAAAACTAGGCTTGACATATAGTCAATTCACATTCTCTATTACGTAAATAATTCATCTATACAAACGATATTCAATACGTCAACCTGATTTTTGCAACTGAATTGAATGAAAACATTGATTAGTTAGACTGATATGTTTGGCATTTTGCTTTAGTGGAAAAAATGGAGACATGAGAGCAATCTCAAACATTATCTTTTAACTCTAAAGTTTTGGCAAAGGTCTGTAGCTCGGGTTGTGGATGAGATTGTTGACTTCCTTGCCAAGCTGGCTTGTTTTTGTTCAGACGTTTCGTTGCCGTGCTAGGTGACATCATCAGTGGAGCATCCGATGAAGTGATGGTGTTCTACTCCTCTCTGAATTTATACTGTCCGGTCCGTTATGGAATCCCTCTCAGACCCATTGTTTCCCTGTCAGGCACACCATCACACAAATTGGTCAAGGACCTACAACAGAGGTTGAAACACCTAGTAGACGGAGCACTTCATTCTATCCACTCAACCCAAGATTTCCTCGATACCCTCAAGAACATAAAAATCAGCAACAACAAGATTATGGTATCCTTTGACATCACAGTATTATTCACATGAATTGACATCCCACTAGCCAAAGAAACAGTAACCACATTACTAGAGGAAATAGCAAAGCAGACCAGCAGCTCCATCAGCAAGGACAACATACTTAACTTACTAGACCTCTGCCTCACCACACACGTCGTCTTTAATGGTCAAATATACAAACAGATCAACGGTACACCAATGGTGTCACCCATCTCAGGAGTCATCGCAGATGCAGTCATACAAAGACTAGAACACACCACCCTCCCCCACATTAAAACAAAACTGTGGATCTGGTACGTAGACACGTTTGTCATTATTAACCGCAACAAATTAGAGGAGACCCACCACCTCATCAACAGTGTATTCACAGGGATTAAATTCACAAGGGAAGAAGAAAACAGCAATCAACTTCTTTTCTGGATGTTAAAGTAGAGCGATTGACCAACGGGGATTTCCAAACCTCAGAATACAGAAAAGCAACCCATACAGGTCAAATCCTCAACTTCCGCAGCAACCATCCCAATGTCCACAAACAAAGTTGCATTAGGACACTATTTAAATGGGCCAGGACACACTGCATCACTCCAGAACTACGTCGGGGAGAGGAAGAACATTTATACAAGATCCTTAAACAGATATCCCCGCAACTTCATACACAGATGCCTACATAACATACAACAACAGGAGGACACAGTACAACCTAACACACATACCACACTTCCCTACATCAGGAACATGTGGAACTGACAACAAGACTCCTAAAACCACTAGGAATCATGGTGGCCCACAAGCCCACAGTCACTCTACGACAAACACTCAGAAGAATTCAAGACCCATTCCCACAACATGCAGAACGAACGTGGTTTTCACAGTACCATGCAACGACTGCCACAAACATTACATCGGAAAGGCAGGAAGGAAACTAGCCATCAGAATACATGAACATCAGCTAGCAGCAAAACCGCACAACAAACTCTCCTTAATATCGATACATTCAGACAATGAAGGCCATCAATTTAACTGGGACAAATTAACCTTAGTAGCCCATGCCAAACATAGACATGCATGAGAACTCCTAGCGGCATGGTTCTCCACCCATATTTCAATCAACAAACATATAGAATTGGACCCCATATACAAATCCATACAGATCAAAACTGGAAATAAGATTACTCACCATAACGGCGCAGACAGTATAAATTCCAAACGGAGTAGGATAACATCACTTCATTGGAGGCTCCACTGATATTGTCACATAGCATGGTGACGAAATGTCTGAACAAAAACAAGCCAGCTCGGTGAGCAAGTCAACAACCTCCTCTTTTAACTCAGTCAGGGGAAAATTGGTTCAGTAGGATTGAAGCATATTTACGCGATTCACTTTAGATTTTAGCAACATAATTGTACAAACAAATTGTTAGTATACCGTTGATGATATAACCATTTGACAGATGGAGGGCAATGAAATAACTCAAGGCCAAACTCTTTGGAGATTAGTCCAGGAAAACAGCAAGTCCATAAGAATGTAATTGTGTGTTGAAAAGACTGGCCTTGATGGGCCAAAGACTTCTTGCTCCTCTAATACTTCATGAGAATGTTAAGTCCAGAAATGGGCACCTCCTGCGTATTGGAGACAGAAATCTGAATAGATTCCTAAAGTCAATTTTAACCTAACATGCCACATGTAAACTCAATAGATCGGTTGGGACACTGGTTTTGCATCCACCCAACTAAATCCAGCGCTACACGTGGTCCCATCAATTTTCTAAAGTGTTTTGTTAGCTTAAATTTGCCCGAATTTCAAACTGCATATCTAACACCATGCATTGTTTTAAGAAGGGTTGTGCAAGTATACGAATGCATGAAAGGAAGAGTGTTCGAAAAGTGGAGCTGCTGAGTCAGTGAGTGGGGGTTAGGGATTGGGAAATGGGCAGCATTACACATACAGATTAAGAAATTTGTTCCACATTTGAGAGATTACAAACCAGTCAAACTATTACTTGGTGATTCTGACGTATTTCAACATCAACACAGATTAACTGTAACCATAGCAACTCCTTCAGCATTATTGCCCCTATACTTCTAGATTATCTAAATTATTAGCTGAAGAAAAACAGATTGCTGGCACTAACACAACTGATGCTCAAAAACACATACAAATTCTAAAAACCTGTGAGACCATCGCTGAGCAGAACAGAAGCATACAAATGTTCCCATTAAAATGAAGTGCAGTGCTCATACAAACCATATCACCTTCATTGAGTAATCAATGAGGGTTGATGATTACCCCTGAACATTCTGCATTCCATGCTATTTAAAAAGTACAAACTACCAAACTCCACTCGTAATACTTTCTTTTAAATATTTAACTATATTGCACAGGTATATAAATAGAAAGCTACAGATGACTTATTGCATGCTATGTTTATTCCATGAGTGAAGCTGACCTCCACAACTAAGTTATGACCCTGTCATTCATTACTCGTGAAAATAAACACTACATTTAACAACTTCAATTATGGCATCCATTTTATATATCATTGTAGTCAATGAGTAATGTAACATTAAATAATGCAAAATCACTAGTGAGTTGTATGTAACTTCACTGAGGTTTTAAATCCTATGGTACAATCATGACTCTATTCAGATTAGGTAGGATAATTAACTACTGCTTGAATGCTTTGATTGTTTAATCAAAATTTCAGAATATTTAGTTAGGTAAATCCTACATTATTCTCTTGGCTACATAAATCTCTTTGCTGCAATGTTGTTCTTTTGTTGTACATTCTACTGTATTCCTTAAAGCTCTGTTTTGATTTTCCTTAGGCTGCTAGTTAATACCTAGTAGAATGTCTGTATCTCAAATCTTAACTGTGTTCATACTGGTAAATCTGGCAACATGATTCTTCTAAGTTTGACTGAAATACACAAAAGTGAGCTGTCATGTACAATTGTGTCTGTTTTAACTGTGCGAAAATTGTTTAGCACTGATTTTGCCAAAATAGTTAAACTATTCAGACTGTAAAAGATGAAAAGGAAGTAGGATGGGGCAAGATTGCATTGTCCAGTCTGGTTTAGGGGCATAGAATTTGACAATAAATAAATGAACCAAAGTCAGTGAAAACCACCGCTGAATTATTTAATGAAACTATATATTAATATAAATGTGAAAATGAATTATATAATTAAATAATACAAAATATTAATGCATACATGAAGTATTTAAATGATCTCTTGAAGCACCATAGCGTACAAAGCTGTGAACCAAGTACCGGGAAATGGAATGAAAGTAGATCAGTGCTTAATAACCAGTAAAGGCACAATCTGCCAAAGAACCTTTTTGACGATATAACACTCTCTGATTTTAATGTGTGCTAAGGTGAAGTGACTGGAAGGGAAAGAAAAAATGAAAGAAAGGAAGATGAGACTTTTGAAGCCAATTCAAAGAAAAGTTATCTCATTCTCACTATTTTACATGTGTTTCAGCACAGAATAACTTTAAAGCATTTCCTGAATGAACATTGGATGTTTCCAGTTCCATTCCAGTGCTACCCAAAGTAGGTTCAGCAGACCTCCAATGATCACAGATCCCCTAGAATCCTTTGCAAAGTCCATCACAGTTTTATTGCTGATTAGAAATCAGCTTGCCTTAGAAATTTGAAATACGCACATTCTCAAACATGAGTGTAAATCAGACAGGAGTAAAAGTCCAGTTTTACAACCATAGAGTAAACTAGAGTAGGAGAGCATATTATAGCTGCAGCAGGAATGAGCAGACTTTGTGCATCAGGGGCACTGCAGGATAACGGGCTTTCCTGGTACATCTACTGTATAAATAAAGCATGTTTCAGGGACTGCTCTCACTGCAACTAATCTAAACAACAAGGAGTGGAAGAAACGATCTATTTATGCCAGAATCCATCTGGTGCTGCAACGCTCAGTTTAGATTCACTGGAATGTGTCAGGTTTGGAAAAAAGTTTACACATTATGAGCATGCCAGAACGTACCCCTGTTAACCATTTCATTTCTGAAGTCATTTTTAAATCAAACTAAAAGCAGAATATTGGACGTAAATCTAAATGACTGAAGAGATGTGCCTGCGAATTTTACAAAACCTCACTATAACGGGAAGTTAGATATTTCTTTCAAAGAAGGGACGAAAAATTGTAGGAATAAAGTAAACTCCGCTAGCTTAGATCACTCTGCGTGCTTTCCATTTGCTCATTCAAAAACAGCATGAGTGGAGAAATGGGAACAAAGTTCCAGTCATTTTGTTAACTGCTTTGAGAACATTTCAAGAAAGAAAATAAGTTTGCTAACTACAACAGAAATCCCATCTAATTTCAAAATTACTTCTGGTGAAAACACCAGTAAAAAGGACAATTTGCAATATAGTGTGTCAGTGATAAATTTCTACCTGTAGATATTTGCTACTTGTATGAATGTGTTAAGTTGATATTTTTGTTTCATTTTTCTTTTGCTTGGCCTATACCCATAAGTGAACTTCATTCACCTATGAGCCTGACTGTGGGGTAGGTTTTAGGTTAGCTACTTCAAGGAGTCCAAAGATATGGCATTAAAGTCACTACATCACAATAGTGAACATTAAGGATGTGTTTCTGTAACTACACACTGATAGTAAGATATTCATAGCATTTTCCCACAAGCACAGATGCCAAACAAATTTAAAGTAAACAGCCTCACAGGATGCTTTTAATTCAGAAGAATGCTGGATGCAATGAACATTTCAAATCCCTTTAAATGATCTATGAAATGAGTATACCATCCAAGGACAACGACAGCAATGATCCATGAGATCAGACCATACAGCAGCATATTATACTGTAACATCATTTCCCTGCAACCTCGAGAACCAGATAAGGCACTGGCCATTTCTAACATGTATGTTGTGACCAGCAAAACAGAAGCAAGAATTAATCCCTATGAAGCTTGAAAGTAGATTTTTGTTGAAAATATTAAAACCATCTAAACATTTTGTGTCTTTTTTTAAACTAGGAGGAAACCAAGATAAGTTTAATAATAGACTGTCATGGAACTTAGGAGAATAAGCAAGAAATGAATATGATGGAGTAAAATTGTATTATAACCCACATAAAACTTACAGTTCATGGATATGATTTCAATGATCTTTGAATAGTAGTTCTGAAAATAACTTTTTTAGTCAAAAATTACTGTTGAGCTGACAGAGCAGTTAGGTACATATATCATGGACCAATTGCAGGTAAATGGGTTTAGTGCAATTTGGTGTTTGTTGGTTGGCATAGGCATGATGGACCAAAAGGATTGTTTCTATGCTGTATGATTCTATCATTGCTGAATAGTTGGGAACAGTGGTATTGTGGCAATGTCATTTGATCAGTACTCCACGTGAAATTGTTCTGGGGATGCAGATTTAAATCCCCCCATAGCAGCTCATGGAATTTAAAATTCATTCAATCTACAATACACAGCTTGAATCAGTAATGGTGATCGTAACAACTATATTGTTGTCAATACCCATCTGGTTCACTAATGTCCCTTAGAGAAGGAACATTTACATCCTTACTTAGTCTGGCCTTTGTGTGACTCCAGATCTGCAGCAATGTGATTGAGTCTTGACTGATGTCTGAAATATCCTCACAAGCCTGTTCAAGGGCAAGTAGAGATATACAACAAATGCTGGCTTTGCTAGCAACTGCCACATCCCAAGAAATAATGAAGGATAAAAAATAAATGTAATTTGAAAATGAATGTTTAATGTGACACATCCCTATCATGGCATTATGTACAAGAAATAATTTCAACTTTTAGAAGTGTTATGGTACTGAAAGAGGCCATTCAGCCCATTGTGTCAGCACTGATATCTAAATGAGCATCATGACTGTGCCATTCTCCTGCCTTTTTCCCATCCTCTTGCACATCTTTTCTTTTTAAATAATTATTCAGTGCCCTGCTTCAATTGAACCTGCCTCCACCACTAAAGGTGACTGAACTATTAAATAATTAATACTGAAGTTAATTCTGCATGATAAACAGTGATCCTTTTATGTGTTCTTTTGCATTATGGATGTGATGCATCAAACTATAGATCACTGCTGAGTTTAAATGATGGCTTCAAACCTCAAATCAGGAACTCAAGCAGCTATCCCAGGCTAACAATTCAATGCAGTGCTGTATTTCAGATGAAGTATTGAGTTGAAGATACTTTTGACCACTTAGATTGATGTAAAAGTTCAGATGGCACTTTTTGAAGAAGACAATGAGGTTCTCTCACTGGCTTGAACATATTTATTCTTCGACCAGTACCACTAAAACAGTCTACTTGATTGCAATGGACTGAATCTAATAGCATCTTTGGCTATGTTGAGATTTGAGGCAAAATTGAACAAGAGGTCCAGGATCTCAATGTCGGGAGCATCTCACCACATCCTTTACGGATTTTCTGAGTGATGAGATAATCGCCCCCTTAATTGTGAATTAAGGGGAACTATAGCTTGGTAAATGCCAGCAGCTTGTCTCATTAATATTCATCTTCCTATCTTACCAAATCCACTGAGCAAAGTAGATGCTCAGAATTCTTGGTAAGGAATTCAGTTCGCTGCAGGCCAAAAGTTGCTCAGAACCAAACAGCATCAAAAGGCATGATCCAGACACACCAGCCACACACACACACCCCTCACCTGCAGACATTGGCATTAACATTTACCAACCCTTCACAACCATCATGGCAACTCTCCAATCCACTTGCAGGTCACTTAGGAAGCACAGACTTGATTTGCAGGGTGCACCAGTAATTGGCATTGAAAGGCTGCTGCAAGGATGCTTTGTACAAAGGTGCAGGCACCCAGCTTACGGATTGGACCAGGCTGCATCACAGGGCTGTTCACTTGTTCTCTCAGTGCTTGCTGATTTAGCATCTATCAGCAGGCTCACCGCACTTTGTTTTGCCATGCTGTGCCATAGGGTGGGTAAAAGGCATGGAAGAAGGTGCTCAGGCAAACTATTGAACCTCATATTGAGTGCTGAAGGGGAGAGGGTACCCAAGCAGAAATTGAGATGCTGTTCTTCAGTGGAGCACTGCAGCAATGCTGAGACAGAGATGTTGGCCAGGGAGCATGGTGGCGCATTGAAGTGGCAGGGAACCAGAAGCTCAGGATCATTTTTATGAATAGAACGTAGGTGTTCTGCAAAGCAGTCACCTAGTCTGCGATTTATCATCCCCAGTGTAGAGGAGACCACATCGTGAGCAGCCATGTAGATGTATTGTGTCGTTACTCAGTCAGCATGGCATGTTCACAAAGTCGGTTCATGTGCTGAGGCTGAAACTAACTGAATAGTGGGGACATGGCCCTCATTATCAGGAAGCAGCCCGCCTCACTGTGTGAAGGAGTGACTGCAGCCTGCACCTGCAGGGTGACGCATCTGAGACCAAAGAAATTATTTTGCTTCGTATGTTCCCAGCATAGGTAATTTCCACCAAGAGTCTTGCACCCAGGTGTTAGTGGGTTGTTGGTTACTGTGGCTGCCTTCCTAAGAAGGCAAAGGCAAATGACTCCTACATCCAGGGGCAGTCTTGTGTATTGCTGTGTTTGAGGATCCATTAGCCTTACAAGCCTGGGACAAGGGCTGGCAAGTGTGACCATGGCTAATGACACCATTCCACATCCCCCTAACCGATGTTGAGCACAGATACAATTCTAACCCATGCTTCAACTAGGGCCGTAGTGGAGTAGACGGTAGGGCTGCAGTGAATGCGGGTTCTGCTGCTGGGTGAAGTTTGCAGGATAAGTCTGGGTGGGGCAGATCCTCCAGTATAGTCTCAGCAGAGAATGCAGCATCACCTTGACATGCTGTGTTCTACACAACTGGAGCAGTCTACAAGGTGAAGCGATAGTTGCTGAGGAACTGGGAGAATGGGAGCAATTTCGGCAGAGGTGAACAAGGAAACTGGGAAGGAGGAAACTTTCCATTTGCAGGAGAGCGTTCAGCTGCATCGTGTTTGATCCCAGAAGATGAGAGCTGGATGCAGAAGATCATTGCAGACTAGTGATTGGTCACGATGCCAATGTTTCACTTGCATTGTGGGGCAAACTGAAACCTCTTTTGGTTTTTGTTCATGTTTTCTGTCTGTAAGTATAAGCTCATTTTTGGAATTGTCTGATGCTTGCCTGGATGTAATGTTCCCTTATTCTACAATAACAAGATGCAGGTCTACTTTGGGCATTGAGGATAGAGTGAGTGTTTAGATGGAATGTAGAACCATACAATCATACGGTGCAGAAGAGGCCCTTCGGCCCATCAAATCTGTACCACCAAAACGACGCTGAATCTTCACTAGTCCCACTTTCCAACATTTGGCCCATTTCCTTGAATATTATGACAGTTATGGACAGACCAACTGCATGGCTTAATAGCTAATCAGCAGTCAAAGCAAGAGAATGGTGTTGTATCCATGAGGAGGTGTTGGCCATGAAATGTGCCATGAGCAGCATGAATTTGTGGCTGTTGTTCTATTATGTTGTTGGTGAGGGACATTGTCAGATTTCCAACACTTGACCAGCTGCGTAGCAGGCTTATGAAGATGGCACGGGTGCAAGGAACGCTGGCGTTTTGGTGGCTATCCAGTGAATGAGAGTCGATCTGGGAACAGCGTGTGGTAAATTAGGAATAGAATCCAATGTGTGGGACACCAGCAGGGTGGGATAAGTTGTTAGTGAATCATTTTTCGGAAAATATGGTGAGAAATCTCATTGGTCCTTGCAGTGAGAATCCCTTTGAAAAACTTGATGCAACTCGCATTTAACCAAAAACACAAAAGATTCAGCCTGTTCTGTTTTGTGAAGTCTAATCGACTGCCTCATTTTCCATATTACAGCATGTACTGCATGTCAAGATGCATGTCACTGACTGTAAGTGCTTTGGAACAACCCTGAGATCATGAAATTGTTGTATAATTGCTATGTTTTAACGTTCTTTGGCAATGCATTTTCATCTCTGCACCTTTGGTAAGACAACACAGGGAAATATTGTTTTTTTTGCCTGCAATATAATACAAATCATATTTTAGTGATTTGGCATCCAAATATAAATATTTGGAAGCTTATTAAAATGATTTTAAAGGTCCAAATAATTTATCAGGGTCAAAAATGCTTCATATTTGTCACATTAATGAATAATTAACATAAATTTCCGTTATCCTGTTTTCAGTCCGATTGGAGCGATATTTAACCAGTCAAATAACTTGTAAACTGTGGATAAAACGATGGCTTCACTGGTCTCCCATCATTAATTTTTTGGGGACCAGTAGAAGTCCCTCAGAAATTGTATAAACTAGTGGAAATGTTCATTTTCACAATCCCCTGGTGATTAAACTGGTCAACCACCAAAATTATGATGGGATTGGCAGAGCGTGGAGGAATTGAAAGTCCAGTTGGATAATGTTAATATAATCAGAGAGATATAATGAATAAAAATTTGCAAAATGTGGGAAATGAAAATCACAGAAAATATTCAAACAAACCAGAGAATGAGAAATAGGAAAATGAAGAAAAAATGAAGGCAAATGGACCAGGTCTATTTAATATTAAGACTGAAAATGCAAAAGTGGAAGAACAGTGAGTGATATTCTCCCAAGCCCCGAATGACGTGGGTGACGATAATATATCAGGTGAAATGTTCAGCGACACCCTTTTAACATCAAGACAGAAAAGTCTGGGACATCAAAATGAGATTCTCACTCATGAGTGGTAACAGGGCTATTAACATGAATTATCACACATTACTAACCTAATTCCTACATAAAGAGATATTTCTCTACTCAAGGATATGCAGTTTCCCATTCTCGCACTGTGAGTTAGAACATGGCACCAAGAATTCCTGACATGAAAGTCAGAACGTGCTCCTGGCAACTCCCGCCGCTTACTGTTACAGATCTCTGTTGTGGACATCAGTCACTAGTATCTTGGAGCACATTCCATGGGAAGTGACTGCACAAATCCCACATTGGCATCCAACAAGTACCAACCTCTTCAAACGGTGATGGCATATTTCTGATCCACTTACAGTCCACCTCTGCACTGCACCTCTCATCGGAATTGCTGCTGCAAGGACATTTGTGCCAGTGGACATCACCCAGCCTTCACTCTGACTGACCCCGCATCTCAGGGCTGCTCGGTCACTCCCTTAGCTCTCTCACATTTGTCTAGCTGTATGTTTACAGCATCCCCGTCTTGCTTTGCCTTACCTGCTTTACCTTACAAAGAACAAAGAAAATTACAGCACAGGAACAGGCCCTTCGGCCCTCCAAACCTGCGCCAATCCAGATCCTCTATCTAAACCTGTTGCCTATTTTCCAAGGATCAGTATCCCTCTGCTCCCCGCCCATTCATGTATCTGTCTAGATACATCTTAAATGACACTATCGTGCCCGCCTCTACCACCTCCGCTGGCAACGCGTTCCAGGCACTCACCACCCTCTGCATAAAGAACTTTCCACGCATATCTCCCTTAAACTTACATGTTGCTGTTTGACTCCATGCTGCATCAGTGTTACGCTTACACAAGATCCGTCCACTAAATATCATGGGAATTTATCAGAGGGCCACTACAGTGTGAGGGAAGCCGGAGAACTTAATTGTGGAGATTGGAGTTAGCGTGGAATGCAGAGGGGATTATAATAGTAAAGGGGGTAATCCAACATATAATGAGGAGAGAAGATGGAGCATGGAAAGGAAGGGGCTAATGTGGGTGGGGTCATTGACAATCAGCAGCACACTGGCTATGATGGAGGGACTACTAGTTCAGGCATAGAAATGTACCAGGAATGAAAGACTTTAGTTACATGAAGAGACTAGAGATGCTTAGATTGCTCTAGATTGGTCAGAAAAAGGATAAGAGGAAATTAGACAACATTGTTCAAAATGTTGAACACTTTTATACAGTGAGTAAGAGGCAAGACAACCTTGCAAATTTTAAAGCTATATTCTTAAAAATCGACACAAAAGATTTTACGAGATAACAAGCATGGGGCTGGATGAACACAGCAGGTCCCTGCT
>JAHRHZ010000038.1:9831673-9907858 GCA_024137785.1 Ginglymostoma cirratum | reverse complement strand
ATTCTCCAGCATCTGCAGTACCTTTTATCTCTGATACAAAAGATTTTACAATGGCTGCAAGACATTATCTGACTTTCAGCAGTTTCAACTCCAGATAATCCTGAAATTCAAGCAGTTGTATAATTAATTCTGGGTGATCATGGTCACTTGTGAAATTCAGACATCCCTTTGGTAAGGATAGACCTTTACCAATTAGGACTTTCACATATCTGCTACCTCATCCTACTGCTTCACTATGGACAATGAAGACATTTAAACTTAGTAGCTGTAGGAGAAGTATAAAATGGATATCATCGATCTTTCACTATTTTATGATGGCTTCCCAACACAAGCACAAAGCTCTTGGTTGTCTCAAACTCTCAGAAGTGAAGCACCAGAACACAAAATGAATACTGGCTTAACACCACTGTAAATGGAAAAGAACTTTGACCTTGTAACAGCCAACCATATTCATTACCTGTCTTTAAAATTGACAGCAGAAGCTATTCACAAATAGAAAGACCAGCTGAAAGCCTTTGAACCAGCTGTAATGCAACTATGCAGCCAAGGTAATAACTCTACCTTAAAAGTGGGAGGAAGCCTGTTTCAATTTAAAGTGCACCTTAGAGTTGACTTTCTGGCAATTCTACAAGAAGCATCACATTTTATGACCATCCTCCGCCTTTATAAGAGATCCAATCTATTTAAAGCATGAATTCATCTAAGAAGCAACAGGTTTATTATGAAAAAAACTGAAATAACTCCAAATTGTAATATTTTTTCATCTCTATCTAATCTCAGTATGTGATAGCATGTGTGAGATTTCACATTTTAAACTTCTCGAGCAAGTATGTAATAACAAATAATCTTTCCAATTTTTAAAATCACAAACTAATCCTGCTGGAAAGTTTAACAGTGTGACCCATCAGTCTGAGAGCATTAAAACAGATGAACCTCACGCAATAACACACTTAAATTCTATTCATTGCCATTGACAGATAGGGCAGATTAGCAAGGGGACACAGATGTAAAATGATAAGCAAAATAACAGAGAAGATATGAGGAAACATTGATCTAAACAACAAGTTGTGAAAACCGGGAATGCATTATCCAGAAGGGTGGTGAAATCAGATTCAATAATAATTTCAAAAGTAACTTGGGTTTATATGTAAAAAGGAAAAATGGCTATGAGGGAGGTGCAGAGAGGTTAGACTAAATGGATAACTCTTTCAAAGAAGCGAGAGGAGCCAAAAGGCCTCCACTGATTCTACAGATTAGAAAATCATAGAGTCAGAAAGAATCCATTCAAACTTCTGAGGCTATGCTAGCTCTGTGTAGAGTAATCCAACCAGGCCCAGTCCTCCATTCTATCCCTGTAGCCCTGCAGAAGAATTTCCCTCAAATGGCCATCCAATTTCTTTTTGAAATCATTAATTGTCTCTTCTCCCACCATCCTTATGGTAAATTTGGTCCAAGTCATTAACACTCACTGTGTAAAGAAAGTTATTTCTATACCCTTGCCCACTTGCTATTGCATGCCCAAAACTGTAAATCATTTTCTTC
This sequence comes from Ginglymostoma cirratum, assembly GCA_024137785.1. Taxonomy (NCBI): domain Eukaryota; kingdom Metazoa; phylum Chordata; class Chondrichthyes; order Orectolobiformes; family Ginglymostomatidae; genus Ginglymostoma; species Ginglymostoma cirratum. The sequence continues at coordinate 9,906,316 of JAHRHZ010000038.1, read as the reverse complement.
CAGATTTTTGATTTGAATGTAAGTTTCACCATCTGCCACGGTGGGATTTGAACAGAAACAGATTCACCAGAATATTAACGTGGGATTACTATCCCAGCGATGTTACCACTATACCACCAACCCCAACTGAAGGGCCCCACCTCACCAAACTTAGTGAAATAACACTACAAAGGCCAAAATCCCATCACCAAGTCACCCTTTATTTACACATGCATAGTATATGACACTGACCCAGCTAGCTTAGAGCCAGCTCTCAGAATTAACAGAACCCCAACACTCCTGTTTATATCTGTAAGCCAGGGCTCCCTGATTGGACCAGGTTAACCTTTATTCTATGAGGTCCACCTGGCTGACTTCATTCCAATCACTACATTTGGTAGCTGTGGTGTCCCAATCAGGAAACTAGTTTCTTTATTTTCACATTTTCTTGGCAAGCAGGTAATTGATGACAGATGACAGGTTGAAGCAATTAGGCAGCCATTCATTGATCACTTAAGGGTGTTAATTGCTGGTGAGTCATGAAACAACCCCATGGACCTTCCCCATCCAGTTAATTCTGTTGGTGGCAACAGGGGTTGGATTTCTGTCCAAGCAAACTTGCCAACTTATTTCCCCCACTGTCTCCAAGAGGGAAAAGTCGTCTCAAGGTGATGCACATACCTGCGCCATCCCAAAGACTACCTATTTATGCCACCTTAACATTGGTCAATGCCATCCGGCCAAAGCACACTTACTGCTGAAACTCTCATTTGTACCTTTTGCCATTTCTAGATCTCTAGACATATTAGACAGTCTCTCAAATTCCAAACAAATGCCATCTGTGAGTTCGCTGATGACACCCCTGTAGTGGAACAGATATCAAACAATGACGAGTCAAAATACTGAAGAGAGATAGAGAGCTTGGTAACACGGTGCAATGAAAACAATCTGTCTCTCAATGTTGGCAAAACTAAAGAACTGATCATCAACTTCAGAAAGAAAGGAGGAGAACACGCCCCCATCTACATCACCGGGACTGAGGTTGAGAGGGTGAAGAGCTTTAAGTTCCTCAGAGTGATGATAACCGACGACCTGTCCTGGACTTCCTATGTAAATGCAAGAAGGCACAACAACACCTCTTCTTCCTCAGGCAGCTCAGGAAATTTGGCATGTCCATAAGGTCCCTCACCAATTTCTACAAATGCACCAATGAAAGCATACTGTCCAGGTGCATAACAGCCTGGTAGGCAACTGCTCTGCTCAGGGCCCTAAGGTACTACAGAAGGCGGTGCACACAGCCCAGACCATCACAGAAGCCAGCCTTGCATCCATGGGCTGTATTTACACGGCTCACTGCCACTGAAAGGTGGCCAAAATCATCAAAGACCCATTGCACCCTGGTAATGATTTCCTACAACCTCGCACAAGTAGGAACAGCTTCTATTCAGCTGTTATCAGACTGTTGAATGGACTGTAGCCTCAAATAATGTAAACTGCAATGTAACCTGCATGCCTCTAAGTCTTTTTGATCTGTATATCCTTTGTTGGCTGTGATCTGCCTGCACTGCTCATAAACAAAGCTGTTCACTATATTTCAGTACACGCAACAATAAAATCAAAATCAAAATCAAACAATTGGGGATACTGGAAATCAGAAACAAAGATATAAATTGCTGGAGAAACCCAACAGTTCTGACAGCATCTGTGGAGAGAAAGCAGAGTTAGTGTTTCAGGTCCAGTGCCACTGCTTCACACAGAGAGAGTAGCTAGGAAAAGGTGGTATATGAGGAAGGATAAGCAGTTGATAGGGCAAAGTGGCAGTCAGTGCGACAGGCTGAGGTCTACTTCAGTGCAAGAAGTGTCAGGAATAAAGGTGACAAACTTACAGCATGGATCAGTACTTGGAGCTACAATGTTGTGGCCATTAAGGAGACTTGGATAACACAGGGGCAGGAATGGTTGTTGGATGTTCTGGGGTATAGACAGAAATAGGAGGGAAGTAAAAGAGGTAGGGGAGTGGCATTGCTAATCACGGATGGTATCACAGCTGCAGAAAGGGAGGTCGTGGAGGAGGGTTTGTACACTGAGTCAGTATGGGTGGAAGTCAGAAACAGGAAAGGAGCAGTCACTTTATTGGGAGTTTTCTATAGACCCCCCCAAAAGCAACAGAGACACTGAGGAACAGATTGGGAGACCGATTTTGGAATGGTGCAGAAGTAATAGGGTTGTTGTCATGGGTGACTTCAACTTCCCTAATATTGACTGGAACCTCTTAAGTGCAAATAGTTTGGATGGAGCAGATTTTGTCAGGTGTGTCCAGGAAGGATTTCTGACTCAATATGTAGATACGCTGACAAGAGGGGAGGCCATATTGGATTTGGTGCTTTGCAACAAACCAGGCCAGGTATCATATCCCTCAATGGGAGGGCATTTCGGTGATAGCGATCACAACTCCGTGACTTTTACTATAGTCATGGAGAGCGATAGGACCATACGGTATGGGAAAGTATTTAATTGGGGGAAGGGGAATTACAATGCTATTAGGCAAGAACTACGGAGCACAAATTGGGATCGGATGTTCTCAGGAAAATGCACGACAGGAATGTGGAGGTTGTTTAGGGAGCAGTTGCTACAGCTACTGGATAGGTTTGTCCCACTGAGGCAAGGAAAGGATGGTAAGTTGAAGGAACCTTAGAGGACAAGACAAGTGGAACACCTAGTCAAGAGGAAGAAGGAAGCTTAACTAAGGTTGAGGAAGCAAGGATCAGACAGGGCTCTAGAGGTGTACAAGGTAGCCAGGAAGGAAGAAAGGGGCATGAGAAAACCTTGGTGGTGGGATCAACGAAAACCCCGAGCTTTCTATACTTATGTGAGGAACAAGAGGATGGCTAGAGTGAGGGTAGGGACAATCAGGGATAGTGGAGGGAACTTGTGTGCAGAGTCAGAGGAAGTAGGGGAGGTCCCTAATGAATACTTTGCTTCAGTATTCACCAGTGACAGGGACCTTGACATTTGTGAGGACAGCATGAAACAGGCTGATATGCTCGAACAGGTTGATGTTAGGAAGGAGGCTGTGCTAGAAATTTTGAAAAACAGGAGAATAGATAAGTCCCCTGGGCAGGACGGGATATACCCAAGGTTATTACGGGAAGTGAAGGAAGAGATTGCTGCTCCTTTGGCAATGATCTTTGCGTCCTCACTGTCCAGTGGAGTAGTACCAGAAGATTGGAGGATGGCAAATGTCATTCCCTTGTTCAAGAAAAGGAATAGGGATACTCCTGGAAATTACAAACTGATCAGTCTTACTTCTGTGGTGGGCAAATTATTGGAGAGGATTGTGAGAGATAATATTTATGATTATTTGTAAAAGCACAGTTTGATTAGAAATAGTCAGCATGGCTTTGTGAGGGGCAGGTCATGCCTCACAAGGCTTATTGAATTCTTTGAGGATGTGACAAAACACATTGATGAAGGTAGAGCAGTGGATGTGGTGTATATGGATTTTAGCAAGACACTTGATAAGGTTCCACATGGTAGGGTCATTCGGAAAGTAAGGAGGCATGGGATTCAGGGAAATTTGGCTGTCTGGATACAAAATTGGCTGTCCAATAGAAGACAGAGGGTGGTAGTAGCTGGAAAGTATTTGGCCTGGAGCTAGGTGACCAGTGGTGCTCCACAGGGATCTGTTCTGGGACCTCTCTGCTCTTTTGTGATCTTTATAAATGACTTGAATGAGGAAGTGGAAGGGTGGGTTAATAAGTTTGCCTATGACATGAAGGTTGGTGGAGTTGTGGACAACATGGAGGACTGTTGTAGGTTGCAACGGGACATTGACAGGATGCAGAGCTGGGCAAAGAAGTGGCAGATGGAATTCAACCCAGAAAAATGTGAAGTGATTCATTTTGGAAGGTCGAATTTGAATGCAGAATATAGGGTTAATGGCAGGATTCTCAGCAGCGTGGAGGAGCTGAGGGATCTTGGGTTCCATTTTCACAGATCCCTCAAAGTTGCAACCCAAGTTGATAGGGTTATAAAAAAGGCGCATGGTGTGTTGACTTTCGTTGGCAGGGGCATTGAGTTTAAGAGCCGTGAGGTTATGCTGCAGCTCTATAAAATTCTGGTTAGACCACACTTGGAATATTGTGTTCAGTTCTGGTCACATCATTACAGGAAAGATGTGGAAGCTTTAGAGAGGGTGCAGAGGAGATGCTGCCTGGACTGGAGGACAGGTCTTATGAGGAAAAGTTGAGGGAGCTAGGGCTTTTTTTCATTGGAGCGAAGAAGGGAGAGAGGTGACTTGATAGAGGTTTACAAGATGATGAGAGGCATAGATAGAGTGGATAGCCAGAGACTTTTTCCCAGAGCGGAAATGACTATTACGGGGGGGCATAATTTTAAGGTGATTGGAGGACAGTATAGGGGAGATGTCAGAGGTAGGTTCTTCACATAGAGAGTGATGGGTGTATAGAATGTGCAGCCGGCAGCGTTAGTGGACTCAGATACTTTAAAGACTTTTAAACGACTCTTGGATAGGCACATAGAGGATAGTAAAATGTAGGGTATGCAGGGTAGATTGACCTTAGTAGGATAATGGGTTGGCACAACATCATGGGCTGAAGAGCCTGTACTGTGCTGTATTATTCTATGTTCTATGCCGTAGACAGGAGGTAGAGTTAAAGGAGTAAATGATTGGTGGAGTCCAAAGGGAGAGAAAGATGGTTGGGCAGATATAAGGATGGGTAGTAGTAACCTAGGGAGGCAAAAATGCTGATAATAGGCACTGTACGTGGATGAAAATGGGTTGAGGATAGTGAACAAGGCGTTTGGTATGCTTGCCTTTATCGGTCAGTGCATTGAGTATAGAAGTTGGGGGGTTATGTTGCACTGTACAGGACATTGGTTGGATCACTTTTGGAATACTGTGTTCAATCCGGTGTCCCTGCTAAAACAAAGATGTTGTAAAACTTGAAAGGGTTCAGAAAAGATTTACAAAGATATCGCTGGGATTGGAGGGTTTGAGATGTAGGGAGATGCTGAGTAGGCTGGGGCTATTTTCCTGGAGGATCAGAGGATGAGGGGTGACCTTATAGAGGTTTATGAAGTCATGAAGGGCACGGATATGGTGAATAGCCAATATCTTTTCCCCAGGGTAGGGGAGTCCAGAACTTGAGGGCATAGGTTTAAGGTGAGAGGGAAAAGATTTCAATGAGACCCAAGGGGCATCACAGAGAGTGGTGCGTGTATGGAATGAGCTGCCAGAGGAGATAGTGGAGGTGGGTACAATTACAACATCTAAAAAGCATCTGAATGCGTACATGAATAGGAAGAGTTTAAATGGAGATGGGCCAAATGCTGGCAAATGGGACTAGATTAATTTAGGATATCTGGTTGACCTGGAAAGTTGGACTGAAGAGTCTGTTTCCATACAATGTATCTCTATGTCTCTATGGCTGTTCCCTCCACCTACGGTCACGTCAGCAGGATGTCAAGGTGGCAATACTGTGCCTGTGGCTCCTGTTTGGCCAACCTGTGACCCATGAAGGCAATTCCCCATGAGCATTCTTCATCCCCACCATGACAAAACTGACTTACCACTCTCTTGGCCTAAGCTTACCAGCCTGACCCCAGCAAAATCTCAGACATATAGTTGCGCTTAGATGGTATCTCTCCTTCTGGAAATACCTATGGTGCCAGCATCGAAGGGAAAGTGGGAAGATAGGTCCAAAGTTGACTCCAAAGTGCAGGGAAGCGAAGAGTTACAGTCAATTTGTGTAACTTGAAGTCTGTTTCCAGTTGAGGGCGCTCCACAAGGTGCAGTGTGGGTCTCCTGTTGTAATAGGGTATATTGATATATCTTTTGGGATGTTTCCATATTTATGAAAGTTGACCATGTGGTTGATCATGAGAAAGAAAACTATAAAGTGCAGGAAGAAACTACAGGATTGCAGGGAAGTAGGAAAGGGAACTCAAACCAGAGAAATGTGACATAATGTATTAGCAAGGGCATTCATGGAAAATGATAGGATGCTAAGAAGTAACAAGTGTAAAGTTATCAGTAGAACAATTAAACGGGAGTTGAAGAATATTTTTTTCACTTAGAAAGTGTGGTGGGGATCCGGAACTCACTAGCTGAAAGGTAGCAGAGGCAGAAATCCTCTGTATTAACATGAGTTTTCATTATAGGGTTTGGGACCAAGGGATGGAAGGTAGGAAAGACCAATTCATTTTCTGCCAGCATGGACACAATGAGCCAAATAACTTCCTCTATCGCAAAAATCTTTTCTGTTTTTCCTAACTGCCAGTAGCTCTCAGAAGTGAAAATGATCTATTTTGGAAATTAGCAATTGTATCTGGTCAATAGGCAATGTTTAGTAGTCAATGCAATGGGGGTAGGTGATGGTCTAGTGGTATTATTGCTAGACTATTAATCCAGAGACCCAGGTACTGTTCTGACATGGCAGATAGTGGAATTTGAATTCAGTAATAATCTGGAATTAAGAGTCAAATGATGACCATGAAACCATTGCCCGATTGTCAGGGGGAAAACCCATCTCATTCACTAAAATCCTTTAGGGAAGGAAATTTGCCACCCTTACCTGATCAGGCCTAAATGCGACTCCTGACCAACAGCAATGTGGTTGACTCTTAACTGCCCTCTGGGCAATTAGGAATGGGCAATAAATGCTGGTCCAACCAGCAATGCCCACATCCTATGGATGAATAAACAAAATACTAGAAGAACAAGGAGCAAAAGACAGTTTCCAGATTAATTTGAAATAAAACTAAAGATCCTATACAAAGTCAGTAAATGATGTAGTAACACTGTCACTGAAGTTGAGTTGGCAAATCAGTTACCATGTATTTGTGCTGCTCACACTGTTGAAAACTGTTCATCATTATCGTTGGCCCACCCTGGCTCCCTGTTCACCAACGTTTCCAAATTTTGATTTTTTGAATTCCACCCTTTTGAATTGCCTTGACTATACTTATTTACATTAAGTTAATTACAGTAAATTGAAAACACTGCACAATTGTAAGCTTTTATCACAGAATTTGACAAAGAACAGTCTTCAGTTATGTTTCTCTTCTGCATTCCTGGCAGCATTGATGTTGCTGAGGTACAATTCCATGGTTATGGACAATAGCCTGATACGTTACTGAAGTGGTCATGCAACATGTGTGATCCTTGATAATGATTACTATTGGGAAACTAATAAACAGTGGAAGCACCACAGATGAACACAGTACTTTGTTCTGCTTACTAGCCAACAACAGTATGCCCCAACTACTGCTTTGCCTCTGCTGCATTAATCCAGGGAGAACAGGAGTTTGAACTTAATACCTTCTGGTTTTATGCTTTATTACTGTATAGATGGAGCCTTTATCCAGTATACCCTAACAAGTGAAATGATCTTTTGTTTCAAATCGTCAAGCAAACTAATTCCTACTGTTAGGGGTTGATTATGCAATTGCCTGCTTTGAGGCACATTAGTAGGCAGCATTTCTGGCTTCATCTTTGAAATGGATGACATATTCCAAGATTGATGTTCTGAGATTAATTAGCAGTTTATGATTAAGGGTGAGTCAGCCTCAGATTTACGAGAATAAATAGCTTTAAGTAAATTGCTAAAAGACATCTGTGCGAGCCTGATGATGTGCAGGATTGATGCATTAATATCTCGTAGCAGTCTAGAATGGTGACATGGGTCACATCCCTGCAGGTTCCAAATTAGAATGGCCATGATCTTTGTTGTGAGAAAGGGACAGAGAGAGAAAACACAACATTGGAGGAAAAACCTGAGAAAGAGGCAACCCCAGGCCAAGAATGACTCAACAGCAGCACTGGCAAAGCCAATCAATCCTTTTGAGATTAAAGGGAGTGTGTCTAAAGAGAGAAAAGATACAACATTAAAATTAGAAAAGTTTAACTTCTAAAAAAGTAAGTTGAGCCTGTGCTTCTCAATATTTTCTCCAACATGACAGAGAACAGTGTGCTTTGTAAGTGATTAATGAAAATGGGAGTATAGGGGAAGTCTCAGCAGTAATCATCTGTGGTGTTTGTTTCAAACTTAATTTACCATTAAGTGTAGGTGCTTCCACCTATCAAAAGTCATGCTTCATTGTGTAAAGATTGCTATTAATTTTCTTAAAGTTTAAAATGTAGTTTTTATAATTTTCCTTTAGCCTGTATCCCAAATTGACAGATTGATGTACTCTTTCTGAAGCGTCTAAGTGATTCTGAGCTGAGTCTGTGGCAGCCTCTACCCTAGCGGGCATAGGTCCATAGCATTAGCTGCCCATAATTTAGCTCTATCTGGCATTAATTGCCAGTGTTACTCAGAGAAGCCACAAGGAAGAGTGATGTGGGAAATGTAACTGTCACACTGGCACAGTAGGAGATGCTCCTTTGAGGCTTTCATCGTACATTATTGAGGGAATTGACCTCCCAGCATTAACCTCCTTCATCTTGATGAGCACAAGCATTTGGTGATTCTGTTTCCTTAAGCCTTCAGCTTTGTAATCATTCCCACATATGTATTATTCTGTATTTATTTATGTCTTTTATGTCTCCAGTAAAGTTTCATGCCATTCTTGATGGAGACAAGATGGGCAAAAGACTTGCCACACGTGCTTGGTGTGGCCAACTCAAGCTGTTCTTAAGTATCCTGCATTAACTGCAAGCAGGAAAAAAAATATACATTTGCAAAGTGCAGTCATCATGAGTAGGAAGAAGAATTTTAATTAATCACAATTTGACATTTCTTTGGAGTTACAGACATTGAAACAATCATCAAATATTGCTACGCCTAAATATTCAACAGCTATATTTTAAAATAGTCTCAGGGCTCATTTATACTTAGCTTAGAGAATTACCATATTATTCAGAAAGCAAGTGAGCAGTATTGTCAAGATAAATATTAGCATGTAAATTCAAGTCTATACATGTTGAGAAAAATATGACCTAACTATGAACTAGTTTTCAGTTAAGGGTAGTTTGTTAAATATTTTGTTAATAAATATTGTAAGATTGCTTAAACAAGAGTAAAATATTCCTATGTAATATAGTGAGAAGACAACAAGTCAGGGGTCAGATCAGGCACACGTAGAGGTAAGGATCAAGAAAATAGTAACTTAAATTGCAATTTATGAAAAAGGATGTTGAGATGAAAGCCTTGAATGTGAAGTTAAAAAAATTGAATTTCAAATGTCAGTAAAGCTTGAGTTCATAATCCACAGTCTTTGAGAGGAATACATTCACAAAGAGAAACTGAAGACTAATAATTGAGGATATATGATTAAAGGATAGAGTAGTGGTGATTACAGTAAAACAAAGGAGAAGAGGAAACTCAAAGTAAAATAATTTCTAGTCACACTAGTTTCACTGTGATTACCTGGGCTAAGTCTCCAGGACAACACATAACTCAAATCACTCAGGAAAATGTATTCACTACTAAAGTAGCTGAAGACCATCTAGGAGAAAACAATTGGCACTCCATTCACCAACATAAACATTTCCTTACTCTACCACCAGCACATAGTGGCAGCTGTGTGAAGTATATGCAAGATGCATAACATCAACTTACTGAGACTCTCAACAACACCTTTCAAATTGGTGACTTCTATTACTGCAAGGGGGAAGTTGGTTAGCTTAGTGGGTCGACAGCTGGCTTATGCACAGTGACGTCAACAGCACGGGTTCAATTCCCACATCAGAAAAGGTTTCCATGAAGGACTGTCCTTCTCAACCTCTTCCTTTGCATAAAGTGTGCTCACCCTCTGGTTAAACCACCACCAGTTGCCTCTGTCTAGTGAGAGACCAGCCCTATTGTTCAGTAGGACATCGGAGACTTTACATTGTACTACAGTAAGATGATACGACACAGGAGCCGATTGACCCATTGAGTCTGCTCCACCGTTCAATGAGATCGTGGCTAATCTGATAATCCTCAACTCTACTTTCCTGCCTTATCCCATAACCATTGATTCCCTTCCTGATTAAAAGGCAAGATGGTGGCACAGGGGTTCCAGCCACGACAGTACAACTCCAGGCCATGGATGGGCCCGGATACCTCACAGCGGAGGCAGTCATGTTCCATCTGAGCAGCATGCAGGCTCTCGGGACATCTGAGTGGTCACAGACTGAGGGATGGGCTTTGTGGCTTTGTTTTTCTGGCGGAGAGGACTCACGGTGGAGGCAGGGGCGTGATATAAATGTTTCCTTTTCTTCTCACTGTTTCTTTTATTTCTGCTTCTGTTTTTAATCCTGTCTTTTATATACTAAGATGGCACTGGAGAATGGCAACTTTGTACACTTTTCACCGTACTCCTGTATTCCTCCATTCGAGTACACGTAACAATAAAATCTAAATCTAAGCATGTCTATAGATTAACTACCCTCTGAGGAAAACAATTCCTTCTCATCTTTGTCTAAAATGGGCAACCCCTCACTCCAGGATGCTGCTAGATTCTGCAACAAGAGTTGTCATCCATAAACTTGGCAATAGTACATTCTCTTCTGTCATCCAATCATTAATGCATCTTGTATGTAACTGTGGCCTCAGAACTGATCCTAGTGGCATTCCACTAATTAAAGGTCGCCATCCTGAAAAATGCCTTCACTATTCCAACTTGCTGTCTTTTATTAGTCAGCCAATCACCTATCCATGTTAATATACTACCACCCAACATCATGGGATCTTAACTTACTGAAGTAGCCTTATGTGCAGTATTTTATTGAATGCTTTTTGGAAATCCAAATATATTACTCCTGCTAGTTCACCTTTCTCTATCCCATTTGTTACCTCTTCAGAGAATTGTAATAAATTTGTCAGACATGATTTTTCCTTCATTAAGTCACGCTGACTCTGCGGGATTATATCATTCATTTCTAAATACTACATTATTATACCCTTTATAATCCTAACATTTTCCCAGTGGAAGTTGTAAAGTAATTTCTGAAGAAGGGCCCAGACCCGAAATGTCAGCTTTCCTGCTCCTCTGATGCTGCTTGGCCTGCTGTGTTCATCCAGCTCTACACCTTGTTATAGCCTATAGTTATGTGATTTTTGAATCATTCCCTTTTTGAATAAGTTTGTTACGTTGGCAGTTTTCCATTTATCTAGATTTTTCCAGATTCTAAGCATTCTTGGACAATTACTACCAGTGCATCCACTATCACTTTAGTGACTTCCATTAAAATCTTAGGATGCAGCCCATCTGGTCCAGAAGACACGTTGACCTTTAGTCCCATTTGTTGCCCTAGTACTTTTCACAAGTGATCGTTATTGTGTTTAATTCCTCTAATCCCCATGAGCCCTTTGATTCATTGGTATTTTTGGCCATTATTGTCCTCTATCATGCAGGCTGATGCAAATTATTTATTCAATTCCTCCATCATTTCCTGGTTCCCCTTCACTATTTCCCCAGCCTCATTTTCTAAGGTGTTTATGTTCACTTTGGACTCTATCTTCCTTATTATATAGGACATGGGCACAGGAGAGCATCATCATAGAGTCCCTACAGTGTGGAAGCAGGCCATTCGGCCCATCAAGTCCACACCGACCATCTAGCAAGAATCCCATCCAAACCCACCCCATCCCTGTAATCCTGTATTTCCCATGACTAACCCACCTAGCCTGTGCATCCCTGGACACTATAGGCAATTTAGTATGGTCAATTCACCTAACCTGCACATCTTTGAATCGTGGGAAGAAAGCAGAGCACCCGGAGGAAACCCATGCAGACATGAGGAGAATGTGCAAACTCCACACAGAGACAGTTTCCCAAGGGTGCAATCAAACCCTGGTCCCTGATGCTGTAAGGCATGAGTGCTAACCACTGAGTCACTGGGCTGCATCACTATCTACAAGTTCCATTCAAAGCATTGTACTATCCCGTCTTAGAATTATACTGGCCATTCTTCATTGTTTCTGGTTCAAAATCCTGAAACTTCCCTTCTAACAGCATTGTGGGAGTTCCTACACTGGGTGGACTGACGGAAGATAGCCCACCATCACCTTTGATAGAACAATTACCAATGGCCAACAAATGCTGCATTTGCCAGTGATGGTCCCATCCCATGAAAGAATTTTTTAAAAAGCTATATGTCATTCAGCACCATATACACCAGTTTTTATAAATGTTACATACCTAATGCGTTAATCAAGTATAAAATGCAATAAAACCAATTTTTTAAAAATAGAAATGTTAAATCATGAAAATTTTCTTTAAATTAATATAAACACAATTTTAACTGACTTCTTCCTTATTTAAAAAAATGTGATGGTCAACTATCTTGCTCCAATTTTTTTGCATTCCATTTGCTGTTTACATTAGCTACTCCAGTTGTTTGATGTCAGCCTTTAGCTGTAACTGTCAGGAATGAATACAGTTTGATTGGTAAGAGTGAACAGATTGCAAACATATTAAAACATATGGAACTGTTTATTTTTCAGAGAGGCATAATTCAAAATAGATTAAATTTTTAAACCAATCTGAGTGATTGTTAATTGTAATAAATGAGTCTTGACAAGTTCTCCATAACTTCTTCTGAAAACAGAATATGCTTCATCGGGAACCTGAAGAGTGTGGGGCACCATCCTGGCTCAAGGTCCAACCATATACCCTACTGGTATTACAAGAAATCGCCAGACATTTATTGCAGGTTTTTTTTGAGGATAGATAAAGGGGGACTAGATTTATCCTCGTAATACTGCCCTTTCTTGAGAACTTCACGGATTTTCTCTCTGACCCAATTTGCCCCTCACCAACCCTCTCTCGACAGCTGCACCATATCTCAGTGTGGTTCACACCACTCCCCACCTGCGCCCCTTTTTCTCACTTTTCTTTGACAACTTTCCATTTGGTGACCCTTCCCCCAGCTCTGCCACTGTCATCCTAACAGCCTCCCCAAAGAAAACAGACGTGTGATAGCCCTGGTCTCCAGGACTTGTCCTGAGATGCTTTGTCCTGACGACTTCTCCTGTTATGCCCAGCTAACCACAAGGCGTTCTGCCCCCAGTCCCTCTTTTCGCTCTCACCTCGCACCACTCTGCTGCTGGTTTAGGGGGCGGCGCAGATAATTCCTCAAATTTTATCATCACTCCCGAATAGTTCACTGCTAAACTCCCACCACTATCAATTACCATATAATGTCCACACAGGGTCAGGAATGGCTGACTGACGCAAAATAAAAACACAAATGAATAAATCTACGGCTGTGAAATCTTTCCCAACTGCTTCCACTCCGCCGGCGTTGGTGCGTCGGAAGATCCCAATGACGAGCGTAACTGCGGCGGAACGGGAGCAGCTCGATACAGAATCTGCGTACGGGGAAGACAATGGTTAAGATCTCGATTGGAAATGCCCGAAGATGGCGCTACAGGAACTGATACTGGCGTTTGCAGACGGGCGCCTGTGCTCAATCTGGGTCTCCCATTTACTATAAAGGTTAATTGGAGAGCATTTGGAGCGGGGCACTGCGTGTAATTTATATGCAGCCATCCCTGTTAAACTTATAGCTGGAACACACCTCTTAATATTAAGCAATGCGAACAAATCCGCGGAAAATAAGCAAAGCAATTGCATCTATTTCAGATTTCATTGCAATAATACAACCAGTTCAAGTGTAATGATGTTCAAGCAGTGATTCTTTTAAAAAAAGAGACGTTTGTTAACATAAAGAGGTAGAACACTGAAATATTTAGAAATATTGGCAACACGTTTGTCCTGTTACACAGCATTCTGCGGTGCAAGTACAGTGGGGGAGTTGTTTGTAACAATTTAGAGGGGTCTATGAAACAGACTGTGAACTGGGTTTTACAATAACGCCACTTCTGCTGTTACATTTTAACAGAATTGTGCAGATTCCAGTTCGGACTAAACACACGTCCGAAACTCCGTCCACTCCGCAACACCCCCCCCCCACCTCGCCCCCCAGAGACAAAGGAGGGGTTTGGAATAACCACCTGCTATCTGCAATCCTACAATACATCCTTAAAAGACAAACAAAAGACCTTAAAAATCTTAAAGAACACCATTCATTAGATCGACAAAGGGGGAAAGAAATAAATTATCATAATTAATCCTATCAGTGATGGTGGGTGGCATGATGTGCGTCCTTTAACGTAATGTTGGACACTGGTAATATTAACATATACACATGCTTTTGTGGAGGCAGACAGTAAGCGTTTCCACAGCATTTCAGCCGCTTGGTAAACAAGCTTCAGGGGAAGGAAAAACAGTGCAGCTGCTGGCTGCAAGGAAAATAACATTTTCTGAAATCATAGACAATGCAGACATTTATGTAAAGTTATATCGCGTCTCTCTGCTTGCAAAAAAAAGTCTCAATGTCTCGCATCCATCCCCGTCTGATTCGAAGTCTTTAACACACACTCTTATTTTGTATTTGCTCTTCAAGTTTTACGTTGTGCACGCTGAAGTACGTTTTGGATAGGAAGGCTGCTCTCTTGAGCGATATGAACGTCTTAAAGGAATGTGCTCTACTTTCACATGTGCTTTTGAAAACGGTTTTAATTGCATTGATTGTCTCCAGCCCCATCTATTTTTCCCTCTGCACTATCATCCGTTTTATCCCTCGGGCCGATAAAAATACTCAGATCTCCCGGCTTTGTAAATAGCTGGGTGCAATTTCACTACACGTTCCCCTCATTCATTTTCGCTGCACTTTTTATTAACAGCATTAGCAATGGCAGATTTCTGGACAACGTTTGTTCAGATTTTAGTTGCCCTTGGTTTATTTGTGCAGTCTCCAGAATTCTACCAGGAGACCTCCTATGTATTTGTTGGGTTAAGGGGAGGGGGGATGTGTGTGTGGTGGGGGGTACCTCAAGAGGCAATTCACGGCGTTTTATATATACATACATACCTAATATAAATACACATACACAGACGTGTGTGGCTGTGTGTGCGTGTGTGTGAGAGAGAGAACAACAGTGGCTGTTCCCACTACTTTCATGTTATTTTGTAAAGAGAAACTCTTTAGCAAAGTTTATGTGCAACGATAAGGATCTTTATGCGTCCCTATACCTTAACAGGATCGTGTTTAGCTGGCAGCTTTGAGTATCAGATGGGAAGCTTGTTTTCTTTTTCGGTTTTAAAAATGCAAGAGTTTTAGAAAGATCCCCACGCAGAGGTCCCCGCTACCTCCCATTGATGCTCCTGCAGCCTGGGTGGTCCGTCCACTTTGGTGAGCTGTTGCTTAGCAGCTAATAATAGTGGATGTTTGCTAAGTAATTTGCTTCTTCCTTAGCCAATGGGAATCCGGTCGAGAGGACTTTCCATCAACTCTTTTTGATGGGCTGGAGGCGGGTTTTTCTCTCCAAATGCTGGATGTGTGAGATCGGGGACAGAAGTGAAAGATTGAGCTGAAAAGAAGGGGGATTTTTCTCTTTTATTTTTGAAAAATTCCGCGGTGTTAGAAGGACGGAGCAAGGCGAGCGAGAGAGGGCAAGGAGATAAGAAAAAAAACTACACGTGGATGTAGAGTCAAGATCCTCAAGGATTTCTGCGCGAAATGTTGGAATGGAAATATCAGACTTTCGCTCAGGAAGAGACTAGGGATTCGCCAGCTGGTTTTCTTGTCACTTTTGGGGGATTATTCCTGTTGTTGTTGAACCGAACGATCCGCGACTGGTTTCCAGCGCCATGGCTTCAGTCTCTCGTGCTCCCCGGAGCGATGGAGCTCAGCCCCCGAGGTACAGTCACCAAAGCCCGGCCGCTTGCTCGGATCTGCTGCGGAGACCCAGCTACTGCCACGCTGCTTTTGCATTGAAACAGATCTCCAAGGTGCAGAGAAACAAAAAAAAATTCTTACTGTTAAGTTTCTCCCTTGCAAGTAGGAAACATGCATTCGTTCAATAATAGCACCAGGGCTAATTCTAGTGATAACCCTTTAGAGATTCAGGCACTGCCTGGGAGATTTCTTCTTTTATTTAGAAACTGCATTTGTCCCCGGAATGATGTTTGGTTTGAAAGAACAGGGAAATGTTGTCAGAAAAGTCTTCCCTCCAGAGGACGGACAGGTTTATTGACTGTGTGTTCACTTAATAAGGCAATGCAGATGTGGATGAGGAAGGTGCCTGGGGTTTGACTGGGGTGTGTTTATTAGTGTATGTGTGTACGTGTGAGGAAGTGCACATACAGGTGTGTGCATGTGTCTCCGGCTTGTCTTGTGTACAGTTGACCTAGAGGCTGCGGTGTTGCTCTTGAGTTTGTTACTGCGACTATTTGGCAGAGTGAAGAGCTGGACTTGTGAAAGCCTTGGAAGAATGTCAGCATTTTGTTTTTGATTAAACGAAGTAGCGACAGTTACTCGCGGTGTGTGTGTGTGTGTTGGGGGGGGGTGGTGTTTGCTGGACGGAATGTGTCTTGCGGATAGAGCAACTTCTCGCTGGGGGGAAAAGGAAAGGAAAGCGAGAAGCCTGAGCGTACAGGAGCTTGACAATTCTAAAGAGGGAGACACAGGTCCAGCCAATGAGCATTTGATCAGAGTTGACGGAAGGAGAAGCCTAGAGAACACAAAAGAGGAAGTATGAGAAAATGTCCTGGAGTGAAAGGCAGATTGGCAACAGCAATGAAAAGACTGACAGACAGAAGCGAGAGAGAGATGAGGGGAGGTGTGCTGGGGGGTTCGAGGAGGGAGATGAAAAACATAGGTAAAAGTCACAAAACGCAAAGGGAAAGTATGCAACGCGGAGAAATACTGACTGCCGGGGTGCGACGTTAGAGAGGGAGAGATGAAGAAAGGTAAATGAAGAAGTGTAGGGGAAAAGGCTGAAAGAGAGCCATGAAACCAGAGGAAATTAGAGAAATGAAAGGATGTGGAAACTGGAAACGGGAATGTAAAGGGAAACACTCAAGGAAACAGAACATGGGGACAGAACAGGAGAATAACTGATACGTTATAGAAGAAAGAGGAAAAAATGAAGAATGTAACAGACAGGAGGGGGAAATGATGTGAATTGTGTTGAATCAACTTATTTTTCTCTCCCATGTCCACTTTGTAAGTGGCACTGAGATTCATATCTTCTTTCTCTTAACAGTTTTCTTTCATTATTCATTGCTCAGATCTTTTTCTTTACCCCTGCTATTTAATTAGAAATCAGACAGAAAGAAACTCCTTTCTTTTATTCTGTTTATGTTTATTTTATTTCCTAATCTTTTTGTTCCATGTTTATTGCCCTTTCTGCTGTTTTTGCTCAATCATTTTCTGTTTTCTTCCCATTATCTTCGCTGTTACGTCTCTCACTTTCTCTGAACCTAACACCCTTCTCCTTGCTCTCAATAATATCGCTCTTCCTTCCATTTCTTTAGCCGCGCTCACATTATATTCTCTTTTCCCTCCTTCTGTGACTCTCTCCATGTCCTTGCTTTCCGTTTCAGAGTTCTTGCTTTCTCCCCAGTTTTGCCTTCCCTCCCATCTTTCTTCCTGTCTTCTCATTTACAATTCCTAAGCAAACCTTTTCCTCTCTCCCTTCACTTTATCTCCTTATTTACCTATGCTCACTTTCCCTCTCACAATTTTTTTCTGTTTTGCTTGTCTTAAATGTCTCTTCTCTCCCCATCCGCACATTCTTTGCCCTTCTTTCTGCAGCCACTACCACCTTCTGCTTTCTTTCTCTGCTACTGTACTTCATCTCCTCTTCCCTTCATCCGGTAAATCCTCTGATCTGACGCAACTCTTGTCTTTGTTCCCTAGGGAAAGGCAGAGGGGCGGCGGGCTCCACTCTGGCTCCGAGCCCACTTCCAGGCACTGCTCTTCAGGTTGGGCTGCAGCATCCAGAGGCACTGTGGCAAGTTCCTGTTCATTGGGCTTTTGGTTTTTGGAGCTTTTGCTGTTGGCCTGAGGGTTGCTAGCATTGAGACCGACATTGAACAGCTTTGGGTGGAAGGTAAGACAAAGTAAAAACTGACAGACTAAAAAGAAACAAGTATCCCAGTGCAAACAGACCTATGATCGATATGTCCTTGCGTACTAAGATCTGCCTGTATTGCTCTCAAACAAAGTGTTTCACTGTACTTAGATACACGTGACTAGAATAAATCAAATCAAATCAAATCAAATCAAATAGGCTGACAACATTCAGGAATTTGGAAATGAAAGCATATGCAAGTGACGCAGACTGACACTAATCACGCTTTACTTTCACAGTTACATTTTCTATCTAGTTATCTTTACTTTATTCAATTCTGTCATGTGTCACCTCCTTTAGACCCTAATGCACCTAAACTTGACAGTATTTGCATTGTCTTTTATCGTAAGTACACAGTTTTACTTGCATATTTCCATTTGCTTCACCATCGTAGGCATTCTCCTCTAGTGTCCTTGATTGACTCCAATCTCCTTTTGCTTCTGATCAGCCTTAAACTTAATGTGCATGTTGCCTGTCCTAATCATTGATTCAGAATATATGAGCAGCTGTTCCCACCCTACATAGCCCTTGAAATACCTTAGCCAGCTACATTGATCACCTCGCCTCCATCCTTGAGTCAATCCCAGTTGCATAAATATGAGATAACGCAGTGTGGAGCTGGAGGAACACAGCAGGCTGGGCGGCATCAGAGGAGCAGGAAAGTTGACATTTCGGGTCGGGACCCTTCTGAAGACCTTTCTGAAGAAGGGTCCTGACCAGAAACGTCAACTTTCCTGCTCCTCTGATGCTGCCTGGCCTTCTGTGTTCCTCCAGCTCTGCACTGTTATCTCAGACTCCAGCATCTGCAGTTCTTACTATCGCAAATATGATCTTTGCAAAACTGGTTACCTTACTAAAACACATTCAGACTGATTCCTCATTTCACTGCAGATATTGCCATGACCAACTATAGTCTTTAGTTAGTGACATATATCCTTGATTGTTTATGAGAAGGTGGTAATACTTAAAAGTTTTTGTGTTGTGCTGTTTGAATTAAAGCAACACTTTAAGTATCTTACTTTGGTTTGATCTGTGGGTGAGCCAAGAAGAACCAGCTCATGCAAAGTTTGCTTTCACGAGCAAACTGGTTTTATTGTTTCTCACATAGAAGCAGAGGATTCTTGGTATCTGTCCTACATCGGTTCCATTTACTCTTTTCTGTTCGTGTTTAAGCAGCACTATCTAAAAATTCTGCACTGTGAACTTTTCCAGGATCTCTTCAAGGTAAAAGACCTTGATGGGAGGAAGGGAGTACATTGCTAGTCATCTAAAAATCTGAAGTTGTAAATGTGCGAGGGCCCATAAAATGGCTTTTAACTGGTTTGCTGCTGAAGATTCCATCTGTTGTCATTCCCACCATTATTCCAGGTTGTGGGAATATTCCAGATGGTGTCCTTGTTGTAGCTGTGCAAGGAACAAATACAAGGCAACAAGTGACATCAAAATTGCAGGATGAACAAGCATTCAGAAATATGAAATTTTAATTCCTTACTTTGCATATTTGCATTATCTCTTCAAATTCTGTTTCTGTTAACCTTCTAACAACAAAGATACTGAACTTAGCATCAAGCTTTTGATGGAATTTTGCTTCTCCAGGAAAGTAATTTTCAAGGGGCCTTTCATATTGGGTACATGGTGTTACAAAACAGATTGCCAGATCAGAGAACAAGAAGATGACACAACGACAGTGCAAGCCCAATGATAATGCATTGTACATCACACTTCATGTTATTAAATTGTTATTGTTAATCTTAGCTTTAAAGAAGTTGACTTTAAAAACAGCACCAGCATGTTGGGGTATTTCAACTTCAAAGCAGTTTTTTTTAGAGATCAAATTAATCTAATAAAATGCGAGTTGAAGAAAAAGATGATTAAAATTCTGCAGCTAACATTTAGCACTGATTTCTCTCGGATTACCCATAAAAGTGATTTTCCACAAGTTCCAAAGCTTGATTTTTTTTTCAGAAATAGAATTTTAGGTATTCAAAATACAAATTTTTTAAATAAAAGATCATGTTTGTAAGTTGAAAATTAAATTGTATTTTCTAACTCAATATTTCTGAGGAAAAAATTGGATGTGTAAACACAATTACAGTCCCCAAAGGGTTAAATCTGCTTTGAAGCAGCCATGTTCATCTTGTGTAGCACTAAGCTTCCAAACTTCATTTACAATAACATAGTCATCTACTGGTAGAAATGTAACATAGCTTTAGACAGCAGTAGTGAGTGGTTTATTGCACACTCTGCTTGTAGTCGATTCAAGTTGTAAAATGCATCTAATTTGTCTAGTTTTTTTTTAAACTGTAAAGCTACTTGTGTGTCCTTTTTCTGTCTCTCAACTCGCGTATCTATTTTTCCGGTCTCTCCCACACTGTGCTGTTTTTATTTTAACATTTGTATGCTAATTGCTACCTTTGACTGAGTTTTTTCTCTCTCCATGACTTTCTCCGTTCCCTTCCTGCGTGTTATGCTTCCTGATACTCCCCCACCTCTCTCTCTTTTACAGACAGTTCAGGGCCATGTGTTTAATTCAGTTTTCACACTCCAACCCTTTCTAAGGCCTGCTTTCGACTCCCACCCCCAGCCCCCGAAAATCTTCTGCTGTTTTGCTCCCAGGAGCAGATGTGGTGTGTGAAATTTACGCCATTTTGAGCTATTGACCCTGTATAGAGTTGTGTATGTATGTATGTGTGTGCGTCTATGTGTGCGTGTGTGTGGTCCCAAACTATTCTTGGACTCCATTCAACAATAGAGGGAACCTCTCTTACGAAACCTGAATGCCATTAAAGTTTACCCACCTGTTTGCACACGAGGTTTTCACAGCAGTTGGAAAAAGAAAAAAGAGGAGACTGATGCCTCTCCTAATTCTTTCATCTAGGTTTTTTTTAAAAGTGTTTTCTTCTAGAAACAACACCACAGGGAAGAGCAGCTGTTCTTACTTTTATGTCCTGAAGTGCTGCATCTTTTTCTTTCATTTAATGGGCTGTGTTTGCAAGAGCTGCACAAACTACAGTAAATACATGTTAACTCTTTGAGGAACATTGTAGATTTTGTTCTGTAAGTGAAATTAAAGTTTATGTTATTAAAAACAAATTTTCATTTTATATGCTTTTTATGTTTCTTGTCGCTCAAAAACAAGGATGTGAGTAAAGGATTGCAAAAGCAAACATGACTATTAGCTTACCGTAACAAATTAACATTTCGAAGGTTTTTCCTTCTCAATATTAATGTCTTGGAATTTTAATAACAGGAAGATTCCCTTAAACTCTTTATCGGAAAGGTGCTTACATGTTAAGATATGCCTACCCTTTCGGTTGTGTTTGGTATTGGCTTTGGTAGCTTTTTTGGTTTAAATGAGATTTGGTTGTTGTAAAAATGCATTTCTAGAAATTACAGCCGGCACTGTCAGTGGATGAATTTTGTCGGGCTTATTTGTCATTTCTCTGTCTCCCACTTAACAAAAGGTGCCGCCAATAACTTGTATTTATAGACAACAAACATAAATGAGTTACCACCTTATCTGTGTTAAAAACAATGTCAATGGTTAACCATTCAACTATTTGAAGTAATCTTAATTTTATATGAATAGAGATAGCAGAATTATCATGGAAATGAAGCAGTATTATTTTTGAAAGTTTTATTTATAAATTTTGGTTCCATGCCATTGGACTTTTATGAAATAAGTTTGATGATTTCTGTAGCTTCCCCCACCCGCTCTGCACCCACCTACATCTCTCCAGTGAGTCAAACTACCTGGTAGTTTGCTGGCAGAATATGCTATTGGTCTTCTCATTTTCTCAGTGCTTCCACCTACAGCCGTCTATTATTAGAGATCACTGTGAGGGGCGGCACAGTGGCTGAGTGGTTAGCACTGCTGCCTCACAGCGCCAGGGACCCGTGTTTAATTCTAGCCTTGGGCAACTGTCTGTGTGGAGTTTGCAAATTCTCCCTGTGTTTGCGTGGGTTTCCTCCAGGTGCTCCGGTTTCTTCCCACAGTCCAAAGATGTGCAGGGTAGGTGGATTGGCCATGCTAAATTTCCCATAGTGCCCAGGGATTTTTGGGCTAGAAATGGGAAATCAGAGGTAGGGGAATGGGTCTGTGTGGGATGCTCTTCAGAGGGGCAGTGTGGACTTGTTGGGCTGAATGGCCTGTTTCCACGCTGTAGGGATTTTATGATTTCCATGAAAACTTGCATCCAGCCATTCTTGGTCTGACCTGCAACATGTTTCATTTTTTGTGTGCATGTGTATTCGTGCATATTTACAAACAGTTGTGACTTCCAATCAAGTTACTTTTTAAAGAACTTACATCAGCTTAAATGCTTCAGAATACAAAAAGCAACCTTATAACTTACTGAATCTATAATTTTTTCATATTTCTAAAGATTCTGCAGAAAAGATAAATTGCTTTGCACTGACTCATAATGCAGCATCTGATTTATTTGAGATGTATATTTTAAAGCAAAAAACATAATGAGACTTGTTTGTATTTAAGTCAGTGATGTATAGAATATAGATGGCTGTGAAAGGGATGTTTCTGTTAAAGTGAGTAGATGGCCTTTATAGAAGATAACTAAAGGTAAAGTCACTATAGTCCTGGCAGACCACAGGGTTTCCTCTCTCATTCTCTCTCATCAAGAGAGAGAGAGACAGGGACAACTGGTGGTGGTTTAACCTGAGGGTCAACACATCTCAGGCAAAGGGAGAGATTGAGATGGAGAGTCCTTTATGGTAATTTAAGCCAGTGCAGGAATTGAACCCACACTGTTGGCATCATTCTGTGTTGCAAACCAGCCATCCAGCCAACTGAGCTAACCAACCCCAGAAAATAAGTAACCATGATTACAATACCATAAATCATACTATAAACATGAAAAGCAGTGAACTACCTAAATAGGTTATAACCTAATCGGCTATATGTGCCATTAATGAAAGAGGATACTAATCAGATTGATTAAGTCATTGTACAGTTATGGTTCAGTTTGCTCCATGAATTATTTGATGTGTTTTATTTAATTTCTCCCTGTGCACATATTTCACGTGTTTTTTTCTTTGACTCTGCATTGTCCTCCTAAACCCCGATTGCTTCAGATTATTTTTTACACATGCCTTGAAATGTAGTAAATTATGTAGTAAAAGCTATGAAAGGCTGAAGATGATTTTTAGTTAATGGAAAAGTTTACACACAATGCTAAAAATTTAAGGAAGTTGGAACATCAACCTATGTAAAACTTCCAGCAAACCAGAAACTTTTGAAAAAACATTTATCTATGCAAATATTTCCAATTTAACATTAAAGAACACAAGATTTCGATGAGTGGATATTTTGCATTTAAGGAATAGAGACTTGCCTTGATAAAGCCAAAGACCCTGCTATCCCCCCTGGATTGTTCAAAGAGTGCTATCTGAATCAGGTTTAAGTGGTTCACCAGCCAGTTTCTCACAAATACTGCACTTTTCTGTTAAGCAGTGTTGAAAGGACTCTGGGCAAATCTTTGAGTTGATTACAATCTGTCTGGAAAGTAACCCGTAGTTTTTGTTGAATACGTGCCCAGGAGACCTCAGTGTATTGTGTATTCCCTTGCAGTATTCACACTGCTGCACAAAGTAAGATTTCTTTTACTGAGAGCAAATATATTAAGAGAATATTAAGGACATCTCTTGTCACTTTGGATTCCATGGAGTTTCAGTTTTGTTTTTTTTAATATATGTGGAAATAATCTTTTATGTCTGAAGCCAAGAACTTTTAATTTTCAGTTGGGTTTTAATTTTATCTATCAGGGCCAGGTGATGCTATAATGAATGATACAACGTGTTCTATAGTAGAATTGGGGGCAAAATATAGGCAGTGGATCAAACATTAACCTTAGTCCATCATTTGTTGTGTAATTAAAACTACTAGTTGCATTTAAAATAAAATTAAAAATGTAGTCAGGTGATATTGTAAATGACCGAACCAAATTTGAAATGATCTGAATCATAGAGTCATGCACTGCTTTTTTAAACATATTGTATTCCACGCAGAAGCATCTTTACTGACCTTCATTGTTTGCTTGAAGATGGTGTCATGGCGGACAGTAATAGACAGCAATTATAGTAGATCATGATTTGAACCAGAGTGTGTTAGGATTTCTGATCTGTGTTCGAACAATGCTGGGTTTTATTTCACTACTGTACTGGAAATGGTATGAACATTAAAAGCAGAAAGTGATGGAAAGTAATGAGAGGTTAATCAAATTTTACAAAAAAATGACATGTTACCAGCTTGAACATAAGTTCTTCATGAGGACTCTGAAAAATCATTTACACCTGATAATGTCTATTCTTTTTAGATTCAGGCCTCCTGTGTTGTTTGAAGTTAAGTGCCAGTTGGGATCATTAGACCTTTACCAATCATAACCTGTTATGTACACATAATCATAAGAAATGAGGCTATCCAACAGCTCTGGGAAACTGGCAAAGATGTTTTTGCAAATTTGGAAGAGCTACATGTCATTATTCAGCATCAATCTTAAGAGATGTTCCTAATGCCATTTGACAGGTTCTTCCTAATTGGTTTCAACTAAAAGTTCACATACAAGCGCATGAGACTTTGTGAACAGAAACCTCAGTAGTTCAGTCTCTTAATTGCTCCACTAACTCTTTAGCTTCTTCGCTTGGTTCTAGAGTTGCCATTTTCTATCTTAATTTGAATCTGAATAAATATTTTCGGAGTATTTGGGTACTCACTGTGTTCTAAAAACCTTACTAGCTAGCCATTTCAAATATAACAACAGACTTGTCTTTACCTTCTGTACTATAGGTGACCTTCGCCTAGAATTTTTTTGTGTGAATGAGGAAACCAGCAATTAGTTTTAATATAAATGTTGTTTCTTAGCAAAATTAAAGACAATAACAGGAATTGATTGCAATCTGACTCACTGCCTCATAATTTTGTAGTCAATTTTGTGAATAAAGGCTCTTCAGTTCATTTAATCTCATGGTTGGGGTCTTCTGGAAGCTGTCTGATCATTGAGCACAGAGAACGATTTTTGCCACAGATTTCTGAATCACATCACCTAGTGGATATTGGAGGAAGAGAAATGTGGGCTGGAATATCGTCAGGTCTAACAACAAGTGAGAAAGTCAGTTTTGAGTTTGTTATCTGTTTGTTGTTCTCAGTACCTAACATTTCATAACTGAACAGCCCTACCTATTAGAGATAATAGGAACTGCAGATGCTGGAGAATCTGAGATAACAAGCTGTAGAGCTGG
Organism: Ginglymostoma cirratum; assembly: GCA_024137785.1. NCBI lineage: Eukaryota > Metazoa > Chordata > Chondrichthyes > Orectolobiformes > Ginglymostomatidae > Ginglymostoma > Ginglymostoma cirratum. The sequence goes on along the minus strand of JAHRHZ010000038.1, from coordinate 9,881,150 downwards.
ATGAACACAGCAGGCCAAGCTTTCCTGCTCCTATGATGTTGCTTGGCCTGCTGTGTTCATCCAGCTCTACACCTTGTTATTTTAGCCCTACCTATTACATTCTTGCACAACACCAAGCATTATGTTTAAATTACTCAAATGTTCTGGTTTCAAAATTACTTCTTGGCAATCTATCCAGCTGGTCATTAATCTTATCCTCTAACAGGCTCTAATAGATGGAGGTCTAGGCTATAAAAATGCCCGTGTTTTATTTCTACATAGAGAGTGTCACTCAGAAAGATAACAAGATGCCCAAGACTTGCAGAAGGAACTAGCTGTGTGTGATCTGATGGTGTAAGTGTTTGCAATTGTGGAAAAGTCACAAAGCGTTTTCCATAATGAAGATCATCCCAGTTCTTCTATTTGGAGCTACAGTTTGTTTTAAATTGATTTTTGTTGAATCAGAAGACTCCGCAGGCCTTTAAAAGTAGCAGGGGGATGCCAGATCTGGAAGTCCCAAATTTATTTCTAACAGATCTATTTGTGAAAAGTTGAAGTGCTAGCAGAATGTAATTCACGCAGGTAGGAAACCCAAAATCAGCAGAGCTGTTTGAACTTACACTGAGTTCATATTGATCATGTCTTGATTGGTTCATGGGCCATCATCCACAATGTGAGAGCCTCAAGTTGATGGAGTGGACATAAACACTTTTGTAGGGTGCATGCATCTGCTTAGTTGTTTTAATTTTACATTTATTAAATGTCCCACTCTTCAGCTTTATAAAAACAAGCTGATGGTGACAGTTATTCCCTAAAAATAAACCTTTGTTGGACTGCTTTGATGGACAGACTTAGTTCAGAAAAGAGTTGTATTTGGTTTTGCAGTTTAAATAGTGGTCTTTGCTGAAATTTCCCATGGGTTAACATTGGGGAATCATGACTGGCTGAGTTTCAATCTCTATAATTATCCTAGCAGGGCGTTCTAAATTCACAGTTTGATTGACATCTTAAAGAGATCATTAAAGGATTGAGTGTCATTATTGCGGCAACTGAATTGAAGCTTGCTTTTATGAGATTAACCACTTGTGGGCATTTAGAAACTCTTGATTGCATTTTATGAATGTGAGTTTTTAAGTGTCATGTGTGTATGAGTGAGAGCTGTAGTAGATTATTAAAAGTTTTTTTCCTCCTCCTCATGTGGCTGCTGTGGTCTGCTGTGGTGAATTTTTAAAATTCATTACGGGACGTAGGCAATGCTGGCTGCCCAGCTTTATTGCCTATCCCTAGTTGGCCTTGAGAAGATGGTGGTAATCTGCCTTCTTGAACCGATGAAATCCATGTGCTGTAGCTTGATCTACAGTGCCACTAGGGAGGAAATTTCAGGATTATGACCCAGAAACATTGACGGAATGGTGATATATTTGAGTCAGGGTCTTGAGTGGTTTGGTGGGGAGCTTGAAGGTGGTGGTGTTCCCAAGTATCTGCTGCCGTTGTCCTTCTAGATTGAAGTGGCTGTGGGATTGGAAGGTGCTATCTGATGAACTTTGGTGAATTTCTGAGGTGCATCTTACATAGAACATAGAACAGTGCAGCACAGTACAGGCCCTTCAGCCCACGATGTTGTGCCGACCTATTATCCTACTCTAAGATCAAACTACCCTGCATACCGTACATTTTACTATCATCCATGTGCCTGAACAAGAGTTGCATAAGTGTCCTTAATGTATCTGACAGTATCCCTAATGTATCTTGTAAATAGTACACTTAGCTGCTACTGAGTGTAAGTGGTGGAGGACTGGATGTTTGTGGATGTGATGCCAATCAAGTGAGCTTCTTTGTTCTGGATGGTGTCAAGCTTCTTGAGTGTTGTTGGGGTTGCACTCATCCAGGCATGTGGGAAGTATTCTGTTATACTCCTTGTGGCTTGTAGATAGTGGACAGATTTTGGGGAGCCAGGATGTGCATTTTCCTAGCCTCTGACCCACTCTTGTAACCACTGTATTTATGTGATGAGTCCAGTTCAGTTTCTGGTCATTGGTAAACCCAGGATATTGATAATGGCAGTTCAGTGATGGTAATGCCATTGAATGTTAAGGGACAGTGGTTAGATCTTATTCGAGATGGTTATTGCCTGGCGTTGGAGCACAAATGTTACTTGCCACTTGTCAGTCCAAGATATTATACAGATCTTGCTGCGTTTGAACATGGATTGCTTCAGAATACTTGGTGAATAGCTGTGAAGCTGTCAAGGAGAGTATGAGAAGGGGATGGGTGGAATGAATAATATGAGAGGCCATGGGGGTGATGTGAGTTGGAGCATGAGTTGGCATTGAATAGGCATGGAGGGTATGAAAGGCTATGCAGCTGGGAGGAGTATAGATCAAGAGTTGAGGGGATATGAGCGTTTGTAAGGCTTATGAAATTGTGAAACAACTTGGATGCAGATCATGAGAATTGAGGTGGGCTATCTAACTGAGATACAATGAAATTCACCCACCTGATGGTCTGTGCTCTGTCTCTGGGGACAGCAGGCTTGATTCAATCCCAAGACTATTCTCCCAGGGCAAAAATCACATGTCTAAGGTCACTTGTTGCTGAGGTGTATTTGCCAATGAGTATTCCCCATTTCACTAGATGAAATTTGTCCTTTAGATTTTTCAACTTAAAGATTGGATTAAAATCTATTACTGATGCAAATGTAAGGAATTTGAGTTAGATCATAGAATCCAAACATTGTGGAAACAGGCCATTCGGCCCGCCAAGTCCACACTGCCCGTCCGAAGAGCATCCCACCCAGACCCATTATCCTACCCCAATTTCCCATGGCCAATCCACCTAGCCTGCACACCTTTGGACTGTGGGAGGGAACCAGACCACCTGGAGGAAACCCATGCAGACACAGGAAGAATGTGCAAACTCCACACAGACATTCGACTGAGGAATTGAACCTGGGTCCCTGGTGCTGTGAGGCAGCAGCGCTAACCACTGAGCTACCATGCCACCTTTAATCTACAATAGAAAAATATAGTTATTTCAAAAGCAAATTTACATTATAAAACTTTCCAAGTCCTTTTCAGTTGGATTATAAAATGAAATCTGATATTGAGCCTCATATGGAAATATTGAAAGAGATGACCAGATATTTAGTCAATGAGATAAGTCTTAAAGAGCACCTTCAAGAGGGGAAGAAAAGGGAACATTTCAGGCAGGAACTTCAAGACGTCAAGGCCAAAGCAAGGCCAGTGCACTAATGGGCATGACAGTTGTGAGAATACATTTTGTCCCATTCTTTGACCTGTACTTTCTTGAGTCAGCCCATAGACCACAAGATATAGGGGTCAAATTAGGTCATTGAGCCCATTGATGGCTCCACTATTTGATCAGGGCTGATACATTTCTCAGTACTGTTCTCCTGCTTTCTGGCCATAACCTCTTAATTCCCTTACTAACCAATCTATCTTAAATAGAGTCAATGATTGGCCTCTACAGCATTCTGCAGCAATGCGTTTCACAGATTCATCACTCCCTGGGTGAAGAAATTTTCCTCCTCATCTCAGTTCCAAGGGGTCGTCCTTTCACTCTTGAGTCTGTGCCAGCAGGTCATAGGTTGTCCTACTACTGGAAACACCTTCTCCATGTCCACTCTATCCAGACCTCTCAGTATTCTGTAAGTTTCAATGAGAAACCCCCTATCATTCTAAACCCTGATTCCTGACCTCTCCTCATATGACAAGCCCTTCATCCCTGTGATCATTCTTTTAAATCTCATCTGGACTGCCTCCAACGCCAGCACATCCTTCCTTAGAAAGGGGCACAATTTTCCAAATAGGGTCTGACCAGACCCTTATACAGCCTTAGCAGTACGTCCCTGCCGCTGTGTTCTAGCCCACTCAAAATGAATGCCAACATTGCATTTGTCTCCCAAGCTGCCAACTAAACCCGCAATGTTATTCTTTAGAGAATCCTGAACTAAGACTTCTACGTGCTTTGAGATTTCAAAAGCTTTTCCCCACTTAGAAAATAGTTTATGTCTCTATTCTTCCTATCAAAGTGCATAACTTCACACTTTCCCACACTGTATTCCATCTGCCACTTCTTTGCTCACTCTCCTCACCTGTTCAAGGCCTTCTGCAGCCTCCCCACTTCCTCAACACTATCCGTCCCTCCACCTGTTTTTGTGACATCTGCAGACTTAGCAACAGTGCCCTCAACTCCTTCATCCAGATTGTTAATGTATAACATGAAAATTGTGGTCCCAATACTGAACCCTGCGGAACTCCACTAGTCACTGGCAGCCATCCTGAAAAAGACACCTTTATCCTCAGCTTTTACCTGAAAGAGTTCAGCTTTTCTATTTTAAGTGCAGATTTTCAGATGAAGAAGACAGATTGGAGAAGCTGGAATTATTCTCTACCTGTTTAAAGGGAGATTGAAATGTTCAAAATGTTGAGGGGTTTGATAGAGTAATTAATGAAAAAATGTTTCCCCTGGGTTTGAATCAGTAACCAAAGGATACAACTTTAAACTGTTTGGAAAATAAACCAGAGGAAGGTTGAGGAGAAAAATTTTTACATAGCTAGTTGCTATGATCGTTGATGCATTATCTGAAAGGATGGTAGGAGATTCAGAATTAACGTGAAAAAGGTAATTGGATTTATACTGTATCTGAAATGGAAATATTTGTAGATTTTGGGGAAAGAACAGGAGAATGAAACTAACTATATAGTTTTTAGAAATGTAGGCATGATAGTCTGAATGTCCTCATTCTGTGCACATGATATATATAAATATCAGACTGGCTTTTAGCCCCAGGCTGGTTGTACCAAAGCCAAGAGGCCTCAGGATCACTTAATAAATTGGTTAAAGTATCGCTGAGATCTGCTAAATATAAAAAGCTATATTCGCTGTGAATTACACATATCCATAGTACAAATTACACATCCAGAATGCATGGACGTCACATTCTACACGTCACTCTGTTTTAATCTTACATTCTTCTGAATTACAGCCTCAAAATGACAACCACCTGCCAAGCTTCAAAATTCCTTAACTAAACAATTATACGCTGACTGACCTCAGCCCATGTTTGTTTAAGAATTACACTTTCTGCCCTTAAAGAGACACAGTGCCACCTTTGCACAATAATACATTGTGTGTTACATAGAATAACACCCTATTCCTGATGAAAAATTTCGCCATCAAAGTGGCTGAGCAACACCACACACGTGTGCATTGCCTCCACGTTAACGATTCCCTCTGTTTGCATTTTGTTTCTGCCTCTTTTTTTTTAGCTGTCTCTCCATCCACTTTTGTATTTCTCTCACTCTTTGTCTTCTTATCTGGATCTTTCTTTCTCCTGCCTTTTGTTCCTTTTGCTTTCTATCCCTTCTCTTTTTGCATTGTCTTTTTATACCCAAAGAAGCAATCTGGTGAAGTGGGAAAGTTCAGAGAAACACAAGGCTGCTTTAAAGGCTTAAAGTGAATACCTCGACATCCAACTCAATAGTTGAAATTTTGATAAGTGTGGCTACCTCACACAATCATTTCTGCAATGTTCGTCATCATTTTGCAGAATTACCTGTGCTCCTCAAGGTGACAAATGTTAATACTGAGAAATTGAAAAGAAGATGTTTATTTTCTTTTCTCCACGAAGTGTCAGCATCACGTACTGAGGGCAGTTGTAGCATGGATTAGATGGAGAGAGAGAAATTCATGTGACTCCAATGACCATTGTAACCTCAAGATCGGAAGAAACTCCGAATTCATTTCTCACACTCGGCACCCATGTGACCTTCGTGAGTACGATTCGGTGATGATTACTGCTGAGTTTAGTCAGAATTTACATTCCAGAAATGCAAGTTCTTATCAGGTGAATCACATTATTACAACGTAAGAGCCATTCAAAAATGGTGGCCTTGCAGTTTAGGAGTACCCCTCACTGCAGTGGACAGGTAGGCCTCGAGGCTGGGATTTCATCTGGTCTTTTGGAGCTTGGTTCTAAAAATGTGATTAACGCTTTAGCTTTTTTTTTTGCCTGTATTGTCTTTCTATTTGCTTTTCATATTTAGCTCAATTTTGCTATTTATGACTATTTTTAGATGCCGATATCAAAAACGATTGCAGCCTGTTGCTCTTCAGTGAGGTTTCATGTCTAGGCTGTAATTTTCTGTTTTTTTATGTGGGGGTCATCAAGTTGCCCTACAACTTCTGCTAGTAATTTGCTTACCATTTCCCCAACCAGTTGCAGCTGATCTCTTTTTTCTATTCGTTTGTGGGATAAGGGCATTGCTGGCTGGGTCAGAATTTATTGCCCATCCCTATTTGCCCAGAGGGCACTTAAGAGTCAGCCACATTGCTGTGGGTCTGGAGTCACATTTAGGCCAAATCAGGCAGGAATGGCAGCTTCCTTTCCTAAAGGGCATTACTGAACAAGATGGGTTTTTCCTGACAATCAGTAATAGTTTCATGGTCATCGTTAGACTCTTAATTCCAGATTTTTTTTTATTCAATTCAAATTTCACCACCTGCCATGGTGGGATTTGTACTTGGGTCCCCAGAATATTACCTGGGTCTCTGGATTAACAATTTAGTGGTAATACCCCTAGGCCATATCAATCCTCCCTAGCGTTTGACCAGTCCTCTGAGGAAGCCACTTAGATTGGAGAGATCTGGCAACACCTTTTGAGGGAGCCACATCCGTCTTGTCTCCTGTCATTGCTTGTGCTGTTGGAGATTCCTTACAGGTGACTGGAGACCTGTGTAGAATCAGACATCTGGTCACCATGTGGGAGTGTGAAGCTGGCCTTCAGCAGATATGCAGCTGATAGCCCATTTTAGCTTCAGTTCCAGAAAATAGTGATAAAATTGCATGCAACCTTTAAAAATGGCTTTAAGGACAGTTTCATTTCAGGAGCAGCATTTGCAAAGCGAGAATTTGACAGATCATGAATATAAATACACAAAGCCAACTACTTCAGCCTGATTCCCATTTTCCAGACATTGTGTGGGTTGGTCAGAGGCACGATTGCATCACATCTGTTGGTCCAGAGGGATGGTGCAAGAATGCAAAGATTAAAAGATGAATATAATTGGGAAATGGCCTCAAAGCAGTAGTGGCATTGACTCTTCAATTCTAGCCGATGTGTGTTGGCTTTATTCATAAAACATATTGCAGTGATCTGTCAACATGACTTTATTCGATATTAGGCATATTTTGTGTCAGCAGTAGGTATTAATGTTTTTTGTGTGTGTGTGTGTGTGTGAATATATATATATATGCTAATTATTAATAACCACTCAAGATGAATAAAGAGCTACTTACAGGTGGGCAAACACTGGCAGCATACTACTTTAGTGTTTTGCATTTTAATATAGGTCTACAGAAGACTTAGGCAGAACAGGGAATGTGCAACTTTAATTTGAATTTGTGGCTTTTTGGCAAAAAGAGAAGAGGATATGTAAATGAGTTGTTGGAAAAACCACTGTGTAAGAAAAGAAAATGCTGGCCATCTGAGCTGTAGCATTGAAAGGTTTGGATGCAGGGAATAATAGACCCAAGGGACCATTGTTAGAGAGAAGAAAGGGGAAGGCTGGAAGAGGAGATGACTGCAGTGAAGCCCAGTTGAGGGGTACTTATTTAGTGTTAGATTTGCAACTTAAAGGAGGTTAAAAAAAAAAATTTCTCGATGGAGGATGATAGCTAATGCCAGTCAAGTTATATTCATCTCTCACTTGCAGTTTTTCAACCAGGAACGTTTCATGTGTCTTGATGATGGGAGAGAGTTTAAAAAATTTTGAGATTTTGGCAAGATGACATATTGCCTACAGAAGATCGTTTCATTTATTTTTCCTGTCTCAATTTTGACTATAGACAAAGTACTCAGGGAAAATTCTGGCAGTTCATGACTGCTCAGATCAGCATCTGTGAAGAGTGTCAGCAAACAAACAGAACAATTTAGCATCCTGTCACAAAGAAGATGGTGGGAACAAAAATGAGAAGTTGTATGAATCTATTAAAAACTGCAGTAAAATGAAATGAACTGAACAATGCTTTTTGGTATTTGATATGTAACACTTTACACAAACTATTCATTAAATCTCAAACTGACCAAAGTTCTGTATACTTCTAATCTCATGGTAAACAAGTCCTTAATAAAAACCTTGTCTTCAAAATAGTTAAAAGTTATCCCTTTCAATTTTGCCCAGAAGATGTTGCAACCCCTTTAACCCTGCACTGAAATTTGTCAAAAACTGAATGACCAATGCAAAGAGCATAATTTCGTTTCATCATTATTGTACAGATATTACACATTATACATTGCATGAAACCTGGGGACACATCATTCAAGACATTCAAAGCTGGGCAGTAGTTATGAGAAAGTACCTTCGTAAAATCCCATTGAACACAGAAACCAAATATTATCTTAAGATTAAGTCCTGTACCTCCCTTTTACAATATTTCATGCAACTTGAAGAAAAGATGCAGACTTATTTGTCTCATTTACTTTTGAATTGTTTGATTTGTACCATTAGATAGGATGCTCAGCACACATAAAGGTTGTCTTTCTATTTTCATAAGGGCAAAATATTCATTTAGGTAATTTAATGTAAGGAGTGAGTGGTTGCATTTCCTTAAATATAGATGATTGAGAGTTCATCTGATTGAAGTGTTTAAAAAGCCAATAGGGTTTGACTGTGTTATTGAAGAGAAACTACCTCCTCTTGTGGGGAAACAAGAAGAAAACGATTTAAATTCCTGACTAGAGCTAGGAGATTCACCAGTGAAATCAAGAAGCATTTTCAAAGGATAGAAGAAATTTGGAATTCTCTCTCCCAAGAAAACTGAGTTAATTGATGTTTCCAAGATCGAGGCAGACACAGTTTTGTTATAGGTGAGCATTGAGGGACATTGAGCAGCAGCAAGTGTGTAGATTTGAGTTGCAGATAAACCATTATTTAATTGAATAGCAGGCCAATTCTAAAGGGCTGAATGACCTACTTGCTGCTTTACTTGTGGCAGTTTGCATCATGTACAGAACTGAAAATTATATTCCACAGGGAAGCAGTAAACCTTTCTTGATAATATTTAATGTAGTTGAATGCATTTTTGTTAGGATTTTCAAGTGGTGTGTAGTCATTGGAGCTCACCAGGTAATACCACTTAGTCTTTGCATTCTAATTGTGGTGGAGATGCAGGAAATGTCTTTTTAGTTGCCAGTACACACATGCAATATAGAGTGCCACCAGCTATGGGATATTTTTATTTCTATGTGGTAAATGAAACTAAATTTGTACCTATCAAACACCAAGCTAATTATATGTAGAAAATGCTACAAATACTCAACAAATTTGGCAGTATCGCTGAAGAGAGAAATGGAATTAACATTACAGGGTCTGTGTTTTGGTGAAAAATCACAGGCCTGAAGTGTCAGCCTGGATTCTCAAAGTTGGAAATTCTGAAAGCATTTTCCTGAGCTCGCATTCTCATCTGCATCCTGCCTGCCCGCCCTGCTGTTCTACTGGGGAGATGGGCATGGGTTTGAAATGGACCTGCCGTCTATAGAGACAGAGCAGAGGCAGAAACAGATTGAGAGACAAAGGTGGGCCAGTGCTATTTTGGCCGAGTTTAGAGTCCCATCTTTGCAGGTGAGGAAGAACGTTGGCAGCTCAAAACAAGAATTAAAGAGGTGCAGATCGGTTTAAAGAAGCCCTCCCCCAGCCTCAACTTTGTCCCTATGTCTACCCTCAAATCCCATTCCCAAACCCCCTACCTCCTACATTCTATCACTTCAGTGTTCACATTCGGCCCTATATGAACATGTTCCAATCTCTTCAGATGTCCAGCAAAAGTTGAATACGTTTTTTTGAAAACAAGCATACATGTTCAAAGCCCTGCCAACTCTGACTGTGGACAACATGGATAAACCACAGGGCGCAGTATTTCCTAATAACCTGTAAGCAAGAAGCACTCTTTGAGCCTCTAAATTACAGTGCACAATGTTACTCATCAGACATATATCTGCAGGCCTCTCAGTGGTGGAGAATTGTGCAGGATCTGACTGATATTTTTATAATTATACCGGCCACTCTGAGCAACAGGTGATATGGGAGTGACCATTCATTTTTCTGTGCTGGTGAAAATGGCTAGCATGGGGAATGGAGCTGGGACTTTCAGATCTGAGATCTAGCTGCCATGATTTTTCCACTACTGCTTCTGTTGTGGTCCTGATGAGGACCATTAAAATCCTACACGTTAACTCTATTTCTCTCTATGCCGGTGCTGCCAGACGCTGCTGAGCTTATCTAGAATTTTCTGTCAGATTTCCAGCTTCTGCAATATTTACTCTTCTCAATAATGTTAGTGATTGTTATAAATAAAATGATGCCCTGTTGGTGAAAAAGACATGTTCTGTGATATTCCTGCACTCTGATCTCTTTAATGTTCACTCTGGAGTGAAAGGGAAATGCCAGTGACTGAGGATTTAATTTACCATGGGTCCACATTGCAGGAGGTACATTTACATGGGTCATAAAAACTGTTGCCAAGTTTTCATTCTGAATCTTTTGTTCCAGTTCTCTCCATTGTGTTCACCTCACAATGAGTGAGAGAAGGAGCCTGGGCTAGATGCAGAAAGAATTTGCAATGGTATGGCACCTTCCGTGGTGTCAGGAAGTAACTAAGTGCTTCATAATCAACACTTTGCTTTTGAAATGGAGCCGTATGTTATTAGGAAATTGTGTTAGCCAACGTATGCATAACACGATCAAGCAAACAAAAGATAGGGTATATAAAAAGCCTGTCTGTTTGGTGGCATTGTTTAGGGTAGGTTAACCAAGCCACCAGAGTACCTTGCTTTTCTTCAAAACCTAGTATAGGATCTTGTACCCACCCGAACAGGACAATGCCACAATATAAACTGTTATTCAAAAGACGATGCAGTATTGTCTTCAGCTGTGCAATTTCCTTCAGCAGTGCATTAAACTATCCTCCTTTGTTATGTGCTCAAGCCCCAAACTAGAGTTTAAAACCAAAACCTTCAACCTTCAAGTGAAGCAGCTGACATGGAGAGTTTGGTGCAGGAGAGCTACCTAATGCTTCTTTCCTATTTTGATTTCCATCTCAGTACTGCTGCCTGTATTGTGATCTTCCCTGGCCTGTAAATCAGAGCTGTGAATTAATGTCCTGGTACTCAACTCCATTGGTTCCAAAATCCCATAGATAGAAATGCCATTTTGGTCATAATTTAGTTTCTGTCTGCGCAATACCAGCAGCAATTTGGTTGTTTGTCTACCCTCAGAGATTAACAGGGAGAGGTTTTCTTGCTTATCCAGCCATCCTCGGCACCCAAATTAAGCATCACTCCAATTGACACCCAAGCAAGAGAGGTGATCAGAAAGTTTTTAAAATTGTTTTTCTCTTCAGAGTTCCAGATGCCCCCTTGGTGAAGGTGATGCACCCCCCCCCCTCATGCTGGGAATATTACTACACTGGATCCAAGTTAAGGATTTGGAGTGGAAACTCCCAGTTTATGATGTCTTTGCTGAGCCTGTTCTTGGCTTGTTAATTCTTTTGCAAGTGATCCACAAAAGGGGTCCACATGCAGTGTGCCTATATGACTACTGCCCAATAGATCTGACTTCAATAATCATGAAGTGCTTCAAGAGGCTGGTCATAGCCCACATTAATTCCAGTCTCCCAACCTCCCTAGATCCCCTACAATTTGCCTGCTGACATTAGAGATCCACAAAGGATGCTATATCCCTAGCCCTGCACTCATCCCTGGAACATCTGGACAACAAAGACACCTACATCAGACTCCTGCTCGTTGATTACAGCTCCGCCTTCAACACCATTATCCCCTCCAGACCGATCTCAAAACTGCATGACCTTGGTCTCAGCTCCACCCTCTGCAACTGGATCCTCAGCTTTCTGACCCACAGACCACAATCAGTGAGGATAGGCAACTGCACCTCCTCCACAATAACACTCAACGCTGGAGCCCCCAAGGATGCATTCTCAGCCCGTACTGTACTCCCTGTACACCTATGACTGTGTTGCCAAATTCCAAATGAACGCCGTGTACAAGTTCGCTGACAACACCATGGTAGTGGGTCAGATATCTAACAGCAATGTTGGCAAAACTGAAGAACTGATCATCAATAGAAAGAAGGGAGGAGAACACGCCCCCATCTAATTCAATGGAACTGAGATTAAGAGGTTGAAGAACATCAAGTTCCTCGGAGTGATCATAACCGATGACCTGCCCTGGAGTTCTCACGTAGATGTGACAGTTAAGAAGGCAGAACAGCACCTCTTTTCCTCAGGTGGCTCAAGAAATTTGGCATGTCCATAAGGTCCCTCACCAACTTGTATGGAGGCACCATTGAAAGCAATCTGTCCAGGTGCATTACGGCCTGGTATGGTAATTGCTCTGCCCAGGACCGTAAGAAACTACAGAAGGTGGTGTGCGCAGCCCAATCCATCACGGAAGCCAACCTTCCATCCATGGACTTTATTTACATGTCTCGTTGCCGCGGAATGGCGGTGAACATCATCAAAGACCCATCGCACCCTGGTAATGATCTCCTACGGTCTCGCCCATCAGGCAGAGGATACAGAAGCCTGAACGCACGCACAAGCAGGTTCGGGAACAGCTTCTTTCCGGCCGTTATCAGACTGTTGAATGGACTGTAGCCTCAAATAATATAACCTCCAGTGTAACCTGTATGCCTCTTAGTCTTTTTGATCTGTACATCCTTTGCTTGCTGTACAGCTCATAAACAAAGCGTTTCACTTTATTTTGGTACATGTGGCAATAAAATCAAAATCAAAATCAAAATCAAAGTTCATCCTGTCTCAAACAAGCAACACCCAAATCCTGAAGAGTCGGTACAAAACAGTTCTTTGGGTTCTGCTGATTTGCTACTAAACTTACAGCCTAATAGAGCACCAGTTATGTTGTGCTACCTTAGTAGAGTATATGACATTTTTCGCTTTTAGATAGAGATGAAACAAGGCATTGCTCTCTCTTAACAATTCAACCAGGAGGCCTAGTTCATGGTGGTGTTATTCACACGGGCAGTAGTCATGGCCCATGAACTGTGGGGCACTAGCTACGCAAATAAACTTACATACCTTAGTAGCAGTAAGTATAAACAAAAAGTGGCAATTGCCTTGGGGCTCAAGATAAAGATGTATTGAGGAGTTTGAAGGGAGTCAGTTCTTTGTGTGTTAGGAGAGGGCTTGATGGTATTCATACAGTTCGTGCTGTTTCTGAGAAACAGCAAAAATATACCAGCTGGAAGGCAATAAAATAATAGCTTATTATTAAATAATGTGGTACAATTAATAAATCAAGATTTAGACTCTAATGTCATCAGCATCTTGACAGGTATCACTTCAGCAATACCACTAAAGGGTTGAATTCAGATTTCGGAGACACTTTGTACTAAATTATCACTATCAGGGATTCAATGTCCATTTGTTCATTTAAAATAGTGCCATTAATGATTAGTGTGATAATTAATCCGGAGAAAAAATAGAAATTTAGTCATTTCAATTGCATGTAATACTGGGTGACAGTGATTTTTTAAAGACTAACCTGTATATTTCAGCTTTCTTAAAAAAAGTTTATACTAGTGTTATGCTTTCAATAGCTCTGTTATGGTAAGCTTAATATTCATTAACATCTACTTGTTCTATTAGCATCTGCTCCTGTCCGATGTTCCTATGTTCTTTGAAATGCAAGCGAGGATCATCACAATGTAATATCCGTTCAGCTGCCTGCCCTGGGATTTCACACCAGATTTTAAAAAAAGCTGTGAGCGGAGGTTTTGGTTATGAATACTGTAGCAACATATGTAAAGATTGAGTTGATAGTATAGGCCAGCCCAGCTCTCCCTTTACCTCGAGTAATCAACTGCAAGATTTGTTTGTATGTGTGAATGTTAAATAAGAGACTACAGTTGAAGTAGTTATGAGATAAAGAGGCAAAGTGCTCTGAAATTATTGAGTCACAATGAACCCATGAACAATAAATTGTCAGTATTTAGAACTGCTGGCTCCTGTAGGCTTCCTATTTACTGATGAAATTTGGGTAGCATTCAATATAGGGAACATAGAGCATGCTGGTCTGCCTCGGATCAGCTGTTCTCATCTAACATACTGTTGTCTGCTTGTGTGTGTGTGGGTGGGTGGGACAACTTTGTTATTCCTCAGATTGTTTGACATATCATTTACTTCATTCCCCCACCCCCATCACCAATCCCACCACTCACCATCCTCACCATTGACTGTGCCCATCCAAAAGTAGGATTCCCACATCTGTCCCGGATTTTTAGGGTGAGAAATTTGAGAGTTGTTGGCTCCTGCCCCATCCTGTTGTAGCTTTCAGATTGTCCCAAAGGCTATTTATCTTTAATAGGAGTCTATTTTTAAGACAGGAACTTGCTAAAAAAATTCTTTACCTCAGTGTATTCATTGTTATTAATACGGGCTGGGTAACTGTCCATTGCATTGTTTTTTTTAATGTAAAATCACATAAACTTACATTTGCAGGTGAATTTAGAATGAAAGTTGGCATTAAAATAGGCCCTCTTAGCACCCTGATATGAAATTAATAAGCTTGCTTGAAACAGATTTGGTTTGGATAGTTGACAGAACTGAGGATGTTCTTTCCGAATGCAGATTTCTGACTGCCAGAAGAGCAGAAAAACTGGCAAGGCAAAAGTAATTCCTTTTTTTAAATTCATATATTACTTTGATAGGTAGTGGGCGTATCTTGGGTTTATTTTCTAAATAAAAAGAATAGTGAGAGAGAAAAATCAACAGTAACATTTTTATTTCAGCCAGCATTTCACTCGCCATGGTGTAAGGGACTGATCTAAGTTCAACAAATTCATTTTTTTCCGTGAATGAAGCCAGCAATGTGGAAAAATTTTGCCTTTCAGAGCAGGATGAATGTATATCTCAGCCACACATTAAGCCGCATTAGCAGGCAGTGGAGTGCTTAATGTGGCCATTTTTCACAGGAGCCAACAGAGGAGATGATTAGCATAATTAGTACAGGCAAGTCTATACATATGGAAATGCCAACTGCGTAAATGCCAGCACCAGTGGAAATTTATGTCAAGGCTGACAGGAGTCTCAGGGCTCAATAGTTCCCAGCTGTACCTCTTTGGGTCACACTGTCCTCAACCCAGTCAGGGTCTTTGGTTTCTGAATCTAAGTACGGAGCGGCTAAAGCCAGATGGAATTGAGTACTTAGGCTTGTAAAACAAACTAGACAGCAGCACTTTCCTTGCACCCTTAATTGCTCAACTTCGTCCTTCTCTTCACAATTTTGCAGGGATTTTAATCATTTTCTATATTATGTGGAACACCGCCCCCCCCGCCCCACACATACGTGCTTTTTCCTTCCCCACTCACTTTCCTTGGTTTATTTTATTTTAGAGGCTTTGGTCTTCTGCTTTTGTTGTAGAGAATTCTTTTTCTCCCCCTGTTTGTTACAGAACATCTCTGACGGACATTCATGGTGGTGACAAAGCCTTGCATTCATTCACTGGAGGCTTGATGAGACCAGCCTATTGGGCCTGAGGTGGAGCACACATCTGCTACTCGATTCAGGGAATGGAAAGATTTAATTTCAACAAAGCTTTTCCTAAAGGCCTCTTTCTTTCTCTCTCTTTCTCTCCTCTTGTCTCCCTCCCAGCCCCTCCCACTGCCACCCCTACATACACACAGACACACACACACACACACACACACACACACACACACAGAGTCCCCTTAAAAACACAGAAAGTGGTTCTGGGGAAGGGCCTGTATGAGCAATGATGTAAAACAAAAAAAAACATTCTGGCCAATGCATGTTTTGACAGCACTTGGCTGGAGAGCACTTATGAGCCTCTTGGACTTGTTTCTCCCTGCCCCCCCCCTCCCCCCACCTCTTCTAACAGAAGCAGGAGTGGCTTGGACAGGTACAAAAAAAGTCTCTTTCAACTAGTCCACAGTGAGACTTCCTCCAAAGCAGCATGGGTCTTTTCAGTGGAGCCCTAATCCAGCTAATCCTACCCACAACACTTTGAAGGTGGCCTTAGCCATGTACGCTATGTGATTGGAAGAAAAGCCCAAAAGCAAGGCATGTAATTTTTTTCTTCTTCTCGATGCTGCTCGATGACAGAGACACGCTTGTTTTTACCAACAATTAAAATAGATGCGAAGCTTTAAAATAGAAGCTGTTCTGTTACTTGAAAATGCATTAACTGAGCCATATTATACTTCTTGAGGTATATTCGCGAGTTCCTTACTACTGTGAAACAGAAAATACTAAAACATGCTGAAGACAGTTTTAATTCAACACCAGAGAATGCCGTTAGTATATGCAGAACTCCAATGTAATTCACTGTCAGAAGGAGATGAAGGCTTTTGAAAGTGTGTAGAAAAGGTTTAAGTGAATGACTGCAGGGATAAGAAAAGGTTGAGGGGAGGTTTGATCAAGGTGTTCAGAATTATGAAGTGTCATGACAGGTAAAGTTAAAGTGTTTCCGTTGATGAAAGCGTTGCGATCCAGAGGACATGCCTTTTGAGGTGATTGATAAAGGAACCGAGTGACTTAAAAAACACCTTTTTTACACATCACATGGTGACAGTTTGGAATGTGATGCCTGAAAGGGTGGTTGATGTCATTTCAATCATGAATTTCAAACGGAAGTTGGGTCAAGGACCCAAAGGAGAAAATTTGTTGGGATACATAAAGGGGTGGAGGTGGTGGTTCTTGAAAAAAATAATCTTGTAGAGCTGGCATGGATGTGAAGAGCTTAATATCTTCCTCTGTGCTATAGCCAAAGCCATTTTATTACCCATTGATAACTTCAGTGACAGTCAAGATTATTCATGACAAAATGGCATGGATTGCGATCATTATTTGCAACCCTTAAGTGGCCTTTAATTGAGGGTTTTAGATTATAGTGAATGGAGAAAGTCCCCAGTACACCATCAGGCCCAGAGCTTAAGTAGTGGAGTACCAAGAAGGTTGTGAGTATTTTACCAGAACCAACTTGTCCAATTATTTTCCCTTCTCACCACCTCCCTTGCCACCTCTAGGAAGTGGAAAATTGCGGCCTCTTAGTATCATTTATCTTCGACTGTCAATGACATTTTGCTCCAAAGATTCGTTGATTTGGGCGGTAGTATGAAATGACCGTATTTAATCAGGCACCAGTTATACATCTACCAATTTTAATTTCCATTACAAATGAATACCATATCTTCCCAAGAAATTATATTCCTGGATTTTAGTCATCTTGAATTAAAGTACGATAAATTCATTCAGAATAGACCAATTTGTACAATTTGTATCTTAACTCTATATAATTTGGAAACAAAGTGTAAACTGTTAAGAGCAAAAGATTATATTTTGTAAGACTATTAGTAAGCAAGTGATAAATGACATGATGGGCTGTTTATGAGTAATATAAACATTGGTTATTGAAGAGTAGTTTGTGGTAGTAGTTGGGAACCCTTCTAGGTGGCCTGCTTACATTGAAATTTTATGAGCAAAGCCGACATTTCCCAATCCCTGATCTTACTTCTCCTCTCAGTAAGTGTATACAGGAGAAAAAAGATATCTCACTATAGGATGAGAAGGATTATTCAATCCACAATTTATGTCAACCAGCCATTTCCAGCAAAGTACAGCATTCCAAGACCATGTTGGCTGCCTTCTGTATCGTACAGTTATTTGTAATCCACCTGCTCAGATATGCTGTGGCACACCTCCAGGGCAGATGGGATTTGAACCTAGATCTTCTGGATCAGAGGCAGGGACTCTACCTCTGCATCACAAGAACCCCCTTCTGCATTGTTTAAGGGTAAGGAATATAATGCATATATAAATGGTAGGTGAAAGAGGCTGAATACTCAATTCCGGAATAAGAATCAACTGTTTACTTTCCCATGGATTCCTTTACAAATATAACAGACTGTTAGCAGTGTGACTGAAATTGAAAAAAAACTTCCCTCACTTACATTGATAGTTGTCTGTTGCAAAACAGTTTTTTTGTTGACTGGCCCAATTAGTTTGTGGAAATGAATAGAATAAATTATGTGTGATTGTCAGCAATTGTTTTAAGCATATAAAAAGACTGATAGTTTGCAGATTGAACTTTAGTATTTTTGTTGTTCATTTTAGAGATATTTGTAGGGTTTTCTTTCCACTCTGGATATTTGGGATTGTGTTGTGCTATGTGGCCAAAAAAAACTTACAGATAACTGTGACTGCTGTGCCCACAAATCCAAAATATCTAGCTGTGAATAATAATTTTAATAAAATTTGACACGAGACCTCTGCGAGCCAAAAGGCTAACTCAAAATAACTCAGGGTCTCACTTGGTCTAGAAACCCAATGTACAACCAGTAGTAAAGAATTTCCAATTCTTTCAAATTAGAAAGTCCTGATACAAATCATTAATATCTCAATTAACTGAGGATTCCATAGACCAAATTTCACCAGAGCAGCATATTAGAAGTCTGTTCAGTATTGTATGAAGGAAGACTTTTGTTAAATGTTTTGTGTTGGTTTTTATTTAAATTGATTTGTTGAATGAAAACTTTGCATGAGCTAAGATAAAAGAATCTGCCAATTGGCTAGTTTTATCCAGATTTTGCAGAAACACTGATTCAAGTACTGCATTTCTTGGCATGAAATAATTCGATGATTATTAGGATTCAGCAGCACAGTTTCATTGCTATGGTCGCAGTGAAGGGAAAAAGGGGATGTGACAAGGATATGTGGCTTAGATAATGAAGAATTAAAATTTCCCAAGATAGTATCTGTGGATCAGCAAGTTACAAAATTGAATTCCTGTGTGATAATTGGCCAGAGTGAATTTTCAAGCCCAACACCCCCTCTTCACCCCCACGGCAGGGGCAGTGGGTGCTGAAACCAACGTTGGATTCTGGAACAGTTCCTATGGACTGAAGGTTGGTTAGTGTAACCTGGGGAGGCAATGGCCTAGTGGTATTATCATGGGACTGTTAATCCAGAGACCCAAGTAATACTCTGGGGACCTGGGTTTGAACCCCGCCACGAGAATTCAACAAATATCCAGAATTAAGAATCTAATGATGACCATGAACCCATTGCCCCTTGTCAGGAAAAACCCATCTGGTTCACTGATATCCTTTATGGAAGGAAATTGCTATCCTTACCTGGTCTGGCCTTCATGTGACTTCAGACCAACAGCAATGTGGTTGACCCTTAACTGGGATGGGCCATAAATGCTGCCTGGCCAGTGACACCCTCATCCCATGAATGATTAAAGAAAAAAAAAAGGAGATAGAGAAGACATAGGGAATTTTAAACTGGTTAGCATGACACCACTTGTGAGGAACGTGCTGGAGTCCATTATAAAAGGTTTAATAGCAGAGCACTTGGAAAATATTGGACAGAGTCAGCATGGATTTACTAAAGGGAAATCACACTTGATAAATCTACTGGAATTTATCAAGGATGTAACTTGTAGAATTGATAACTGGGAAACAGGGATGGTTTACTCAGACTTTCAGAAGGCATTCAATAAGGTCCAACCTATGAGGACACAGATAGTGGATTGACATGGATAGAGAACTAGTTGACAGAAAGGGAACAAAAGATAGAGATAAATGGGTCTTTTTCTGAGTGGCAGGTACAGGCAGGTACCGCAGGAATCAGTGCTTGGACTGCAGCTACTCAGAATGCATATTCATAACTTAGATGAGGGAACCAAATGTAATGTCTGCAATTTTGTAAATGAGACAAAGGTGAATGGGAGGGTGAGCTGTCAGTAAGATGCTGAGATGCTCCATTGTGATTTGGCCAAGTTGAGTGAGTGGCCAAATGCATGGCAGATGAAGTATAATATGGATAAGTGTGATGTTATCCACTTTGGTAGCAGCAACAGTAGGGTGGTTTAATATCTGAATGGTGATACATTGGGAAAGGGTGAGGTACAATAAGATTTAACTGTCTTTATGCACCAGTCACTGAAAGTAAGCATGAAGGTGCAGCAGATGGTGAAGATGGCAAATGGTATGTTGGCCTTCATAGTGAGAGGGTTCGAGTACAAGAGCAAGGATGTCTTGCTGCAGCTGTTCAGATGCAGAGGACATCTGGATATTGTGTGTGCAGTTTTGGTTTCCTTTTTTGTGGAAAGATGTTCTGGCCATGGAGTGAATGCAGGAAAGACTGATCAGACTAATGTCTGGAATGGCAGGACTGATGTATGAAGAGAGATTGGATCAGTTAGGACTGTTTTCATTGGAAGAGTAAGGTGGTGGGGGGATCTCATAGAAACCTCTAAAATTCTTAACCTGGTAGGATAGGTTAAATGCAGGCAGGGTGTTGCTGATGACTCTGAAATCCAGAAACAGACAGTCACAATTTAAGGATACAGGGTAGACCATTAGGACTGAGTTGAGGAGAAATTTCTTTGCCCAAAGAATGAAGAACCTGAAGAATTCCCTGCCACCAAAAGCATTGAGGTCAAGACAGTGAAAGTTTTCAGCAAGGAGCTACACATAGTTCTTATGGCTAAAGGAATCAAAGGGTATGAGGAGAAAGCAGGAACAGGATACTACATTGGTTGTATCAATGTCGGAGCAGGCTTGAAAGGCTGAATGGCCTACTTCTGCTCTTCTTTTCTCTGTTTCTATGTTATTGTGCTTCATTGCCATGTAATTGCTGTATTTTGGGTACTCATACCTGAAGCATTTTCAGTGTCGGGAATTCTTTTTTATCGACATAAAACTACACATTTAATTATGAGATATTTTCTGTGAGATGATAAGGGAGGGGGTTAGAAACATAGCTGTAATGTCACTGGCTCATACTCTAAGAAGTTACTTCACCCAGTTTAGATAACTTTCCAAAGGATCAGAGATGTGTCAGCCAGTTGTTCTGCGAGATTCAATCCATTGAATACATTTCTGCAACAGTCTGCAGTGAACATCCTGCAGTGCTACAGTTTACTTCCATACTTACTTTCTCATTCTTTCAGATTGTTGTCTTTTCTCAAACGCAAGTGTCCATAAATTAGTTTATTTCTGATATAATTTCAGCAGTAGACAGAATGTAGCGCAGTTTTACTAGGATGCTGTGTGGTATGATGAAACACTTTAACATCACTTTCTGATTTCATTAAACCAAAGGAGACAATGGTGTGACTTGGTAAAGTGTTTATCATTGTGGAGGCATGAGATGGAGTAGGTAGACATAAACTTTTCCAATGACTCAGGGTTTAAAAATGAAAGGTCTAGATATAAGCTTATATGCAAGAGGTTTAGAACAGTGGGTAGAAAATATTTTCCTTTGTAGAGTGTATTGGGGCCAGAGAATTTACTACCAACGTTAATGATTTGACTGGCTACCCTGTCAATATTTATACGAAGATTAAATAGGTGGGTGAAAGAAATATGGATGAAGGGACCTGGGAACAAAACAGGTACAAGCAGTTGCTCGGTAACAGGACATAAATATTTCTGAATGAGGGGCATGATGCCAAAGCTTTTCATCTTACAGTCATCAGGACAAGTGCAAGAATGTTAAATTTCAAGAGACCACAGCAGTTTAAACTACAGGAGATTTGGGTGCTAATTGGTTAGACAATTAATTGTCTCTGATTCACTGATGCATTGTCATGAAGAAAACTTCATGGATCTATAGGCTCCACAAGCTCTTGGTAATTCAAAAAATGCATAAGGTTTCAACAAATTCCATTTTACGGAGAATAGTCCAGTCAGCCTAAGTGAGCCATGTTGTGAGTTCGACTGAGTAACTTAAATTGATTGTTATTATAGCTACAGGCAGATGGGAGTAGGACTCCTGGTCAAGCAAAACCAAATGCGGGGCCAAACATCCTGTGTTCCTCTTATCATTTTTATATAATTCTATTTGAAGCACCAGGCAATATGATAATGCTTTCAATCAAGTTGCTGCATTCACCGTTGTGTAAATCAAAATCTTACTTTCAGTGTTCAAAGGAATAAAGTGAAGTGTAGTCTGATGCGCATTTTTGATATGTTTGTCAGTACCTGTCTGGTTTTGTGCCTTTTGGTAACTATCAGGAGCACACTAGAAACTTCTCTGAATTTCAAAATCGAATTTCAAAAGCCATGTTTTGATGGATGTAAAGTAATTGTACAGAATAACAGAGCTGCAAATTTGGGATCAGTAGTGAATTGGGACTTAGGAGATTGTAGCTGTCTGAATGACACACTTTGCAAACAGTTTTGTCTCTTCCTTCACACATGTGGTTGCAAATTTCAGAGAAATTCAGGTTATTGGAGGGGTGGGAGGAAGGGGGAAAGTAGACCTCCAGGAGAGAAAGAGGTGCGTTGAAACTAATTGTTTGAATAGAAAAAGCAACTTTTCAGCTAAATCCACACATTTGACAGTAGCAATACAGGGAGACTCATATGACGTTTTAGCACTGACAAAGGCTAGTTGTCTGAGTGGCCTCTTTCTGCGCTGTATTCTCTGTCATTCAAAGTTCGACATTATAAGACCATGAGGATGTTGAGAAAAGGTCTTGATATAGGATCAGCAGCAGGAAAATTTGCCCTTCAATTCAGTTTGATCATGGCTTTTCTGCTCTTTATTTCCACTGACTCTTCAAATGGCTACCCAACACAAATCTAAATCAATTTTGACAGTCAGGCTCAACCAGCATAACTTTACCTTTCTGATTATCTTGAAATCACCAAATTGAGTTAAAGAACAAAATTGCCGGTGCTTTGCTTAGAACCAATAAAACTAAACCAGAGATGGGGGTGGCAGGGTGGCTCAGTGGTTAACACTGCTGTCTCACAGCACCAGGGACCCGGGCCCGATTCCAGTCTCAGGCGACTGTCTGTGCAGAGTTTGCACATTCTTGCTGTGTCTGTGTGGGGTTCCTCTGTGTGCTCTGGTTTCCTCCCATAATCCAAAGATATATGTGGATGGACCATAATAAGTTGTCCCTGGTGTCCAGGGGTTGGATTAGCCACGGTAATGTGTGGGGTTACAGGGATTGGGTCTGGGTGGGATGCTCGTTGCAGGGTCAGCATGGACTTGATGGGCCAAATGGCCTCTTTCCACATTTATAATGTTATAAAATCATTACCAGCTATTAGGCAGTGCAACAGCATGTTGTATTGCATTCACCACCATCCTGAAATAATGACTGATACAGAGCCAGATCACGTTTGTCGACTTTGGTGTTGTGTGGAAGGTGCAGAGCAGAGCAGAGGCTAAGTGCTTACTCACGGGAAGGAATGGAAAAACTGGCAGACTGCTGTTCCCAGTCTTTCCAAGGTATTCCCAGCTCTTCTGACAGCTGCTCGCTGAGCTGAAATGCTGCTTGCCTATTTAATCAACTTCAGTTTGGGAACTGAAAAGAAAATGGTCCAGTGGGGGAGGGAATTGAAATTACGAAAATTAATGTATCAAAGTGTACCAGAATGGTTACGAAAGTAGTGTTGAGGGGATGAATCAACATTCCAACATGAAAGCCAGAACTTAATACTGAGTAGGGAGCAGCATTATAACCAGCTGGTCAAAGTGCTATTAAAAAAATCCAAAAGTTCATTTTTGATTTCCTAAGTACAAAACATATTACGACTCATTTGTCTTTTGAAAAAAGTGAAGATGCTGCCTTGTGTATTTGTCTTGGCTTAGTGGCCCCAAGGCTCGAGCACAGCTGCAGTTACAGTGCAAGCTTCACTAAACCCCAGTGAAATTGCCAGATGAAAATTTTTGGTACTATATTTCCAAAATTGACACCATTGACTTAAAAATAAGTGAAAAGGAAATAGTAAGTCGTGGAGTCCAAAATCTGTTTAAAGTATCTGACTGGAATGTGTTGAAAGGAGAAAAAAGGGAGCCATTTGTAGCCAATTTTTCTCTCTAGTGTACAGAGGAGGAGTGATGTAAAACATTAAGATAAATGGATAGCAGGAAGACTCAAGGCAGTTATTGCTTTCAAGAGTTTTGCAGGCACCATAAATGTCATCACTACAGCGCTTTTGGTAATATTGTTATTCACTCCATGGGGAGCGAGATTGAAACTTAGAATAGGTTTCTTTTTCTAAGATAGGTAAGAGTGACTGTTTATTTTAGTGAAGCCAAACTCTTCAGAATTGGATAATACCTTAAATCTCCTGCCACCACTTTCTATTCTTTACAGTTGTATACCACTGTAGGTTATGTTTTTATATTGAAGCCTGCTTGCTTGTCCATGTCACCTGCTCTTTATTTGACAGCAGTGATGGTCTAGATGGGCCTGCAGGGTGATGCTAAATGTTAAGATACCAGTCTTGGTAATGGAGCTGGGCCAGCTGTTAGTTTGGATTTTTACTCTGTTCGAGTCCCAATCTGTGTTTCCCAGAGTGGCAGGAACAAAGCAAATGCTGCAGTGTTTCCTGGTATGGAGGCAGGCAGAGATGGGGCAAGGGGAAATCAGAAACAACATAGGCACATGGGCAGTGTCAAGCACCTTCTGGTGGCTAATGATGGTGGATGGGCAAGACATGGAAGATGTCTGGTAGCAGTCTAATGCATGGAGAACTAAAGAGTGGAAATTATTCAATTAATAGACCAAAAATTTAAAAGCAACTTGCTTTTGATGTGTTATAAATATGTTAGAGTTTTGATCTTGACAATTGCAGGTGAGGGTATAGACCAGTCCAAGTGTTAAACTGTAAGGGGGAGCTAAATTGCTAAGCATAGGGACTCCTAGAAAAGAATCCATACCCATTTGCCCGACACCAGCTTCCCTCGTAAAAGCTGCCAAGCTTACCCACATCATGTGGACATCCCCCCTGAATTTGGGAAAAATAATAGAAGGGTTAGGTTGAAGCACTTAAGTAGCTATTCATTGACCTCTGAGAAATTTCAATAAGATGGGAAGAATGCCTGACATCCCACCCACCCACCACAAAATGGGAGACAGGTTGGGCAGCTAGTGAGAAGGTAGTGAGAAGACCCCAAGTTGCATTTTATATGCCCACCACCTTCTGTTGTAAAATTCAGCCCAAGGAAGCAGGCTAGATTGAAACCATCCACATGTGTTAACTAGGCTTCAGGATTGTGTAAGCTTTGTGCCTCAGATAACAATTATAAATCCATTCAAGCTTAGCTGAACTTCTCAATTGCATTACTACTTTGAATCATCCTCAGGTATCCATTATTCTATGCACAACCGTATCATTCCCTTAAGTAGATTGCAGCCTTCTGATCACTCTCAGATACCCATTATTCCATACATAAGTAGTCCAAACATCTCAATTAGCCTACAGCTTTGTAATCACACTGAAGTACCCATTATTCTCTGCAAAACTCACAGAAATTATAACTTCTAATCAACAAAATTGTTCCTGTCTCACTGATCCTTTCTGTTACTGATGTCCTTGAAGTATCTCTAGATTCTCACTTTAGCACTGTTCCAGCTCCGATTACATAATATAACAGCCACCTGTATTAAGTATATTGAAAGCACAGAAAATTACTGTCTTTTGTCAGTGATTAGTCGTCTAATGTACATTTTCCATTTTCTTGTATTTTGTTTTCTCTTAAGTGTTTTCATCATTTTTTGCTGTATTTCTTGTGTCTTTTCCTGTCTTCCGGTTTACTGTCCAGGCTGGGTTTCACAGAGATAAAAGGTACTGCAGATGCTGGAGAATCCGAGATAACAAGGTTTGGGGCTGGATGAACACAGCAGGCCAAGCAGCATCATAGGAGCAGGAAAGCTTGACGTTTCGGGCCTAGACCCTTCGTCAGAAATGGTCTAAGCCCAAAACGTCAAGCTTTCCTGCTCCTATGATGCTGCTTGGCCTGCTGTGTTCATCCAGCCCCACACCTTGTTATCTGGGTTTCACAGTGTTTTGTTTCTGTCACATGTTGTGGCTCATCATCAAGCAATACTAGCAGAAGCCTGTGCAGGTGATGAGTGCTGGTATACTGTGCCACAGAGTTAAATTTAATCCAGATGTGATGAAAGAAAAAGGTATCATGGTTGGTTTAGGAACTCTGACAGATGACACTGTAAATTGACAGGCCCACACATCATTTCCCTGTTTTAATCATACATGGTTTGGAAAAGCACAAAGTGAAGTCCAGGGACTTCACCCACAGAAGAAGATAGTCATCCCTAGGATTGTGTTCATGTACTATTAAGTCAAAAGATTGGGCCAGTAACATTGGTTGGTCTGAGACCGATGGCTCAGTCTTCACTTCCAGAGCAGGAAATGGAATTCAGGGTTGCTTTCCTACCCTGAACCTGCCCTGAGAGGGAGACAGTAAATGACCATGTATTTCACACCCATGTGTTTGGAACAGAGATAAATTTGTCAGTCACTTCAGGGTGGTAGGGATGGAAAGAAGTGGGAACCTTGCATAGTAGCCTGGGCTGCCAAAGCACATACTTTTAGAGATTGCCCCAGCCTCCATTCCCACCCAGGCAGGACCTGAAATTTCATCCCTAGTTCTCTAGCTAGTTCATTTGGTCAGTGGTAAGTTGGGGTCTTCTGTTATTTTGTGCAGTATTGCTTGCACATAAAGAGGAGGAACCAAATTTGTCTTTTGGTACTGCAAGCCAAGCACTGGAAAATAACGTGCCTGCAGGAACCAAGCTATTATAAGGAAGGACCAGCTTCTCGTCACCCTGTGGTTTTCGAACTGGATGCTGCTGAGCATTTGTCATGACATGACGGGTAGCCAGTTTTTATGTTTGGGTGTTCTGGGTGGTCCAGATGGATGAATAGGGGATAGCAAATAACTGTAATTTTGTTTAGCAACCTCGCAATTAAAGGGACAGTTTCCATTTTGTTTGCCTGTGCAGACTCCAGTTTTTCAAAGTTACTAAAGAAAATTCAATTTAGAAAGGCTTTTCTGGCTCATAATTCTTTTGAACCGTGGTTTTGTTAACCATTCCAATCACCCTTAAACAAAAAGCCAATAATTAAAGACAAAGTTTTATTTTACAAACTTTGGCAAAGTTATATGTAATTTGTTTAATTATTGAATTCTGAGAAGTGGCATGGTAGCGCATTGTGTATAGGGCACAGATGTCATCACCACAATGTGCATGTAGTAACTTGCCCATCATGGCCAGAGAGGATGAGGGGTACCATTTCTGCAGAGGGAGGATTTGTGATAGTATCAGGTGGAAGTCATGCACTTCAACAGTTGAAGAGATTTTTGGGAACAGGCTCCCCCCTTGCCACCAGACTGTGATTGGAGTGTGATACCGTGGTCATGGCGCAGTCTTATTACTTCAAGTGGAATAAAGCTCTTGATGGAAATTCTTTTTGTCAACCAGAAGCTAAAAGTAGGCTCGATCTTTCTAAATCGTAGGAGGTAGCACCATCATTGCAGCAAAATGTAGGCAAGATGGGAGATTGGTTGGGAATGCAGTGCGCCCTGCCCAGACTATTTTAGCCCCTTGTCTATTGCACTGTCTCTGCTAGGTGTTCACGGTTACAATTGGGATTAACATCTTTAAAAAAGTACAGCAATACTGTTGACAGGGTATGATGGTAACCTTCACTTTTTTAGAGTATGACTTGCCAGGTCTTTGTTGATTATGAAACTACTTGGTCCAAAATCTTTTGTTTTATCCTTACTAAGAAGGGAATAGTAGTTTGAAATTGCCTAATCATATGAGGGATTGTGTCCCTTGAATTGTTGGTTTTCAGATAGTTATTTTCCATTTCACCTTGTCATGTTGATCTATACAGTAAACTTAAGGAGTTTGAGAATTCCATCTTTTTTTTATTTGTAAGCAATGCTTGTACTTTTAAATCACATTCCCAAATCTAAAATGAGGAAAATGGGAAATGAAATTCCCATTTTTTAAATCAAAGATCGTATAGAATGCACCCATTACTTACAGCATTTGAATAAAATTTAATTGAATTTAAATTTACATGCAAGTCATTATGAATAGGACACTTGAGGCTCCAATGTGTTTCATGAGGGTCTGACCTCTTAATTATGCCTTCATTCATTATTGTACTAAGTGAAGAATGAAAGTTATATTTTGCTGTGTATTTGTTTAATTCTACACTATGTTATACATTATAAAAACTGAAAGAACTGCGAATGCTGTAAATCATGAACAAAAACAAAGTTGCTGGAAAACCTCAGCAACGGGTTCTGAGGAAGGGCCACTGGATCCGAAACGTTAACTCTGTTTTTTCCTTAACAGATGCTGCCAGACCCGCTGAGCTTTTGCATCAACTTTATTTTTGTTCCATGTTATACTTTATCCTTTCCTTCTGATGTATGTCTTCCATGGCTGATCAGATTCTCAGGTCAGCATTATTGTACGCTTCTGTGTGTTGTGTGACCGCTGTCACTGAATTTGACTTTCCCTCCTCTTTTTCCTTGACTCCTCAGTGTCTATGGCTGTAGTCTGTGGCTACCCTGTGAGGAAATTACACGTGCACACTTGTATTCTGGCACAGATCCAGAGCTGTGCTGGCAATACAAAATAAAACTGAATAATTACATGTCCAAATTCTGAGTTACTTATTTGCCCTTCTTCAGTGAAACTTTCATCCAAGTTATAAGTCTCTTACAAGTCTTTTATAAGTTGCTTTGACAGTCAAAACACAGAATGCAGCACCCCTCAAACAGTAGAAGAAAGACAAAGTATGTGGCTGTAGAATTT
Source organism: Ginglymostoma cirratum (assembly GCA_024137785.1). NCBI lineage: Eukaryota > Metazoa > Chordata > Chondrichthyes > Orectolobiformes > Ginglymostomatidae > Ginglymostoma > Ginglymostoma cirratum. The sequence goes on along the minus strand of JAHRHZ010000038.1, from coordinate 9,852,485 downwards.
GCCTGTTCATTATATGCTCCCAACATCAAGTTGATGGTTCATATTTCATATCATTGCAGTTTGAGATATTTGGAAAACCTTTGAGGACTTTCATCTTTTGGGGCTAGATTCGAATTCTGGTGATGGGCTGGAACAGGTAGCGGGGGGCCAGTTGGGTGGCAAGGTAATGGCAGAGGATGGCATGCCCATAATCATCCTCCTGTCGAGAAATCTTCCCCGCAGGAGGGAGGGTGGGCAGACTGCCCTCCCCACCCTTACCTGGTCCAGGACTTGGAATCTGAGAAACTCCTTGTAGTCCCAGTCTTGGCCACCGCTGCCCTGGCACTGGTGGGGACTACAGTGCTACCAGCCAATCAGATTGCTCAGCAGCTCTCTGAGCTGAGACTTCTGCTCAAATGAGGTGTTGAAGTTCTACTTCTAACTGAACATCGTTCCTTGCTGTGTAAAGTGGCTGTGGGCTGGCATAACAAACACAGAGAATGCCAGAGAGACTCAGGAGATCTGGCAGCATCTGCGGAGAGAGAACCAGAGTTAACAATTCAAACTCGATATGACTGTTGTTCAGAACAGAGGGGCTGCCCTGTTAGGCAGGCATGCATTTCCCTGCAACACTTGCTGCTCTATGTGTCTGTTCCGGTAAGAGAGCAGTGACTGATCAGATTACAATTTGATTTGATAGCGTGGTGCATTTCTCTGTGAACATCTCTATTTGTATGTTAATTAGCTCAAGCCTATACAATCATAAGAAATAGGAGCAGGAATAGGCCATCATCACTTCGAGCCTGCTCCATTATTCATTAATATCATGGTCAATTTGATTGTTACATCAGCTCCACTTTCCTGTCTCCCATAACCCTTGACTCCCTTGTCAACCAAAAATCTGTTCTAACTCAGCCTTGAATATAGTCAGTGATCTAGCCTCCACTGTGCTCTGGGAAAGAGACCTATATGACCGTATGACTATATGACGCTCTGAGAGGAAAGAAGATTCTTCATCTTGGTCTTAAATAAGTGACCCTTAATTGTTAAGCCGCATCCCCTAGTTCTAGATATCCCTGAGAAAACATAACCTCAGTATCTACTAATCTTTCAGCCCTCTTAATAGGAGTAAATTTACTGATCCCGTGCTAACCTGCTTGAAGGGATAATAATTCTGCAGCCTTGCCTCCAATCTGCAATTCCTTCAAGCAGTAGATCAGCAATCTTTGTGAAGATCTTCGTGCTCTTTGTGAAGTTCTATTTGAGTTTTTTTTGAGTTCTGTGCCCAAAGGCAGGCCCGATTGCAGTGCCACAACCTTGACCACTAGTAGGGCACGTCCCAAATCCACTGCAGCCAGAACAGGGATTGAATCCATTCTAGAGATTGGCACCAACTTGATCCACATTGGTTCTCCAGCCAATTGAGCAAACAAGCGTGCCAGCAGTCTGAGTTGCTATGGCAACATATACTTTTACGTGCATGTTGTATCCTGGAGCAGTGGATAGTGGTTCCAATTCCTTTCCATCATATGGCTGACCAGGAATCTCTTCCACTGTTACCATGTTTGGAAGGATTTACAAGTTGATCCTCAACTTGTTTGGCTGCATTGTGAACAAACCCTCATGGACCATCAAGTCCAAGAGTGGGACTTGAACCCAGGCCTTCTGGTTTAAAGCAAGGATGCTATTCACTGGTCCACAGGTCTTTCTGTCCTGTCCATCTAATTATTATACTTCAAAGAAATAAAATGACTCAATAAAATTACATCACAGATAATAGGTACTGCAGATGCTGGAGAATCCGAGATAACAAGGTGTGGAGCTGGATGAACACAGCAGGCCAAGCAGCATCATAGGAGCAGGAAAGCTTGACGTTTCGGGCCTAGACCCTTCATCAGAAATTCATCATTTTCTGATGAAGAGTCTAGGCCCGAAATGTCAAGCTTTCCTGCTCCTATGATGCTGCTTGGCCTGCTGTGTTCATCCAGCTCCACACCTTGTTATCTCGAATAAAATTACATTGCTGTTTCTCTAGAACAAGATGCTGCTGTGTAAATGGATGGTTTTGTTTAGGCTGTGATGTAGATATTCATCGAGCAGTTCATGCCACCTACCTGGGTGTCCTCGTATTAAATTGCCAATCAACAGCTCCAAGTAGACAGAGGTATTTGGCTAGCCACAGCAAGGGGAGGGAGCTCAGCAACCATCGGATATTAAAAATAATGCTTTATAATACTCCCTGTTTGTGGTCTTGCTCTATAATGCTGGTTTACATCACGCTGGACATCTGCCATCCCTTCAATTTGGACTGTATAGCAGACAAAAGCATGTAGGAAATGGAGCCATACTGCAAGGAAGTGGGAGTCGGGGTAGTTATCAGGGAATGAAAGTGGAATGTATGCACCATGCAAGCCAGGAAATGTTTTACACTCTCCAGGCCAAGAAGGGCTGTAGTATCTCAGTGTAGATTTTTATGAGTGGAAAGACAGCCCATTCCTATAATCAAGTCTTGGACTGCTCCTCTTTGAAAGGCTTTGTTTTCTCTGATACTTCATTTACGATCTTGAGTTCAAGGATTCAGTACAAAGTGTGAACAGTCAGCAATATTACCTCAGGGCTGAAAAAGAATTTGATCAAGGATCAAGTCCTGTGGGAAATAATCGATCTACGTTTCAAATTCATGGACGTTACATGGAAAAGGAAGAAATATTTCTTTAAGCTTGCTTATTTGGAATACCTTTTCTTAATTTACAATCTTTTTTCAGTCTCATATTACTTTATTCCGATTGATCTGGAGAATGAGAGGACGAGCTAGGCTGGAACTGCAGTGCAGCATGAATTTTTAAATTAATAATACACCAATTTTGGAATACTTTTTGCGGGGGATGATGTACAGTATATCATTCAAATATAGTGCTGCATTCAGGTCGATGTGTCATTCTATATGAGAGAACACCTTTGTTATTACTTTGCACACATTCATTTAACGGTATTTTTAAAAGGTGTTTAATAGAGACCAAACTGCCCAGGGGTACAAATGCTACAAAAGAGAGACTATACTGTTTTATGAAGGTGTCAGATATTTAGCTGCTGTAATGTGGGAGATTACCTTTCTTTCTGACACAAAAGCAAAATACTACAGATGCTAGAGATCTGAAATAAAAACTGGAAGTGCTGCAGAAACTCAGCAGGTCTGACTGTATGTGTGGAGTTTCAAGTTCGGTGTTTCACTTCTGCAGAACTGAAAATAGGTGCTTTTCTCTCTGAATCAGGTGGAGAAGCTCATGAGTCCATTACAAATGTTCCACATTCTGTAGCTTTGGGCTGGGATGTTAACCATGAGTGAGACAAGCAGCAGTTTTGAAAGTTCACCCTGCACATAAGCCAAGGTGTTAGCTACATAATCTGAAGAAAGCATCAATCAAAGAAGGATAGAAGAATGAGTTTTGTCCTCAAAATGCTGAGGATTGTTAGTGCGGCATTGAGTATTTTCCTCCTAATGTCACCATCAAATGTTCTAGGTCTTGAGTTAAATGTAGGAAAGAAATCTTTAAACTCCATCCTACAAAACATGTCTTATCCCCAAAGGAGAGGAAAACTACCCAATTAAAACATGCAGAGTTTGATTTTCCCAGACCAACTACCTGTTTGCCTCAGTGTAAGACTGCATAATACCAATTCCTTGCAAGGACTCTTGCCCACTAGGAACTCAATCTCAATTGCCTTCGAAATGTTTTATTTAAGACTTTTACAAAGGAGACTTTCATTCTGTCAATCTAAACTTGAGTTCGTCCTGATTGCCAAAAGTGAAAAGGCAATTTTTAATCATGACCCTAGGAAACTCACCATAAGCTAAATCTGGTGATTGTTGTCACGACTAATGTTGGACTGAATTAATATCTTGTCGATCAAGTTTCAAGATCTGTTGTCATCGTAATTACTTGTTACTTGTATTATTGAGTGTAGTATCTTAAATGCTTTGTTCTGTTTTATTGCAGTGGGAAGCAGAGTGAGTCAAGAGCTAATGTACACACGGGAGAAACTGGGCGAGGAGACGATCTTCACTACACAGATGTTAATTCAAACCTCAAAGAAGGAAGGGGAGAATATCCTTACTCAGGAGGCGTTGCTTCAGCACCTGCTTGCTGCACTGGCAGCCAGCAAAGTACAGGTCTCGCTCTATGGAAAGTAAGAACATCGCTCCCATCACATGTTGACTTGAAGGGGGTTTTCAGGCAGGAAGAGAAGGCAGGGCAAATATGGAACACAATTAATTGGTCAGGTCATTGACGTGAAACATGAGCTGTTTCTCTGTCTGTGCGCAGAAGCAGCCAATGCTGCTAAGTATTTCCTTCCTAGTGCACTCAGCAAACTAGGTTTTAGGTCCATGATATCTTAATCCACACATATCCTTGCCCATGTAGTCCATGTAAAGATGGGTGGACAGACAGGTCATGTTGAGGAAATGGGGAGGCTGCAGAAGGACTTGGACAGGCTAGTGGGGCAAAGAATTGGCAGATGGAATACAATGTGCCAAATATGAGGTAATGCACTTTGGTAGGAAGAATAGAGATGTAGATTATTTTCTAAATGAGGAAAGGCTTCAAAAGTCTGAAGCACAAAAGGACTTGGGAGTCCTATTACAAGATTCTCTTAAGGTTAACATACTGGTTCATTTGGCAGTTAGAAAGGTAAACACAGTGTCAGCATTCATTTGAGAGGGTTAGAAATCAAGAACAGTGATGTATTGCTGAGACTGTATAAGACTCTGGGCAGACCACATTTGGAGTACTGTGAGCAGTTTGGGCCTCATATCTAAGGAAGGAAGTATTGGACATGGGGCCCAGAGGACACTTACAAAAATGAACCTGGAGATGAAGGGCTTGTCATATGTAGAGTGATTGAGGATTCTGGATCTGTACTCGATGGAGGTTAGAAGGATGAGGGGGGTTCTATTGATATTTACAGAATACTGAGAGGCCTAGATAGTGTGAACAAGGAGAAAATGTATCCACTCGCAGGAAAGATTAGGATCCAAGGGCACAGCCTCAGTGTGAAGTGATGACCCTTTAGAACTGAGATGAGCAGGAAATCCTTCAGCCAGAGGGCGGTAAATCTGTGGAACTCATTGCCTCAGAGGGCTGTGAAGGCCAAATAATTGAGTGTATTTGGACAGAGATAGATAGGTTCTTGATTGGTAAAGGGATGAAAGGTTATAGGGAGAAGGCAGTAGAATGAGGTTGAGAAACATCACGGCTATGACCAAATGGTGGAGCAGACTTGATGGGTTGAATGGCCTAATTCTGCCCTTATGCCTTATGTACTTCTCATCTGTTCTGGGCAGAAAGAGAGTACAGATAAACCTGCAGCAGATGGTGATAAGCTTTCTGAGCATTTCTCACCATTTTCCAACTATATGGTGAATATTTCGGGAGAATATGTTTCCCCTGATTGGTCCCTCAAGAGCTGGACAATTCTTATTGCTCATCCCTCCATTCCCACCCATTCTGCGTGGAGACCTAAAGTGAGACTCCCTTCCTTTGTTTTTTGGCTGGGCTGTCAGCCTGATATCATTCATTTCTCCTGGCTGTTGAAGTTGAAACGCCTGTATATCATTCTCAGCACAATAGGGTGGAAGGTGGCTTAATCTCCTGCTTTCACTATTTGCCCAGTTGATTTCATAGGATAGGAACAATATTCTTCCATTTCAGTCATTCTTTCTTGTCCTTACCTAGTATCTGATGACTCAAGTCCTTCAGCTTGTCCTGCTTGCCTATATTTGGGGGGATAGGGTGATCCTTAAAAAACTTTGTCGATGGAATGTTTAGTTTAAATTCCTGAAGGTACGATGTTCTGGCATCCACAATTGTAAATAAATGCATATATGCTTGCTGTCAGTAATTAGCATTGCTGGCTCCATCAGTGTACTGTTTAACCAGGTCATTGCCCTTTAACCTTTCTTTCAGATCCTGGGATTTAAACAAAATCTGTTACAAATCTGGAGTGCCTATCATTGAGAATGGCATGATTGAGCGAGTGAGTATGACAGAAATTAAATTTATAATTATGATAATATAATAATTATAATAAAGAGGGTATCACTTTACTTTCAGGAGATTTTCATTTTTATTCACAATTCTCAGAGAGCTTTCTGCTGATTGTCAAAGTGAGTGATTATCAGTGCCCAGGACCCATTCTTTAGCCGCTGAATTTCAGCATTGCTATCCTGATATACAATGATGCTTCCTCTGCCCTATCCTAAAAGTGTGCCTTGAATCTTTGTTATGCCCTGATATGATGGCTACATTGCAGTAAAGTTAGTGTAGTTCAATTTAGTGATAACCCAGAGTGATGTGCAGTAGTGGAGTCCTATGTAGGGTTCTCCTTCTTAACCTGATCCCATGCCTGGAGTGTGGTGACCCTCAGGTTAAACCACCACTAGTCATCTCTCTCTAATGAGAGAGCAGCCCTATGGTCTGGTAACACAATGGTGACTTTACCATTACCCTGTATTATCTCCATGTGACAAGGTGACAAAATGTTTCAGAATTCAGTCTGCTGCTACTGTATTTAGCCTGTGCTACTATTAGAGCTCATGTAGAGAGAATTCTCAATAATTGCCTTCCAGTCCAAAGATGTGCAGTTAGGTGGATTGGGCATAGTAAATTTCTCCCCATAGTATCCAGGAATGTGCAGGCGAGACGGATTAGCCGCAGAAAATACAAGGTTACAGGGATAGGGTGGGTCTGGGTGAGATGCTTTTCGGAAATTCAGCGCAGACTCGATGGGCCGAATAGCCTGTTTCAACACTAGGGATTTTATTAAAGAAAGGATTACAAAAAAGTAGCAAGTTCTGTCTCACCAATATAAAAAAAACTTGGTCCAAATGGTTGGTACATATATACATATATTAGATATTGAGCATTGACAAGCTGTGTGATCACAGGATGCATTACAGGTGAACTTAATCCTATCCCCATCCAACATTCTGACGTGTCTGTACGTCCAGCACAAATCATTGGATAAGAGTCAAGTGGGGAAGGCATAGTTCGTTCTTGCTTCCCTAACTCAAGATTGTTGAGATCAATTGTAGCAGTCATCTAACTGTACTGGGAAATGTCAGCTAATTTAACACAATCTGGAGATAAGCACAGCCTACCTTGCCTGTATAGTTGTGCTTCTCACTCGATAAGCAACTGGGAAAATTATTTAATCTCTAAATAATATTAGCAAAGCCCATAAATCTCTATATACCTAGAGCACTTTGTTAAAAGCCCTGTGCTTTGTACCCATACCTTATGACTGGCAACATCTTTGCCATGAAACACAAATTTTCATCTAGATTATTTATTATATTGTAGGGCAAAGGGTTAATTTAATATGGTGATGGGGGTGGAGTGGACTGCAGACTCTTTTTTTAAAAAAATGCTCCCATGTGGAGTTGCTGACATAATATGACACTATGCTATGTGTACAATGGAACTTGCATGTTGCTGTCAGGCTTTCAAAGCCAACTAGTATGATCAAGACGCAGAGGCAGAAGGCTGATGACAGGCTATGCTGATTTATGGCCAGCTAATAGTTTTGGAGTTCAACGTGGTCTCTGCCAACATAGCCTGTATATGCTCCAACGGAAGAGGCTGTTTGGCACACACCATCATTAATTATCTTTGCTGTTTTCTGTTCTGCCTTCTCCCCAACCCCCTGCCCCACAGACACACACACACACACACAACCACAAATTATTAAACATCAATTCAGCACTGACCACCATGAGTATTGTAGTTTATGAGGATCAGAAATCCCCTTGCTGGAAGTGCAAAATTCGTACTCCACTTCTCCTAAATAAAGTCAGTAAACATAATAGAATTCTGGTGGATCATTGTGGCCATTTATATGTAGGTTTGACCATAGAGTTTTTGGCCAATTTCAAAATGTTTCTGAAAATGCTGTTAAGTTGTTTTTTTGTGTGTTTCATTTATTAGATCTGATCCCATACTGCATTTGGGAGCTGTTCTTTACAATTAGAAAAAAAATGGAGAGTTAGGTCAGTGTGAGAACAAGGTGCAGTGTGGAAAGGTCTGGCTAAAAAGGGCTTCTCCTTCAAACCAGTATACAGTGCACAAGTTGAAAAGCAGAAATCGTTGGCTGTGGGGACAGGCATCAAACTCAGTGGGCTGCTGAAATTTGGTTGGAAGAAGCAGTTATCAGGCTGATGATAGCAATGATTGCACACAGGTATGTTTTAGGGGGTGGGGTGATGTTAGTTATGAGTTTGAGAGAGTTTTGTGGGTGAGAATTAGGGAGTCCAGGAAAACAGAGGCTCTGACTTGCTTGGCACAGCTCTCCTGTTCTAATCTGTGGAACTCACTTTAAAACTTACTTAGGACTGAAATAACTGCACAGAGGCTGGTATCCCATCACCAAGTCACCCTTTATTTACACGGTCATAGTACATGGACTCTGATCGGCTAGCTCAGAGCCAGTCCCTAGAGTGAGGAGACTCTCTGAGACATCTGTTTATATCCGAGAGCCAGGGCTTTCAGATTGGCCCAGGTTAACAGCTCCAAGCAGGGATCTCATACTTAACCTCGATACAGGCACTACAGACATTCGCTCTGTCCATCACAAATAGTTGTATAAAAAAGCAAGTTCCCACAGTGGCCGTGGGTAAATGCACTACCTGATGCATTATTGAGCCAGAGGCTAACCAAGACAGTCACGTGTTCAGTTCAGATCTTGGCTGATATTGAGTCAGTTGATTTTAGACATAAGAGTATGGCAGTTGTCATCAGCACCCTTGGTGGAAATTGGGGAAACTCAGCCAATGGAGGTCGTTGTATACACACACACACACACACACACACGCACACCGAGTCAGTGGAATTTATGATTGAATAGCTTGATGACATTTTAGAATCCAGGATCACATACAGACAGTAATTATTTGGGGTGAGACACTGAGGATTACCATTGGCTTTAAAATGCACCTCTTTCATTCGTCATCATGGACAAATGAGAGTCTGCCATGATCAACCTCTTTCCAAACTTGTTTCGATTTGTTTTAGCACTATGTAAGGACTGCGACAATTAACCAAGTCAAGTATTTCCAGTCTCTGCAATTTAGGAGAAGTCTTGAAGGTCAGTGGACGGATTACATCACCATAAATCAAAGATGCCAGTGTGCATACCACCAACATTTATGGACAATGTAATGCTTTTTTCCTCCCCCAGTCACTAAATATAACTTTGCCTTGATGGGTAGACCACAAATTAATGAAAATCAGCAGTCAAAATAAGATTAAATAAATTGTTTTCTCCCAATTTTTCTGTTTCTTTGTTTTGCCTATGGTACAAACACAGCAATATTTGGTCACTTACTTTCCCTCCACCCTCCAGATGATTGAGAAGCTTTTCCCCTGTGTTATCCTAACTCCGCTGGACTGTTTCTGGGATGGTGCCAGGCTTCAAGGAGGTTCTGCTTACCTACCGTAAGTACGACTGTGTTAATTGTTATGTTTCTGGGGTTTTAGGGATTGGTACTCTAAAAATGATACACTGGATGTTTCTCGCAAGTTTTTGGTCTGAACTAGAGTGGTGAGAGACTGAACAATGGCTTGCATTCTTCCCCGCAATGTGGTTACTTGTCAGGCGGAGCAGAGAGACCTATGGGAATTCTTTGTCAACAGACGGTAACTGAAGTTATTCTCATGCTAATCGGAGCCTTATTGCTGCAAGTTGTCCAACAAATAAAATGTACACATCATTCATGCCACGGGCCCTATTTAAAAAATGCCCCTGAGAAGAAAAAGGCCCTCTTTCGATTAAAATCAGCTCACTTGACAGCATTCCATTCTTGAAAGATTTTTCACAGTTTTTTTTGTGTTTACTCTGTGGTGTTAAACTGACACTGACTCCGACTCTTTCAAATCCATTTTTAAAAAAAAATCAGTGTGGACATGTGACATTTGCAGTATTTCGCTTTTTTTTTCATTTGTTTCCTCACTGCCTCCGAGCCACAGAACTTACCCCAATTTGCTACCGTCCTCCCAACCCCCCCCCCCCCCCACCCCCTAAAACCCAAAGGGTGGTTGGTGTGTGGCGTCAGCTTCCCCTTCAGTTCAGCCAGTTTGAAAAAGGAAGGGAGAAAGAGGTAGAGAGAGAGAGAGAGAGAGAGAGAAAGAAGGAGAACAAAGAATGGCAATCTATTCTCAAAAGTGGAAAAACAAAAGGGTTTGAGAAGGCTCACTCAAGCAAGAAATAGGAGATAAAGGAGCCTCTCTTTGGTTGCAGTAGAAGGGGTCGCTGGTATGTGGGAATCAGAAAGAGCTTGCTTCATGCGATGCCTCACTCATGAATTATTGGAGTGTCATTCTGCCAGTGTTGGACTTTTTAATCCCCCCTTGTCTTCTATTTGAGATGTCCTGTACACTTGAGTCACCCTTCCTGGTAGATTTTTTTTTCAAGATTCCTTCACGTGGTAAAAAAACTTAAATCATGGGGAGGCTTTACTTATGAGAAACCAGTTTAAAAGCAGCAAAAAGAAAACTTATAAGAAAGGAATACGAATATTCAGAGAATATTTTAATAATTTTATCTTGGATAGTTGGAACTCTGGCTTTGGCTTGCCTACTGCTTTGAAGCTGACAAAATCTTGTAAAATGACAGGAAAGTTTTGCTTTGTTTTAAAGGACTACCTGAGGAAAGCTTCCTTTCCTTTCACAAGTTTCCTTTACGGACATATGGCCAACACTGAAATATCAAGTTGTTTGTAATCCATAGCATTTCATCACTGTGTGTCATGGATTCTTTGGAAGACCACTGGCTTGACGGTTCTCATGGGAAAAGGGATGGTATTTCAGAATCCATTCTCCAAAATACCCATAAATCCACCGAATTCCATGCAGTGAAAGATAGTATGACTTATTCAGTTGTCCTGTTCATTTGCCAATAATACTTTAAATCTATGATGGTGATGTCAGTGATTGTCACTTGTGCAGACATTATTAAGGCACTGAATTCTGCCACTAATCAGCATTGATTGATTGTCACTGACCTTATAAAAATGCAATAAAACACCCCCTTCTCTAAATATCTCTTTTCCTCTGTTAGATTAGACTTTGATTTATTGTCCCACGTATATAAAAATACAGTGAAATGTGTTTTCATGTACAAAACGCAAAATATCGCCATGCCCTGGTGCCATCTTGAAACGCTGAATATAATGCAAGATTTTACTGCATTAGCGTTCATCTTGCCCTCTTCTTCTTGTAACCCTCTGCTACTCCTGTGTTCGCTGCTTGACGCTAGTGAGGCTTTCTGTAACGGGCTCCAGCATCTCGCTTATGAGCCTCCCTCTGCTGTTTTAATGTAGAGCGTGTATTTAAGATATTAAATAAAAGCACATGGTAAGGAGCAAGTTTAAGGCAGTTGCCTGATTTCAGCTGTTAGATGATAGTTTGAAAGCTTTTGTATGTCACTCTTTCATTTTGCACACTTAAATGCTTAAAATAGTCACGTTAAATCACTTTGTGATGGCTGGTATTCTATAGCTCATCAAAGTAACATTTTATCATTATTTACTTGAGTTACCAAGCATTTTAGCTTATTTAAATGTTACGGAAAGGTTTGGAATAAAAAGGACAATAGATTGTCTTACTTGTCCCCACCCCCTCCCACCCGACTTCCAGTGAAGTAACTAGGAGAGACCTGACAGTTTTGAAGAACTTTATTAGGTCTTGTCGGAATGGAGTGAGGCAGTCTGGGGAAGGAGGGTGTGAGCATCGTCTCGGAACCTCTTCTATCCTGCTTCCCTGAGTCCGGTTTTCCACTTGGCTCCCAAATGGTGATGAGCTGGCAGCACTGGGTATTGAAATGCACTGAAACGAGAAGAAAGAAAGAGAGAGAGAGAGGAAAAAAAAAGACACTCTTTGTGGTGGCGGGAGAAAACCGTACAAAAGGATATTTTACAGATGAAGAGATTAATGATTTAATGTGGCTGAGAAGAGAGCTGTTACATGGTGAGTGGGAGGAGGAACGAGCACAATGGGGGAGGGGGAGAGACACAATCAAGAGTGGCGGCCAGCGTTGGAGACCGCAAGGCTCTGTTTGTGGGTCGTAATCTGATTATTTAGAGGAATGACCTTTAATGAAAAATTAATTTGATCGGGCCTTACACATAGCCTGGATATGTGCAGGTGGACAGTGCCCACTGAAGAAAAGTTGTTTCATTAAAGTGCCACCTAATTGCAGCAGAGTTGGAGATCTTAAACAGGAAGATTCTAATCACATTGTTAAAGAAACACTAATGATGGAAAAGAAATCTGAATGTTTTGCCACTTCAAATAACAAAATTTTCTATACAATTATTTCTATCTGATGTTAAGCTAATTATTGTGCACCTCTTCTGTGTGAAATGATAGCATGTTAGTATGAAGCTGTTTTTTTCTATTATTTTAACCAAGAAACTTAATAAATTTTAATGGGGCAATTTCATACAAGTACATTAGTACATTTGCTTACTGTTATTGAAAGACAAGACAGTTCTGTTGGTGTTTTGTTTGTGTTTATATTAAAACTATTTTTTAGTTTTGACATATTTTATTCCTTAATTTTTATTTAGTTTTCCAGTGTTTTTGTAGCTTAATGCTGCAGTGAACCACTTGTCCTATTCCATTAAGTATAAAACCTGCAAATAGAAAAGCTCACAAGTATGAGGCTGCCTCTCACTCATTTCGGGCTGCTTCTTATTACAGTTTAGTCAGTCCTTTAACTAACAAGCATACATCATTAACCATCCCAATTTCACCATGTCAAAAGAGGAGGAGATGATCCCTTCCCTTCATTCACTGCAGGAATTTAAAATGACCCAAGACAAACCACACGCCAGTAATATCAAGACATTTGAGAGTTCTCCAGTAATTGTCATGTCTCACTGCACAAAGTTAAGAAATACGAGTGGGCACCGCAGCCTGATCAGGCTTTCCCTCACTTTGTTCCTCCATAATAGGATAATACATGGTCTTTTACTCTGCATCTGGCAATGATATAGGCTTAAAGGAGGAGGTATCACCATGGGTAAGCATTGTCAAGAGGAAATACTTACCTATAGACCAATTCTGTGTGTTTTGTCAATTTCTAGGAGGATATTAGAAATAAAGTATACAATAGATATGGGAAAACAGTATTCTAAATTGCAGGAATATTTGTATCTGTATGGTCCCCTGATTTATTTGTCCATTTTCTATAAAAGCTGGGGGCAGGTGTGGTGCAGGAGTTTCCCATTTGGAAAACATCAATGACAGCAGTGTGTCTCCTGTCTATAGAAAGTGATTGTAGATTGTTTCCTTTCAAGGTAAACAGTTTCATTAACAGAAATTACCTGTTGAGTTACCTTATCCACTGAGACTCACATTAGAAAAGTGAAATAACTGAAGCGATCAAATGAACTTACTGACAAGGTGGGGAGGCGGGGTGGGATTTCTTCTGTTTACTGATTGTAGCCAATTTATACAAGAATTCTTCATCCATATGTTTTTCATTTCATGACAATTAGTGGACAGAGGAAATCTTCCTGCAGAGTAATTTAAACAGATATTGTCACTTCCATAAAAAAGGAGTCTCGCCATCAGTATGAATTGAATAACTAAAAAAAAACTGCTAGTAATGTTTTTTGCTTCAACGTCTACTTTTTAATTTTTTGGTCAGTAGCCATTTTTATTCAGTGGTTGAAATAACATCATCAGTAGAATTGACTTTGATTAGCTGCTGAATCTTCAGTGGGGATGTAATGAATTAGTGTCCACAGTTAAAATGACAACAGATAAAATAAAAAGTATAAAGGTTCCCAAGGTTAATAATAATTCATCTTCCTTATACTGTCTTGCCTTGTAACTCCTCCAGTACACACACACCCTCTCACTGATCCATAGTTCAAATAGCATTATCTCACAAAAAAATCAACCACTTGACAGAAAAACAATTTTTAGAAGTTCTTGATGGTAAGACGTGCCCATTTGAAAAGAACCTCAATATTGAGACTCCCTGTGTAAATAACATCTGCATGGTTAGATTGAAAAATTTTTAAAAAGCAAGTTTAGTAGAAGCTTTGAACAAACTTGGCTCAAAATTTGTATTTTTTATTATTTTTGCTAATCAACCTGTTCAGAAATGGCATTACTCACTTCTGAAACAGGTGGGACTTTAACCCAGGCCTCCTGGTCCAGGGGTAGGGACATTACCACTGCATCACAAGAGGGCCTCTGCACAGAATTTGTAAAATAGAACAAAACATTTGTAACGCCTGGCCACAAATTCCAAAACTAGTAATATTTTTAGCAGGAGGACAAGTGCTAGTAACAGAATCCAAATGGCTTAGATAATAGAAATAGGAGTGGGGCTAAGTGAGAGGCAGTGTCCACGTTGCTGTACATTGGCTCTAGGATCGCATTGATGACGTCTTCTAGCAACTTTGACCTTAATAAAAACTAGTTGGAAAACTCCTCATTTGCATGGGATATTCAGGTACAAGTGATATTTTGGATCCATCTCCAGTGAGTGCTAAATTGCTAGCACTAGCTAGCAATACTAGCCTGAAATTTCACCACGTGTCTTCCTATGAATTAAGGAGTTACCAAATGACCCACAGGCCTCCTTTCCCACCACTCCATTGAAATGGACGTCTAGCTATATAAAATATTTTTTAAATCATGGTTTTCAGTGTTTGATAGACTGTATATCTTGTAAATGCTGGTACATTTCCACTAAAACAATATGCCAGCATCCACTGATTCAACGGGATCTTGAGCAATGCGAGACCCCAGCATCCTCACGCTTGCTAATCCATTTAATTAGTCTTCTGCACCCATACAAGCCAACCAGGAGACCACCAGACTAGACAGAGACCCAGTGTAACTAGGTTTCCATGGAAATCTACTTGTCTGCTGCTAGAACCATAATTGGAGACCACCTGAACTCTTAAGGCATTTTAGATTCATCACCATGAGTGAGGGTAGACATTGGTTTTATGATGCTTCTTCACAGCAGAAAGATATCGTGCTCTAATGATTTTCTTTTTTGAAGTTTTGATAGTGCTGTGTTTTAAGAAGATATTTCGTCGTTGATTTATCCTATATGAAATTCAGTGCAGCACTCCATCTGCTGGCATTTAGAAGAACCATCAAGATTGTTTTGGAAATCAAGACTGCTTTTGAATGTTTAGCTTATTGATTGAGCATGCAACAAATGGCCTACGAGCTGTCCCATTTAATTTTAGTGAGAACTTAATGAGAGTTGACCTTGCATGCTAATTAATATAATTCCCACAGAGTCGGCTCCTTAATCTGTTTCCAGGCTATCTGTTTCAGATTACCTCAGAGTTGGGCATCAGTTGGAGGTGGAAACCATGTATTGATTCAGAAAAAATTAACAATTATTCTTCTTTAAACAGAGGGAAACCAGATATTCAGTGGATGAACCTTGATCCTGTGCAGCTTCTAGATGAACTGGGACAATTTACGTCTTTGGATGGATTCAGGGAGATGCTTGACAAGGCTCAAGTCGGACATGCTTACGTGGATAGACCTTGCTTACAACCAGTTGACACGGAATGTCCTATGACTGCCCGAAACAAAAAGTCACTGGAGGTGAGCCCTTTTATCATAAGCTTCCATACCTTTTGTCTTGAGGTAATCTTTGGCCTTCAGCACTTCCAAGGAATAATACCGAAATTTGGGCTCAGCTCAGGTGCACAATGTAGTACAAAATGCAAAAGAGCAGAATTTATCTTATTGTTTGTGACGATTAGGGCTGGTGTATCTTTCAGTTGCAGAGGATTCTAGTATTCAGCATGACCTTTATTCAGTTAAGATGTTATATTAAGAGGCCAAATGAAATTTGTTAATGTTGTTAACTTTTCACTTCTTGACCCTTGGTTTTTGAATCTAGACAAGAATGATAGAGTATAAATTACTTTCTAATAATGGTTTTGACCCAATGTTTGAAACAGTCTAAACCTAGTTAGTTTGGGTATTTGGATAAACCTGCACAATTTGGCAGTTGTGGGCAAAGTTATCCATCCTGCATTAAATACTTAGTGAAAGTGCTCATAAGAAGTATTGGGATAGGAAATTAGAACTCCCCAAAGACAGAGATGATTGTATTCAAGGTGACGCACTACCTGTAGGTTAATGGTCAGCATGCTAGGTATCTACATATATTTTGCAAAGAAGTAGTGGCAACTCCCTTTTCATCGGACTCTCCACTTGAAATTAGACCTTGCTACTTTAGTTAGAACCATGAAAGGTCACAAGTTAACCAAGTGTGAATTAAGCATATCTTTTATATTGTTACAGGCTCCTAATATTCCTATAGAATTAACTGGAGGCTGCCATGGATTCTCAAAGAAGTTTATGCATTGGCAAGAGGAGCTGATTTTGGGTGGTATGAAGAAGGATGCCCAGAATGTATTATTGAGGTAAGGCGAGAGGGAAAAGGAAAACGAAAGGAGTTAGAATTTGCCCTAAGGGGCACCATTAGGTAGAAGGCTGAAGCTGCAATTTGATTCCAGAACCAGGCTGATTATATGGAATAGGCCAAGCAGCCTGCTGTGTTCATCCAGCTGTACACCTTGTTATCTCAGATTCTCCAGCATCGGCAGTTCCCACTATCTCTGATTATATGGAAGTCACTTTTTTGCCTTAAGAGACTAGTAAGTACAACAGAAATTAATTTCCATTGGGCATCTTTAACAGAACTCTCCCCAAAAATAACTTGTGAGCCATTTATTCACGGTTATCTATGGCTTTCCTGCTAAAGTTACAGTGGGTGATTAGAAACCCACCCTCCCTCTATTTTTGACCTCCCTCCACTCTGAAAGATTTTACCACCCAGTGAATTGAAGGGAGTCCTGAGCCTGCGTAGAAAACCATCTCTAATTGGCTGAAAATTACTGCTCCTGGGGACCCAGTCAGCAAGGCTGCATGGGTGAGAAAAGTGAGAAAGCGTATTTCATGGTGTGCAAGTAGATATTCGTTTGAAGTTGCAAAGTAAAGTACAGTATTTCTGGAATAGTTTAGTGCTCAGCTTTGCAGCTAATCTGTGCAACAAGATGCTGAGAGATGGACAACATCAGCATTCTGATTCACTGAAACATGGCCCTTTGTCTGCAGAATGAAGCCACATTACTGTTTCAGGTTAATTATATAATGACTTGAATCTCAAGATGACTATCAATCCAAGGGAAGACATGTGCTTTATAATTAAGGTTAAAATGTGTGCATGCCATTGACTGGTGGTTCAGGCTGGCACAGTCACAGTTGCCAGGCTATTCATTGGTCAGAACTGCCTCTGGGGTACTAGCCCCACCGTGAAATAGCCTGAGGAACATGCCACTTGGAAACTAACTGATTAGAAATAGCCAGCTGGTTGCCTCATTACACAAACCCAGAATTATTATTTCTCTTAATGGCGGGCTTGTTTTGTTTAAGTCCCGAGTGGTTTTGAAAGGGTTAAAGTCTAAGTCAGGCTGATTTGCCTTCCAGTAACCACATTGCAAAGGAATTCTTTGCAAGGGTAATCAGTGCTGCCCTTTGACCTGATCTCTGGAGTAGCCAGCTGCAGTAAGTCGATGGTCATATAATCCTGCCTCTTACATCACTCTTCCAATCTTAAAGAGCAAGCCTCACCATCAGTCTGTTTTAAAGAAGGAGGGTCTTGTCATTGAAACCGTTGTTTGAAAAAGCAGCTTTATCATCAGGAATCATTTTAAACTAAAGAATCACATCTCTGGGTTTTCCTTCCAAAGGAGCATTATCACCAATATAATTTATATTAAAAATGTCAAACTATTTCAAAGAAATATTGTTAATTTTAACAGCCTTCTGCCTCTTTGTTTCTGAGTGTAAATAATGTGTTTAGAAGAGCTATGGTAAAGAGTCAATGCAGAAGCTACATTGATATAAGTAAAGATGTATGGCTTGAAATTTTAGGATTCCCATTCCATCACCACATGGAGCACAGTATAGGTAGAAATCCCTTGCTGCCTGTCCCCAAAGACATAAAGGTCAATTGATATTGTGAGGAATGGGATCATCTCAATGGTCAGAACACTGGGAGCTGTGAGAGGCTTCATCAGCACCTGTCTGTATTGGCCTCATATGTTTCTCAGATCTTGTCAGGTTCCTGTACTGAGAAAAAGAGCTTGTCAAAAAAATTCCTTCAGCTCTAGTGGGTGTCTTTTTCTCACTTTAGAGAAGTTGTTAACGCTTCTGCATTTGCAAATGTTATTGACCCTGTGGGATTGAGAAAGGATATTGATCTCCTTTGGGTTTGGACAAGCCTCTTAAGTCCCCTCTAGAATTAGGCAAAGACCTTAGACCCCTTTGGGATTGAAAAAGTTTGTTGTTAACCTCTGGGATTTACTAAGGTGCACTTTGGACCTTGCCACAGTGGTCATTTCAATTCAACTGTTTCCATTGCAGTCTTCAGGAATCGTCAACAAGACTCTATTCCATAAGGGAATCAAAAGTTATGAGGATAAGACAGGAAAGTGGAATTAAGGAGTAACAGATCAACCGTGATCTCATTGAATGGAGGAGCAGACTTGATGGTTTGAATGGCTTACTTCTGTTCTGACATCGTATGGCTGCCCTCATTCCCCAATATTAGGTCTAGATGTGTAGATTGGATTGAAATTTGGGCCAGGTGACCTGGGAAGATTTGAGGAGGCTGCTGAATTCCAAGGTGAACTGAGCAGAAAGCCTGCCTCAGGCTGCAGCCCCGAGTCCAACAATTAAAAAAAATATGAATGAGATATAAAACATTCCTGTAGCCCTGATATCACCTTCTCATTTTGGCTCACCACCTTACACTGCCCATGCCGCACCCATACCATCTGATGCCCCTCTACCCATCCTTGATGGTCCTTCATACTCCCTAAGCCCATCTACCTATACCCCATGTCTCCTCTTACACTCATGCCAACATAGTGTCTACTTAAAGTCACCACACTTTCCATCTTCACCTACACATGCCAAAAAGAAGTATTTAAATTCTTCTCCGGCCACAGGAGAGGGGCCAGAGGACTGGAGGACAGATAATGTGGTTCAACGTTCAAGAAGGGTGGTAGCGATAAACTAAGGAGTTACAGACCAGTGAGTCTCACTTCAGTGGTAGGGAAACTGTTGGAGAAAATTTTGAAGGAGAGAATTAATCTTCACTTGGAGACGCAAGGATTGATCAGGAATAGTCAGCGTGGGTTTGTTAGACGGATGCCTCAGGGATGTGGTGCAGGACTTAAAATTACAATGTTTTCCCCTATTTTTGCACAATGGAGATGTTCTTCCTAGTGGTGTGAATCTGGGCCTTAAAAGTTTCATGTCATTGAATGTTGCCTGATATACTAGTTATGTCCAGCATTTTTTTGTTTTAATTTCACTTAATTATCCAATAATTCACTTAATTGCTCAATATAATAACAGAATGGAGGATAGATAAGATGATAACATAATTTTAAAAATACTTCTTTAACTCCTTTAAGTTTTAAAAAAAAATTGTGCCTGTGAAATTCTCTCTTTGAGGACAACTGTCACTTTTGGCGAATATTAATTGGTATTACCCAAAATATTATTTTGCTTCCATTATTAATTAATGGAAATAATTATTTTTAATGCAGTCTGTCGAAATTTAGTTTTGCAGTGACATGATATGTCAGTTCTGTAAAACACCATCAGAACTGGTAATTTACTAGTTTGGAGCTTCTTATAAAATCCCATCAGTTTCTCTTTTCTTGGACTAATCAAAGATTACCATTTTACGTCTTCCAGCAACCTCTTCAAAAAAGGCACTGGTAGAAATTGGCAGCTAATCTTCCTATCTAACTCTATGACTATCTCGGGAGTAGTGTTTAATTCTAGAAAGAGGGAAACCTAAAGGCAGCACAGCCGATCATTTCAAATTATATAAACAAAACATTTCTGGTATCTAAAAGATTGAATGGAATGATATGGAATTCTAATACTTTTGATCCTGTTTCTCCATCTATCTAAGACCAAGCTAAAATGAACGGGAGTACAACAAAGTTGGTCCTTTGCCCGGAAATATGACCTGGGAAATCTCCATGGATATGGTACAATCCCTTTAAACAGGCCATGAATGACTTGGAAGCATTACTTTGTGATATGATTTATGATATCCTAGTTTTGCACTTTTGAATTATGATTGTCAATGTGCCAAGCAACAGGCTGCCCAGTAGCTGAAAGCACAAACTGAATTTGCACATGCAACTCTGCATTTTCCATGATGGAACTGCCAACAAATGATGATATTATTAGGAGATCAGGAGGAATTCTACTATTCTGACCCATCATCTCTCAAGGCTGTTATAGGCTACCTGACCTAAGTCCAATGTTTCGGACTTAGTACGTGAAAATGTGATTAAATAACATGTAAAAGAAGCCACAGTGGATGATTAAGCACAGGACCCATCAAAACTGAGCTTGTTGAGAAGAAGAAAATCCAGGAATCTTTTAACTTTCCGCAGTGATACATTAATCTTCCCTAAAATACTTTCTGTCCACACTCGTTTGTTTACCTTGACCATTTTTTCTCCTCCCATTATATGGATGATGATGGGATAGTGTAGGGGGATGGGCTTAGATTAGTTCACAGGTCGGCGCAACATTGAGGGCCGAAGGGCCTGTTCTGCGCTGTATTGTTCTATGTTCTATGTTCTATTTCCTCCTTCCTCGAGCACAGTATTGTGGGTAACAGGCATCCTCCAATATCTGAGATAAAAGGTACTGCAGATGCTGGAGAATCCGAGATAACAAGCATG
>JAHRHZ010000038.1:9636520-9831573 GCA_024137785.1 Ginglymostoma cirratum | reverse complement strand
CCAGGGAGGACGGACAGGTCAAGGGGGCGGGATGATGTTAGTAGATAGGAGATGGGGGTGTGGCTTGAGGTGAGAGGAAAAACAGGTTAGGGAGGTGGAGATGAGCTGGGCTGGTTTTGGGATGCGGTTGGGGGAGGGGAGATTTTGAAACTTGTGAAATCCACATTGATGCCATTGGGCTGCAGGGTTCCCAGGCTGAATATGATTTGCTGTTCCTGCAGCCTTCGGGTGGCATCACTGTGGCATTGTAGGAGGCCAAGGATGGACATGTCATCTGAGGAATGGGAGGGGGAGTTGAAATGGTTCGCGACTGGGAGGTGCAGTTGTTTGTTGCGAACTGAGCGCAGGTGTTCTGCAAAGCGGTCCCCAAGCCTCCGCTTGGTTTCCCCGATGTAGAGGAAGCCACAACGGGTACAGCGGATGCAGTATACCACATTGGCAGATGTGCAGGTGAACCTCTGCCTGATGTGGAATGTCTTCTTGGGGCCTGGGATTGGGGTGAGGGAGGAGGTGTGGGGGCAGGTGTAGCACTTCCTGCGGTTACAAGGAAAAGTGCCGGGTGTGGTGGGGCTGGAGGGGAGTGTGGAGCGGACAAGGGAGTCGCGGAGGGAGTGGTCCCTCCGGAAGGCAGATAAGGGTGGGGAGGGAAAGATGTCTTTGGTGGTGGGGTCTGACTGTAGATGGCGGAAGTGTCGGAGGATGATGCGTTGGATCCGGAGGTTGGTGGGGTGGTATGTGAGGACGAGGGGGATTCTTTTTTGATTATTGTTGCGGGGACGGGGCGTGAGGGATGTGTTCCGGGAAATGCGGGAGACACGGTCGAGGGCGTTCTCGACTAGTTAACCATTAATCATATAAATTAGACCTGATATTGAACGTCGGTCGCCTAATCAACTATGGTTCTTCTTAATCACAATTAGGCACTAGCTGAGTTTCCAACATGGCCCATCAATGTTAAGGTTAATTGTCTATTCCTGTCTGTGCTGAGATTAACCAATCCAAAGCTCCCAGCGTATGTTTAACATGATTACGCACTGAAAAGCCCCACTGAGCCATTTGCGATGCTTCACAATTAACCTTCAGCAATACCATTTATTTTCAAATCATTTGAAATTGTCCTTTTATTTTCCCTCTTATCCTGATTGTTGATAGCATACGGTTCCACAGAGATTGAGCAATCCTGTACATTGATCAAGGTGCAAAATGTCAACGGGCTGGTTGATTGTGGAGATTTTCACAGCCATGCTTATTCCTGCTGTCATCTGACATCCATGCTTTGAGCAGATATCACTGGCCAGGAATCAGGAGTCGGAACTGAGCTTCTGTTTCTGTCCCAGATGATAGGGGCTGCCTGAACACTGACCATGTGGGATTCTGGGCTAAGTACCTGTGTGCTTGTGTGTACGTGTGGTCATTTTTATCTTAATTTTGCCATTCCAAATATCCTGAGCAAAGAGTGCAGGATAATTAATCTACGTTTTACCCTTCTATAACTGAGCGAGTAAAAGCATCCATACAGGTGACTGTTAGCACAGTCTTTTTTCCCCATCCTAGATGGAAGCATGTTGATGACTCCATCCCACCCCATATGGTACAAAACACTGTGAGTGGGCATATTCTATCATGTTGGAACTCCCATACACTGCTACCAAAGTGTTCCAACAAAAGTTCAATTGCTTGACTATAAGGACAGCTTGCCTCTGAAATAAAAAAAAATTGTTTATATTGTCATTGCTAATAGATAGATAATAGAATTCCACAGTCTCCCCAATGGTACAGTTTTCATTTTAAAGATTTTCTAATTTACTTTGACCTAGCATTAAATTTTACAACTTAAAATACTTCGTTTAGTCATGAAAGTCCTTTGCAATATTCTGAAGGCTCAAAAGGTGCTATAGAATTACAAGTCTTCCTTTTTATATGTTTATTAAATACACTTTTTGTTTATCTCTTTGTTTCTTTACTGAAGTGCTGAAGCTCTCCAGACCATGTATCTACTGATGAGCCCCAAGCAACTTTATGAACATTTCAAGGATGATTATGAGATCCATGATATCAACTGGAACCAGGAAAAGGCAACAGCTATTCTGGAAAGCTGGCAGCGGAAGTTCGTAGAGGTATTCTTCAGTGTTCTGTTTTTTGTTTTTACTTTGGACTGGCACAGCATAACAGGGTAAATGGAGCATTGATTGAACTGATTCCACAAATAAGGACTTCATCCTGCTTGAAGAGGAAGGGGGCAGAAGTAATGGAGACAACTCAATGGTTTCTCTCAACCTTAATGATAAAGACATCACAAACAGCTTTGTTATTTTATTCTAATGCGTTCACACTAAGCAGCCTGCATTGTAACTGATTGGTCATTGATCTACACACTCCTGTATGTGAATCAAAAACAATATCACAAATAGACTGGTTATTGTCCTTAGCTGGTTAATTGTAAAGATAACCCCTGAGACTATGCATCATCCACCAGCACTTCGAAACAGCTCCACTGGGAATGTTGAGAACAATGAGTGGAATGATAATAACACAACAAATTATATTTGTGGAACCTCTTTAACCCATAAACCGTCCCAATTTTACTTCACAGGAGTGTTATAAGACCAAGTACAAAGCTGAGCCACATAAGGAGATATTAAGTCAGAGCAGCTAAAACTTCTCCAAAGAGGTCAGTTTGAGTGCCTTGAAGGACCAAAGTGAGGTAGAGAGGCAGAGATGTATTTGGGGGTAGGGTGTATTCTGGAGCTGATAGGCAAAGAATTTGAGGAGCAGCCACCAATATTGGGCATTTCAAATCAGGGATGTATAAGAGACCAGCAGTAGAGGAGCGCCCATATTTCACAAGGATTTGGGCTTAAAGAAAATACAGATGTAGGGAGTGTCATGGATGTGGAGAGACTTGAAAACATGGACGATAATTTTAAAATATTGCTTGACTGGGAGTCGCTGTATATCAGTGAGGGCAGTGATGATAGGGGAATGGGACTAGGCATGAATCAAAATGTGGAGATCAGAGTTTTGAAGGACTTCAAGCTTCCAATGACTACCATGTAGGAGACCGGCCAGAATGGATGAGCGACCGTAACATGATAGAATTCTTTATCAAGGTGGAGAGTGAGGTGGTTGATTCGGAAACTAGGGTGGTGAATCTTAAGAAAAGAAACTATGAAGATATGAGGCATGAGTTGGCCTTGATAAATTGGGGACAGTTACTTAAAAGGATGACAGTGGATATGGATAGGCAATGGCAAACATTCAAGAAATGCATGGGGAAACTGCAACAACTGTTTTTTCCAGTCTGGCACAAAAGCAAAATGGGTAAGAGGACCAATCCATAGCTTACAAAGGAAATTAGAGATAGTATCCAATCCAAGGAAGAAGCATGCAGATTGACCAAGAAAAATAATATCTCTGAGGATTGGGAGCAGTTTAGAATTCAGCAAAGGAGGACCAAGAGGTTGATTAAGAAGGGAAAAATACAGTACCAAAGTAAGCTTGCAGGGACCATAAAGACTGACACTAAGAGTCTCTGTTGGTACATGAAGAGAAAGAGATTGGTGAAGGTAAATGTAGGTCCCCTACAGACAGAAACGGGGAATGTATAATAGGGAACAAAGGAATGGCTGAGCAGCTGAATACATACTTTGATTCTGTCTTCACAAAAGAGGACACAAATCAGATACCAGAAATGTTGGAGAATGCAAAATTTATAAAGAGGGAAGAATTGAGGGAGATCAATATTAGTAGAGTAATGGTGCTGGGAAAATTGATGAAATTGAAGGCAGATAAATTCCCAGGGCCTGATAATCTGCATCCCAGAGTCCTAAAGGAAGTGGCTCTAGAAATAATGAATGCATTGATGGTCATCTTCCACGATTCTGTAAACTCTGGAGCAGACCCTGCAGATTGGAGGGTGGCTAATGTCACTCCAATATTCAAAAAGGACGGTAGAGAGAAGAAAACAGGGAATTATAGACCAGTAAGCCTAACATCAATAATAGGGAAAATTCTTGAATCCATTATTGAGGACTATATAGCAGAGCATTTAGAATGCAGTGGCAAGATCAGACAGAGTCAGCACAGATTTATGAAGGGGAAATCATGCTTGTCAAATATGTTTAAATTCTATGAAAATATAACTAATAGAGTTGGCAAGGGGTAGCCAGTTGATGTGGGATATTTACATTTTCAGAAAGTGTTTGACAAAGTCCTGCATAAGAGATTATTGTGCATGATTACGGCATATGGAATTGGGGTATGTGTATTTAGATGAAGAGAAAACTGGATGGCAGAGAGGAAACAAAGAGTAGGAATTAATGGGTCCTTTTCAATATGGCAGGCAGTAACTAGTGGGGTGCCACAGGGATTGGTGCTGGGACCCCAGCTATTCACAATATATATAAATGATTTGGATGAAGGAACAAATGTAACATCTTAAAAGTTTGCAGATGATACCAAGTTGGGTGGGAGGGTGGACTATGACAAGGATGCAGAAATCCTTCGGCATGATCTTGAACATGTTAGGCACGTGGGCAAATCAATGGCAATTCAGTATAATTTGGACAAATGTGAGTTTGTTCATTTTGGAATCAAAAACAAGAAGGTACATTACAACTTGGATGGCTGTAGATTGGGAGATGGAAGTGTCCAGCGGGACCTGGGCATCCTTGTGTACCAGTCGCTGAGGGTAAGTATGCAGGTGCAGCAGGCAGTAAAGAAGGCAAATGGTATGTTGGCCTTCATTGTGAGAAGTTGTAGGTTTCGAGTACAGGAGCAGGGATGTGTTGTTGCAGTTATACAGGGCCTTGGTGAGACCACACCTGGAATATTGTGTGCAGTTTTGTTCTCCTTTTCTGAGGAAGGATGCTCTTGCTGTCGAGGGAGTTCAGCGAAGGTTCACCAGGCTGGTTCCAGGCGTGGCAGGACTGACGTATGAGGAGAGATTGATTGGATTAGGATCTGTTTTCGCTGGAGTTCAGACGAATGAGGGGGGATCTCATAGATACTTATAAAATTCTAACAGGACTGGACAGGATAGATGCAGGGAGAATGTTCCTGATGGTGGGTGTGTCCAGAACTAGGGGTCACAGTATGAGGATTCAGGGTAGACCATTTAGGATGGAGATGAGGAGATATTTCTTCGCCCAAAGAGTGCTGAGCCTGTGGAATTCATTACCACAGGAAGTAGTTGATGCCAAAACATTGAATGTATTCAAGAGATAGTAGGAACTGCAGATGCTCGAGAATCTGAGATAACAAGGTGTAGAGCTGGATGAACACAGCAGGCCAAGCAGCATCAGAGAAGCAGGAAGGCTGATGTTTCGGGCCTAAATCCTTCTTCAGAAGGTGGCTTGATACAGCATTTGAGGTGAATGAGATCATAGGTTATGGAGAGAAGGCGGGATTAGGCAGTTGAGTTGGATAATTAGCCATGATCAGATGAATGGCAGAGGAGGCTCGAAGAGCTGAATGGCCTCCTCCTGTTCCTATCTTCTATGTTTCTATGGCATTGAAATAATCAAGACTAAGAATAATAAACGCCATCTTTCAACAGCAGATGAGCTGAGACAGTGGAAATAGATGGTCTGTGTGCAAAATAGAACAACATGAAAGCATTGTATTAATCTTTTGTGGTAAATGTTGAGCAGTTAATCAGAAGGAGGTTCTGAGAGGTTATTTGTAAGTCATTTAAAATACCGTTGACTGCTAAGAAGTTCTGTTCAACATAACATTATGGATTGTAAATCAGCAGTACACATCAGGAATTGCTATCTCAACATATTGTTCAGTCAGTTAGTGTGATCATTTGGCTACCAGCCAAACCAACAGAATAATAGGATTTCACTACTATGGCAGGCAGTGTGTATGTGGCTGTAATTTAATCCGAGGATTTATATGATGTCCATAAAGTACTGAAACATTGCTTTTAAAGACCCCTTAGATTAAATTATAGTTATAGACTGTTATTCATTGCCACCCATCCACTGCTGTATATCTAATTGTCAGAAAAGTTAAATATTTGACTGAAATATTTCAAATATTCAAAGTTGGAAGTTAATTTTTGAAGAAGTAATTTGCGTGGATGAGGGATGTATTTATCAACATGGATTTTGAAGAAATTGTTGATTAAGTGACATATCAGAGATGTGTCAGAATTAGGTTAAATTAACTCTAGTCCCTAACTCTGTATGTTCCAGAGATCTATGTGAATGAGTTATTTTGTTTTTCACATATATTTGGACAAATTCATAAGAAGTACAATGAAGATTACTGATGGTATTAAATTAATGGTTATGGCAAATAGTGAGGTACATTGCAGGAGGATGTAGATGACTGACAGCTCTCCATCAGTACAAATAAATGGGAAGTACAGTGAAAAGAAATGTACAGCAAATAATTAGGATTTTGAATAGGCTGGATAGGTGTTTCCTCTTAATGGCGGAGCCCATTCGTGACTTAGAATGAGTCCCAGTGTGGAAATATGGCCAGGAGTATGGTGGTGAGTGGAACATCCCCCCAATCCTCCTTGGACAGATACATGAAAATCCAGCTCAGGAGTTCATTGGATCACAGGAGTGTTTCACCAGAAATGGCTAACGAGAGGAATTCTATAAATCCTTTGCATTTGTGAAAGTGGCTTACTGGTAATATCATTTGACTAGTAATCTGGGACTCTAGGCTAGTACTGTGGGGACATGTATTTGAATTCCACCTTGGCAAATGGTGAAATTTGAATTCACTAACAATCTAGAACAGGAAGCTAGCTTAATGGTGACTTTGTGACCATTGACAGTTGTTGTAAAATCCTATCTGGTTCACTAATGCCCTTCGCGGGTGGAAATCTGTCCTCCTTACTGAGCTGTAGTCCAAAGTATTTCACTAGAGTAAGTCAGCCAAGGTTTTCCATTGCTGATTCCTATCAACTGTATAAATATGGCAAGGACAAAGCTATACTTGAGCTCCATGATGGAATTGATTTCTGGTACTCATTGATTGGGCTCAAATATGACCTTTCCAGCAAGATATCATTTCAGTGCGTCCAAGTGAAGAGTCTCAAAAAGAAAAGGAAAAAGATAAAAGAAATCCATAAACAGTAGTTCCATAAATGTCCAACATAGGTTTAAAATGTGTTAGGCAAACTTAATTAAGTGAAATATTGGCCTTATTGAAGTTATTCTTAATGTGTGGGCTTTTATCAGTACAAAATTGTGGCACACAGGAAGCCATGTCAGCACATTTCAGAAACACTTCAAACCACCAGGAGTTCACCTTTGTGCACAGTACAACTAATGATAATGTTGATGTTGAGCACAATAAAAGTAAGTAGTTAGCTCAGAGAGTACAGGATTGAACAAACAGCTTGGCTCAGTTTAATAAGCACCTCTAAATAAGTTTCAGGGTTTCATTTCTATGGGAAAATATTTTACAGATTTTTCAAAAATAATATGTAAAACAAACATGCCTTTCTCCTTTTTTTACTTCCATTGGATTCATTCCAGTGTGTGCGGGAGAATTGTTTCTGTAAATGCTGGAATTACTTATCAGGCTGATTTCCATCAATCTGCAGCTGTATTGTACATGGAGTCAGATTCTAGGCTTCTGACAGATGGAGAGTTATGGGAACAAGCTGTTTGGTGATAACTGACACCCAGATGCTGATTGCAAGAGGACCTGAGGCCTGTGGCATGCCTGCTTGGAAAGGCAATTGGGTTGTGATAGGATGAATAACAAACGGAGAAGATGTTTCACTGAATCCCAAGGTTGTAGTCGTTTTTTTTTTGCTGTGGCAGCTTAGGTGGTGAATGACAGGAACTTGGCTTTCTCTAGAGACCATGTGATCTCACCTGACCTTTGACCATAATGATCCTCAGCATCTGCAATCATTATTCTAAGCTGTCAAGTCTCGAACATAATGTATTTTATTGAAATACCGGTTTAAAAGGAGCACACCAAGAAAAAGGGATGGATTGCCAAATTTGAATTTGGATAAACCCTGTAAAACAAATTGATAGCTCCATGACATACTTGAAGTTTATGTTTCCTCTATTGACAAGACATGATAACTGAAGAAAACTAGGAGAAGCTCCACAGGAATTTGGAATATTCTGATTTTCTTCCAAAATACTAAATTCAAATTCAAATCTTCTCCAGCAGTTTGCCGAAATTGAAAGGACCTAGTGATATCCATTAGTAACTTAAATAGCTTCAGTCCTCTGAATGAAGTTTTTATTCACGTGTTCTAAAGTTTTTTGTTTAAATTGAATTATTCTTCCTGGCTACTCATTCCTCTGTCCCCATATCTTACTTGTCTTATTCAAGAACTGGCTCCAAGCCATTGCAAGTTGATCTCTTGAGTAGTCAGCAAACAGCCTACAAGACTGATCCAAAGAAGACGTTTTCAGTTAATTTCTGTCTCATAATGGCCCAGTTGATTCGGAGAATTCAGAGGAGTGTAGTAAATAACCCTGTGCTGATCTTCCAAAGTGCTTATTGATTGTGGAAAAGGCTTAAGTACAGTCTGTTTAACTGAAGGAATCCATGAATATTTGTTCTCAACATTTTTCAGTAATTGGTTCCATTATTTGAAACTTTTATGCAAATAAGATCCTTCAAAAATAAGCAAAAGGTACAGGTAACTGCACTCTTGTGGCAAGGAGGGTGCAGCTGTTAAAGTCTTGATTCTACACAATGATGCTCCCAGCAATATTTTGAGAGACCAGGCTGGAAAGATTGATTCTTTAAAAGAATTTCTGTATGCTTGCTGTGGACATTTCTTTTGGAACATGACTGTTCTCCACCAGTTTACTGATGTCAACAACTGTGAGTCACCATCAGTGCTTTTGAAAATCCATCCCAGTTGTACAATGATTAAGTTGGTAGATGCAGTGTGCATATTTTACTGAGCCATGTAGAGCAGCAAGGTACCCACGTTGATCCATGGCCTGTTTCTGAGCTATCAGTGTCACCCATGGTAGCAGCAATTGTGTTGCAAGAGCCCCAGGATCTTGCTTTTGAGAGAAAGTTGGCAAGCTGTTCTCTCGTCCTCACCACACATCCACACATGGACATCTTTCAACTTGAGCCTTTGTACTGCAGTCAGGAGTGGGAATGCTAGCCGACTTTGTTCGCCTTCTGAACCAGAACATTGGGGTCAATTTAGCATATCAACTCCTACCCTGGTTTAGATCAGCCAACTCACCAGAGACCAGTAATCAACTCTGGAACCTTCTGCTGCATATGGCTCAGCTATGCAATTCCATACTGACTAACACTCAAGGTAGCTCTTTGCTCGTCAGGGAGCAATTATGAATTGTCATTTTTTAGAAGAATAAACCTTACTGCCAAGTGAAGTAATACTGCTGTGTTTGGCTTCACTTTTGATTTTTTTTCTGGTAGGTAGTGCATCAGGTGGTGCCTCAGAATTCCTCTCAAAATATCCACGCTTTTTCTACCACCACCCTTAATGACATCATGAAGTCTTTTTCGGATGTCAGTGGCATTCGAATTGCTGGAGGATACTTGCTAATGGTGAGCACCTTTTTACTTCTTTAATATTAACGTCAATTCTGAGTGTAATGCTGTAAAAAACTAAAACTCATAGTGGCTCAGTGGTTAGCACTGCTGCCTTGCCGCACTAGGGACCCGGGTTTGATTCCAGCTTTGAGCGACCTATTTTGTGGAGTTATGCATGTTCTCTCCGTGTTTGCGTGGTGTGTTCTGGTTTCTTCCCACCGTCCAAGGTGTTCAGATTAGGTGGATTGGCCATGCTACATGTTAGCTCATGCTATATGGCCATGTAGTGACCAAGGATGTATGCGTTAGCCGTGGGAAGTATGGGGTTACGAGGATGTGGTTGTCTGAGTGGGATGCTCGTCAGTGCAGACCCAAATGGCCTCTATCTGCACTGTAAGAATTCAACCTCCACTGATGCAGTGTGGGTTTCAGTTTATCTCGGATTGATAATGTTAGGAGAATACTCAACAGTTGAGGGGACATCATTCGCCATTTATCAACATCATCTGACCCTTCAGATTTGTAGCATTCTTAAAATGCAGCCTCATCTTGGTATTTTCCTTTAGCAATATATTCACATTTCGTTTGTGCCGTCTCCCTGGCTCAACTTCACATTATAAATTCCAATATCCATTTTTTTCTGGTGGAATTACATACTTTGGCTGGTATTGGGCCTGCAGTGCCTTATTTTTCCATCACCAACCCCTGAGCCTGTACTTCAGAGCACAGTGCTTACACATTGTTATTTAATTGAATCATAGAGTTGAAGTACTTAAATGCAGTAGTCGTTTTTAGTACTTGGGAGTAATGTTGAAAAAAGGATGTATTTTATCAAAGCATCTCATGTATTCATCAAGAAATGTCAGTTCTGTGAATCGTCCTGAGAAGTGCAAGAGGAAAAGCTTTGAGAACATGTGACTTTTTTCAGTAATACTTTAAAATGATGACTGAACTTTGTCAGTGTGTCCTGATCCAATTGTCCCCTACTCAGTAACCTGTTTCACTTTGGGCTTGACTTTTCATGTGTCACATATGGGAAATTGGCTAGTTTTATATAGCTCAGGATCATGGATATAATTTTAAAGAAAGAAAAAAATTGCATTAAGGGAGCAATTTCATGATGCCAGTGTATCCCAAAGTACTTGTCATCAACATCCTTATTTAAAAATGGACATGAAGCCAGTCACATTGTGCACTTTTATCCCAAAGTGCTTGACAGCCAGCTAATTGCTTCGAAGTATAGCCATTCTTGTTTTATATGCAAAGCTGACAGCCAATCTCCATACAGTTAGGCATCGCTAACAGCACATGAACAAAGTAATCTGGTTGAGAGAAAAATATCGACAAAGGCACAGGGAGAGCTCTTTCCACTTTTCATTACCGTGAGGTGTGAGTGGTAGGGCCTCAATTTGCTGTCAGCATAGAATCATCATAGAAAGAGGCCATTTGGCCCACTGAGGCTGCACCAACCCTTTGAAGAGCATCCCATTCAGACCCCACCCGAACCTGTAACTCTGCATTTACCATGGCTAATATTGCGTAGCCTGCGTATCTATGGACAGCATGGCCAGTCCACGTAACCTATACATCTTTGAACTGTAGGAGGAAACCGGAGCACCCATGGAAACCCACATAGACACAGGCAGAATATCATAATAATATCTTCAACAGCACAGTACATGCTCAATGCTGCATTAAAGTGCCAATGTAGATGACGTGCTTGACTCCATGAGCGATGCTAAAAGCCCAGTGACTGACCTTGCTGCTCAGAGGTAGAAATGCTATTACAGTGCCACAAGAGCCTTGTCCCGGTAGCTTTGATATTCTATGTTAAACAAGATATTTGTTTAACAGCAATCAGATGGAAGAATCTAACCTGTTTAAACTTGGAGCAATAGTATACGATCCAATTTGAATTCCAGTTACGTTGAAAGAATTTGTAATTTCAATCTCAGGACATTCCAAAATGTATCACAGCCACTTTTGCAGCATGGTCATCTGGGACGCTGATTCCCTACCCGTTCTCTCCACAGATCTCTGACTGATTTATGTTTGTTTTCAGTTTGTGTTTTTGTTTTATTTTTTGCTTGTTGTACGCTGATCTTTTTTTTCCTGACTCCATTAGTTGGCATATGCTTGTGTGACCATGCTGAGGTGGGACTGCTCGAAATCGCAGGGGGCTGTGGGACTAGCTGGAGTCCTTTTGGTGGCATTGTCAGTTGCTTCAGGACTTGGGCTGTGTTCACTCCTGGGCATATCCTTCAATGCTGCAACCACCCAGGTATGTAATTCAATCTCTCACTCTTTCCCTTCCCTGGATCACTGCCTAATATTACTTAACAAAATTAATTATTACTTTTGCAGGGGGGGAGGAAAGTCAGCTGCTTACGACTTTAAAAGTATTAAGTGAATTTTACGCATAATAGATTTGTGTGTAATACTAAATGTCAGGTTGTGCCATGGGATCAGTGCTGGGCCTTAATTATTTACAATCCATATTAATAACTTGGATGAAGGTGCCATGTGTGTTATATCCACATTTGCTGATGGGTAGGGAAGTAACTTGGGAGGAGGATAGAAAGTATCTTCAAAGTTACACATGCACTTTAAGTAAGTAGGCAAAAACTTGGCAGATGGAACATAAAATGGGAAAATATGAGGTTGTCTACTTTGGCACAGATAACATGCATGTGCAGCATGTAATTGGGTAGTCAAATGGAATGTTGGTGTTTATTGCAAGAGAGGTAGAGTATAAAAGTGTGGAAATTTTGCTTAAACTTTAAAGGACATTGCTGACACCACATCTGGAGTGTATGTACAGTCTGCTCTCCCTCATTTGGAAAAGATATGCTTGCATTGGAAGCAGTTCAGACCAGGGTCAGTGGGCTGAATCCTAGGATGAAAGGGTTGGATTATCAGAAAAGCGTGAGGAGGTTGAGCCTGTATTCATTGGAGTTTACAAAAATGAGAAATAATTTTATTGAAACATACAAGATTCTGAGGGGGCTTGGTAAGGTACACCCTGTGAGGATGCTTCCCCTTGTGAGGGGAATCCAGAACTCAGGAAAACACAGTTTAAAGAAAAGGTCCACCCACTTCAGATAGAGATGAGATGGAATTTCTTTTTTTCAGACAGTCATTAGTTATTGCAGTTCCCTTCCCCAGAGAGTAGCAGACGCTGATTTATTGAATATATTAACAGTTGGGTTAGATAGATTTTTGACTGACAAGGGAATTAATGTTTATTGTGGTTAGACAGGAGAGTGGAATTAAGGCCTCGATCATGTAGATCAGCAAAGATCCTATTAAATGCCAGAGCAGGCTGAAATGCAGAATAGCTTCCTCCTTTTTCTATTTCTAATGATCTTATTTCTTTCCATTTCTTGGATCTAGGTATTACCATTTCTGGCTCTGGGTATTGGCGTCGATGACATGTTTCTCCTGGCTCACGCATTCGCTGAGACTGGTCAAAATAAGAACATTCCTTTCAAGGTGAATGCAAATCTGCTTAAAATGTGGATACTTTAGTTCTTTACTCCTTTATTTTTATTACTGGGATGCTCAGAGGTATATTATAGCAGTTTTTTTCAGAAAGCATATTTCTTTATCAACAAGTTTGAATGGGTTGGTAAATTAGAAAAATTAGAGAATCAAATTTATTTATTGAAAGTCAAGAGTACCTTTTATGTTAGCCTTGAAGAACTGCTTGTGCCATGGAGCTGACACATACCTTGCACACATAGAAGTCATTCTAATGTAAATATGTTGACTTAACATGACTTAGGAATGCCCAGTTAAAAAGTATTCTATCAAAAGCTCTCATTTAGTGACTGTAGTGAATTCACATTGGGAATGTCGCTGGATTCCACATCCAAAATGAAAGCAACAAAGACTTCTGTCTTTGTATGTGTCTTCATGTGTGTCATTTCTGTAAGTATTATCAAACTTATGCTGTTCAAAACTTTTATGACACTTTGTTCTGAACATTTTATTTTGTGCTGCAGGACAGGACAGGAGAATGCTTGAGACGAACAGGGACCAGTGTTGCCCTCACGTCCATTAATAACATAATTGCTTTCTTCATGGCTGCTCTGATTCCCATTCCTGCACTTCGTGCTTTTTCCTTACAGGTAAGTGAATCATATACAGTGCCTGGATGGTTTAGAAAGTGCTCAGCATAAAGGCTGTGCCTTTTCGTAGAAATATTCAATCTATTTGTGTATTTATATTGTGGGGGAGAGATCTTGGTGAAGGGTAGGGGGGTGGAGATGAGGGTAGATTAGGGCTTTGAAATTCTTTTGCTGCAGGTGTTACACGGTCCTTTGAATTTATCTTCACCACCCCCTGTTGCTTGCCTGCAGATGCCTGCTGCAGCAGGGGCTTAACTGTCTGGTAAACAACAAGGCAGTTTATCATTAGGTGTGTGAGAAAGGAGGGGTTTCACTTTTTGGATGTGAAGAGAAAAAAGGGCGAATTGATTGAAACCTTTGTGATTAAAAGAAAAAGTAGCAGTATTGCAGGACTGGCACGACATCAATATAAGTACTTGTTTTCCTTGGCAGTGCACAAGATTTGGAAGTTCACACATCTTTATCCAAATAAGAGACTATCAAGAAAAACAACATTCAGTATTTTTCCCCCCTTTTTGAATCCCTCTTCCTACAAAGCTAGCCATTTCTACGTGAGTGAATCAGATAATTGCTGCTTCCCAGGAGGTGTCTTTGGACAATCTGCTGGTTTTTGCAATTCCTTACTGCAGCAGTCTCTATAAAACAAATTGCCAATATTAATTTTTAAAACGTTTAACCTCATGGCAGCAAGAAGTAATTCCCTTTTGGAAACTGACTACTGCAGCTAAATTGTTAGCTAACCCAGTTGGAGGCTAATATAAAATACTCCATAGTTCACATATTTAATAACGTGATTTTAAAAAAGCTTCCACAGACACTTTAAAAGTTAATGTTAAAACACGGAAACAAAAAATAAAATACTGTGTTTGCTGGAAATCTGAAACAAAACCAAAAATGCTGGAATCACACAGCAGGCCAAACAGCATCTGTGAGAAACAAAGGTTGTTTCGGGTCAATGACCCTCCATAGAACTGGAAGCATTTATGAGGTATAACCATTTCTAAGCAAATGCAAGGCCTCAAAAAAATTGGGGAGGAAAGAGCAAATGGGAAGATGGGTGAAAGACAGGGGTAATTAACTGCAAAAGGGATGATTGTGCAAGACAAAAGGGGAAAGTAGTGGCACAAGTAAATAAAGAAAAGATGGATCCAGAGGAAGAATGAATGGTCACAGCAGAAACATTACTCGTTCTTGTTGTTTAAAGAAATGTGAGCAGTAGAATCGGTTTAAATGTTGTTGAACTCACATCTTTGAATCTGAACACTTGAGTCTGTGGAAAGGGGTTAACTTGTTTGTCGGTTAGATATAAATCTGTTCTTCAGAAGAGCTGAGAAATCAGTTTTTAAGAATTTAACATTTATGAACTATCAGATCCTTGTAGCATTGACATTTAAATTGGATTATTGTCTGTTTAGAGGGATTAGATGATGCTTTATTTTCCTTGGTATAATTGCCTTTGAGAGGGGAACCGTTCAGGGGTATGATTACTGTCATATGGCAATCTGTCAGCAAAAGGTGAGTTCCATTCACTTTTATGAAATGGTCTTTTTTGGAAATAAAGGCAAAGGAAAATGCCCTTAAATGCTTATATAAAATTGAACTAACTTTCCATAAATAATTGTTTTTCTGTTCTATGTCACCAGATCAAAGTATTATGTGTTAAATGCAGTTGCACTGAATATACTACAGTCCTACCGGCTAACTTTAACTGGTGACTTGGCAAAGCATGGGAGTCACTGGTTGAAAAAAAATACAATGGGAATTAAGTAGCAAGAACCTGACAGGCTTGAACACTGGGCCAGCCTTTAAACAGGCCTCCAACTTGCACAGCCAAGGTAGTTGGCATAAATGATGGGATATATCATCTACAAGTCAGTTCCAGCTATGTGATCTGCCTGAGCTTACTGGGTGGTCGGGGAGATAATAACATATTATAATGTCTGCCCCAGGCAACCCCACCCCCTCCTTTTTCACTTACATCAGACTGCTGTGACCTTAGGAGTCCCCTTCAGATTAATGTTTATCTAGAGGAGGGGGTGTGGAGAGGGGGGCATTTTTGGGGAGCAGCGATTTCTTGCTTGAAATCCTTTAGTGATTTAATATTTTCTTTGGCTTCGTACACGGATTTGGTGAGGTCTGGAAATCAGTTGTAGTACAACTCACTTAAAGCTAGAAATATCTTGGTTAGAAATCAGAAACTGCTGTTCCCTGAACTCTTTGCCTGAGGCCTAGGCCTACAGTGAAGCTATAGGTTTACAAGTGTGCTCCTTTCGAATCTTAAAGGGATATTTAGCTGGCATTGCCACACAGCATAACAATTAAGTCAGCAAATCAAGAGTGCTGTGTGCAATCAACACCAAAGGCATTTGACACAGAATAAATATATTTTGCTTGGAAAAGTGAGTAGCAGAAATAATGCCAGATACAGTCTCTTTGCCAGTAAGGGGGCGCAGAGGTGGAGTTTTCATGGTGGGCTACTGATTTGCATCAAAAATGAAAGTCTCTCTCCTCATATCCCCGACCTGACTAATATCCAGAGCTTTTCACAGTTCAGGATTGACAAACGTTGAAATCTCAGCAGGTCTGGCAGCATCTGTAGAGGAGAAAACAGAGTTAACGTTTCGGGTCCGGTGACCCTTCCTCAGACCCGGGCCCGAAACGTTAACTCTGTTTTCTCTTTCACAGATGCTGCCAGACCTGCTGAGCTTTTCCAGCAATTTTGTTTTTGTTCCTGATTTACAGCATCCGCAGTTCTTTTGGTTCTTATTTAAACGTTGAAATCTAACTGGCAGTCTGCAATTGTACTAGACCGGTATTAATATCTTCGTTACTGTCCATCACAGGCTGCAATTGTGGTGGTGTTTAATTTTGCCATGGTGCTCCTCATCTTTCCTGCCATTTTAAGCCTGGATCTTCATCGGCGGGAAGACAAAAGGCTGGATATCTTTTGCTGCTTTTCTAGGTGAGAATTACTTTTAATGCAGGTATGATTGTTGCTCACTATGAGGGCTGCAGTGGGGGCCTGATGGAATGGATTATGAAAGGGAAAGAATGGAAAGATGTAGGAATTTAAACCTTTGCTTATCAAGACATAGCGGGGGTGAAATTGATCAATGTCAGTAGCGCAACTGGACTAAGTGTAAAGCACCAACTCCCAATCATCTTTTTCATTGTACATTCTGGTGCAGTACATGAACATAAACGTAGAACATCGAACAGTGCAGCACAGTACAGGCTCTTCGGCCCACGATGTTGTGCCGACCTATTATCCTACTAAGATCAATCTACCCTGCATACCCTACATTTTACTCTCCTCCATGTGCCTATCCAAGAGTCGCTTAAAAGTCTCTAAAGTATCTGACTCCACTACCATTGCCGGCAGCGCGTTCCACACGCCCAACACTCTGTGTAAAGAGAGTGCTGGTGTGCTATTGTTTCACTATCAAATATTCTGCACTACGGTGTTCCCAGTTTCGATCCAGCTAAGTTCCTCATGTTGAAGAGGTCAGCAGGGAAGGAGAGAAGGAAAAACCTGTAGAGGTGGAAAGTTCTCTTCATGTCTGATCCGTTAAATTCTTGGCATACGTTGTATTCTTAATCCTTTAAATCACAGAATGGTACACAGTCATTTATGAATGCTGCCTCATTTTCTAATCAATAATCTCTCCAATAATTTCATGTCAGGAATGAATTCAGGGAATAGTTAGTAACCATTTGAGTTTGATTCCCATGTCTTATGAAGATGGCTGAGTTCCTCAGTAATACTGCTCGATCATAATCACTTCCAGGCATGCATTGTTTCCGTTCAGTGTTTTGTTATACACGAAAATGAATAATAACATGTATAGAATGGATTACATGTGGAAAAAATCTTATTTTTCAGTCTCTGCTCAACACGAGTGATTCAGGTCCAGCCACAAGAGTTTGCAGATGCAAATGATAACCATAACTTCCATCCTTCTCCATATGGTGGGCCAACATTTACCCACAGTACACAGATCACCACCACAGTGCAGGCCTTCACCCAGTGTGATCCCACCGGACAGCACATTGTCACCATAATTTCTCCAACTTCACGCATCTCTTCATCTCCTTCTGTCATCGTGTCCCCAGCAGACCAGGTTGGCTCACAGGGGATGGAACCCACCAGTTCAACCAGGGACTTGCTGGCCCAGATGGATGAGGCAAAAGCCAGCAGGCACTGTGTTCAGATGCCCTTTGTCAAGTGGAATCTAGCAGACTTTGCACGGGACAAGTACGCTCCACTTCTTCTCAAGACAGAATCAAAGGTAAGCAATTTTCAGCAACACTTCCAGTGTTTTTTAGTATTACTTTGATGATGATAGCTTCTCACATTATCAACCCATGGCTTTGGGCAACTACGCCCCACAATGTGGTAATTACCTTTAGAGAAAATAGGATGGCAGTTAGGATTTACAGTTAACCTGAGTGTCACTGGTAGAAGATTCTTATTCTTATTCACTATATTGTGGATCCCTTTTGGAAAGTAAGCATTGGGAATTTTGAATATGAGCAGTATTTGGCTCTAGTGGAAAGATTTTCACATGAAAATTGCCTTTTTGGCAAGGCACTAGAAGCTTGTAGGATGATAACAGCATTAGTCACTGCCTTCAGAGCAGGAGAAATACGAAAGAAAATCAGACTAGAACAGTTTCCACTCTTAGATCAGACAGTACCTACTCAGGTATTACTTGGGTCAAAAACAGCTTCAAACTTTCCTCATTTGTGACCCAAGAATGTGCCTTAATCCAAAGCCCAGAAGAGCTAACTTCATTGCTTCAAAGTGGCTTCTCTTGTATAAGACTTAGACTGTTATTTGAGTACCAATTTGCAGCCAGTAGTTTTATGCAGTGACCACAGGAACTGATTTGAAATTACCATTTACTGCACTGAGGACTAGCCACAGCCTGTAGACATGTCTTTCAGGATCTGGATTAAATATGATCCCATTAGCAAAAAGACTGTCCATGCTACCTAATTCCAGCATGTCTTTGATTAAAAAGAAAAGTTATTATTACTGCTTTTTCACCCACCTCCAACTCGTTTTATTCCAATTTTCAACTGTTTGGGAACAGACTCCGTCCAATGTTTATGCTCAGTTTGCAGCTTGAGAGCTGAACTCATGCTTCATTTTTACATCCTTTCCTGTCAAAGACCGAAATGAGGCAGCTGATACTTCAGGGGGCTGGGGCCTCGCTAAAAGTGTCTCTCTGTACCCTATCATACAATGTCATTTATAATATTTTTGATTTCACCACCCATTTTTTTTGCCTTCCTGTATCTGCATTTCCTTACTTTGGCTGATAGGGAATGTTGACTCCTGACTTATCAACACATTTGCTGCTTCTCTGGAGGGAAGTATTTTGAAGGTAATTAGTTCAAGTGCAGTTCTGTTGGGCATTCATCAAACCACTCCAGTAAAAGAAAAAGACCTGTCTACTAACATTAGCTTCGCCCTGTAGACTGCTCCAACTGGCTTACTGTAGAATCTGTGAAAACCGGCTTCTTGTGCAAGAAGCCATCTCAATTAGCGTTTTGTCTCTCCTAAAGATTGGGTGGCAGAGCAAGCCAATATTTGTAAACACGTAAAACCTAGCTACATAGAATAATGCCTCTGTTGAATGCTGATTTCATATTTATTTACTATTTGTGGTTTTATTTAATAATCCAGGTTGTTGTGCTAGTCCTCTTCACGTCCTTGCTTGGGATGAGCCTTTATGGAACTACAATGGTTCATGATGGGCTGTACCTCACAGACATTGTTCCTCGTGAAACCAAGGAGTACGATTTCATTGCAGCCCAGTTCAAGTATTTCTCCTTCTATAACATGTACATCGTCTCTATGGGAGGATTTGACTATCCCACTTCCCAGAAGTTGCTGTATGACCTCCACAAGAGTTTCAATAATGTCAAATACATTGTTCGTGAAGAGAATAAAGAGTTGCCCAAAATGTGGTTGCATTACATTCAAGACTGGCTAAGAGGTGAGATTTCAAAGATTCTCAGACAGAAATTAACAATGAGTTGTGAACAATGTGAAAATTGGAATAGATTGTATTAGTGTTCATGGGCTAAAATAAAGGTAACTTAGATAGGTCAAATGGAACCAAGCCCCTACTAGTAGTTTGGAGTTAGTAGACACAGCCTCACTATGTAATAGTCTGTTCCTAATCTTCTCATTCTTATATTCTTTCACATAATTCTTATGACATGAGCTTGTGAATAACATCTGTTAAGTACCGCTCTGCATGGGGTACTGGAAACAAGAGTTTGGTGAGTGGTGTGCTTGCAAAATAATACAAGAATGGATGCACTGGGCCTTTGTGTCGACATAAAGATACTCTCTGAACTTCAAAGTCATTCGTTGTTTACAGAACATTTTAAGCTTTTCCTGAGAGACACATGTGCAAGTTTTTCTTTGTGGCAGAACACAGCAATAGGGTATGTATTATGCTGTGCAGTTAGAACCCCATGACATTTTGTGGCTAGTAATAATTTTGACCACTTGAAGCTTAATGATGCTCCCTTTGCTGCCATTAGAGTACTTTGGCCTGAGTAGTATGTAGTGTGTCATACAAATAGTAATTGGGTAACGTGGAGACATTGGTCCTAGTGACACTTTCTAGTAATAACGTGTGTGGTTGGTCTTTACTTCTTGTGTGAAGGTATATCTTGGAATGTTTTCATAGCAGCATGTTTCCAAAGAAAGTACCCAATTAAAATTATAAATCCTAAATTAATAGAAAGCTGCAAAAAATATTTGCAACACATCCGCAACGTGAAGAGCCCTGATAGTTTACTTGCCAACAAACGTAAATTATTTTCAACCTCCCGATTCCAGGTAGCCCTATTCCACATTAAAAGGTACGCATTCAAATTCATTTTAAGTTCCTTTCTTTCCAGTAAGAAACATCGCTCAAACTCACTGACACTAAAGTGTTTCATGGTAGTCCCGATCATTTACTTTTCTTCATCCTTAAGCTTCCCTTATTCATTTGCAAGTTTTAACTTGTCAGATTATTAGCAAGTTTGCCACATGTGGCTGTTTCATTGCAAGTGGGCTTTGGAACTTCAAACTTTTGAAAGCCTTTATTTTGAACTAATGAAGATGATCTCAAACGATCCCAAGCACAGTTCTTAAACTTCAACAAGGGCTTGTGATTTCCTGTGGTGTTGAGGGTTCATGCAGTCAGGTGCTTTGTCCTGCTGTCAGACTGTTGCTGATTTGATTTGATTTATTGTAGGAATGTGTACCTAAATACGGTGAAATGTTTTGTTTTGCGAGCAGTACAGACAGATCATAGCAAACAAGGATATACAGATCATAGGGTGCTTAGACCGAGAGAGGAATACAAGATTACAGTTGCATGGGAGGTGCACAAAGCAAGATCAATATTAGCAAACATTGTAGCTGTCAATTTACCTCCAATGGACTAACTTGAAGAAGAAATATTGACTCTGACTGAAATGACCAACACAAAATAATACCTGGAGTTTAACTTCTTGCAGCTCTTGAGAGCTCAGTCTTTGATTTTCTGAACTACAACGTGGTTGACCTTGTTCTAGTTGGCCGAGGCTGCAGGGCTGGTTTTACACAATATTTAAGCCAAAATTTCCAGAGAAAACTTTTCTAAAAGCTATGGATTATTGGGCAGATCCAGTACTGAGAACAACCTATCCTTAAACTTGATATGAAAAGTGCCAGGAGAGTTTGTGTCAATGCCGTCTTATTCCTTAATCCAGTTTGATAGATTCTGCTTCCTCAGCACTTTGTCTTATTTCATCTCTTTGCCTGGTATTTAAAACCTTTATGAACCATACTCTCCTCATGAATTTTATCCATTTCATCCATGTGCTGTAAATCGTCTTTTAAAGTACTTAAAACAGACCTTTATTCTGTCGAGACTCATACTTGATCTACTGTATCTCAAACTTTAGAGATGGGATTTTTGCATGTAGTTTGTGGTTTAATTTTACAGCGTCTTGGAAGAAAACAAAGATCAAGGTAGATGGAAATAATGAAGAAATGAAATCATACCACCCATGATTTGCTCCCAAATAGAAGAATGTGGTGTTGCAAGCCACCTTCTTATGCTAATGATTACTGACTTGTTCTGAGTGAATAACCTGAATAACCTTGCCATCACCTAAGGAACTGGCTTGAAAACCTTGGCTTGAATGTAGCTCCTAGAAAACAAAAGGCACTTATCTTGACAAATCTCTTGAATTATCTTCTTTTGAAAAAAACTGTTGTTTAATTCTATTTTAAATGTTAATACAATTGTACCAAGTGCATATGTTAACATTACAATGAAAACAGTCGTTGAGCTAATGCACAAGTGATAGTGTGGGTGGTCTCAGTCAGATTGATGGGTCATTTTTGACAGGTGTAAATAACGAAGTGACGCAAAAAATGAAAATTGGCTGCACTTGTACAAAACAGTTGGCTTATCAGTTCAGATGGCAGCAAAGAATCATTTTTTTTCATGAAATGAAGAAATATTTACCAGTTCGACACTTCAGTTACTAGAGAGAATGTAGCAAGCAGAAAATTTAAACTGGAGAGGGAGGCCCATTTCTTCTGAAAGCAGGACAGTAAATGCACAAGAAACAAATGTGAAAGTGAATACTGTGAATGAAAGTCTACCCTGAGAGCCATCAGCAAGAGAATCCCTTCAGCATGGAAGCAGGCCATTTGAGTCCAAACCAACCCTCTGAAGAGCAGCCCACCCAGATCCAACCCCCCATTTCCTGTAGCTAACCCTCCTAGCTGGCACATTATGGGCAATTTAGCATGGCCAATCCACCTGACCTGCACATCTTTGGACTTTGGGAGGAAACCCACACAGGCACAGGGAGAATGTGCATACTCCACTCAACCAGTGGCCCAAGGGTAGGATTGAACCCAGGTCCCTGGCACTGTAAAGCAGCAGTGCTGACCACTGAACCACCACACTACATGGAATAAATGTGGGCCAAGGAGCACAGACAACATCACTCAGTGTCACAATGCTACTGTGCCTAAATTGAGTAGTGCTAATCCACCCACCTCCCCATGGTTTGGGGCATTACCCTATGCTGCAAGAGTAAGGAAAAACACTTCACTATAAGAAAAACTTGTATTTATGTCATGCTTACAACACAGTGAAACATCCAAAGGCATTTCGCAGGAGTGTTTCTGTACATCATTTGGTACTGAGCAAAGAAAAATTTATTATACCAAAAGCTTGGGTAAAGCTGTTAAAGGAATGTTTTAAAGAGGAGAGAGAGAGGTGATGATGTTTAAGGAAGGTTTAGACAGCTTTGGGCACAGATACAAATGATGAGGAAAAAGAATTTGGCGATGCACAAAGGTCAAAGTTGAAGGAACACCAAGTTCTCAAAGGTTGCACAAAGGTAAGAAGGAGCGAGGCCATGGAGAGATTTGAACATGTGGTTGAGAATTATGATGT
Source organism: Ginglymostoma cirratum (assembly GCA_024137785.1). NCBI lineage: Eukaryota > Metazoa > Chordata > Chondrichthyes > Orectolobiformes > Ginglymostomatidae > Ginglymostoma > Ginglymostoma cirratum. The sequence continues at coordinate 9,808,454 of JAHRHZ010000038.1, read as the reverse complement.
TACTGGATTGAGAGCCAGTGTAGATCAGCAAACACAGGGTTAGGAATCAAGGGGATTTGGTTTAAGTTCTGTTACAGACATCAGAATTTTGGCTGAACCTATGTTTCCAGTGAGTAGAAGGGAGGAAGCTGACCAAGAAAGCATTGGAATAGTTATGTTTGGATTTAGTGAAAGTATGGCTGAGGGTTTTAACACTTGGTGGACTACTTAAGAGATGGGTGATGTTATGGAAGTGGAAATAGGTCGATCTTTCTAACGGAGAAAGCAGGAGTTTAGAAATTGCTATGCCTGTCACAGCCGGCTTTTGTGAGCTTTATGTAGTTAGGGAAGTTGCACTGGTCAGAAATGAAAACAACAGTTGCAACTTTCAAAGAACTAAATGTCTCAAAGCTTGATAGAAAAACAGGAGGGCTATTGAGACCTACAAATGTCTGAAGAAGGAATTGAAAAAAACTTCTAATAAGACTAAAACGTAGACATCTACCTGTACAAAGTGAATTGGGGAAAGAATCACAAACAATATGAGAGAAGTGGTCACTTTAAATGAATGTTGTAAAGATGGCCTTTACTCTCAATTGGCACTGGTCCAGCTTGCTTTTCGACTTCAACAGAATGTCCTTATATACATGTGTGTGGTGTTTCAATTCAAATATTTTCCAATCAGCCTGATTAGGGACGTTATTAAACACCTCTGAGGCAAGTGGGCCTTGAATCCAAGCCTCCTGTTCCAGAAGTACGGACACTGTCACCGCACCATAAGGATCCTTGGTGTTCCAATTCATAGTTGTAAATGTAATGATATACACCTGTGACTTAACTTTCTGAACAAATTTGAGGGTGGCATATTTGATTGGGTTATGAAAGCTTGTAAATGAAGGAGCTCCATTTCTATAGGGAAAATTCAAATGCATTGTGCAAAATTGCATTGGATCCTGCAAGCTTCTAGATTTATGAGATGAGGGAGGACCATAAGACTTTAAGATTTAGGAGCAGAACTATGCCATTTGGTCCATCCAGTTTGGTCCACCATTCAATCATGGCTGATATGTTTCTCAATTTCATTCTGTTGCCTTCTCCCCGTAACCTTTGATCCCCTTACTAATCAAAAATCTATCTATCTCTGTCTTAAATGCACCCAGTGACTTGGCCTCCACAGTCTTCTGCAGCAATGAATTCCACAGATTCACCACCCTCTGGCTGATGAAATTCCTCTCCATCACAGTTCTAAAGGGTCATGCCTTCACTCTGAGGCTGTGCCCACAGGTCCTAGTCTCTCCAACTAGTGGAAACATCTTCTCTATGTCCACTCTATCCAGGCCTCTCAGTATTCTGTAAGTTTAAATGAGATCCTCCTCATCCTTCTAAATTCCATTGAGTACAGACCCAAAGTCCTGAACCCCTCCTCATATGATAAGCCTGTCAGGAGTTAAGAAACCATTTTGGTTAATGTATGAAATTTGGGGCAAGAATCAAGATATCATTGTTCTTTGAGAAGGTGACTAAACAGGTGGATGAGGGTAAAGCGGTTGATGTGGTGTATATGGATTTCAGTAAAGCATTTGATAAGGTTCCCCACAGTAGGCTATTGCAGGCATGGGATTGAGGGTGATTTAGCGGTTTGGATCAGAAATTGGCTAGCTGTAAGAAGACAGAGGGTGGTGGTTGTTGGGAAATGTTCATCCTGGAGTTTAGTTACTAGTGGTGTACTGCAAGGATCTGTTTTGGGGCCACTGCTGTTTGTCATTTTTATAAATGACCTGGATGAGGGCGTAGAAGGATGGGTTAGTAAATTTGCGGATGACACTAAAGTCGGTGGAGTTGTGGATAGTGCGGAAGGATGTTGCAGGTTACAGAGGGACGTAGATAAGCTGCAGAGCTGGGCTGAGAGGTGGCAAATGGAGTTTAATGCGGAAAAGTGTGAGGTGATTCACTTTGGAAGGAGTAACAGGAATACAGAGTACTGGGCTAATGGTAAGATTCTTGGTAGTGTGGATGAGCAGAGGGATCTTGGTGTCCATGTGCATAGATCCCTGAAAGTTGCCACCCAGGTCGATAGGGTTGTTAAGAAGGCATACGGTGTGTTAGGTTTTATTGGTAGAGGGATTGAGTTTCGGAGCAGTGAGGTCACGTTGCAGCTGTACAAAACTCTGGTGCGGCCGCACTTGGAGTATTGCGTGCAGTTCTGGTCACCGCATTATAAGAAGGATGTGGAAGCATTGGAGAGGGTGCAGAGGAAATTTACTAGGATGTTGCCTGGTATGGAGGGACGGTCTTATGAGGAAAGGCTGAGGGACTTGAGGCTGTTTTCGTTAGAGAGAAGAAGGTTAAGAGGTGACTTAATAGAGACATACAAGATGATCAGAGGATTAGATAGGGTGGACAGTGAGAGCCTTTTCCTCGGATGGTGACGGCTAGCACGAGGGTACATAGCTTTAAATTGAGGGGTGATAGATATAGGACAGATGTCAGAGGTAGGTTCTTTACTCAGAGAGTAGTCAGGGCACGGAATGCCTTGCCTGCAGCAGTTGTAGACTGGCCAACTTTAAGGGCATTTAAATGTTCATTGGATAAACATATGGATGATAATGGAGTAGTGTAGGTTAGATGGGCTTCAGATTGGTTTCACAGGTAGGCGCAACATTGAGGGCCGAAGGGCCTGTACTGCGCAGTAATGTTCTGTGTTCTATGTTCTAAAGCACTGTTTACACGGCGACCACCAAGGAATCGCTGGATTTTTATGTTTATTTTTCCTATAAATAAACTAACTTTTTTATTTAGTCTAAACAAATGGTCAGTTATCAATCCCATTGGAAAATAAGGTGCTGCAAAATTTTCCATGAACAAATGTACTGGGGATTCTGAGATAACAAGGCGTAGAGCTGGATGAACACAGCAGGCCAAGCAGCATCAGAGTTTAGTAATATTTTTATTTAGATAAAATGTATGCCCAAAAAAGGCTTTAGATTAACGAATGGTTTTTGTATAGCTAAAGTAGCTTCAGTGATGTCTGATGACCTGCAATATCAATGTAATTTGCACTTGGTTCTGGATCCTTTCCTAACAGAAGTAACAAAAAAGAAGCCTCTTCTAATTTTCTCATCCATTTTGCCTCAATGCACTTTTTTTTTGTCCTTGCAAATGATAGTGAATTTCAAAAATAGTCAGGATCTATTCTTCTAAGTAAAAAAGCAACAAAATAGTGCATACATTTCTCAAAATTGACTAATACTTTACTGGTTAAAGAAATTAACATTATAAATCAATGATAATGACCTTTTTTGTGCTGGAGAGGGTAAAGATAACCAAATCACAAGATAAACATGTAAGGTCGGAAAGTCTTCAACTTTTGATTATTTGATTTGCTCATACAGAGGCACATTCGGAAATAAGCACATATTCTTTGAACTGATGCTTAGTAAGATTTCTACTTCTTTAAAGAACACACATATCAAAGAGAGTCTCAAAAGGCCATCCTGCTGTATTTTCTTCTTCATCCTGCTGCAGTATAAAAAAGAGAAATTTGTAGCACTTCATCCAGAGGTCAATTTGCGTGTGGATCAGATCCATGATTCCTGACATTTCTCCACAGTCACTTCTTCCTTAAAGTCCTGAATCATGTCAGCCTAGAAGGAACATCGCTGATACTTCTGTGACATTGTTTGCTTTTAGATGTTGGGAAGGTTTTCTAAGTGGTGTCTATCTAACAGCCGTGCTCATCTTCACCTTCAGTGTTTTTCTAACAGCGTTCTGAAATGCTTTGCATTTTCTCCTGCTCAGAACATGGCACTTCCTGCCTTTTGATAGACTTTTCATGGGTGAGCTCAATAGTGCCCTCTGGTACCAATAAACAGCATTGTTCTGAGGCGCTCACCAGCATAAACATAGTTGCCTCCCAGCTCTCCTGAGTATGGAGCGCAGAAATGCATTCTAAAGAGTTGAATTCCCTTCGGGGCTGATTGGGGGAAGGGAATGGAGGGCGGGAAGCACAACGACGCCTTTCTCTTTCCCCAGTAAACCTACTCGTATTACATCCTGATGCCTTGAGGGTTTGAGTTGATTGCAGTTGCGAGATTGAATGACAAGGTGTGTTTACATTTCAGCAGAATCTCTGACAGGCACCCAACACTTTGTAAAGGACTCACCATGAGGTGGGATCATTATCCTATCTCAGCCCTTTAATCAAAGACACTCATCAAAATCTCTTTACAAAGCAGCAGTTTAGCAATGTTTCTAAATAGATTTGTGTCAAGATTTCGTTCAGCTGTATTGGTACTGGTGCAGGGTTTTGTTTAGAAATACTATTATCACATTACAGTTATTTTTCCATTCTCCCACCTCCCTCTCTCACATCTACACACGCTGACTTTATTCCCTTGATGAGCAATTGTACCTGCCTGTACTTGGCTTTATCTAAGTAATGTGCAGATGGAGGAGCTCCCAGAACTAACACCCAGAGTTCTGAGATAAAAGGTACTGCAGATGCTGGAGAATCCGAGATAACAAGCATGGGGCTGGATGAACACAGCAGGTCAAGCAGCATCATAGGAGCATGAAAACTTGACGTTTCGGGCCTAAACCCTTCATCAGAAATGGGGGAGGGGAAGAGGGTTCTGAAATAAATAGGGAGAGAGGGGGAGGTGGATAGAGGATGGATAGAGGAGAGGATAGGTGGAGAGGAGGCAGACAAGTCAAAGAGGCGGGGATGGAGCCAGTAAAGGTGAGTGTAGGTAGGGCGGTAGGGAGGAGATAGGTCAGTCCAGGGAGGATGGACAGGTCAAGGGGGCGGGATGATGTTAGTAGATAGGAGATGGGGGTGTGGCTTGAGGTGAGAGGTAAAACAGGTTAGGGAGGTGGAGATGAGCTGTGCTGGTTTTGGGATGCAGTTGGGGGAGGGGAGATTTTGAAGCTTGTGAAATCCACATTGATGCCATTGGGCTGCAGGGTTCCCAGGCTGAATATGATTTGCTGTTCCTGCAGCCTTCGGGTGGCATCACTGTGGCATTGCAGGAGGCCAAGGATGGACATGTTATCTGAGGAATGGGAGGGGGAGTTGAAATGGTTCTGACAGTTCTGACACTAACAGTGGATGCCCTTCCCTACTGGCTCTTTCAGGCAACCTTCAGTTGTGTTTTGCCTTCATATAATGAACTCACCAACACATTGCTATACTTTCACCGGGGAAATGGTCAAGCTGAATATAAAGTTAGGTCATAATAATACAGCTGTTTCTTTGAAGACATGTTTTGCTTCTTCTTTAAAAGAGATAAATGAGCTTGTCCTTTATACTCTTGACCAATTATACGTGGGTGTGCTAATGCCATGACACCTGACAGCTGGGTGGCATTTTACTTTTTCCTTGACAGGGCCCTTTGGTCTGATATTAGGCAGGTACACTCACTCCATACAGCTCTTCTCAGCTTAGGCATTTACCGACTGTAGTTGCAATCCTCTCCAAAGCTTCTGATTGCCAGAAATGCTCAAGCTTTGAAACCCTTGACCCAAATCTCCCAAGAGCCGCACCAACATTTTTTTTCGAACCTGCGTTGTTGACAGACACTGCATGGAGATTCAAGTGAGTTATTTTCTTAAAAAGATTTGCCTCCTTTTTTTTAAAGTCTTAACAATCACCCCATCACACTCTCCAGTTAGTTCCATCAAGATATCAAAGATATCAAACTTAAATGTGAAGGCTGCGTCTTCCAGCTTGGCCGACCCATGTTGCCGCAGCTGATTGAAGACCTTCTTGTTAAAGGATACGTAACCATTTCCTTCCATCCAAAAATCATGGCAAAACAGTGATTGTGAATGCAGATTATTTATTTATAATAAGGATATTTCCAAAGCCATGAAATTTAAATCATGCACTTCATGAGAATATCGTTTTATTTGTACCATCTTTTGGGGATCTGAATGAATAATAAAACCATTGCTGTATTTGAGCATTTTACAACACTTCCACTGTCAGAGGCCCAGATAGAAAGAAATAGATTGAGAAATGCACAGACACACACACACACACACACACACAATAAAAGCAAAGATTCTTAAATGTTCAAAGTGTTTGCCAGATGGAACTTACTGGTTTTAAAAAATGCCTTTGTCACAGCCGTAACAGATTGAACAGACTATTGCTTTTAAAAAGACAGTATATCTTTTTGTGTTGGACCACACAGGGTACTATTCAACATACTAAAAATAAAAATTAAACTTGCACACAGTGCCTTATAATACACCCCAGGCTTTCCCAGATCTTAATGTGGGTTTTTTCCAGTGATGTTAAATTACAGCTTTTGAAGTGCGTTTTTTAAACCACCAGATTAAATGGTGGCGGCAGCTGAATTATTCAGAAAAGTTTTGTTTCAGTAATTGTATTATATTCATTTTTGCATTTCAGGGCACAACTTAGTACTCATCAGGGTTGATATTGCAGAATGGAACTCTTCCATTTTTGTTATTGTGTTTCAGCACTAAACACTTGCAGGGTGGTCATAACACAGTCTAGGCACAGGATAAACTTCCTCCTACACTGCTTGATGGCATTCTGCAGGATAATTAGCTGTTGTGCAGTAATGTGCTCATGTATCATTCATTAAATTTTAAATGCATTGTGTAGAGTAAGCACTTTTTGAGAGTGTAGCAGTTGACACTCTTTAATACTTGAGACTGCACTGTAATTTTTCCCACCTTATTTTCATGCTGACCATCTTATTGTTTTAAAGTAACATATGGTCAGATAAGTGGTTAAACTAGTTAGTATATGTTTGTGTGTATATTGATTTTCACAACATTGGGATAAGGCTATAGCTCATCTGTTGAAATTATTTGGCTCTTTCTCTAATAGCTGAACAATCCTCTCTGCCAGATGATTTTCCCAAGTGATGAAGAGGAATGTCAGATATATTTGTTAGTTTAGGAAAACTTACGCTGAATTTGACAACGTGTTTGCTCTGGTTGTCTCATCAAGGATAAACGTTTTGATAATTGTTAATTTGACTGCTATGGACTATAGAGTACTCGGCCACCATATCATTCTATCCGCATCCATGTGCAAGGAGAAGCTTTTCTAAACTCAGATTAAAAGCCATTTCTCCCTAGTGTTATAGTAATTACAGGCCATCCCTTCTGACTCCTCATGTGCTGTTGACTTCGTCACCTAGGGTTGCAGGCTGCGTTTGATGAAGACTGGCAGACAGGCAAAATCACCAGGGAGAGTTACCGCAATGGCTCTGAAGATGGAGTCCTCGCTTATAAATTACTCATACAAACTGGAAACAAAAAAGAGCCCTTCAACTATAACCAGGTGAGCAGGATAAGCAAACATGTTTTAGAATTGTCAGGACAAGTACTGTCATTGTTTTGCTGGTCTCTGTAGGCTGGAATTAAATAGGTTGAAAATTACCTTAAATGTCACAATATCTGATCTGAATGGCGCAGTTGGTTAGCGCGCACAGTTTAAGATCTGGGTTTGAATCCAATCCTGATTCATAGGATGGAAATCCCCTTTAACTAACACCCTTAATTTGGCACTCAGTTAACAGCAGCATTCAAATTACAAAGGCATCTGATGCAGGGAGTGTCAACTGGTGCCTGGATAGCAGTCTAAAGCTGAGGGAGGGCATTAACTTGAAGCAGAGTAGAGAGAGCTTTACTTCAAATCTAACTCATATCTGATTTGATGATTATAGTGAGTGATGTGTTTCACAGTCACTGTAATTTCCTGGAACTTGCTTTAATCACTCTCAATGGTTGAAAATAAATTCTCCAGGCTCCTTCATACTTCATTTCTTTAGGGTTTTTCCTGTGTTTTTCAGGAGATTACGCGTTCTGTGTTGAGTGGAGAGGCTATGAGAATCCTGATCAATAAGACTTTGTAACGGTCAAGCTGGGTGCATTTTCTGTTCTTCTCCTGCCTATTATGTTTATATGATATAAAAATTCTGACAGAAATTCCGTTCCCCACCACAGATATCTTTATTTTACTGACTACCGACTCCACAGCATCATTAATGTAAACTTTGTACCTCCTGTATTTCTGTGACCAGAGAGTGTACCGTTTTATTCTGCGTCTCACCTGAGGCTAAAGAGATGCAGTAATGACTTCCTTGCTTTCTTTATAACAGTTGACTTCAAGGAAGTTAATGGATGAGAATGGAATCATCAACCCTGATACCTTTTACATCTATCTGACGGTGTGGGTCAGTAACGATCCATTGGGTTATGCTGCATCTCAAGCGAACTTCAATCCCCACCCACCTGAATGGATTCACGACAGATATGACACAACTGGAGAGAACTTGAGAAGTAAGTATTGCAAAATGGGTCCCAGAGTTCTGTATCACTGAGCAAACTGCCTTGTCGTGAGGAGAACTCCAGAATATAAATCAGAGAGCATGCAGTTAAAGCTTACTGATAAACTGCTTCCAGTCAGACAGTGAAGAAAAAGTTCATTAATGTAGTGAACAAAGGCTCAGTGGTATTGCATTCCCCCACTCACCTCCCCAAACCTAAAGTAAATTCTGGTCATCTTTTTCTAGATGGCAGGAATGTGTGATTTCCTTAGTGGTGGTACCAAGAAAAATATTTCTTCCTTCCCACATGTGCTCTGTAACTTATTCTCACAACTTGGCCAAGTGGTATTATTGCTAGACTATTAATCCAGAGGCTCAGGTAGTGGTCTGGAAACCTGGGTTAGAATCCTGTCACGGCAGAGGGCAGAATTTGTGTACAGTTAGTCAGTCTGGAATTATGAGTCTTTTCATGGAACCCTTTCAGTGTGGAAATAGGCCCTTCGGTCCAACAAGTCCACACCAACCCTCAGAGCATCCCACACAGACCCATCCCCTATAACCCACTGAATCTACACCTCCCTGAACACTACGGGTAATTTAGCATGGCCAATCCACCTAACCTGCACATCTTTGGACTGGGGAGGAAACCAGAGAACCCAGAGGAAACCCACGCAGACACGGGGAGAATGTGCAAACTTCACACGGACAGTTACCCAAGGGTGGAATTGAACCTGGGTTCCTGGCGCTGCAAGGCAGCAGTGCTAACCACTGAGTCACCGTGTCGCCCGTTGGTGGCCATGAGACTGTTGTTGAATGTCAGAAAAAACCATCTAGTTCACTAATATCTTTTAGAAAAGAAAACTGCCATCTTTACCCAGAGTGACCTACTCGTGACTCCAGCCCCACAGTAATGCAGTTGGCTCTGGGCACTTAGTGGGGAGCAACACATGTTGGCCTAGCCAGTGACATCCACATTCCTGTGAATTAATTTAATAATCTCATTTATCACTTGGCATGCTGAATTTATTTTATGTAAGTCTCTCGTTGCCATCAGTTGTTGCTATGCGGTTCAGTGACCCACAATCTTAAGAGGAGTTAACTAGCTAACTGTTCAAAACCAAACTACTGTAACAATAGTGATGGCACAAGATGTGTATACTTACAGTATATCTTGGTATTGATTCTTGGAATCAAAAAACACAAATGCTCGTCTGTACTTTCTTTTATAGTAAAGTATAGACTAAAGCAGGATGAGTCAATTAAAGTATGGTTGCTAGCTCCTTTGAGGACTTTCTGACTAGCTTTGAGGAAATAAAACACTGAAAGGACCCCAGGGTGGGCTAGGGATAGAGAGAATTAAAATTATGCTGACCACAGGCATCTTAGTCAGGAGACAATTCTGGGTGACTTGAGAGACAAACCCTAACCTTAATGCATCTCGGAGTCTGGCAATGTTAATGAGACTCGATGTAAAGTGGTCTCCTGTCTTTTTCAAGTCATCTGTTGCTATCAGTCATGCCCTCTAGGTGCTGATGGCTTTCTGTATTGTCACAGTGCTGCTGACCTTCTTCACCTAATTAGCAGCAAACACCTGTTGTGAGCAGTCACAGCCAGCAGCTAACAACCCCTTGACCCATTTGCAGAGGTCGCTGGACATGCACTGACCACACCAAATGGTCGAGTCCTGTCTAAAGCATTCAGATGTGCCATACCAAACCTAATCCCCACCAGCAAATCTCTTTTGCAGCAGCCTCATCCCACCTGCTGCAGTCAATGCGTAAGGACATCAAAAATAGGCCTTCATTCCATTTTTCCACCTGCCTCTAATAACCTTTAGATCAAAAAATCGGCCGATACTGCAGCATAAATCTTTTCAATGACCCCACTTGTAATGCCTTCTGAGGTAGAAAATGTCAAAGATTAGCAAGATGGAGTACAACGCACATCTTTGCTTCCCACATTGGAGGATAAGAAATTTTTCCTCATTTCTATTTTAAGTGATTAAGATTTATTTTGAAACTGTGCCACCGACTTCTCATTTCTCTCATAAATTGAAATATCTCTGTGCATCTGACCTCAGCATTTTGTGTTTCAATAAAGCGCCATTCGTTCTTCTAAATTCCAGAGTGTACACCCAAACTGCATCCTATAAGTCAAGTCCTTCATCCAATAAATCAACCTAGTAAGCCTTCTCTGAACGATCTCCTATACAAGTATTTCTCAAATGTGGAAAGCAAAAATGTAAGTTGTACATCAGGATTGGTCTCACCAGTGCCCCGCACAGTTTTTGTACTCCATCTCCCATGCAATAAAAGCCAAAATTCCAGTTGCTACTGTGCCAATTAATATAAGCCAAAGATGGATTGGTCAGTAGTTCTTTGAAATGGGGACATATAGAATCCTGGTTATGTTGCTACAGCAATGACATTTCCAGTACAATATTAGAATAGATAAAGGATATGTCTTTAATCTATAACTGTCCACAGTAGGAATAAAACGTATTGTAGTAGGATCACATTGTATAGTTTCATTGAGTATCATGAATGTTAACTTTTTCTGTGTCCTTCTTTCAACCAGTTCCTGCCGCTGAGCTGATCGAGTTTGCCCAGTTCCCTTTTTACCTGACTGGCCTGCAGCAAACTTCAGATTTCATTGAAGCTATCGAGAGCGTCAGAGCAATATGTGAAGAATTCACAAAGAAAGGGTTGCTCACCTATCCCAACGGTTACCCTTTCCTGTTCTGGGAGCAGTACATTGGCCTAAGGCATTGGTTTCTACTCTCTGTCAGCATTGTGTTGGCCTGCACATTTCTGGTGTGTGCACTTCTGCTGCTGAATCCTTGGACAGCCGGCATCATTGTAAGTGTCTATATTATAAATACCATGACAACATTAACTTGATGGGTAGACCTGATAAGGCAGACATTTTTTGCAATGTTGTTTCTTTCAAAATGTTTCCATTTTGTTGCAAGATTTTTTCATTGTATTCAACTACTGGACCTTTTAAAGAGTTATATCAAGAATTCTGTCTCCTACAAATGTAGTGTTTAGGTGGTTAGAGATCAGGTATGGATTCCTTTCATTTTTTCCTTATATATTTTTCAGTTATCTTGTTTTTCTCATCTCCACACTACACCCCTACCCCAGTGGAGAGTTTAGTATACAAGCAGCTTCTAGGTGTCTTCCAGTGGTTCTTCATTACCTGTTATCGTTGGCTGTTTATTTAGCAATTCTGCTTATGAAAGTAAAGTGATACATTACAGAGAGAAACCCAAGAGGGGAGATACTCAAAAAATAGCATTATGCAATTTTATGTTTAGCAAGAAATAATCATAGAAATATTTTTAAAGTCAACATTACCGATGCTACATAACCTACAAGCACAAACAATGAGAATGAGATGTCACATGTTCTTATGTGTGAGGGAATGCATGCGGATCTCATCGTGATCTATTCAGGAATAACATACCGCTGTTACCGCAAGTTAAGAACAAAAACCTAGAACTCTGTGTGATAAAGTGTATTGAAACATTTGTTATGATTTTGCATACGCAAGCTGTACATTTTTACTTAAACTTTGCTAAATTGACCCTGCAGTTGGTGGCACGTCCAGTTGTGACAGTAACCCCTCTTCCCAGTACTTTTGACCAAACAATTCCCTTTTCACATGGTCAGGGTCCTAAAACTCTTTGAAGTTGAGAACTTGCCTTTGATTTTCCGGAAGGAAGAATATAATAGAAAAGTATAATTGAGACCGCAGCTTGATAAACTTGCGGGGCTATAAGCTTGGAGCGGGGCAACAGAGTTGACTGGATTACTTTTCAGAGAGCTGACAACAGCTCAGTGGGCCAAATGGCCTCCTCATATGCTGTCATGACCTGATAACAATGACACTTTGACGATAATAGCCTTCATGTTAGAAAAAAAATTCCCATTTCATTGACAGTGATACAACATGTTTGGAGCCTTTCCAGTTGTTCCCGGGAGGAGCAAAGATAGCCCTAGCCGTTGTATTCCTTGCAAGGACATTGGAAAGCTTTTGGGTTGCTAGTCAAGTCGTTGTAACATTTGTTCATCAAGTGCATTTTCGTATAGTTACAAGATCAATCAATGCTTTAAAAATAAGTTAAAGTCGACAATACAATTGCCAGAGAAAATACAGCACGATACCTTCATTTTTATAACTTCACTAGTCTCTGCAGAATCGCTGACAGTTGCCAATAAATTAACTTGTAGGGGATATTGTTTGAGGTTGATGGAGTACAGTGGGAAGTAATCATTTAAGAAAACAGTGATAAAATAGTCAGTGCTCAAGGGATACCCACATCCCGGTCTGTCTGAATTTGGGGAAAGGATTGTCCTTGACTTGACCTTCAAGTGCTAAATCCATCCATCAGTAACTGACGGGTTATAGCAGGAGAGTGGCTGGGAAGGATTTCACACTAAGGAGGGAGAGGCCTGTTGGCCAGGAGGGGTCACCGCAAGGCATTTTTCCAAAGCCTAGTTAATAATACCATGAAAAGCAAACCCAGCTTCAAGAGAAAACTGCCAAAGACTGATTCTTTTGGAAAGGAATCTGTGTACATACTTCATATTGACAAATGTAAAATGAATAAGATTTTGCAATGCCAAGTGTGTTTCTGTTCTGCCTTAATAGAAACACTGTTGCCTCTGAGCCAAAGGTTTTTGGACTCAAGTCTCACACCAGAGACTCAAGCATAAAATCCAGGTTGACACTCCAGTGCAATACTGAGAGAGGTGCCATCTTCTCAAGGAGATGATACATTGATCCCAATCTACCCCCTCAGGACATTGGAAATGATTCCATGTCATTATTGAGCTGTGGTTTTGTCAATATCTGTCCATCAACACACATCATTAAAAAGAACACATTATCAGGTCATTTATAACACAGGTACAGAATAATGTTGTAAAAGAGCTCCTATATTGTATATGTGACATATATGATCTGTAGTTTTATGACAATAATTACTGAAGAACATGAAAATGTTTAGGAATAGATACCAACCGATAAGTACAATAAGCTTATTCCCTTTTGGTATATTGGAGTTAGGACCAGGAGAAGGCTGTTGGAACCTTCAAACTTGTTCCACCATTCAAAAAGATCATGCCTGATCTGACTAGGATCTCAATTTCACTTTGATGTCTGCCCACTATAATCCCTTGATTCCATTGTCTGTCAAAAATCTAACTCAACCTTGAATAAGTTCAATGTCACAGCCTCCATAGTTTTCTGAATTCCACGGCCTAATGACCTGTCCTCAGAGAAAATAAATCTCCACATTAAAAGTGAGATCTCTTATTCATATACCGTGTCCATCAGTCCTAGTCTCTCCATCAAAGGGAAAATGTCCTGTCAGAGTTACTCAGTCAAGATCCCTCAGAATTTTATATTTTTTGATTAGATCTCCTTTCATTCCTCTAAACTCCAGTAGGTAAAGATACAACCCGTTCAACCTTTCTTCATAAGATAAGCTTTAGACCATTAGACAAAGGAGCAGAAATTAAGCCATTCGGCCCATCGAGTCTGCTCTGCCTTTCAATCATGGTTGATAAGTTTCTCAACCCCATTCTCTCGCTTTCTCCCCATAACCCATGATGCCTTGACACTCCCAGGAATGAGTGAGTGAACCTTCTCTGAACTGCTTCCAATGAAATTATGTCCCTTTTTGAATCAGGAGATCAGAATTGTACGCAGTACTCCAGATGTAGTCTCACCGAGGCATTGCACAGTTGCAGTACTTTTATATTTCATTCTTCTTGTAATAAATACCAGCGTTCCATTTGGCTTCCTAGTTCCTCACTGTGCCTACTTACTAATATTTTATGATTCATGTGCCAGGACATCCAGATCCTTCTGTACTTCCAATTTATGCATTATCTCACCATAACCCTCAAAAGTTCTTCTCTCCAGTGATATCCTGTTGTATCTTGAATTTATTTTAATTTTCTGCTTGAACAGCCTTCTCTGTTGAGAGACCATGTGATGTTGTCTTGATCTCCAGGAGCTCAGTGGGTTTATGCAGTGAATAAGTGAACCACAGAACACATCCCAGTTGCCTTGTTACACCACCTCAACATTACTATCATCTGTTCTCGGTATTTTCTAAAATACAAAATTTCAACAAGAGAATTTGTTTTTTTTTAAGTACATGTGATTAAGAGTGAGTTCAGAAATGGAAAATGAACAGATAACTGGGGTAAGGTTACAAGGATGTAAATGAATTCAGGGCCTTTGGTTGGTTTTCATAAACTACTCAAGTTTTACAGTTGGTAATTTGAGATTTCATCTCATACAGCGCACCCCCTTCCACCTCTCAACACACCCTCCACTCAACTGCAGCCTCATATTTTACTCTTAGGGGTCTATTAAACTGTCCCATTGCTGAGCTTCACAGGATGGCTTCATCACATGTGGAATTACAATATCAGAAACTTCAATTTGTTTAGTTGGCCACAAAACAGTCAGCAGGCACTAGCGCCAAGGCTGAAAGATGAGCTGTTCCTCAACATTTGCCTTCCCTTGAGGACCACAGACAGTTTTTAGTTTGACTTAGATAGGAAAATAATTATGGAGAAAGGAAAGGTCAATGCAGCTGGGATGCAAAGTCCTCTTTTTACAGTTTTGAGGCACAGACATGCTGGCATAATAATATTTTCATTGAAAACTCTGTTTAAAAGAACATCACTTTGGAATTTAAAAAAACATTTTTTGTTTGTCAACCATGGCTGAGCTGGTAGTATCCTCACCTCTGAGTCACAAAGCTGTGGGTTCAAGTCCCATTCCAAAGATTTGGGCAAAGAAGTTTAGGTTTAGAGACCACTATAGCCTTGAGGGAGTGTAATATTGTTGGAAGAACTGTCCATTGAATGAGATCTTACCACAACATTATTTCAAAGAAATGCAGGAATGTTAGCCACCAGTGTCTTGGATAATATATATCCCTCAATCCGTCTCCAGGTTAAAAAGATAGATTATCTGTCATTAAACAATTGCTGTTCATTGGAAATTGCTGTGTACAAATGAGTATATTACAACAGTTACTACACTTCATTGGCTATAGAGTACTTTGGACCATGCTGAAATTGTGAAAGGGGCTATATTAATCTAATTTTAATTTCTTTTCATTATTTGTTGTTTAGTTACAGAGGTGATAATGTCTTTACCACAATGAAATGCTGGAAACTCATCCATGTATAGTAATCCTATTCAATTTCATTATGAAGGAATTTGAATTTATCTATGGTTCCTTTTGCGCCAGTCAAACAACAGGGTATGCGTGACAAAACCTGTCTTGTGCTGACTTCAAAGCAAGAATCTTATCATAACCTAGGTACGGGGAAGCTAAAAAAGTAAAGGCAGAACCAATTTTCATACAAGCGCACAAATGCTTGGCTGTTCATTGAATCATGAGTCAAAAGTGCTAAGTGTCAACATGCGAGCATAAAAGTTGATTGGATATTGTTTGTATGAAATAAAAAATGGAAATAAAAGGTTTCCTTGTCCCCATTTTAAAGGTGGTAGATATTCCCTGTAAACATTAAATCACGGGAGGCCCCTGTAACTCGATGCCTAACAGATGATAATGGCAGCAAGGTTCAGAGAGAATGTTCAGTTGCTGCTAACCTCATCTTTTCCAGTTCTGAGCTAGAGGGGACTAGAGGAATTTACATTTAAATAGCTTGCAGCGGAAGATAAAAGCACACATTATAAACAAACCCCTTGCTCCAGCATTTTCTTACAAAGAGCAATATCTTTCTCCTCTCTGGTTGTGAAGTTAACCCTTAAAGTAAGTCCTCAAATTTGCAGGAAGCTATTTCTGATTTTGTCAATGAGGTGAATGTCTCAAGTCTTGAAATGTTAATTCCAAAATTATGAACTTCCTCTTCTTTTGCCTTGAACTTTCTACTGGATAATGTCATTGATTAAAGTGATAATGTGGAAACCTGCAGTAATTCAGTTCATGACATCATCAATGGAATAACCTGGTGAAAGTAAAGGGAGAATCTGTTTCAGTCAAATTATTCTGTCGTCTGAGGAAATGCAAATAATTCAGTGTAAGATGCTCCATCTATGTTTCAACATGCACAACATATTATAACATGCAACGTAGTGGATAACTATTAACGAACATTGTCCTTATCACACTGATCTCATACTATTTTTTTCAGGTTTCTTTTATCTGTTAGTTTCAAAAGATCTGCACAACAAAAAGGGCAGTGGGAGAAGAAGTCCCCTTTTGGCAAACTCCATATCAGCTAGCAAACAGCAGAATATTTTCACAGCTTGATATGACTTTTTTTTTGTAAATACAACTTAATTGAATTGTGAATAATATATGCTTTTCTCCACCAATTTTATTCTGGAGCAGCGTGCAATCCTTTATATTTTGTGATGTCCATTCCGCCAATTAATTCCTCAATTAAAACTAAACCATCTAATTTTCATCCTTTTATTAACATTTCTTTAGTACTTTCCCTGCCTCTGTATTTTGAATCTTTGCTTTAAATGGAAATTGTGGTTAAGTGAATAGCTTAGTAGTATCATTTAACTCACATGGGGCTTCATATACGTCGTCAAATCACTTGTAGGTACTTTACTCAGTCACTATCCATTGAAGACTGATTTCTTGACATCTAGGCCCAAGACACGGAGAACTTCTGGTTTCCATGCATGTCTAAGAACTTCATCTACTGTTGTGTATCTGCAGGTATTTGTTCTGGCTATGATGACAGTGGAACTCTTTGGAATTATGGGGCTCATGGGCATCAAACTGAGTGCAATTCCTGTAGTGATCCTGATCGCATCTGTCGGAATTGGAGTGGAATTCACTGTCCATGTAGCTCTGGTGAGTAGATCTGTACTTCCTTACATATGACTACCAACAAGGATAACTGCAGCCTGTACCATGGCAATGACTTTTATCCACAGTCAAGTCTTGATCTGATGCCGTCTCTCTTTCAGGTTTCTTTGTATCTCTGCATGCCTCCTATTTCCTTTGCCCCTTTACTGCCAGCCATGCTTTCTACTATCAAAGCCTTAAACTCTGGTGTTGCTTCCCCAAACCTCTCAGCATCTCTGCTGTCCTTGAAAAAACTTATTGACCTTTATCCAATCCTCCTAATGTATTCTTTGTCTGTATTACTTCAGTGAAGCCTCTTAGTCAAACACTCTACTCTTAAAACTCCAATTAAATGTAAACTGATGATGCTGATAAGACTATAAATATGGAATGGACTAATTTAGCTGCAGAATAGATTTAATACTGTGACTCATCACACATACAATAATCTGAAAATAAAGTGTTTTTGTTTTGCAGCAAAAATGAAATAAGCATCTGGGGTATTTAGCAGATTCATTTGAGTTTATGATAAATCCATTAGTTTAATTTTGAAAGTTTCTTTATTCTTTCATGGGATATTGGCATTACTGACAAAGTTAGCATTTGTTGCCCAAGCTTAATTGCTCTTGAACTGAGTGGCATTTAAGAGTCAACCGCATTGCTGTGGGTCTGGAGTTACATGTAGGCTAGACTGGATGAGGGTGGCAGATTTCCTTCACTAAAATAACAGATGAGTGTTTACAACAATGGACAGTTACATGCTTGCCAATATACTAGCTTTTTCTTCCAGGTTTATATTGAATGTAGATTCCATCAGCTTTTGCAGTGAGATTTGAAACCTTGTTCCAGTATTCCAAAGAAGAGTCATATTGGACTCAAACCATGAACCCTGTTTCTCTCTCCACAGAAATTGCCCAACTTGCTGAGTTTCTCCAGCATTTTCTGTTTTCATTTCAAATCTCCAACACCTAAAGCATTTTACATTTATTCCAGAGCATTAGCCCATTCCCTAGATCACTACAGCACCAACTCCCACTCAGTGTTTAAGTGCATTTTTTTAATATTTGTACAATTTGTACAATAGGTATAACGATGTCTTATTTATTATGTTATAGGGTTTCCTGACTGCCATTGGGAATAGGAATTTACGTTCTGCTGTGGCATTGGAACACATGTTTGCACCAGTAATAGACGGCGCAATCTCCACTCTACTCGGAGTCCTGATGTTGGCTGGTTCTGAGTTTGACTTCATCATTAGGTAGGTTTTGAATAGGGACGCTGAAGGGGCAAATATTTCTGGAAGATTTTTCCTTTACAATTTCCACCACAAATGAGACAGATGGGAGAACTATTTCAAAAGACTTTTCAATTCTATTTCAGTTTCTTTATCTCTGCCCCTGACGTTGTTAAATGCTATTCCCAAACCAAGAAGATACACAAGAGAGATGATTTTAACCAGCTTGCCAACTGAGAGGGAGTGCAAATGTGGGCAATTTTAAACTAGCTCTACTGTTGGAAAACCAACAGGCCTAGGTGGATGGTACATTTGCACACATCTCATTGACTTTAACAGAGCTAAAATTGGGAAAGGTGAAAAACTGGATGGCACCCCAATCCTATCAGCTTCAACGAGTTAACATTTCAGAAGTTTCAAACATTTCAGAACTGAGGAAGAGTCACCGAACCCGAAATGTTAACTCTGATTTTTCTTCACAGATGCTGCCAGATCTGCTGAGCTTTTCCAGCTACTTCTGTTTTTGTTCCTGATTTACAGCATCCACAGTTCTTTCGGTTTTTGTTCCTATCAGTTTCAAGCCTGGTGGATTAGGTTTCAAATTGTCCATCGTGACTTCGCTCATGAACCTTACAAAGCAGTTTTCACTGCTAGAAAATAGATAGTTATGGGTTGTGTTGATTTTCTATTGGAGGTTCAGTTTCATTGAGCAGAGTTTGATGCCACCTATGAGTCTGGCAGTGGTGAGATATTTACTCAGGTAGGAGGAGACAGGTGGGACCCTGTCTGGGCATGAAGGCTTGTAGTGTCCTTTCCCTTTAGATGCTAAATGTGGTTCTTAAGTGGATGGTGGCAGTTGCCACCACTTTCAGTGGCTGTGACATTCAGCTTACACAAGCTTTGGAATGGCCTATCGACAGTAGCCCTCATCTTTGGAGTTGTCGTGCTATTGGAGTCAGTAGCTAGAATGGTAAAACAGCATTCTTTTTTGAAGACGTACACATTTGAAAGAAATGACATGATTGCTGAAATGTTCCTTACCCTCGAAGTGATGCTGCATCAAACCAATAGAGCACCTCAATCTACTGCAGAACTGCAGTCTAATACAACTCTGTATTTATCATTTCAGGTTAAATATTTGCTGAATGTCAACTTTAATAAACTGCATTCTTTAAATCTTGCTAAAGATATAACAAATGCCCACAGTAGAGTTGCTGAGGTGCTGATGCTGCCTCCAGTGTCTGTAGCAGATTTGATGCCCATATGTAATAGTGCTTTAAGTCTTGTCATCACTCGCTGTAAGGGTGATACTCAGCTGTCATTCCTATTCATCTGATTGATGTAACCTATGACACTGAGTAGATATCCAGTCCATAAGTACTCCCAGAGCAGAAGTTAGAATTTAACATGCTGGTTTCCGGAGGGAACCAGGATAAATGTTTTAAGTCCCAAATCCATTGCTTTGTGTAAGATGGAACGAGTCAGATTTTAAATAATGTAGAAAATGTAAAAGGTAATCATGAAATAAATGCGAAACTACTTTTAGTTCCTTTCCTCTTCCTCCTGAATGTGCTTCCTTCCTTCCTTGAACCATACCATTAGATGGAGCTGATAGTTTTACTTTACAGCAGTTTGTCAGATCAGCCTCAGTGGCTAGTGACTCATGGGGCCAACGTACCCTGGATCACTGCTCTAACTTTGGTAGAACTCACTAGAAAATGATGGACAGAGAGATTGTAGCATATTTTGCCAGGAGTACAGTTTCCACCATCCCTTAAAGGACAGGCATTTCCTGGGCCAGAGACTGAGCAGCGTCTCATTTTTCTGGGATTTGCTGCCATTAAGCTAAAAGGACCCCTGCCTATACAATTGCTGAAGGCCAGCACATTGGGAAGGGAGAGATCCAAATCCAGATGAAATTTGTCACTGCAGTCACAAGCTTTAACATCATCAGGCCGTCATGGATATACACTTTAAAGGTTGAAACTATTCCACTGGCCTTGCCAAGGAGAAATTTCAATTAAGATTTTAGGATATAAAGCAATAGCAAAAACAAAACAAAGATCATTTGATTGCCATATCTTCCAGCACCCATATTTTCCAAAATGCAGCATTAGTCAGTCACAGCATGTTCCATATAAGAAAGACTTGTATTTATAAGACGCTTGTCATGACCTCAGGACATTCCAAAGCCTTAACAGCCAATGAAGCACTTTTGAAATGTTGAAATACAGAAAGCATAGCCACCAATTTGCACACAGCCCCACAAGCAGAAATGAAGTAATCTGCTTTTGGTGTCACTTGAGGGGCACCAGGGAGAACACCACTGCTATTATATGAAGTAGTGCCACAGGGTTTTTCAAACAACTCCCCAAGAGAGCAGACACAGCATATGTTCAGTGTCTGAACCAACCGAGAACTCCTCCAACAGCACTGTACTCCCTCATTAGAGCTGTGGAGTGCCAGCCTGGGCTATGCATGAAGACTCTGATGTGGAGCATGAACGCACACCTTCTGACTTATGAGCAAGAGTGCTACCACTGAACCATGACTGACAGGATGTGGAACCATATATCGCAAACAGAATCAAACACCAGAACCATAGGTTCTGTCATGTGATGAAGCCCATTAGTTCAGTAATACACATTTTATTCTTAAAGCTGCAAGTTAATCAGTTGACCGGTCACAAAATAAATGTTCGAACCAAGTAAAATCCTATACCTGTGTTGGCTGTATTGCACAGGAGTAGAAGGTGTTTGAAATTCCTGATGAATCTGCTCAGATAAGTTATTTGTGCCAGCATATTGGGAGAAGATGGGCAATGACAGTATGAGGACCAGAATGAGTCAGCCCACAGAGTGGCTCTTGATAAAGGATCGGGACAAGGTTGCTGGCTAACTCTGTTTTTCAGAGAGAACCCTTACTTTGGTGGCAGAGGGAGAAAGATCGGAAATGTTAAATGTTTATAGAGAAACAGGAAAATACATTCTCCCCTCTGTATCATTTAGAAATAATGAGAAACAGGGAATCTGTTTTGCAAGTCCAAACTGTCATTTTTCCTCTAAACATTGAACTAAATGAACCACAAGGTAGACTTTCAGTCAGGGAGGTCTTGTTTAGAGAGCCAGTCAGATAGCGTGGGTTAGTGTAAAGAAGTTGTTGTAAATATTTCTTCTTTGGTGCATGCACCATAAACAGCTGAACAAACTCTGCATTTTTCAGCAAGCCTTCCTCAGAATGGAAAAGATTACAGAAAGGATAAACAACGAGATTCTGACATGCTGCCTACATGGAGGTCCTGTACAACAGGCCAACCGATTGATTTTCAGACTGTTAGCTTAAGTAAAATAAATAGAAGATGGTTGCCTGTCTGATTGCAGTAATAGGAGGGCTCCTCTTGTTATAAAGGGCAAAAAGAGGGTGACAATCAAGGCTTTAGTTTTTTTTTTCTTGATGTGGGGGCTATCAGCCAGCTTTTCATTTGCCGCATTTGCCAAATTTTGTTAACCCCACATTCACCAGGAAAGGGCAGTGCAAATGGATTAAATATTGTAGCAAAGGTCACTCTGGGTGCTGCAGCTAATTAAACTGACTGAGCCTTAAGAGTCTGGGAAGGTCTTTGCACTATGATCATTCTCCAAATTTGATCAAGATTGTGGGAGTATTCAGGGGTATGAGAACAGGCTGAGGCTAAACATCTACGTCCCTTTCTATTTAGAATTAGCAGAAGACAAATACTGAGGCAACTCTCATTACGAAACCTAGCAATGTGGAAAACTCAATCTAATGAATGTTCTGGCAGCAAATGAGGGAGACTGTTTGAGGGAGTTGTGTTTGGCTGAAAAAATAGAGTGGCTGAATTTGTTTTTCAGCACTATCACCAGGAATCTTGTGCTAAATGATTTATCAGCAGTCTTGGAATCTAGGACCATAACTATATTTGTTTTAAAAACAAGGTGAAAAGGAAATTGGCACAGAGAAGGGGCGCTTAGATTGGGTTCATTCTGATGTGACCAATGCTTTTCATGAAATTAGTGATCAAAATTTGTCCAGCCTCGTTTGCAGTGGCTTCAAAAGGGTATTTACTGCTGATACCTCTGGCCTTTGCCAAACAAAAAAATTCCTCATGCAATGCCAAAGCCCCTTTAACAAATGGTAATACAAGAGCCTGCTGCTCCCCCAAACACATGTAAACAGAACCAAGCCACAGTGGAAACTCACAAGCCAAAAAAAAAATTGTTTTCAATGAGGCGGGGAGACAGATCCTGATGCTCCATCAGAGTTGCGTGCCATTCCTGTGAATTCCAACCAATGCATATTGTTGCTTATCTTAGTGTGCTGTTAAATAAACACTTGGCCTTCCGCTGCACACATGGGGCTCAAAGGCTTTAAAGCAGAAAAGACTAGTAGAAAGCTTACTGCTGTTCTGCAGCTGTGCTCAGGTTTCTGGCTTGTAGCAATTCCTGTTCTTTAACATGAGTTAGGCTACTGCATATTTTAAATGATCAAGTGTTCCTAAGTAAAGGTACAAAGAGAGTAGATTAATATTGCACCAAGTAACAAAAAGGAAGGATATGAAATTCACCATTGGCTTTATTTCACCTCTCTTTCTGGTGAGATATTAAATCAAGGCCTTGGTTCACTTTATTTCACAGATAGACGCAAAATATCCATTGTTACATCTCAAAGAAAAGCAAGAAAACTCCCAGGCAATATTTATCCCTCAGTCATCATCGCCATAAAAAGTCTTATTTAATTATTAATTATCATTGATATTTGTGAGACCGTAATGAGCACAAATTAGATGCTGTGTTTGCAGAAATTACAAGTAGAAGGACCCAAGATTTCGTGAGGTGCTATTTAAATGCAAGCTTATTCCTTTTTTTTACAGAAAGCAATGATTGGCCTCGGAAAGAGAGGTGAATTGGTTTAAGGACGGAAATTGTAATGTTTAGGGCACCAACGGCATTGGCACCAGTGATGGGCCTATTTAAATCAGTGTTGCTTAAGTGACCAGAATTGAAAAAGTGCAGATATTGCAGACAGTTGCATGTCTGGAGGAAGCTAGAATTCGAAAAGGGGCGAGAAGCTATGGTAGCATATGAAAACAAGAATGAGGATTTCAAAAATCCAGGAATTGCTGAACCAGGAGGTGTGCAAGTGAGCACAAAGGTGACATATGAACAGAAACTTGGTATGTGTTAGGACACAGGTGTAGCAATTTCAGATGACCTCAGGTCTGTGCAGGGTGGAACATTGGAGGTTGACCAGGAATACTTAGGAATAATCAAGTCTGGAGGTAACAAAGGTATGGATGAGGTTTTCAGCGACAGATGCGTGAAGGCAAAGATAAAGCTGTACAGAATTTAGAAAATGGAAGTGGTTTGTCATAGTGATGGCACAAATCCATGGATCAAATTTGACACCAAACTCCTCTTGCCTCACTTAAGAGGCTATTGTGCATGAGGGTATATATTATGAAGATACTGGAGTTTTCTTGAGTATAGAACTGAGTCTGTTTCCTTCTCTCTCACGCACACACATACTCACAGAGTGCAGGAAGTGTCAGGACTGTAATGATAGATGAACCTGCCACTGGGAATAGGGCTAAACCCTCTGCTGAGGAATTTCATTTGAAATCAAGCCAAATGTCTTAATTCTTCCAAGTACAATGAGTTTCTGGGGAGGCCCTTTGCTCTGTAATTAATGTATGCCTTCGGACCAACAGGCCCGAAACGGGAAATTGGCCATAATCATTCACAACCTTTACCAATTTACTTAAACAGCAGGAGATGTAGCTCACAGCTGACCTTGGGACATGCCACCTAAGGTTTTGGCGTAGATTTATATCTCGGGTTGTGGGTGTTGAGGTTGGTTGGCTCGCCGAGTTGGTTTGTTGTTCTGCAGACGTTTTGTTACCGTGCTTGGTAACATCCTCAGTGCATGCTCTGATGAAGCGTCGGTGTATTTTCCTGCCTGGTTTTTAAACTCTGGGGTCCGTTGCAATGGATTGCCTCACTTCTGGGTTTCCTCTGTCGTGGAATGTATATGGGGTTGAGTTCAATGTGTTTATTCATAGCCTGCTTCGTGAAGTGCCATGCTTCCAGGAATTCTCGTGCCTGTCTCTGCCTAGCCTGTCCCAGGATCTTGGTGTTGTCCCAGTCGAAGTCGTGGTTCTCCTTGTCCGTGTGGACACTCATCTCAATCCACATAGACAAGGAGAACCACGACTTCGACTGGGACAACACCAAGATCTTGGGACAGGCTAGGCAGAGACGAGGACGAGAATTCCTGGAAGCATGGCACTCCACAAAGCAGGCTATTAATGAACACATTGAACTCGACCCCATATACATTCCACTAAGGAGGAAACCCGGAAGTGAGGCAATCCATCGCAACGGATGTTTAAAAACCAGGTGGGAAAACACACCGATGCTTCAACAGAGGCTGCACTGAGGATGTTACCAAGCACGGTAACAAAACGTCTGCGGAACAACAAACCAGCTCGGCGAGCCAAACAACCTCAACATGCCACCTAGTTTCGCAGTGCAGAGGTAACAGATTTGTGTCTGCAGAACATTCAAAGGGAGGAGGCAGAATGTTTGCGGTGGATTGGAATTAGAGGTGGTAACAGCCCCATGTTGTTTGAATCATATTTTCACATCCTGAGGAGTTGGTCTTCAGTCTAGTCAGGATGGTCAGAGATCAGCAGCTTCCTTTTCTCCTATGTTCCCATGAATGGCAGCTTAGTTCTCTGTTTAATTGCCAAGCAGATTAATGAGAAGCTTAGTTACTTCAGCTGTTTTCCTGCTTCCCATTGTGTGCTAAACCAGAGATAACTTCCATTCAAGTCAGATAGTTTGTTATGTCTGGCATTAAATAATTCTGTACAATATTGTGATGGTTACACCCCCACCATATCTCTAAAAAAACCATGCATGACTTTACTGTTGAGTACTTTTGACTTTTTAGATGCTAGTGAAGCTTGGCTTGGAATGAGATAACAAGGTGTACAGCTGGATGAACATAGCAGGCCAAGCAGCATCAGAGGAGCAAGAAAGCTGACGTTTCAGGCCTAGACCCTTCTTCAGAAATGGATTCTGAATCTTCAGAGATTTTTGAAGAAGGGTCTAGGCCTGAAACACCAGTTTTCCTGCTCGTCTGATGCCTCTTGGCCTGCTGTGTTTATCCAGCTCTACACCTTGTTATTTCAGATTCTCCAGCATCTGCAGTTCTGACTATCTCTGGCTTGGAATGACCAGGTTTGTCGCTGACCTTATTGAACATAAAGTTTAATTAGAATAATAAAATCAAAGTAGAATGAGTGTTCACAATATAAATTCTTGTTCTCCAATTGTAGGTACTTCTTTGCTGTTTTGACCATATTAACAGTTTTGGGTATCCTAAATGGTCTGGTTCTACTTCCTGTTTTGCTGTCAGTTGTTGGACCCCCTGCTGAGGTAAGCACAGCAAACTCTTGATTTATTGAACCTTCTTAGGTCTATTGACAGAATTAGCCACCCTTGAAACATTATTCTTAGCATCATTAATTGGGTCGGTGATTTATTGTGGCAGGCGCTATCTTGTGGTAGAATTTAACTCCAAACTCCCCAGTAGGTTTCAGAAGAGAAGTTTAAATAGCCCTACTGTGGATGTTAAGGTCCACTCCCAAACCCTTCTCTCCACTGCATCCAGAACTCTGTCCCCACATGTGAGTACAAGAGGTCAGTGTTGGCAGCAAGATTTTTCCACAGCAACATATATTGACAAAACTCATACTGTCAGTACTGCAGAAAATGGATTAATTCTTTTACAGCCAGGATTTGTTTTTCACTAGCTTGCCCTACCCTCCACTTAGGTTATCAAGCTGCCAATGACAGGGAGTAGGCGAAGGCCTGGTGGTATTGTTGCAAGACTATTAATCCAGAGACCCAGGTAGTGTTCTGGGGACCCGGGTTTGAATCCCACTATGGCAGATGGTGGAATTAGTAATAAGCCTAATAATGACCGTGAAACCATTGCTAGTTGTCAGGAAAAACTCATCTGGTTTACTGATGTCCTTTAGGGAAGGAAATCTGCCACCCTTACCTGGTCTGGCCTACATGTGACTGCAGACCCACAGCAATGTGGTTCACTCTTAACTGCCCTCTGGGCAGTTAGGGATGGGCAATAAATGCTGGTCTAGCCAGTGATGCCCACATCCCATGAATGAATTTAAAAAACTCATTTTACTGATCTAAGTAACAGTGGACAGAAAAGGGAGCAAAGATGAATGATGTGTGTTTGGATATGAGTAATGCTTCAAGCTAAACATGCAAGCTCATTTTGTTTGGGGTCTTGGACATTTCCATCTGCTTTGCATCGGCTGCAGACTTATCCTAATAGTAATAGCGGGTTTCATTTGACTGGGTGGATAAACAATTAAATGCACAAAGCTTATTATCGTGATGATGGAGGTACAAACTCCTTCATTCAGGACTTGTGCCTGAAAAGCTATCTCTCAATTAGGAATTGTTTGAAGCTTTCTTTGACAATTTATTATCCCCTCACAAAGAACAATCTGACGAACACACAGCTTTCTTTTAATACTGTCTGATAGACACCAACCCCTGGCTTGACAAACAATCTTTATGGCTTCTTCTTCAATAGAGAAACTATGTATTATATTACATTCTCTGGTGCCACCTCATATGTAATGTAGCCTATGCCCCTCATTGTAGCAGTAGGTACTTAGACTTTTAACTCAATGTAACACAATATAATGTGTTCAACAGTTTGATACACTTAAACAGCTCCATAGTAAGAACAAACTCAGGTAAAACACTTTCAACAGTAACCAATTTGTGCCTTTTCAAAGTTTCAGATTGGCTCTTCTGTGCTACCTTATCCCAGAGTCCCGTGCTGTTGACCCTATTCTAACTTTGTCTGAGTATTCCCGTACAGCAAATTGATCTTAAAAGCGTGTTAGCATTTTATTAACAAGATTTAGGTTCTTTTGCATTGAAAACTAAATTTTGTGTAACAAGAGCTTCACTCGATAAAGGTAATTAATATAATTGGAAGCAGACCCTTTAATACAAGTTACAAATTTATGTTTGTTGTGAATCTGCACAATCAGCACAGCAGTTGTGTTGAGTATCTCTAAACTAAAATTTTAATCTTGGGGTTCACTAGACTTAACCAGTTTGTGACATTACCTGAACCCCTTAATTAGACTAAAACCTTGTAATCCATTCCCAGGTACCCATTATTTTGCACACAAATGATGTACAAGCTATGTTAACATTACTACCTGTAATCAGTTCAGAGTGCTGTATCTTTTATTCTGCAAGTGATATAATGCCATAGTGATTATTTAGAACATGCAAAGCCTGTTGAACTTTGTCGTCTTTCCTTGAGCAAAATGTGAACAGGCTACTACAGTCTTGCCTACACACAATTGGATTAAGAGGAGGCTCAGAATTTCTAGTGTTCTGATACAAAGTACCACATCATTCATGGGTGTAGGTGCAAATTCCCAATACTGCTTATTTCCCAAGTGGTGTGTTATGCCGAGAGCACTCTCACATACTCTCACACGGTTCCATAAATAGAAACCTTGGTTGTATATTTTGGCTGCTGTTGTTTTATGGTGTTTGCAATGAATTTCCTTAAACCTTTCACACTTTGAAAACTCCAGAACTAGGGGTCACAGACTAAGTATAAGGGGTAACCTATTCAGGACTGAGACGAGGAAGAATTTCTTCACTCAGGGATTTGTGAACCTGTGAAATTTTCTACTGCAGGAAGCTGTTGGGGCCAGTTCATTAGGTATATTCAAGAGGGAGCTGGACCTGGCCCTTGCAGCTAAAGAGATCAAGGGGTTTGGAGAGAGGGCAGGAATGGGACACTGAGATTGCATGATCAGCCATGATCATATTGAATGGTGGTGCAGGCTGTAAGGGTTGAATGGCCTGTTCCTGCACCTATTTTCTATGTTTCTCAGGCAAAAGTTCAACTGAAACTCAAAGTGCATGCAAGAGGAGAAATTTTCACCAGAGAAGCTTACAGTACCACTATTAACACCTCCCTCTGTCTCTATCGCTACCCCCACCACCGCCAGGCCCCTCTCCCAGCATCCCTTTCAGGAGTAAAACAGATGTGTACCTAAAAATGAATATTATCAAACCTGGGGTTCAGAGATGCCTGCACCTCTAATCTCTCTGAAGAATAGTAAACACATAGGCTGAAGTTTATTGTCCTTCATTAATCTTTTTGATCCTTTGTAAATAGGTTACTCCAGCAGATCGAGGCAGTCGATTGCCAACTCCGTCACCCGAGCCAATTCCACCACCTATGAATCATCATGGCTTCTATGTCCGTACATTTCCACGTCAGCAAAGTACGTTTTCTGAATCCTCGGATTCAGAATATTACTCAGAGACCACAGTGTCGGGGATCAGTGAGGAGGACCTGCCGCACTTTGACCAGAGTGCATACATCATCCCACCAACCCACTCACGGATACTGGTGGAGTCAGGAAACAACCCTAACTTTCCACGAGTTACAGTAAGTGCCTTTCTTTGTCATTCGAAGCACTTTCAGTTTCTTATTGGCATTTTGTCATCAATTGGTTAATGATACTGGCCATAACCTTTGGTAAAAGGCCAAAATAGAATTTAGTTTTGTTCTCTGCACTGGAACAGGACTTAATAAGGTTGTTACTCTGTAGGTTATACATAAAAGCCATGATGTTAATGGTGCTGGTATGTCCCATATTTATTAGTCCACATCTGCTGTCAGTAACAGCACTGCCAGTATTTGTATACCACATTGATTGTATTAGTTCAAGAAAGTAACTCACCATCACCTTCTAATGGGCATCAAGAGATAGGCAATAAATGATAAACTAGATATCCTATGAACAAATGAATTTAAAAAAGTAGTACGTTCAGAATACTTTATTTCTACTGAAGCTGCTTGTCAAGTGAAAGATCCACTAGTCAACATTTTGGCGGATGATAAAGCAGAAGTGGCCTGGTACTTCCCTACGTCATCCTCCGCTCTGCCATGGCACTTTCTGCCTCAGCATGATCATTGCTGGTATCCAAAGATATCTGTATGAATGGTGACCTTGCTGTAAAAGGTAACTGAGGGTTATATTCCAAACCTGTCCTTGTAAATTATATGTATGGGGGTATGTATGAAAGAATGGCTAGGATGTATCATTGGAAGCTAATGTAGGGAAATTCTTCTTGAAGTAACTAATCATGCATTTCACTTTGAATAGTTATCAATTAATAAAATATAAGCCTTTAGTGCTCTCTTCACAAGGCTAAGTCTTGGAACATCACTGTCTTTCAGGTTCCTTATGCAGAGTCAACATCGACCTCAGCATTCCTGATAACTGATAAGTTCTTAGCTTTTAAGGCCTGTGTAACATTTTAGACAACTACTTGCAATGCAAGGCTGCCACCTCACCACTAGCACTTCAAGTACATTGGGGACGGGTAATAAATACTGGGGACTTACTAGGTTGTCCTGTGAATGAGTAAAACAAATCTGAGGCAGTGATTTTTAAAATGTGAAAGATTTGTTGAAAACGCATATGCAGACAATATTGCTTTTGATTTTCTCCAACAGATTGTGAAACCATACAAAGAGCTTAATGATTCCTCTTCAAGGAAGAATCACATAAACTCAAAAGGGCAACCTCAGCCGACTGTGGATTCTGTTAGTTCTCAACTAGCCTGGCAAGAACCTAAAGACTTACAACAAGCAACAGGAGAAGGGAGACAAGTCTCTGACAGTGGTCTGCGTAACAGGAGTGCTGTTGAACCTATTCAACCTGTCAATTCCTCTAGGAGTCAACATAGGTCTCGGAACAACAGGACTCACCATCCAAGGACTACACTTCCAGCATACTCAACCAGTGTGCCTGGGCCAAGTAACCCTTTCACTACAGTGACTGCCACAGCATCAGTGACACTAGCTGTGCACCCGAGTGTACCACAGACATTTAAAGGGTACACACATGAAGGGTTCGAGGACAGTGAGCCAGACTGCTTCGAGGAACCGCACATAACCTCCTCATATGTGAATCATCAGAAAACGACAGACTCCAAAGTGGAGATTTTTGAACTACAGGATGTTGAATGTGAAGTAAGGAGCAGAGAAGCCCCAAGTAGGCATTAGGTGAGTTTTTTTCTTTCTACCTTTTAGTGGAAAAGCACCAAAATAAAAATTCAGGGCAGAATCAAAATTTATTTCGATCTTAAGTATAGTATTGAACCTAGCTTTTTTCTCCCTACTTTCTTAATATATTATGTCACCATTTCACATTGACTTTCATGGTATTTCCAACAATGAGCTGTTTTCTCCCACCTTCATGTTGCTCCACTGCATGCTTCAGGGAGAGGGGCAAGAGTCACACTATAGGAGACAAGATATACCAGTTTTCCTCAGTACTTATGATTACCCTGTTCTTGCAGGATGTTCTTCTAAAATCAGGTTGCATGTACATCTAGTGTGTGCTGAGCCCCAGACAACAATCTCCTTCCTGTTCATTGTTGGAAGAGGGCTGAATTGTTTCTCGTGATTGTGACAACATCATCAATAACCATTCTTTTCAAGGTTTTGGGTTCATGGCTTAATTAAGCTAATGGTCATCAACTGAGCTTCTAAAATCCCAGTCAAGGGTGTTGTTGAGAATGTCTATTTAAACTGTCTTTGCTATTCTTTGGAAAGACATCCATTCCCCTCCTTCTGCTGTAAAGTCTCCTGTTCAGCTACGTGCTGTGTAATTCCTTCATGAAGTTGCAGATGTGTTCTGAAACCTCAAAACAATCCAGAGTCTGAAACCCACAAGAGGTCACTGTCAGCTAGCTCAGCATCATTAGACCTCTTATCAACTCACACATCTGCCTGGTCTGTATGGCCTAATGAATCACTTAATAAATTTGCTCATTGAGGCAGCTGACCAAAAAACTGTTTTCTTGATGTACACTGACTAACGTCATATACTGATTCAGCCTTCATATCTGGATGTTTTAATCTGTATTTGGTCTTTTTTGATTTGCTGATAGCAGTTGTCACTCTGGCTATGTCCTGTCTGTGCATTATGCTTTAGTCAGCTAAAGTGCACCTTAATCACAATCCATCAAAAGATTGCTTTGCTGACGAAAATTCACAGGAAAGTTTGCCTCTAATAATTTTCAGCAAAACAAAAGAACTTTTTGACAACTTTAAAATTGGCCATTTAAAAATATCTACACTTTAACAGCAATCAAGTAATTCTGATTCTAATGCAGGGATTCAAGAGAAATAGAAACAGTATTTTCACTTTTTCCTCTTTGTAAATCTGTGGTTAGTTAAAAAAAAATAACTTGTTTGGACATTCTAGCTTTAGTGAGTTCAGACATAGTGAAACGCTGATCAATATCATGAGTAATGGTGCTGATCATAAATATCGGTTATAACATTTGTGCTTGGCTTTATGTTGCTAATACTTCTGATGTTCACCTTATCTGCAGGTCGCCCCACGTGAAAGTGGCAACCAAAGAATGCTAACATTCCCTCCACATCCCGATGTCCTTCAGCTCAAGAAACGTGTAAAACTGCCTATGTACATAAACTTCATGACAGAGACAGGAAATTTATATTAAAATATTAAGTTGCCGTTTAAATATATTTTAATACTAAAAAACAAAACAAACCTATTTAATGATGTACTGTATACTTCTGTATGATATACTGTGTAAAGCACCAGAAAATTCAGAGGCAGAGTTCTAATGAATGGTAAGATATGTAGTCTGTGTACAATGAAGAGAGTTTTTGTATCTTTGGGTTCAGATAAGTGATAATTGCTTGATTATTTTGCTGCTACTCTTTTTAAAACTTAGAAGATTATATAGATTAAAATTCCGCCACCACACCACTCCTGCTACCCCCCACCACCATTCCATCAGGACTTTCTTTCTATGCAAGTACCTAGTTACCATGAAAGATGTTTTACCAGTTTTGACAAATTAGTATGGTTACTGAAGCAATTTGCTTTCTTCGTAGGCCTGTGTATAGGGATGTTCAGATTGTATTATGACATTGTTAAAAATTAGCTTAATGACCTAAACTGAATTCTAATTCTTTTTAAACTTCGACATTTTTCAAACACAAGTTCAAGAGTTTATAAAGACAGCTACCTGCCATAGTATAAAATGATTTTTCACCCTTTCTCCTCCAACAATGATATCGTGAGCAATCTAGGCAAGTGTACTGTAATTACACTGTGACTTAGCCTGTGGGCCAGACTATTAAGAGCATGCAAAGCAACATAAAGTCAGACATTGTGATGAGGATTACAGAATGCAATTTCAATTAGATGAGCTGCCATCAGTTAGTGGTCATTTAGAGCAATTATAGCATGCCTTCTGAACATTGAATATCGGACACAGTAGTTGAGTCCTTTAGACTGGAAAAATCCCAGCCTCAATCGTGGTCTGTGCTGAGTTAGTTGGTACTGGCCGAGGAGTGGTCAAATTAATCTCAGTGTTGTTGAGTTATGGAGAAGAGAATACAAAGATTTATTTTCCCTTCTCATAGTGCTGATTCCTTGCTAAGGTACACTTCTGTGGATGCCCTTAAATACCCTATCCATATGGTTGTTCTTCAGTATGTGAAATGTGACAATTGAGTGGTAGTAAGCTGTTAGACATGATGACCACAGTTACGCTTGATTTTGTCTTCATCCAATGTACAATCCTCAAGAGCTTGCTGAAAAGCTATCTGAGTCAGAAATCCGTGAGGACTTTGTGACTGAACTACAAGAAAAACTGAATGATGGCCTCATGGAGATTTTTAAATAATTTAGGGTAGAAGTAGTAAAGATTTGTCCACTTGTGGGGAAGTCTGAAACTAGGGTCTCTAAATATAAATTAGTCACAGGTTAATCCAGCAAGGGAATTTTGGAGATGTTTTACCTAGGGAAGGATGAGAATGTGGATCATGCTACCACACAATCAGGTTGAATGGAATAACACAGATGCAATTAAGGGGTAGCTAGATTAGTACATGCAGGAGGAAGAAATAAAAGTAAATGTTGATAGGGTTAGATGGCACAGATTAATCATGAGCTCTGTTAGACTCCAGTTAGAGCAAACCGCCTGTTTGTATGAGGCAAATTCAGTGTAATTCCTTCATTAGCTGAGGGGAGCTGGGATGAATTATGGAAGCCTCCCATTGATCTTAGCTAAGTGAACCAACATCATGGCCCAAATAGCTCACTAACCAGTCCGTTAATCAGTTGAACCATTAGGGCCGCTTTAACTTTTCTCCTGCTCTGTAAATGTCATGCACCATCACTTCTGCATACACTCTGGACCACGAATTTAAAAAGTTGTGTTCCACGCATCTCAGTGTTAACCAGCAGGCAGTGTACGATTGTATTAAATGTAGTACAGTTTTCATTGATCATTGCAATTGAGATTGAGATTTTGTTTTATTTTGTGCACCTTTCAGTTTAGTTATATTGTTTGTGTGAGTTTATTAATGATGTCCTGCTCAAGAAAAATGACACTTCTCACATTTCTGTCTTGCTGACGTTGCTTTTTGCAGTACCACCCTTCTTAGCCCAATAAAAATAATTATGCCTGTGAGAAATCGCAAACTTGGACCCATGACCCACCATACCATGTGAATACTTACTTGGGCTATTCAGCTCAAAAGAATCTCACCAGTTTTGCTCCATCCATACAATACGTACATATACACGATATAACACTGGTCCTTTCTTTTCCAGAATTCTGTTTCCATTCATAGTTACTCTTGGTGTTTGACCTTCCATTTTCTTAAAGGGTATAAGGTACTAACAATTTGTCTAATTTGTAGCCTTGCTTATAAACCACAGCTTAGGCCGCACTGAAATCTGTTGTTATTGACATTCTTGAGTCCAAATTTAACCAATCTGAATTTTCCCTCCTCTATGAAAATATGTCAAAAGACACCTCCTAAGTAAAGCAAGCAACGATTTGAAGTGTAGGCATTTTGATAATCACTTGCAATCTTCAAATCCATTATTTAGTTCTTTGTAAAATAACAAAAATCATAATTGTTTGAATGGTATTGGTCCCGATAATGGTGGTGATTTAAGCAGATCAATCTGTGGCCCACCCTTTAAAAATGAATTAAATCTAATTCAGAAGAAGCTTATCTTTAACACTGAATGATAAAGATACTGAAGATTAGTTTCAAAAATTGGGTTATGTTGCTGTTCAAATAATTCATTATTGCATAAATGTAACCTTAAATGTTGCTTGTGTGTCTTCTCACAACTATTGTATTCTCATTGAACATGCAGCTCAGTTTTCTAACCAGACTAAAGAGAATGGAGCCTCATAGCCAGTAAAAATGAATGAATGAAAGTATTTTAATCGGTTTTTTTTTTGCCGGGGTGTTATATTTATATTTTTGTACAATATTGGGAAAAAACGGTGTTTGTCACAGAGGTACTTGCCCACAAGGCTCTGGATCTTATGCTGAGCCACATGGTTTGAAATTGCTAGGATGTCCTAATAAACTACATCAACAAACATGATGTGCCATTTCTACCATGCCACCGACCTGAACTCACTAATCCCAACTCTGTTGAAATAACACAGGAGGAGCTGGTAGGGTTTGTAATTATGTATCCAATTGTTGCCAATATAGCAAATGCAAATTTTTTTAGACTGATTTAATTATAAATATATTTGAAGTAGAATGATTGCTTCAAATTTCAATATTACGTATCAGTTTTCTGAATTGTTCTAAATTATTCTGCTTTCTAACTTTATTTTACATTAGTTTTTTTCCCTGCTTTGGAGGCCTAACAGATGGTGCACGGTCTAGCTTGGGTGACTGTCCATGAACATGGCAAATGCCCCTAGCAGTTGAAGCCCATCGCTAACAAGAAACCTTTACAAACTTCACGTTATCCGTTAGTTGCCCACGTTTCATCCCATCTGTTCTTTGAAGTTTTTCATTAAAACAATATCTCCTGGTTTGCAATTTCCAAAACAAAATTGAATTGAACATCTCCAATTTTTTACTTTTAATATTTTCTTGAGGTAGAAAATGAGAATACAAAGTGCAGAATATACCTGGGCATGGTGATGCAGTCCAATTTCTTAATGATTTCAAATAATACTTTATAAAGTCAGCACATTGTACGCAATTAGTACGTGTTCCCTACGATCTCTGTCTTCCCCTGTGGTTTTCAAACTTTTCTTTATGCAGGATTCCCACAGAAATACAACTCTTAGAGGCCACCTTTCATCAATTATAAAAAAAAAACTTAGCTATCCAGATAAATGTAAGTGCTGAAATGCTTTAATACGCAAGAACAGAATACAGAGAAGTCTTACGATGTTACACTACCATCAGTAATCCCTAGGCCTCCAGGACCCCAGTTTGAAAAACCTGTTTCTAGCCATCTTGTACTATCTCTGTGGAGAGCTACCCAGGGATCAATTAGCTGCAAAACCTGGAATCCCAAGTGATCACCATTCACAACACCATTCACTGCATGAGAAGCTTCCACTCTATGCCAAGAAAGTTTTTGAGTGAAAATTTGTGCAATGTTAAAATACAGAAATAAGGGAGCATTAAGAAACCATGTTAACTGTAGACATATTTGGCCATTTAACCACAGAAAATGTAGCACAAAAAGAGACCATTGCATCAGCTTCTACTAGCTCAAAATTTTGCATCTTTCAAACCAGCCATGGGCACAGTTGGCGATCCAGAGTTTTAAGGGTTCATCTCTGCGATTTGTCTAATCACTGCCAGTTCAACAAATGCAGGGAACTTTTGTTTATTCTAGAACTTCTGTAAATATATTTGAAGCAAAACGGGGCTGCTTCAACTTAAAAAAAATGTACAAATGCTGTATCCGTGTAACATGTGAGGGGGAATAAGAGAAAAACATGTTTTTTATTGTAGAGTCCGGTAGAAAATATGTCTTATCTCTTTCTGTGAGGTAAAAATCTTGTAAATTGTAGTTACTGTAGCAGGAAAGAAAATGTACCCTCCACGTGAAAAAAAATCTAATCTGTTCATGTGGGCTATTTTTGGTTGATGGGTATATGTAATCACAGTTAAAATATTGTATGCCATATAAGTTATTTATATAAAATTTTTATTTTTGTAGTTGTACAGAAGTAGCCCTCTGACTGAAGTATATTTTTAAAGAGTAAATATATATTATTATATTATATATTGTTAATTGGGTTCATTACTAAGGTTTGGCGGCACACCTTCTAGTATACACATTTGCAGAATGAAGGATGTGTACTGAACTGATACTGTCTGAGTTGTCATCTTGTTTTGTTATGGCTCCTTGCATCCTATCCATCCCTGTTAATTGAGTTGATCATTTGGACATCCAGACGCTGTGACCAATAAGCCTGCTCCTTGTGAACGTTATACTGCCATGTTTAGTCTCCAGCACAATAGGAGATTAACTAACACAATAAAAATAAATATGAACCATTTAATCTAACGGTTGTCCTGTGTACTTTATTGCATTTTCATCGGCTAAACAATTCTCAAATTTTGAAGCATACTCAGTTATCTATCAGCTGGCATTTTTTTTTCCAAACATCTTTTTAAATTTTCTTAATCAAGAAAAATAATTATTGTTATATCTGTGGATACTTTCTTCTTCGTTCAGAAGATCTGAATGTCACTGGCAAGATCAGCATTTATTGCTATCCCGAAATGCCATTGGACTGAGTGACTTGCTGGGCCATTTCAGGAAGCCATTTTATACTCAGCCACATTGCTGTGGGTTTGGAGTCACCAGGTAGGCCAGACTGGGATAGCAGATTTCCTTCCCAACATTTAGAACTTTAGTGTATCAGTGTCTTTTTACAGCAATCAGTGATGGCTGCCAAGGTGACCAGTTCTGAAACAAAAATTGCTGGGGAAACTCAGCAGGTCTGGCAGCATCTGTGGAGAGGAAATAGAGTTAGTGTTTTGAGCCCAGTATCCCTGCTTCAGAACCAACCCTTTTTCTGTTCTTTGTATTATTTCACCATTACTGAGACTCCTAATTTAAATTCAACCAACTGCCATGAAGCTGTCGTGAGTCTGAGTCTCTGGATTACTAAACAATTACCACGATGTCACCATCACCCCTACTTTTAAGTATAGCTACTGAGTGATGGGAAACCTATAGTGCTGCTCTTGTGTGTTATTCTCCTAACGTTTGGGAAAGATCTTCACAATCATCTGGTGCTACGGAATTTCAGAAAATAAAAAAAAAATTAAATGATACTCAGCAGCGTTACTTTCAGGTAATAAAGTATATGCATGTGAGGCCACTAATTCATATAACCATACATGTATGTCATTCTAAAATGATCCTGTCAGCCAAATACATCAAAACAGTGAATGATATGAATTGGTTAGGGTGAAAGCCAATGCATAATTGAGGATCAGAATCTATCCAGAAGGCAAATATAATACATGGGCCGTAAATATTTTGCCTCATGCAATAAAATGTGGGTATTCATATTTGAATTGGATCCTCGAAATTGGTGACTTTATTTTCAAACTCCATTTGTGTGATTGGGTCATGCCTCTGGGGAATACATCCACTGTCTGCTTTTCAAATCGAACCAGATGTTGCACAGCTTGTGAGATTCTGCAGTGATACTGTTTCTGATGGGTTTTTACATGGAAACTTGGGACAAGTAGCTTTTTAATACTTGAGGTATGTGGCATGGGCGAGTATCTGGCCTGCCAATGTGACAATAAGCTTTAGAGGTATTGAGACAATTTATGGTGCAAGTTGTCACCATTTGCTTTGAAGTCATCTGCCAACTGCAATTGCTAACAATGAAGAATAACTAGGTTTACATTGATATAGTATGTTCCACGTTCCCACCCATTCACCATTACCCATTCCCCCCTCCATTCACCAAGAGCCCTCACTCACCTCTCTCCATTCATCACACAGTCCATCACCATTGCCCCCAACCCAATTTCCCCTCACCATTTCCCAATCCTCCTCAAATCAGTCTTGTGGAGCTATTGATGAAAGGCAAGCAGAATGAACACCTACTTTTCAATCAACAGTAATCTGGCATCAGCATGCAGTCAATGAGGCGACAGCTTCTGGTATAAAAATGTGCAAGCTTTTTAAATGGCCTATTGTTGTCAGGAATCAAACTGGGTTCCATAGTAGCCATTCCTGCTTCCTGCTTAGGAACTCACAACCCCAAAATCTTGTCTCAACTTTAGGGGCCAAGGCCCACATTTTGGGAAGTCCTGCTTTATGTCCACTTGAGAGTGTAGATTGCACCCTAGTTGGTAGCTCATGTGAAAGACAACATGTCTCCAACAGTACAGCACTTCAGCAGTGTTTATGTTTCCAAGTGCTCCCCTTTGATCTCTGATAAATCTATTCATTTCTGAGGCTGAAATAAGTCAGCCGAACTGCAACAAGAGCTGTCCATGCATTTGATGCCAACCATTGTTAAAAGCATCATCATACACCAATTGGTTATTAAATAATTCTTATGGAAATTCAGACACAACTGACAATTGGACAATCTGCTTATTCTGTAATGCACCACCGCCCAATAAAATGGTTATTGAAAAGGTGTAAAATTGAGCATATGAAATAATAGTATGCAGATAAAATTATTGTAGGTTATTAAATCCTGCAGTTCCACCAAATTTCAGAAACTGCTAAAGCTTCAATATAATGGTTTATAGCTTCATTGAAAATGCTTGATTGGATTATTGGCTTGTAGCTCACTGCCAGGCATCTATTATCCTTTGACCTTTTCACACATACCCTTTACATACCATCCAATTGTCCAGAACTGCTCCACAGCTGCAGTGGGTAATTACTTGGAAGTATTCTATTAGTTTTAGAATGAGTACTACAGGATTAGTTGTCATTCCTGGCATACCCTCCACAGCTGACATTCAGTCTGCATACACGCTGTCCCTAAACATCAATGTTTCCTCAAAGTATGAATAAAATATATTTAAAGCAAAATAATCTGAATAAAATGGAGCTAGTCACACTTTTCAATAGCTCTTTATGGCTTTTAATGGTGGCAGGGAGGGGTTTGGAGCTCCCTGTGTGAATGGGATTACAGACACATCCTTTGCTCATTTAGATATTTCTCACTCAACAACTTGTGTTTATATTTTAATGGTTTAAAATATCTCTAGCATTTTACAGAGGTAGTTGATGCTGAACCACATAGAATGCTATCAAGGCAGATGACCTAAAGCTTGATCGAGGAAGTAAATTTTAAGGAGTGACTCAAAGGAGGAAGGAGGGGTGAAGAGGTTGAGGATAGTTAAGCATGGGGCCTATGCAACTGAAGGTGCAGCCACCAGTAGAATCTTAGAATCCCTTCAATACAAATAGAGGCCATTTGGCCCATCAAGTCTGCATTGACTCTCTGAAGACCACCCTGCTCAGATTTCATAATTACCATGGTTAATCCAACAAACCTGCTCACTACGCAGCAATTATTTAGCATGACCAATCCACCTAACCTGCGCATCTTTGGACAATGGGAAGAAACGCAACCACCTGGCAGAAACCCATGCAGACACAGGGAGAACATGCAAACTTCACACTGTCACCCAAGGCTAGAATCAAACGCAGGTCCCTGGTGCTGTGAGGCAGCAGTGCTAACCACTGTGCCACCCAATGGTGGGACAATTAAAAGTATGGATACTCATGAGGCCAGCCTTAGAGAAGAACATATCTCAGACAGTTGTGGGTCTGGAGAAAATTTCACAGATGAGGAGATTTGAGGCCATGGAGGGGTTTGAAAATATGAATGACAATTTTAAATTTGAGGTGTTGCTTAGCCAGGGGCGGATATAGGTCCATGAATACTGAAGTGATGGATGAACACAGTATGATGCGATCAAGGACAAGGGCAGCAGAATTTTAGATGATCTCATGTTTACAGAATTTGGAATGCAGTAAGCTAGCCTGGAGTATGTTGGAATAGTCAAGTCTAGAGAAAACAAAGGCACAAATGAGGGGTTCAGAGGCAGATGAGTTGAGTCAAGAGTGGAGTTACAGAAATGGAAATAGGTGGTTTTAAGCAATGGCACAGATATGTGACCAGGAGCTAATTTCAGAGTTAAATATGACGCTGGGTTTGTAAACAGTCTGGTTCTGCTTCAGACAGTTGCTTGGAAAGGGACTGGAATCATTAGCTAAAGATGGACACAGAATGCCTTTGGTCTTCCCAATACTTAATTGACAGAAGTCTTTGCTGCTCCAGTACTGATATGTCAAATAAACAGGGGAAGCATTGAAGAGGTAGTGGTGATGTGTCATCAGTATACTTGTTAAAACTAACAATGTGATTTCAAACAATGTCACTAAATCATAGAGGGACATAGACTGTGTGTGTTCATGTGTGCCCATCTGTGTGTTGTGGTGGGGTTGGGGAGACTTACCAAAGGTAGCAGTAGCATGAATTTGTCAAGGACAAATCATGTTTAACCGACTTCCTGGTATTTTTGATGGGGTGAATGGTTTGTGTTACCGTGAGTATGTGGCCCAGAGTTCTAATCTACTAATTTACACATTGGAGAGATGGCTATCCTTTTGTCTACTGGTAGTTTGTGCCTCTTATGGTTTTCTCTAGTCACCTATTAGTGACCACTGCCTGACTCTATCATCTTTCTGCAAGCTTGTTTATTTGCATTAATGTACATAATACTGTTGTCTGGAAGTACATCTCTCTAAAACAGATTAATCTATCCCTCCTTCATACTCTCTTGAATGTTTGCTGACGTCACTGTTATATAATCATCATCTTCTTATCGTATCCGTTTTCACTACGTTACAGTAAAAGAGAGGGTTAATTGGGAGTTTACATCATATTCTATAAAGAGGTTTTGTGTCCATCACAATGACAATACAAACCACCCGCAGGCCTCTGCCTGCCTCTGGGCGTATTGTGCTATCATAAGAATAGTGGCATGGAGTAGCAATGATTACAAAGACACTTCGTCTTGTGACTTTGCCTCCAACATGGCATTGCACATGATGCAACAAAAATTATGTTATCTCCTGTTACATAAGCAAGGGGGATGGATATTGTGCAACAAAAACAGAAATTGTTGGAGAAACACAGCAAGTCTGGCAGCATCGGTGGAGAGAAAGCAGCGTTAATGTTTTGAGATCAGTGACCCTTCCTTAGATGTTCTGTAGAAGTGTCACTGGACTTGAAATGTTAACTCTACTTTCTCTTCACACATGCTTATGGACTTGTTACATTTCTCCAGCAATTTCTGTTTTTGTTTCAGGTCTGCAGCATCTACTGTTCTTTGTTTTACTTTAGGATGGATAGCTTGGTATTAACAAATCCAATAGATATTAATTACAACTATTACATAGAAACATAAATATTATATGCATTACATTACATTCCTCAGGCATATAAGTGTCCGAATTATTATTAAGCTGTTAAAGGAACCTGCTCTCGATAGTGTCATGCATCAAATAGAACAAGAACATAGAACAGTACAGCACAGTACAGGCCCTTCGGCCCATGATGTTGTGCCGACCTATTATCCTACTAAGGTCAATTTACCCTGCACACCCTACATTTTGCTATCCTCCATTTGCCTATCCAGGAGTCGTTTAAAAGTCTCTAAAGTATCTGAGTCCATTACCACTGCCGGCAGCACATTCCACACGCCCAACACTCTCTGTGTGAAGAAACTACCTCTGACATCTACCCTGTACGGTCCTCTAATCACCTTAAAATTATGTCCCCTCGTAATAGTCATGATCTGAGGAGTAGGAGATCTTTATATCGTCAGGTCATGTATTATGATATAGTGATGATGTCATGAGTATATCTCTTAAAAGACATACTGACATAACTCAACGTTCCCTATATTATCATCTTATACTTTATGAAGATTGATGTAAAGGAAAGGGCAAAAGATGGATGAAACAAGAAAGTTTTAGAGGAAATAAGTGTGGAGCTGGATAAACACAGCAGGCCAAGCAACATCAGAGGAGCAGGAAAGCTGACATTTTGGGTCTGGGCCCCCTTCGGGTCCAGACCAGAAACGTTAGCTTTCCTGCTCCTCTGATGCTGCCTGGCCTGCTGTGTTCATCCAGCTCCACACCTTGATATCTCAGATTCCAGCATTGGCAGTTCTTACTATCTCTGAGTAAGTTTTAGAGAAAGTTGCCCAAGGGAAGGGTCAAATGGGTCGGAAATGGTCACTGTTTCTCTCTCTATAAATACTGCCAGGCCTGCTTAATTTCTCCAGCACTTTCTGTTCTTGTTTCAGATCTCTAGCATCTGCAGTGTTTTGCGTTTGATTTAGAAACATGGATAAATTGGATGTATAGATTGCACATTAGAAAAACTGTAGAGAGCAAGAGGTTAGAGAACAACAAAGGGCAGAATTTGAGAAAATAACAATTTTACATTTGCTGTTGCATCAATTTTCCTCACCAACCAATGTGGCAGAGTCCAGGTGAGTGTTCGAAACGGGCTGTTGCAGGAACTGAGCCTCACAGGATTAGAGTGAAAAATATCACTTTAAACACCAAAATGCAGTGTTGCACGACAAGTTTTCTGGCGCCTGTGACTGTGTTGAGAAATACTTGGCAGCCATGTATTTTCAATGTATGACATAGAGTTTTTTTAATGGGTAGGTTACCCTCTTCCCACACACAGCGATGTGACTCTCCAACTTCAAGACAAGTGATCACTGTTTGTCACATAATTTGACCCAACAAACAGATCTTTGAGTGACATGCTTTGACATTCTTTCAAAGCAGATGGTTTAATCTAGGTGGTACGATCTTTTTAAGGAGCC
Source organism: Ginglymostoma cirratum (assembly GCA_024137785.1). NCBI lineage: Eukaryota > Metazoa > Chordata > Chondrichthyes > Orectolobiformes > Ginglymostomatidae > Ginglymostoma > Ginglymostoma cirratum. The sequence continues at coordinate 9,765,220 of JAHRHZ010000038.1, read as the reverse complement.
AGCTTGCAGCCTCAAACATTCGCTCCTTAACAAAAGTGAGGGAGAGACAACAAAAGGGCTGACACTTGATCTCCAGTCATTACTACTTGGGTGGTCGGGTTGAAGGACTATTATTATGCTTGGAAGAATGGAGCCTGATTACAGACAATGAGCTGATTTTGCCTGTGGGTAATTATCTTTTTCTCTCTCTCATTTTGCTCCCTATTTCCTTCCTGCTTTGTTTCTACACTTATTGTGATGTGTGACAAAGGCTGGGTTTGACGCATTCACTTGCCTTGCCATCCAGAGTGGATTTTTCTAAATGGTGATTAGCATTTGGGGACTGCAGTAGGACACTGAGAGGCCTACATGGTTTTTGCACAGAACTTAACGCATCACCTGGCCTGCTAGCAGCTGACAGCTCTTCTTGCGTGCATTTCATTACAAATAGCTGCTGTAACAGTCAAATTGGGATCCATGAATATTTAATTCTACACCACAGGAATCATCAGAATTAACCAATTAAAAAAAATTAAACATTGAAGCAGTGGTCAAAATCATCCAATTGAAAGAAATTATACAACTGTTAACATTTCATCTGCCATTAAGTCTCTCAGAAGTGTTCAAAAGTTCGAGGTACTGTTGGGGAAATATATATTGAGTACGTTAGCTTGAGGAGTGACCTCATGGTACAACATGTCCAATATGTTACCATCAAACCAAGAGATCAACCTTTGCTCAATTAAGAGTGCAAGGGGCATGTCAGGATAGCACCAGGCATACATACAAATGAGGTGCAACCCAGTGAAGCTCTAACATGGGACAACTTATGCCAAAGACTGGATGTAGCATGTGATAGACAAAGCTAATTACCCCACAAACAATTAATCAGATCTACATTTAAAGAGCAGTTGAATCCTGTTGTGTATGGTGTTGAACATTTAATAAATAACGAGAGGGAGGAAGCTTCACAAATATTTCCATCCTTAACGATAAGGGAGCTCAGCACATCACTGTAAAAGACAAGTCGGAAGTACCAACAACCGTCTTCATCGAGGAGTGTCAAATGCTTATTGCATCTCAGCCCCCTCCAAGGTTCCTCAGCATCATAGATACTGGTCTTCAAGCAATTCAGTTCACACCATGTGATATCATGAAGTGGCTGATGGCATGAATCCTGCCAAACCTATTGGACTTTGGCAAATTCCCAGCAAGGGCATTGATGTGCTCCAGAATTAGGCACATTCATAATCAAGCTGTTTCAGTCCAGCCACAACCCTGGCATCTACCCAGCAACATGGAAAACTGCCCTGGTAGGTCCTGTTCGTGAAAAGCAGGACAAATCATTCTAGACAATTACTGCTTTATCAGCCTACACTTGACCAACAGAAAAGTGATTGAAAAGGTTGTGCTCACAAACAGTTTTTGCTCAATAATAATCTGCTCACTGATGCCAGCTTGTGTTCCACAAAGACCACTCAGTATCTGGCCACATTACAGCCTTGTTCCAAGCCTGTACAAAACACTTGAGCTTGGAAGTGAGGGAGAGTGACTGCCCTTGACATCAAGGCAGCATTTGACTGAGTCAGACATTAAGGAGCCCTAGTAAAACTGGAATAAATGGGGATAAGGAGGAAAATTCTCCACTGGTCAGAGTCAACACTCAGAAAGATGCTTGTGGTTCTTGGAAGCAAATTATCTTAGTCACAGAACATTACAGCAGGAGCTCCTCAGGCAGTATCTTAGGGTAGATATTTTCTAATCAACCTGTTCAGAGATGTTATTAGACACCTCTAGAGCAGGAGAGATCTGAACCTGTGTCTCTTGGCTCAAAGGGAACGTCACTACCATTGTGTCAGGTAATCGGGAAGGCTGATGGAGGGGATTGGACTATACAAGTAGGGAAGTCTCATTGCAGCTTTCAAAGTGCTGGTAAGACAACAGCTGAAATATTCTAAACAGTTTTCATCCTCCTAGTTAAGGAAAGATATCATTCAATGGGAGGAGTTCAGAGAAGATGCACTAGGATGATTCCTAGTACGAAGGGATTGTCCTTTGAGCAAAGGCTAAACAGGTTGGAATTCTACTAGAAGAATGAGAGGTGATCTCATTGAAAGGGTTTAACAGAGTAAATGCTGAGAGGGTGTTTCTCCTCATGGGAGAGCCTAGGACCAAAGGATAGAGTCTCAGAATAAATGGGCACCAACTTAAAATCAAGATGGGAAGGAATTTCTTGATCAGTAAGGAATCAAGGGTTACGGAGAAAGGGAGGAAAATGGATGATCCTACTGGATGACAGAGGGACTTGAGGGACTCAACAGCCTACTCTTGTTTTTCTTTCTTATTATCTTATCTCAGGGTAATTTTCTTCAGGTGAAATAATCTTTGGGTGCTTCATTAGTGACCTTCCCTCATCGCAACATCAGAAGTGGGGGTTTTCACTGATGCTTCTACAATGTTTAACACTACAACATTCAGGTTTGAGATGATAAGTGACAAGGAATATTCATTGTGCCAGTCAATGACCACCTCCAATAACAGACAATCAAACCTTGTCCCTTTGTCATTCAGTGACATTACCATTACTGAATACTCTACCACCTACATTCTGGGGCTACTGTTGATCATAAACTGATCTGTGGCTACAACAGCAAGTTAGAGAAAAGGAATTCTGTAGCAAATTCCTCACCTCCACAAACCCTGTCCACTTTCTGCTAAGAATAAATCAAGAGTGCAATGGATTATGCTCCTTGCCTTGACGAGTGCAGATCCAACAACACACAAGAGGCTCAACACCATCTAGTGTGTTCAGTTCCCATTCACTAACTTAAACATCTGCTCCGTCTATGACTGGTGCACAGAAAAGCCGCCCTGTATTATTTACAAGAAACACTGCAGCACCTCGCCAAGGACCCTTCATCAGCATTTTCTACCACCTGGATTCTACCCCCTGGAAGGGCAAAGGTAGCCGACATATGAAACACCATCTTTTGCAAGTTCTTCTCCAAGAAATATATGGTTCTGACTTGGACTAACATTGGCATTCCTTTATTGTTATTAGTTCAAAATATTGGAACTCCCTTCCTAACAGCGCCATGGGTATAGACCATGGGTATAAATACACAAGCCAGACTGCCACAGTTTAAGATGGTGGCTCACAACTGCCTTCACAATTGCAGTTAGACATGGTCAAAAAATTCTGGGCTAGCCAGACCAGAACCCACATCATATGAAAGAATTTTTTTTCAAAAGCCAGAAATTGTGAGTAGATTTGAACTATTACTGGAAAATCTCCAAGCTCAGACGTATCTTTAAGCTTTGTGGCATTGACTATAGCCTCCATTTTCTCTTTTAACAGGCTGTAACCACTTTTTACCCATTTTCAGGCCAAGGTTCATGCTCTTAATTGTACAAAGGGATGCCTGCTCCTTTCCAGCTTCAGATTGTGACTGTTGAGTCTTAATTACATTTCATCTAATACTTAAAAATTCTCTCTCTATTGCTTTGTGATCAATATATCATTCTTGTTAGACAAACTTGATTTCCTATTTATGTACCTGCTTCATATTATCTTAAGATTGGAGACACTTTACATATCGTCTAAATGAGTGGGCAAAGGTCTGGCAGATGGAGTACAATGTTGATAAGTGTGAGGTCATCCAGTTTGGTAGGAATAACAGCAAAATGGACTATGTTTTAAATGGTAAAAAATTGCAGCACACTGCTGTGCAGAGGGTCTCGGGTGTCCTTGTGCATGAATCGCTAAAAGTAGGATTGCAGGTGCAGCAGGTAATTAAAAAGGCAAATGGAATTTTGTCTGCCATTGCTAGAGGGATGGAGTTTAAAAACAGGGAGGCTATGCTGCAGCTGTATAGGGTCCTGGTGAGGCCACACCTGGAGTACGGTGTGCAGGAGAAGAGATATACTTGCACTGGAGGGGGTGCAGAGGAGATTCACTCGGTTGATCCCAGAGTTGAGAGGGTTGGATTATGAGGAGAGACTGAGTAGACTGGTATTATACTCATTGGAATTCAGGAGAATGAGTGGAGATCTTATAGAAACATATAAGATTATGAAGGGAATAGATAAGGTGGAGGCAGGGAGGTTGTTTCCGCCAGCAGGTGAAACCATGACTAGAGGGCATCGCCTCAAAATAAAGGGAAACAGATGTAGGACTGAGGTCAGGAGGAACTTCTTCACCCAAAGGGTTGTGAATCTGTGGAATTCCCTTCCCAGTGAAGTGGTTGAAGCTACCTTGCTGAATGTTTTTAAGGCAAGGCTAGATAAATTTTTGAACAGTAAAGGAATTAAGTGTTATAACGAGTGGGCGGGAAGTGGAGCTGAGTCTCAAAAAGATCAGCCATGATATTATTAAATGGTGGGACAGGCTCGAGGGGCCAGATGGCCTACTCCTGCTCCTAGTTCTTATGTTCTTATATTCTTATATCAAATTTAGGGCTTAAAACCAGGTCCTGGTATTGTATGGAGTGAATCATTGAAAACTCCTATTTGTCCTTTTCTCACAAACTCTAACTGCAAATTGTACATAAGTTCTTATGCCATCAATGAACAAGTGGGCCAATAAGAGAAAGAAAGGGAGGTAAGTAAAACTGGAACAGGGAATGCACCATTTCAAACACAGGAGCAAAATTGTTACACGGCATCTGCATTCCTGGAAAACTATTGCTGATTATCATTCCTGTGACTTTAATCTAACTTTTTTTTATTTATTCATCTGGGGGATGTGGGCATCGCTGGCTGGCCAGCATTTCTTGCCCATCTCTAGTTGCCCTTGAGAAGGTGGTGATAGACTGCCTTCTTGAACTGCTGCAGTTCAAATGCTGTGGGTTGACCCACAATGCCCTTAGGGAGAGAATTCTAGCATTTTGGCCTAGCAACAGGGAAGGAATGGTGATACATTTCCAAGTCAGGATAGTGAGTGGCTTGGAGAGGAACTTGGAAGTGGTGGTATTCCCATATATCTGCTGCCCTTGTCCTTCTAGATGGAAGTGGTCGTGGGTTTGGAAGATGCTGTCTGAGGATCTTTGGTGAATTTCTGCAGTGCAACATGTAGATAGTACACACCGCCGCTATTGAGCATCTGCAGTGGAGGGAGTGGATGCTTGTGGATGTAGTGCCAATCAAGCGGGCTCCTTTGTCCTGGATGATGTCAAATTGCTTGAGTGTTGTTGTGGTTGCTTTCATCCAGGCAAGTGGGGAGTATTCCATCACACTCCTTGTAGATGGTGAACAGGCTTTGGAGAATCAGGAGGTGTGTTACTCACTGCCGTATTCCAAGCCTCTGACCTGCTCTTGTGGCCACGGTGTTTGTGTATTGAGTCCAGTTGAGTTTCCGGTCAATGATAACCCTCAGAGTGTTGATAGCAGGGGAGTCAGTGATGGTAACACCCTTAAATATCAAGGGTTGGTGGTTAGATTGTTCCTTATTGGCGATGGTCATAGCCTGACATTCGTGTGCCATGGATGTTAACTTGCCACTTGTCAGCCCAAGTCTAGGTATTGTCTAGATCTTGTTGCAGTTGAACAAAGACTGCTTTTGTATCCGAGGAGTTGCAAATGGCGCTGAACATTGTGCAATCATTGGTGAACATCCCCACTTCTGATCTTATGATGGTGGGAAGGTCATTGATGAAGAAGCTCAAGATGGTTGGACCTAGGACACAACCCTGGGGAACTCCTGCAGAGATGTTCTGGAGCTGAGATGATTGACCTCCAACAACCACGACCCTCTTCCTATGTGTCAGGCATGACTCCAGCCACCCGAGAGGTTGCCACGATACCCATTGTTTCCAGTTTTGCTAGGGGTCCTTGATATTCAGTGGCCCTTGATGTTAAGGTCTGTCACTCTCATCCCATCTCTTGAATTCAGTTCTTTTGTCTATGTTTGAACCAAGGCTGTAGTGATGTCAGGAGTTGAATGGCCCTGGCAGAACCCAAACTGGGCGTCACTGAGCAGGTTATTGCTGAGCAGGTGCTGCTTGATAGCACTGTTGATGACACGTTCCATCACTTTACTGATGATTGAGATAGACTGATGGGGCGGTAATTGGCCAGGTTGGATTTGTCCTGCTTTCTATATACAGGACATACCTGAGCAATTTTCCACAATGTCAGGTAGATACCAGTGTTGTAACTGTACTGGAACTGCTCAGCTAGGGGAGCAGCATGTGCTGGAGCACAAGTCTTCAGTACTATTGCCAGAATGTTGTCAGGGCCCATAGTCTTTGCATGATCCAGTGTCTCCCACCATTTCTTGACATTACATGGAGCAGATTGAATTGGCTGAAGACTGGTATCTGTAATGCTGGGGTCTACTGGAGGAGGGCAAGTTGGATCATCCACTCGGCACTTCTGGCTGAAGATTGCTGCGAATGCTTCAGCCTTGTCTTTTGCACTGGTGTGCTGGGTTCGTCCATTGACATATTTGTGGAGCCTTCTCCTCCAATGAGTTATTTAATCATCCATCACTATTCACGTCTGGATGTGACAGGACTGAGGAGCTTAGATGTGATCCGTTGGTTATATTTAAATTAGATATTGACATAGTGGCCTTCTGCTGCATTTAACTTTATCTTGTAAATTTTTGACACAATAATAGTGGTTGCAATGAGTACGGCTAAAGCCAATAATGCTGCACAGCATTAGGAATGTGTACAAGGAACATTACCGAACTAAAATTATCCAGAGCTGGCACCTTCAACGTTTTTAAATGTATTGATTTAAGAGGATTTTGGCTAATCGAGATCAAATATCAGGAAGTGTTGACCAGGCATTATCTGTGGAGAAAGCGGAAAAGGGCTTGTTTCAGAGAGATTTGAGCATATAGGAATTCAAAGCGAGAGAAAACCGTTGTGTTTGGAGATATAGTCATGTTGTGGTGTTATCTCAATTTCCTCACATGACATTACTTAACATGGCTAAGGTGTAGGTAAAAGGTTGAAAATTATTTCATGGAATGTGGATCTCATTGGTAAAGCCAGCATTTGTTGCCCAGACCTAATTGCTCCTTTAATGGTGTGGAAGTAGCAGCTAAGAGTCAATAACATTGCTATGGGGCTTGGCCTCACACATGTAGGCCAGACCAAGTAAGGTTGGCAAATGCCTTCCCTAAAAGACATTAGTAAACCAGATGGATTTTCAAGCAGTCAATGATAGATTCTTATTGCCATTACTGAGGCTAGCTTTCACTTCCAGATTTTATTAAGAGCATGGCTTCGGTGAAGGTATGTGTGCTTCCAACTGCAGCAAAAAGTACCATATGAGTCTTGTGCAACAAGTACAGATATGCAGTCTGCTGAAAAATGTCTCTATCTTAAAAAAAACATAAAGCAAGATTTTCATTTTCCTATCCAGTTTATGTACAGCATTCACAATTGAGAAGCTGGAAGGTCTATTGTTCATAGATCATACAGGAGCTGGATGTCAACTAGAGCAGAAGTAAAATTTGTGAGGGGATATAGACTATCGATAACCATCTAAAATTCCACGCAAAAGAACATCAGTGCCTCCAATCACTGTAAAAGCTTGACTTGCTCTCAGACGCTGACCTTTCCGCTGCATCAGGCATTAAACACACTCAATTTACAGCACACGTGTACAACAGCTGACACTGAGACATACACAAACTATACAGAGCCAGACATGACTGAATGATTCCCCTCTATTCAATATGTGCCATAACCCTTTAGAGAAATGGATTGGGCTAATGTGGCATTTTGCAAACAAAAAGCTATTTATTGAAAGTACTGAACGTAAGGTTCCTCCCGCATTACAATGGAGCACTTGAAACATTGCCAACAGGGCAGTCAAATGTGCAAAAAAATTACAAGGTTTCCTTCCAACTCTGCTTACCCACTGCAGGATGAAAACAAATCATCAATTTTACCCGCAATTACAGGTGTAGGCTGGTGAATATCACTACGCTAGGTTTTGCTCATTTGCTGGGGAGTGGACACAAGAGCTAAGTTTTCCAGTTGCTGTAAAGACAGACATTTAATGCAATATGCGTTTAGTGCCTTTCCTGTTTATTTTAACTGTATGCACTTTTCCATTTTCTAGACTAAACTGTACATCTGAGAAAGACATAAATATTCTTCTAAAGTAGGGCTTAAGTATAGGTCTGAAGTGCATTAAAAGCAATATTAAGTTTAATGAAATCTTTAAAAACAAACATTTTAAGATTTACTCCCAACATAAGTAGGTTTGATCTTTAAAGAGTTCAGAGGTTCAGGTAACTATTACGAATATCAGAAGAAGCATTGTCACCCTCTCCAAGTGATATCACATTATCCTTTCTGTCTATTATTCTCCCACATCATTGAGTTCCCAATCTCAGCCACTTTACTGTGAACAAATCCTAAGTGGAGGAGAAACATCTTATAAATGTCTCTGCTTTTTACATTGGCCTAAGAACTGATCTCCTGCCCTCCATCCTTTCAACCATGATGCATGTTGGAAGTGGGACAATGCCGGTTGGCCAGATAGCTAGCATGTGGTCCTAAATGATGTCACCAAAACAGGATTTTACCCCATTCTGGCTGAGGCAGTCTTTGTCCTGCCCTGTAGCAAAATGACAGTATAAACAGTGATTTAGCGATCCTCAAATGATTCTCAAATGATTGAGGATGATTCACCAACCATCCAATTCACCAACACCTTCCACCCCAACCTGAAGTTCACCTGGACCATCTCCAACACTTCTCTCTCCTTCCTGGACCTCTCTGTCTCCATCTCGGGCAACCACCTAGAGACAGATGTCCATTTCAAGCCCACTGACTCCCACAGCTACCTGGAATACACCTCCTCCCACCCACCCTCCTGCAAAAATGCCATCCCCTATTCCCAAATCCTTCGCCTCCGCCGCATCTGCTCCCAGGATGAGACATTCCAATCCCGCACATCTCAAATGTCCTCATTCTTCAAGGACCGCAACTTCCCCCCCACAGTGGTCGAGAACGCCCTCGACCGTGTCTCCCGCATTTCCCGGAACACATCCCTTACGCCCCGTCCCCGCAACAATAACCAAAAAAGAATCCCCCTCGTCCTCACATACCACCCCACCAACCTCCAGATCCAACGCATCATCCTCCGACACTTCTGCCATCTGCAATCAGACCCCAGCACCAAAGGCATTTTTCCCTCCCCACCCTTATCTGCCTTCCGGAGGGACCACTCCCTCCGTGACTCCCTTGTCTGCTCCACACTCCCCTCCAGCCCCACCACACTTTTCCTTGTAACCGCAGGAAGTGCTACACCTGCCCCCACACCTCCTCCCTCACCCTAGTCCCAGGCCCCAAGAAGACTTTCCACATCAGGCAGAGGTTCACCTGCACATCTGCCAATGTGGTATACTGCATCCGCTGTACCCGTTGTGGCTTCCTCTACATCGGGGAAACCAAGCGGAGGCTTGGGAACCGCTTTGCAGAACACCTGCGCTCAGTTCGCAACAAACAACTGCACCTCCCAGTCGCGAACCATTTCAACTCCCCCTCCCATTCCTCAAATGACATGTCCGTCCTTGGCCTCCTGCAATGCCACAGTGATGCCACCCGAAGGCTGCAGGAACAGCAAATCATATTCAGCCTGGGAACCCTGCAGCCCAATGGCATCAATGTGGATTTCACCAGCTTCAAAATCTCCCCTCCCCCAACCGCATCCCAAAACCAGCCCAGCTCATCTCCACCTCCCTAACCTGTTTTTCCTCTCACCTCAAGCCACACCCCCATCTCCTATCTACTAACATCATCCCGCCCCCTTGACCTGTCCGTCCTCCCTGGAGTGACCTATCTCCTCCCTACCGCCCTACCTACACTCACCTTTACTGGCTCCATCCCCGCCTCTTTGACTTGTCTGCCTCCTCTCCACCTATCCTCTCCTCTATCCATCCTCTATCCGTCTCCCTCTCTCTCCCTATTTATTTCAGAACCCTCTTCCCCTCCTCCATTTCTGATGAAGGGTTTAGGCCCGAAACGTCAAGTTTTCCTGCTCCTATGATGCTGCTTGACCAGCTGTGTTCATCCAGCCCCATGCTTGTTATCTCGGATTCTCCAGCATCTGCAGTACCTTTTATCTCTGATTGAGGATGATACCTGGTTAAGATAGATGGAAGTTAGCCATAAATTACACTGTGTTATTTCTCAATTGAAAACCAAATGCTTTTACCTGAAATAAGAGAAAAAAATCACTGTAAAATTACACAGAAGCCAAGATATTTTGGTTAAATAAATTGTACGACATCCCTTTGTCTGGTATTACAATACCAGTGTTAACTCATTTAGTCATTTCACCCTCGAGGACACCCAACAAGAATTTCAAGGATTTTCCTTTCCATGAGCAAATGCACAATTTATTAGACAGATTTTTAATCTATAAGACAGACATTTAACTTAGGTGGTCCAGAATTATATGCCAGATTTGGAAATAAAGCAAAGAGTCATCTGATAAAGAAACATATCAGAATCTTATTTTTGCTACCATCCGTCTTGTCATATGAGATACAACATTGTGGAGCTGGATGAACACAGCAGGCCAAGCAGCATCAGAGGAGCAGGAAAGTTGACGTTTCGGGTCGAGACCCTTCTTCAGTTAAGTCATATGTGCTGGTTCAAGGACCCATTAACCAAGCAGCGGAGCACTATCAAAATTGGTCATTAGGTTATGGGTTCAAGTCCTATTCTAGTGATTAGAGCTGATGCTATGGTGTAGTGCTGAGGGAGTGCGGCACTGTCAGAGATGCAGTCTCTTGTGCAAGGTGCTAAAATTCAATGGAAAAAAGTATCTGGTTATTATCACATTGTGGTTTGCAGCAGTCTGCTCTACACAAATTGGCTGCCATGATTCCTATATTATTCAAAATTATTTCAGTGCCTTTAGGGAACTTTGGGGATGATCTGAGATTGTGTAAAATGTTATACAAATACAAGTCTTTCTTTCTTTCAATCATTCTTTTCACCCAGCTAATTGATAAGAAACCTGTAGCACCACAAGATAAAGCAATTTAGATAACACAACGTTGTCAAACATGATCTTTGCTAACATTTTTCAATTATTTTTAACACCTGAGGAAGAGTGAGCAGGCATAAGCTATTTTTCATTATCAATGTTTTTACCCATGAGGACTAAGATTTTCTACATCCTCACTGATCCAATTGTAGGATGAACATATGACAATAAATGCACAACACTTTCTCTATCCTGTAAATTGTTTGCATTGGTTTAGACTGACTATTTTATGTTCCTAAAATCAATATTTTGTTCCTTTTATTCCCTATCATGCGCTATGATAATTCACTCAATCATGTACCATCATGCAGGAATCAAATGATTAGAGGGAATTTGAACCTTGTGATGAGGATGAGCTATGGGTAAAAACTGTGGCAAATTTAGCTGCCTGTGGCCATTTTAACTTATAGACTGTCAAGACTTTGGCTAGGATGTTGGAGCTTGGGCAGTCAGATCAGAGGACCCACATGTTCTGTTGAGCATGTTGGATAGGGAGTAATTTGCCACTTTCCATGTAGTTTACCTGTGATCCTGTGTTTTGCTAATGTAACTAATGAAAAAACCCCTCCTGCTGCATTGTAGAGAGTAGAAGGAGAAACAGATTCAGGTAGACCTCTTTAATGTCAGCAAATGAATAAACCTTCTCTCAGGAAGACTTTCTACCTAGCAGTCTATCAACCAATGGAGACTTCTAATGACATTAGTAAATCAATCAGATATTTTAATAGAGCAACTAAATTTCCCTTTCTAAGCTGGTATTGAGGAGATGAATGCAGTGTTCTTCCTACAAAATGGGACACTCAGTCTTGAACATCTCCTTACAAGCTCTATGTTTGTTTAAGCTCCATGCTGGTCTACCAAGAGGGTTTCCCTTATGGGGTGCAACTGTTTGATACAAAGTGAAAGAATCTGGGGTGGATAGTGTAAATATTACAGTGAGGTAAGAAACTCTGCTGTAGGCACCATAAAGATCTCTTTCTAAAACCACAATTAAGCTTAATAACTGTTTACATGAAGAGGGTTTAAAAAACGTAATCTTTTTCTGTTGCACATTTTTTTCTTCCATCTGAATTGATTGAACCTAGTATGTGGCAAACAGCTTGCTTCTGGGTGGTTATGTCAGTCTGACGAGTGACCACAATGTATCTATCAGCTAATAGCCTGCTACAAAGCCTGAGCTAATACCAGCTTCCAGCAGCTGTTTGTTTTAAGAAGCTTTGACAGCTTTGACTGTGTGAAAACAGTTAAATATTTTACAGGGACCAGAGTACTGCCAGGCTAATTCAAAACTTGCATAATTTAATTTTCCAATACAGCTTTGATATAGTTTGAACTTCGAACAATGAATTCCATTGAGGAGAAATAAACATGAGATATGCATGGCCTTTCACCTCTTGTGTCTGATCACAAATGCGTTTTGGAACTTGGTACTTCTACCGCTGGGTTCTAAATTTGAATGCAGGTCAAAAAATTGGAGGAGATGACTGAAATCTGCAATGGTTTAGGATATTATCTATTCACCTTTTGGAATTCTTTGCCCTTCGCACTTAGAAAGTTAGGATCAAGTTCGCCATCTTCTTATAGGGCACTGAGTGGCACATTAGTTACAGGATTGTCCTTAAATCAGTGGGATCTTAATTGAAATTCAACCCAGCAAGACAGAACGGAGGCCTCTTCTCTGACAGCTATTAACAGCCACAAATTAAATAGGTTCAGGTAGTCATTAATCCAGATCCCAGTAGACACAAAGCAGAGGAATTAAGCAGCTCTCAAATTTGTCGCTAATTGGCACCAATTCTACAAATCACATTCACAGCGGCCATAAGTGTGAGAAATTAATGAAGCACCACCTTGTAACCAAACAAAGGATTGCTGAGCATGTTTTCACAACATGCAATACACTAAGCTAAATCCTATTAAAATGCATCATCACGTCACTTGTGCATGATGTCCCGAAACCAAAATGAGAGTAGACTCTCCAATTTACCAACATTTTTCATGAAGACAATATTATCATAAAAGGTCAGACAAGTAACATAGAGATCTGATTCTCCTGTACCTATTTTCACAAAGTAGAAAGGCTGTGTGAATGTTCAACGTGTGATAGGTCATGTACAAACACTGAGTACTGCACTTTATTTATTAAGTTTGGGGGTGAGGGAGTGGGTGGGGGGCTGTAGCAGAGGGTGTGTCGGTAGGAGGTGGTTGGAAGGGGTGGAGGTATTGAGGGGGCAAGTATGCCTGCCCTGCAACCAGAACACAATAGGGATGGGCTACATTGGTGGAGGGTGTGGCTTCTGCCTGTTAGAATAAGTCCCACCTTCAGGACCTGGTAAACTGATCAGTTGGCAGCTCCAACAGTACCAGTGATTAGTAATGGGCAATGCCAAGGCAGCAGGAATCACAAGGAAGATTAAGGCTGCCCCAGCAAGATAAGCCATAGGATTTTCGGCAGAGGAGGGATCGTATAAGCTAGGAGAGGTTTGGTGGGTGTCAGGATTTAGCAGACTGGTGGTACAGGAGGAAGGGCACTTGACAAGATTCAGGTGATGCCCCCCAATGTATATAAAGCCCAGGAGAAAGATCATGAGCCCTAAAGATTTATGTGTTTTATTCTGTCACACAGCCCCTTTAGTCTTCTCCCTCTTTCTTTGGGTACCCAGAATTGGATACTAAATTCACAGCGTAGTTTGTTCGCTTTTGTACTCTGTACCTATGCTTGCAAAGCCCATTTAAAGTACAGGTTTCAGTACAGCCACACCTGAATCAGGCAATCCCACACAGCTTGGTTATTCATATTATTCAACCAGCTCTGCTTCTTTGAACGTGGTCTTATGCAGTATCCAGACAGTGCCACGCAAAAGCCTTGAACAAGACAAGCACCACAAACATAAATACTGCGTACAAATGAGAATGTCTTGAATTAACAGTGCAATATTCTATTGGTGCTTGACTCCTGGTTTCACTTCCAAGTTTGGAGATAGCAAAACCAGTAAAGCAGCGTCACCCACCACACATGCAATAATTCACAATTTCTATCCACGAAACTGGGCTTTGTTAAAATAAAAAGTCCATTGCACTAAGTGTGACAACATTATGACTCTACAAGGTGTATTTTGTCCTGAATCACACAACACCAGGTTATAGTGGAACAGGTTTATTTGAAATCACGAGCTTTTGGAGCACAGACCCTTTGTCAGTGCAGTGAGAGGACAGCACACAGACACACACTTTATAAGCAGAGTGATGAAGGACAGAGAGATCAAAGGATTACACAACAGGTGTGAGTGGAATGAACAAACCTAAAATGGCTGAGTGACTGCCTCCTATTGAATCTTTAATCGTTCATACGTTCCTGCATTCTAGAAACTGCAGAAGCAGGATGCGGAGAACTCTGTTAGAAAGGAGACGCAAGTTTCGATTGATTAAGATGCAAATTCCAGAATCTGTTTCAAGTCACTGCCCCAAGATAATTAAAGATTTCATCAGTGTCTGCCTAACTTTCCAAACTTCAAACAGGCAGACCGATAGGAATAGGCAAAAGGTAACATCTCAGACATTGAATTGCAGGTGTGAGGCCTTGTTCAGAATCTGGCCTAGAATTTTAACCTGTAATCAGGCTAGCTTTGTTCCGAAAGCAGGAATTTATAAAATGCCACACCGACTGACTGTGACTGCAAATTGTGTATTTCTTGAAAAAAATAAAATGTATTTGCAAATAAACAAACATCTTGGATGAAATGCTTCACCCCTTATTTTTATCGTGTAAGTGTGTGTGTGTGAGAGAGAGAGAGACAGTGCGTGTACGCATGTGTGCTTAAGAGAGTGTGTGTGTGTGAGAGTATATGTGCGTGAGAGAGAGCGTGTGTGTGTATGTGTGTGTGCGCGCGCGAAAGAATGCACATATGAGTTTGTGTGTGTGTGTGTGAGAGACAGACCGTGTGTGTGAGGGGATCATATAATCATATAGTCAGCCCACTCAGCTAGTTCCAATTGCCTGCATTAGGTCCATATCCCTCTAAATCCTTTCCTCCACGTACCTATACTAATGTTTTAAAAATGTTGCTATTGTATCTGCCTCAGCCACTTTCTCTGACAACTGAACAACCAGTAACACTACAGATAGCTACCTGCTGATCCGACCAAAGAACACACCCATCCACTCAACAGACTGATCAAGACTTTTGATCCAGTCCTTCAGAGTATCCTGGGATAAAAGGTACTGCAGAGTATCCTATCCACTCTCGTTCGGCATACTTCTCACATAGGGGACTTCTACTGCCTTCTGAAGATACACAAAGTCACCACACCTGGAGGTCCCATCGTAACAGGCAATGGGACCCTGTGTGAGAACCTCTCTGGCATCTGGAGGGCATCTTGAAACTCATTGTACAAGGCACCCTCAGCTTCTGTTGGGACACTAAAAATTTCTTACAGAAATTCAGCACCCACGGACCAGAACATTCCTCGCCATGATGGACATTTCGGTACTCTTTGCCAGCATTCCCCAGGATGATAACATTTCTGCAACAGCCTCAGTACTCAATACCAACAACTGCCAATTTCCAGATGCTGTCCTACAACTCATCTGCTTCATCCTCAACCACAACGTCTTCACCTTTGACAAACAGTTCTTCATCCAGACTCATGGAACAGCTGTGGGACCAAATTTGCACCCAATATGCCAACATTTTCATGCATAAGTTTGAGCAAGACCTCTTTGCTGCGCTGGACCTCTGACCAATGCTACACACCTAACACATTGACGACTTTTTCTTCCTTTGGACTCATGGTGAGGAATCACTGAATCAACTACATAGTGATAACAAGTTTCATCCCATCACTAGACTTACCATGGACTACTCCTTAAAATTAGTCTCATTCTTGGACGCACGCACTTCCATCAAGGATGGACACCTCAGTACCTCATTCTACTGCAAGGCCATGGGTAACCTCAAGATGCTGGGCTTCTCTAGCTTCCACCCTAAACATAGCACGGTGGCTCAGTGGTTAGCACTGCTGCCTCACAGCGCCAGGGACCCAGGTTAAATTCCAGCCTCGGTGACTGTCTGTGTGGAGTTTGCATGTTCTCCATGTGTCTGCGTGGGTTTCCTCCGGGTGCTCCGGTTTCCTCCCGCAGTCCAAAGATGTGCAGGTTAGGTGGATTGGCCATGTTAAATTGCCCGTAGTGTTCAGGGATGTGTAGATTAGGTGGGTTACAAGGGGACAGGCGTGGGTGGGATGCTCTGAGGTTCGGTGTGGACTTGTTGGGCCGAAGGGCCTGTTTCCACACTGTAGGGATTCTATGTCTATATGAAAAAGCTATCCCCTATGAACAAGCCCTCTGTATACACAGGATCTGCTCAGGTGTGGAGGAATGCAACAGACACCTGAAGGTTTTGAAAGATGCCCTCATAAGAATGGGATATGATGTTCAACTCATAGATCACCAGTTCTGACGTGCCACAGCGAAAAACCTCAATGACCTTCACAGAAGACAGACACAGGATATGACCGATAGGGTACCCTTTGTCTTCCAGTATGTCCCCGGAGCGGAGAGACTACACCATGTTCTTCACAGCCTTCAACATGTCATTGATGACGATGAGTAACTTGCCAAGATCTTCCTCATGCCTCCACTTCTCACCTTCAAACTACCTTCAAACAACTACCAAACCTTGAACAGACCATTGTTCACAGCAAACCACCCAGCCTTCAGCACAACATCAACCACAACACCACACAACCCTGCCATGGCACCCTCAGCAAGACGTGTCAGATCACTGACATGGATTCTACCATCACACGTGGGAACACCACCCACCATGTACATGGCAGATATTCATGTGACTATCTCATATTTGTCTATCTCATACATTGCAGGGAAGGTTGCCCCGAGGTGTGGTATATTGGTGAGACCATGCAAATGCTACGATAACCAATGAATGGATACTGCGCAAAAATCGCTAGACTGGAGTGTTCCTTCCCAGTCAGGGAGCAGTTCAGCATTCAAGGGCATTCAGCTTTCAATCTTCGGGTAAGCATCCTCCAAGGTGGCCTTTGAGATACACAACAATGCCGAATCACCGAGCAGAGACTGATAGCCAAGTTCTGTACACATTAAGACGGCCTCAACCGTGATCTTGGGCTCAAGTTGCGTTACGGGTGACCCCCACCATACTGCTCTGTATCTGTAAAACTTTCCTTACTGTCCTGTTTTGATAGCCACGGCAGATGGTAGAATTTGAATTCAATAAAAATATCTGGAATTAAGAATCTAACGATAACCACAAATCCATTGCCAATTGTCGGGAAAACCCTATCTGGTTCATTAATGTCCTTTAGGGAAGGAAACTGCTATCCTTACCTGGTCTGGCGTACATGTGACTCCAGACCCACAGCAATGTGGTTGACTCTGAACTGCCCTCTGGGCAATTAGGGATGGGCAATAAACGCTGCCTAGACAGCTAGGTCCTCATCCTGTTAATGAATAAAGGAGCATCACCTTGATAAATTGTAATGATCTCTCTACCTTAAGTAGTTTGTACAGTTTTGGATTACTTATTACAGTCTCTCACACGCTCACACACACGCACTTTCTCACACACACTCATGTACACACACTGTCTCACACTCACACACACACACTTTCACACACAGGCACACATACACATACACTGTCTCTCACATAAACACTCTCGCACTCTTTCTCAAGCACACACACACACACACACACACACACGAACCTACGGGGTGAAGCATTTCATCCAAGAAGTTTGCTTGCAGATACATTCCATTTCGTTCAAGAAACACACAATTTGTAGTGTGCGTGCATGTGTGTATGTGTGTGTGTGTGAGAGTGTGTGTGTGTGTGTGTGTGTGTGTGTGTGAGTGTGTGTGTTTAGTGTGTGTTTATCAGTGTGGCATTTTATAAATTCCTGCTTTAGGGACAAAACCAGCCTGATTCTAGGTTAAAACTCTGAGCCAGATTCTGATAAGGTCACACACCTGCAATCCAGTGTCTGACCTGAGATGTTACCTTTTATATATTCTTATTGCTCTGCCTGTTTAAAGTTTGGCAAGTTAGGCACACAGTGACATAACCTTTAATTATCTTGGGGCAGTGACTTGAACCAGATTCTGAAATTCTGATTCTGAAAACAGATTCTGAAACTTGCGTCTCCTTTCTAACAGAGTTCTCCGTATCCTGCTTCTGCCGTTTCTAGAATGCAGGAATGTATGAATGATTAAAGATTCAACAGGAGGCAGTCAGCGATTTGTTCACTCTACTCAGACCTGTTGTGTGATCCTTTGATCTCTCTGTCCTTCATCTCTCTGCCCATAAACTGTGTGGCTGTGTGCCGTCCTCTCATTTTACCTGGCGAAGGGGCTGCTCTCCAAAAGCTTGTGATTTCAAATAAACCTGTTGAACCTGGTGTCATGTCCACCTCTGTCCAACACAGGCACCTCCATATCATAGTTTGTCCTGGTTTATTTTGTGAAAAGACCTTAAGACAGAGGTACACAGGAGTCTGTTCCAAGCTACTAGAGTAAATAGCTAGTGAGGCCTTGGTGTCTTTTTCCTAAAATTTGGAACATTAGAAACAGCGTGAATGTGTGGAGTCAGGCTCCCACAGAACTATGTTTCAGTAGCTCTCAGTAGTTGTTAGGATTTTAACGTTGGCTGTGGAAGCTGTTACATCTCTCTCAGCTAGAACCAAAAGCTTGAGTTCTCTCTCTCTGCTAGAATTTTCTATTGATGCTCTTTCATCCTGGCCTGGAGAACCCTTGTATGTGTGACAATCTATTTTACTGAATTTGCCTTTGCCAAGGGTGTGTTTATGGGATGTTACTGTATTAAAACAGTTGCTGTTTAGCAGTTAAATAATCTATTATTCTGGTTAAGTTTTCCAACAGAGTTAAAGTGAAAACAATTCTTCTTTCTTTTGTTTGTCTTTCAACTGTAGAGTAAGAAAAATGTGTGTTTCATTTAAAGACGAGTAATGTAACCAATTGAATTACATCTGAAATACAGCTCCTTACACTTGCCTTTAATTACAAAAATGTTAGGGTCCAGGCTCTCTCCTTGAAATATTTGAAGGAGGTCTGGGCTGGTCCTTAACAAATTAGGGGCTCTTGTCAGGATCAAATTCCAGGTTACGTTTAGGGTTACTGGACTGAAAGACAGTGAGTGGTGAGTGTTGGTGTTTTCTTTTCGGGTGTTGCGTTTGGTTGGTTTAAACAGGATGTGCCTTGTGTAGTAATGGATCTTTCTGCCACTAAAGATTTCCTGGGGTGGAAGAAGTCACTTCAGTAGCTTTACAGAAAGTGAGCAAGGCAAAACTTTTGGAATTGGCAAACAATTTGAAGTTGGAGTTGCCTGTGTCTGTGAGGAAGGGAGAAATAATTGCAGCGATAGCTCTGCATTTTCAATTGCCAGGAATATAAACAGAATAATTGGTAACAGCTAAAATTCAATTGCAAATGAAAAAGCTTGAATATGAAAAGGAAATGAAACAGTCTGAATTCCGATTAAAAGCCGAGGAAAAATCAAAGAAAGGAAGGCTTGACCTGAAGAGAGGGAGAAAGAAAGATGTTTGAACTTCAGAAGTTGGCGATGAGGGACAAAGTTGACTTAAAATGGTGGAGGCGAAGGTACAATGTAGGAGTAGTGATGGGGACAGTGATGAAGAGCAAACAGAACTAAGCCAAAAGCCTTGTGGAGATCTGTTTAAATATGTCAAAAAGTTACCAAAGTTTGATGAGAATTATGTAGAAGACTTTTTCATTTCATTTGAGAAAATGGCTAAACAAATGAAACGTCCAGTGACCATGTGGGTATTGTTAATTCGAACAAAGTTGGTAGGTAGGGCCAGTGAGGTATTTGCACCACTATCTCAGGAGGTATCTGGGGAGTAAAATGAGGTGAAAAAAAGCGATCTTAAGTGCATATGAACTAGTGCCAGCAGTCTACAGGCAACGTTTTAAGAATCTAAAGCGGGAACCTGGTCAAACATATATAGAGTTTGAAAGGATCAAACATAGTAATTTTGACAGGTGGATAAGGGCATTGAAAATAGATCAGACATATGATGCTCTTAGAGAAATTACTACTTTTGAAGAGTTCCTGAAATAGTGAGAACTCATGCGGAAGAGCAGAGAGTTAAAACTGCAAGATTCGCAGCTGAAATGGCAGATGATTTAGAGTTAGTTCACAAATCAAAATTTGACTTCTGACATCAATTTCAATCTGTGAGGGATAAAAATTGGGGAAAAGTGGAATCCTCAGGTAGTGAAGGAAAAGGAGATCTCACTGAAGATTATAAAGATAGTTCACCTCAGGTTAAAAAAGAAACCCATGAGGGACGAAGAGAAGTAAAAGCCCTCAGGTGTTTTCCCTGTAATAAAGTAGGATGCATGAAGTTGCAGTGTTGGTAGTTTAAAAAAAAGAACTGAAAACTGACGTGGTAAAACAAGATGAGCCAGTGGAGTTTCTTAAAGTGTTAAAGGAGATCCTAGTGGAAGCTAAAGAACTGCAGAAGAACATACATCCTTGTCAGGGATTGGTTAGTAAGAAAGTACTAGATCTCTTTAAAGAATTTACTTGTGTGGATAAGGTTTACTCATGTGTACCAGGAGGAGTAGGTAAAGAAATTAAAATTTTAAGAGTTCGACGAGCAAGTCAATTTTTGATGGTGAGAGATGAGGAGGTATGTATTCTATAAGGAGTATTGGCAGAAAAAGTGGTAATATGTGGCATTCATGACAAGAAGCATAGTGTTCCATTGTATACAGTGAAGATGGATGGTCCGGTGAAAAGTGGTGAAATGGTAATAGGAGTAATAGAGAAATTCTCTGCTTCTTGGGAATGATATAGTTGGATCATTGGTTGGAGTGATGCCTACTGTGATTGAAAAGCCAGTGGAAAATCAGGCAACTGACATGTTACAGGAAGTGTATCTTGGGATTTTTTCCTGACTGCATGGTACCAAAGTCACAAAGCCACCAGTTGAAACAGGAGGAGAAAGCAAAGAATAAAGATAAGGAATAAAAACCAAAAGAACTATGGATGCTGTAAATCAGGAACAAAAACAAAGTTGCTGGAAAAGCTCAGCATGTCTGGCAGCATCTGTGAAGGAAAAAACAGAGTTAACGTTTCGGGTCCGGTGACCCTTCCTCAGAAATCAGAAATAAAGATAAGGAAGTTGAAGTTCAATGATCAGAAACTATGTTTGATTAAATGGTTGGGAGAAAAAAAAGAACAGGTGGAGGACAAAGTGGATATTTTTAGTTCAGACAGTTTAGTTGAATGACAACAAAAAGATGAAAGAATAAACAATTTTATAAAAAAGTATACGCAGAAGAAGAACCTGAGTGTATCCCAGCATGTTACTATCTAACAGGATATTTTACAGGACAGATGTGGAAGTGTTGGAAACGGTGCAGAGGAGATTTACCAGGATGTTGCCTGGAATGGAGGGAAGGTCTTACAAGGAAAGGTTGAGAGAGCTAGGGCTTTTCTCTTTAGAACAATGAGGGATGAGAGGTGACTTGATAGAGGTGTACAAAATGATCAGAGGTATAGATAGAGTGGACAGCCAGAGACTTTTTCCTAGGGTGGAGGTAGCTATTATGAGGGGGCATAGTTTTAAAGTGAGTGGAGGTAGATATAGGGGAGACGTCAGAGGTAGGTTCTTTACTCAGAGAGTAGTAGGGGCTTGGAATGCATTGCCGGAGAGGGTAGTGGAGTCGGCCTCATTAGGGGCATTTAAGTGGCTACTAGATAGGCATATGGATGATAGTATAAGGTAGGGGTGGAGGTTAGATAGACCTTAGATTTAGGGTAAACGTTCGGCACAACATTTTGGGCCGAAGGGCCTGTACTGTGCTGTACTGTTCTGTGTTCTATGTTCTATCTGAATAATGCAGTCTTGATGAGGAAATAGAGATTATTATATGTTCAGGCAGTTGGAAAATGGGCAGAAGTTCATCATATTGTATTACTGGCGGGCAATAGAAAGGGGGTTTTGCATCTATCACATGAGGTACTAGTAGGAAGTCATTTGTGAGTAAAGAAAACTCAAGCTAAAATACAAAAACATTCTCATTGGCTGGGACTGCATAGACATGTGGTTGAATTTTGATAGACATGTCATACATGTCAGGTAATTAGAAAACCTCAGGCAGTGATAAAACCAGCAGCATTAATATCTATTCCAGCATTTGAGGAATGCTTTACAAGAGTTTTAATTGATTGCATATGACCCTTCCCTAAAACAAAAAGCAGGAATCAGTTTTTGTTGTCAATGATGGATGCATCTCCAAGATTTCCGGGCGCCCTTCTGATATGCAATATCGTAGCTAAATGGATTTTAGAAGAGTTATTTAAATGTTTTACTAAATACGCACTACACACAGAAGTACAATCAGATCAAAGGTCAAATTTTAAATTAAAATTGTTCAGGGAAGTTATGGATAGCTTAAGAATAAAACAATTTAATTAACTGTGTACCATCCAGAATTGCAAAGACCATTAGAATGGTGGCACTAAACTTTAGAGACTATGTTGAGAGCTTATAGTCTTATATACTATCCAGAGGATTGGGATAAAGGAATTCCATTTCTACTTTTTTTGCATTTAGGTATAACCTTACGAATCAATTAAATTCAGCCCACTTGAATTAGTTTTCACACATGAGGTGAGCGGACAATTGAAATTAATTAAGGAAAAATTGATAAGTCAGAGTTCAGAGACCATATGTTTGCACTATGTGTCAAATTTTGGGGGAAGATTAAATAAAGTGGATGAATTGACCAGACAGCATTTGAAAGTGGCAGAGCATGTGATGAAAAGAAAACAAAGAAAAGAGAACAAAAAAACAAAAATTCGTAGTTATGTAATATTACCACCAGTGGCAGTGAACCTTTAAAAACAAAGTTTAGTGAGTCTTATTAAATTGGAAGGAAATTGACCAAGGTGAATCATTTGATAATAATGCCAGATAGCAGGAAAACTCACAGAGTGTGTCAATCTAATATGCTCAAATGGTATTTTGATAGGGAAGGAGAATGAAAGGAGTATGTGATATTGGTTATGACTCAGAATGAACAACAAAATCCAGATAAATTTGAATTTGATATTCCTGAAATTAATTTGGACAATGAGGAAGTTCTCAAAAATTGGGATAAATTATTGTGTCACCTTCCAAAGGAAAATCGAAATGACCCGAAAGAGTTTATTACAATCACATGAAAAGTTATGCAGGAATAAGCTGGGAAGTACTAACATCATTAGCATGATATAGAGATAGGAAATGCTGTTCCAATTAAGCAACATCCTCATAGGCTTAACCCTCTAAAATTGGCACAGGTACAAAAAGAGATTGAAAACAAGTGCAAAGACAACATAATCGAAATGAGTTGCAGCAAAAGGAGCTCACCAACTGTGATGGTGAGAAGACCAGATGATACCCAATGTTTATACATTGATTAACACAAAGTGAATGCAGTTATGAAATCTGATTCATGTCCTATTCCACAGCTGGAAGACTGTATTGAGAAGGTGGGACAAGCAACTTATATTTCAAAGCTAGATTTATTCAAAGGATAATGGCAAGTACATTTAGCCAAGAGAGTGAAGGAAATTTCAGTATTCAAGACACTGAATGGACTTTACCAGTTTAAAGTTATGCCATTTATTATCAAAAATGCACTAGCTGCATTTCAAAGGCTAACCAATAATGTAATTTTGGGATTATCCAATTGTATAGTGTACATAGATGATCTGGTAATTCTTAGTCACACATGGAAGGAAGATTTGAAGCATCTATCAGAACCTTAGAGTCCAGGTTCATAGTTCCTTGAAAGTGGTGTCACAGGCAGACATGACAGTGAAGAAGACATTTGGTAAGATTGCCCTTATTGGTCAGTGCATTGAGTACAGGAGTTGGGAGGTCATGTTGCGGCTATACAGGACATTGGTTAGGCTACTTTTGGAATACTATGTTCAATTCTGGTCTCTCAGCTATAGGGAAGATGTTGTGAAACTAGAAAGGGTTTAGACAAGATTTACAAGGATGTTGCCAGGGTTTGAGGGTTTGAGCTACAAGGAGAGGCTGAATTGGGTAAGACTATTTTTCTTGGAGTGTTGGAGGCTGAGGGGTGACCTTATAGAAGTTTATAAAATCGTGGGGGCATGGATAGTGTGAACAGTCAAGCTCTTTTCCCCATGGTAGGGGAGTCCAAAACTAGAGGGCATAGGTTTAAGGTGAGAGGAGAAAGATTTAAAAGGGACCTAAGAGGTAACTTTTTCACGCAGAGGGTGGTGAGTGTATGGAAGGAGCTGCCAGAGGAAATGATGGAGGCTGGCACAATTACAACATTTAAAATGCAGCTGGATGGGTACATGAATAGGAAGGATTTAGAGGGATATGGGCCAAATGCTGGTAAATGGGACTAGATTAATTTAGGATATCTGGTCAGCATTGACGAGTTGGACCGAAGGGTCTGTTTCTATGCTGTATATCTCTATGGCTTTATAACTCTTTGATCAACTTCAGAAGGTGACTTCAGAAGGCGGGCTTGGTGATAAACCTGGCTGAGCGTGAGTTCGCAAAAGCCCAAGTCACGTTTCTGAGCCATTTCATTGGACATGGACAAATGGCCCCATGGAATGTGAACACAAAGGTTCTTGGGGAGTTTTCCATACTATCAATGATTCCCAGGGCTGAGCGCTTTTTGTTGAAAATTCGTACCAAGTTTTAGCAGCATGCTTCCTTCTCTGCTTGATTTGTTGAAGAAGTGCAGAAAATTTCCATGGATGGAGAAATTTCAGAAATGACAGCCTGAAAGCTGTATAAACCACCATCCCAGTGACAGCCACACCTAATCATGGTAAGCCATTCAAGGTGGCTATCGATGCAAGTGATATTGGGGTTGGAGCAGTACTCTTGCAAGAAGACGTCAAGAAGACAGAAAGACCTATTGGGTATTTCTCCAGAAAGTTGAATATTCATCAACAAAAATATTCCACAACTGAGATGGAGACCTTGAGTTCTGTGTTGGCTTTATAACATTTCAATATTTATGTTGCCAGTTTCGTGTCTGAAACAATTGAATACACCGATAATAACCCCTTAAAGCTTTTGGAAAAATTTAAAGATAGAAAATACCAAACTGCTCAGATGGAGCTATTTAATTTGAAAATTATACACATGTCAGGATGAGAGAACATAATCGCTGACACGTTGTCACGACTTTGATGACGGAAGACGAAGGTGTTCGATAGTGGAGGAAATAGATTGAAATGGACTGCAGTAGTGAATGGTTGCATGCTTAGAATCAATGTAATGTATACTGATCTTAGTGCACTAATAGTGTAAGACTAAATGGTTTTAAAAAATGAAGCATCTTTGTTTATTGATGACTGTTTCTTTTTAAGGGGGAAGGTGTGACAATATTATGGCTTTAAGAGGTGTATTTGGCCATTTTTATGAAGAAAGGTTGAGACAGAGGTGCCGAGAAATCTGCTCAAAGCCAATAATGTAAAGAGCTTGTGAGACCTTGGGGTTTTTTTTTGGAAAAGTTGGAACCATAAAAGCAGCCTGATTCGGTGCAGTCAGACTCCCACAGAACTACGGTTTTAGTTTAGCTTTCAGTAATTGTTGGGGTTTTGAAGTGGCTGTGGAAGCAGGTACATCTTTCTCGGCTACAGCTAAAAGCTTGAGTTCTCCCTTTCTGCCAGAATTTTCTCTTGAAGTTCTTTCATCCTGGACTGGAAAAACGTTGCATGTGAGGCAATCTATTTTACTGAATTTGCCTTTGCAAAGGTGTGTTTATGGGATGTTACTATACTGGAACAGTTGTTGTTTGGCAATTACCGATCTACTATTCTGTTACATTTTCCAATAGAGTTAAAGTTAGACCAAATCGTCCTTCTTTTGTTTGTATTTTGACTATATGGTAAGAATAAAGTGTGTTTTGCTTAAAGCCGACTTGCGTAATTAATCGAATTACATCTGGAACATCATCTGAAGTTATATCTTACAGTTGCTTTAAATAAGGGTCAAGGCTATCTTATTGATATATTTGAAGGGTGTTTGGTTTGATCCATAACATTAAGCAATAACCATTTGCTCATTTTAAATTGAAACTAACCACACTTTTAAATGACAAGAATGGAGCATCTCCAAAGACAGCATACTACTATGGATATTAGAAATCTGAACGATAAACAGAACATTTCTCTTTACAAATTCTGGAGTACTTCATCAAAATACTTAGCGGGTCAGGCAGCATCTGTGGAGAGACAGAGTGAAGACTTAAGTTCCACAATCATCACTTGTTCTAACAAAAGGTCTCAGACCCCTGTTTCTCTCTGCACTGATTCTGCCAGTTGTTTTGAGAATTTACACACTTTCCATTTCTATTGGAGTAAAAATAACCTCTTTTTCCCAACCTCAAAAAAGGACATCTTGTCCTTTACTTGTTTCCATTCAGCAAAAAATGCTGCAACAGCTGCCTGAGATCTGCTTTGGCACAACATTAAACTTGCGTTTTTGGAAAAAGCTAATGCATGAAGAAAACATAAAACAACGCACTTAGCAAAAATAAAATCAATGTCGAAGCCAAAGCAATGAGCTGATTTTTTTTTTTAAAATGAGCAATTAATTAACGTCCTGAACAGCGGAAAAATTAATAAACCTTTCTTTGCCTTTGCAGTCAAGCAGCAAAGCTAGAGAAGACAGATTGACTGCTCCAAGTCCTGGTTACTGCAGGAGGGGAAGGAGGATGAGGATACGATTAAGAGTTGAGTTTAACTAACACCAACTTTGCAATCACCTCTGCTCTAAAACTTGCAAAGTGACTTTGGTAGAATTCGTACAAAGTTGGGCATCAAAATTAGGTTTGCTTTCAGTCATGATTTTCTCCTTTGCTCAGCCCCGTGTCTGGATAGGTCTTTGGGCAGGGAAGAGGAGGCTATATATGTGCATCTGCACGAAAGAAGCACGTGTATATGTGCTCAGTTCACACCCAGTTTCAAGGTTTGCTTTCTCTCGCACACACATTGTCATGGATATGTGAGCATTGGGTCAGGAAGGGGTTGGGCCAATGACAGATACTGTCAAGAGGGACAGGTCGAAAAGAGATTGCTGCAGGTAGTGGTGAGGCACTGGTGTTGCAAGTGACGTGTCTTGAATGACTGGCACAAATTGCACACGAAAGGGGGTTACAACAGAGGTAGCAGTTACATGACTATGACATGCCTGCCAATACATTAAGGGTATAATTCCATTTCTTCAAATCTTCCCCTTTTTGTAATAAAAAAATGCATGCACTATCATTTATAGTTACAAGTTATGCAAGTTACCTAATATACATGGTTACCAAGAAAATTATTTATTAACAGAGCCATGTGTTAATGCCAGTCGATTTCACTTTAATCAGTTTTTGCACATGCATTGCATTCATAGTCTTTCAGCTGTGCAGGTCTCCAGACAGGACACATACAGATTGTAGTTGACTGTTCATCTGGTATCTGCACATTCCTGGCATAGTGTTACTTCTCTAAGTAAGAGTCACTTGGTGAGTACTGTTGCCATGGTAAATGTTGCTGCTGATGCAGTTCTGTTGCTGGGGAAAAGTGAATGTCTGGGAATGATGAGGTTTCTATACTCTGTGTTGGTGGTGAGATCACATCTTCCCAATTAGCTGCTTGCACTGAAGTAACAGCTTCTTCAGTTGAATGGAGGTATCTGCAGTTGCAGTGATATACCTGGTTGCTAACATTCAATGCACACATTCAGGGTGACAACTGCTCACAATGGGTTCCAAGTTGCCACATGGACTGACTTTGTTGGAACTGTTGAATGTTTGCACTCTGACTAGTTCTACAATGTTCAACACTGGTAATGACTTGGCGGTTTTATCAAACTGAAATTTAGCTTTCTATTGTTTCATCCTGATTTTGTCACTCATGCCTGTTACTGGTGGTTCGGCAAGCTTTAGTAGTTTTTCGTGATTGGAAGAGTAGTTTGAGTGTGGTATCACTTCAGTCTTTGGACTGGACTATTTTCCACACCTATAGTCAGTGTATTTCTCCACTCAAGGTTTACCTTGTACAGGTCTGTGCTGGATTTGGTCAATGTCTTTATGATCCCTTTGGCTATTTTCTCTACCACCTCAGCCTTTCAATTGGCTGAAGATATTGTGCAATTGATGTATGGTGGATATTCCTAATCCTTTACGAATCAGCTGAACACCTCACTTGTGAATTGAGGATCATTGTCACTCGTTACAATGTCTGAATGCCATATTGAGGTGTGCTTTCAGGTATTCTGCAATTTTACTGGTAGTTGGTGATATCAGTTGGTCTAACTCTAGTACTCAGTTAGTAGTTGATGGTGACAAGATAATTAGTTCTTGAGAGAGTGAAGGGGTCTTCTCCAAATTTCATCACCCATGGTCTGCCTGTGATGTCATGTGTTATAAGTGCACTTGAACTTACTTTGATTGATGTTCATTACAGGCACTGGACTAGCTGAAGTGGCCCTTAATCTCCTCATGCTAATACTTGGCAGAA
Source organism: Ginglymostoma cirratum (assembly GCA_024137785.1). Classification (NCBI taxonomy): domain Eukaryota; kingdom Metazoa; phylum Chordata; class Chondrichthyes; order Orectolobiformes; family Ginglymostomatidae; genus Ginglymostoma; species Ginglymostoma cirratum. The sequence continues at coordinate 9,736,638 of JAHRHZ010000038.1, read as the reverse complement.
CATTCTCTTACCATCTTTGGATTAGATTCAATTCATTAATGTCTCGCATGGATGCGCTTCTGCAACTCTTTTCTCATTTTCTTGGGAATAATGATGATATTTCCTTTGCGCAAGTTGCCACCTTGGGTGATTACTTCATCTCTGTACACCTACTGCTAGTTTACAGCAACAGGAGAGATGCTTTCAGGCCATCCATTCATCCTTAGCTCCTGCAGCAATTTGAGGCGTGCAATTTGTTTGTTTGAGTTGAGTAAGATGCTCGTCTATCAGATTCAATGTTCCTGCTGGGTTGTACAGCATGTCAAGCTTTTGTTTTTGATGAGTCTAGAAGATTTCACATTTTGTCATAGAATATTCAACTTTCTTCATACGGGGTGCTCTCGAGGAACATAGAGACAGGAGTAGGCAATTCATCCCCTCGAGCCTGTTCCACCATTCAATGAAATCATGGTTTTCTGTGACCTAACTTCATTTACTTGCCTTTGTGCCCTATCCCTTAATACCTTAGGACAGGTATAAAATTAACAACTGATCCTGCATCCACTGCCATTTGTGGAAGAGAGTTTCAAACAGCTATCACTCTTTGCATGTAGAACTGCTTCTTAACATCTCACCTGAATAGTTTGGCCCAAATTCTCAGACTACGCCCTCTGGATCTATAATGCCCAACCAGTGGAAATAGTTTATCTACCCTGCCTTTACCTGTTAATATCTTGAAGATTTTGATCATATAACCCATTAACCTTCTAAATTTGAGAGAAAACAGGCCTAATTTGTGCAATTCCTCTTCATAACTTAACTCTGAAGTCCATGTATCATTTGTGTAAACCTACATTGTACTCCCTCCAAGGCCAGTTTATTCTTCTTAAGTTGTGCTGCCCAGATCTGCTCACCGTACTCAAGTGGGGTCGAACCAGGGTTTTGTATAACTGCACTATAACTTCTGCATCCTTTTACTTCAGTCCTCTAAATATAAAGGCCAACTGTTAGCTTTAGGGTCATAGAGTCATAGAGATTTACGGGGAGGTGATGGCCTAGTGGTATTATTGCTACACTGTTAATCCAGAAACCCAGACAATGTTTGAATCCCATCATGGCAGATGGTGGAATTTGAATTCAATAAATGTCTGGAATTAATAATCTAATGATGACCATGAATCCATTGTCGATTGTCAGAAAAACCCATCTGGTTCACTAATGTTCTTTCGGGAAGGAAACTGCCATCCTTACCTGGTCTGGCCTACATGTGACTCCAGACCCACAACAAAGTGGTTGACTCTCAACTGCCCTCTGGGCAATTAGGGATGGGCAATAAGTGCTGCCTAACCAGCGACGCCCTCATCCCATAAATGAATAAAAAAAGAAAGGAAACAGACCATTTGGTCCAACTTGTCCATGCCGACGAGATATCCTATATAAATTGGATCAGGGTCATTCCTGAAGACAAAGCGAAGGTGCTCCGTGAACATGGTCACCCAGACTGCATTTGGTCTTGCCAATGCAAAGGAGACCACATTGCGAGCAGTGAATGCTGTTGAGACTTTTGAATGAAGTACATGTGAAACACTGCTTCACCTGGAAGGTGTGGTTGAGGCTTGGACAGTGTGGAGGGAGAAGGTGAATGGGCAATTGTTACACCATTTGCAATTGCATGGGAAGGTGGCATTGCGGAATGAGGAGGTGTTAGGGCTGATCGAGGAGCGGACCTGAATATCATGGAGGGAATGATCTTTGCACAATGCTGACGGTAACGGTGAGAGGAATGGAGGATGATTCTTTGAATAAGGAGACTGACTGTGCAGAAGGTCAGAGCAAGGGGAATTCTAGTGTTGTTCTAGGAAGAAGAAGAAGCTGTGAAGGCAGAGATGTGGAAGATGGGTCAGACATGGCTGAAGGCCCTGTCAATAACAGTGGAGGAAAAACTCTTTGGTCGAGGAAATAGAAGGTGATGTTGGTGCCAGTCCGTTGGATAGAGGCATCATCGGAACAAATTCGATGGAGATGGAAAAGCTGGGGGAAAGGAATGCAATCCTTGAAGGAAGCCAAGTGTGAGAAAATGGACACGAGGTAACTGTGAGAGTTGTGGGCTTTTAATGGACATTGGTGGTTCCTACGGTAATGTCCCATGACTGAGATGATTGATGTTGTGCACAACCATCTTACCTTGTATTAGATATCTGGAGGCTGGAAGATTTAGGCTGCAGTGTTAGCATGTATTGTAGTGGTAACTTCTACCATTATAAAAGCAGATGTAGGAATTTTGTTTTCTTTATTCATTCACGGGATGAGGGCATCGCTGGCCAGGCAGCATTTATTGCCTATCCCTAATTGCCCAGAGGGCAGTTAAGAGTCAACCACATTGCTGTGGACTGGGGTTACATGTAGGCCAGACCAGGTAAGGATGGCAGTTTCCTTCCCTTTCGGACTCTAGTCAACCAGATGGGTTTTTCTGACAAGTGATAATGGGTTCAATGTCATCATTAGATTCTTAATTCCAGATATTTATTGAATTAAAATTCCACCACCTACCATGGCAGGATTCAAACCTGGATCCCCAGAACATTATCTGGGTATCTGGATTAATAGTCCAGTAATAATACCACTAGGCCATTGCCTCCCCTTTACAAAGGGGATTTCCCAGTTTAAACATATTTCAATCTAATTACAGCCACACATCAGTGGTGGAACTGGAGTACTTCAGTTTTACATATTAACCCTTTGGTCTGTATTACGGGTTAGTGCTTTATGCTTCCCAATTTTGCTTAATAACCATAATTCATAAAATAAGTACAAAATGTACCATTTTAAAAATGGGGATTGTACAACAGCTGTGCTCCATGGTCTACAAACCACCCTGGCCTCTTACTTGGGCTTATCTAAAAACTACATTTGGTCCGATTTCACCACGTGCAATGGGAGACTGGCCAATGAAGACACAAATGCATTATTGAGAGATTTCTAAAGTGGCAAATTAAATCGAACCTGAGCCCAAGTTCAAATTGCTTTCATCAGTCACTTGAACATTTGCCCTCTGTGCATGAAGTCCATCACTGAGAACAAAATATACATCGTAAATAGAAGCATAAAGTGTTAGGAAAAGAAGCGCAAAGATAAACTGAAAAAGTGAAAACATCAAGATGCATTGAAACTCGAAATTCTTCTCACTAGGCCTGACCTCTATCAATATGTAGCAGAAGTATCACTGAGCTCCATAATTATGGAGCGTGTACTTAGACAGGTCAGTGCCACCTCACTTAAAAAGAAATATAAAATTGCATGATCTTATATGAAACTATGAAAAACTGTTAGCTGTTGTTATAATTGCTTTCAGTGGCCTTTGTTTTCTTTTCTCTGCCAACTTGTTTTGTATTTACCACATCTTCCTTAGCTACAAGGATAGATATCCTTCCAGGCCAAAGATTTCCCACAGTAGTGGGGACACAAGCCAACCGTTTATCCCAATTTTCCTTTTGACAGCTGTACGGAGGGGAATTATGAGTGCAAGCATGCGTGATATCACTGTGATATTCATTTTTTTTATCATTGTGCAACTTTACTTTAAATGTCTTAATTACATTTGTAAACAAAGAATTCTACTATTTAACAACATTCTCTTTTGATTCTGCACCCTTCCTAACACTAACACAGCCTTCACCAACTCTTAAAATTTCACCCTCAGCCCTCCTCATTTTCGTAATAAGGACTTCGTACGTATACATAACAAACTCCTTGTAGAATTCCCACACATATCCATCGAATCCCTACAGTGTGGAAGAAGGCCATTTGGCTCATCAAGTCCACATCAACCCTCCAAAGAGCATTCCAACTAGATCCCTCCCCTACCCTATCCCTGCATTTCCTATCCTAGACTCTACGGGCAATTTAACATAGCTAATCCATCTAACGTGCGCATCTTTGAACTGTGGGAGGAAACTGGAGCACCTGGAAGAAACCCATGCAGATACAGGAAGAACATGCAAACTCCACACAGACAGTTGCCTGAGGCTGGCATTGAACCTGGGTCTTTGGCACAGTACTAACCACTGAGCCACTGTGCCACCCTACTAGAAAGAGGCCATCAATGCGAATAAGAAGACACCAATGGTGCTGTAGCTGGGATGCTGAAGCAGAATATGCAGTGAGGAGTATTGAACAGGACTGAGGGACCTCAAAGATCAAGAACCCCTGCATCTTGGCAGAGATAGGTCTTCCAACAGCTAAGTCAATAGGTTCAGAAAGGAAGGAGACAAAATAAAGAAGCTGTGACAAAGCTCTCCCCACAATGGGTGGGGAATTATTAGTACTTCCCAGGCGCCATCTAAACCTTCCCTATGGCAGCACCCAGAAGCAGTCGCACCTTGGAGGAATACCCACCAGAGTTCAAGATCTGCAGTTCCAGCCACAATATGCTTGAGACAGATGAGAAAGGACTGAGTAGTCCCTGCAGGGGCAGGAAGAGGTAAATCCCGGTTGGTGGCAATGAAGCAACAAAACATTCAAATTATTTTGCTGGTTCCACTGCAATGCTGCTTAATTTTCAACAGGTTCAAAGAGGAAGGCCACGCCCCTTCCAAATATGATATTGTGTGGTATTGTGGGCACGAGTCCATCACCTCCATGCAAGGCCGCCTAGTGTTTGAGGAATGATACATTTTCTATGAAGGCTTTTCAGAAGCCAGCAGGCAGTGTGGTACAGCCCATTATTAAGACAATGTGCAATTACTGGCATTTTCAATGTGTAATTGTTAAGCAGAGACACTCTCGAGATGCCAGTTGAAAAGGAACCTACACTTTAGTCTGGCACGGTGACAGTGATGCCTACCATTACCCACAGAGAGCCTCCCCTGTGATACTACGTTAATCATAACAAAAACCGTAACAAGTTAATTATTGTTCTCATTAACCAAAGCTAGACCAAACATGCTATTAGTTTCCTCACTTATTAATCTTGCTTCAACTTGATTTGCATCATTTCTGATTACCCTCAAACTTATGTCAATGAGTAGGGTGATTCACTGCAGGCAGCAAGAGAAATATGCATCCTTACCACGATTCCGCTTATTCCTAATATTTTGGCTCCCTTCCTAGCTCACCTCAGTTTTTCCAGAGAACAGTTCCACAGGGATATATAGCCTTCAGTTACTTTGCCCAAATAGCCCCTATGTTGCCCTAGACAGTAATTATCAGTAGGTTATTTTGTAGCAAAAGCTATTATAGCCAAGTCTATTCCCATCTCAACCAAGTTCCAAACTCTCCTGACAGAAGGAAGATAAATTTCAGTGCAGACAGGCCTGTTTCTATGTTATATTCTCTATTGTGTAACACCATGAAATGAATGTACTGTGATGAGCAATGTTTCACCCTGTTGCCAGCCTGAAAGCTCCAAAAACTGTGCTTCGCTCCTTCCTCCTCTCAGCTAACACCAGTTTACTCAGCACTGATTACTAAGATGTTTCTGTCATGTAGTGGTTATCATGTTCACCTAACACACGAGGAGTCCATGGCTTGAAACTGTGCAGAAACATCACAAAAGCTTATGTGCCTTTATTGGCCAGTGCATCGAGTATAGGAGTCGGGAGGTCATGTTGCAGCTGTCCAGGACATTGGTTAGGCCACTTTTGGGATACTGTGTACGATTCTGGTCTCCCCACTATAGGAAGGATATTGTGAAACTTGAAAGGCTTCAGAAAAGGCGTTGCCAGGGTTGGAGGATTTAAGCTATAGAGATAGGCTGAATAGACTGGGGCTATTTTCCCTGGAGCATTGGAGACTGAGGGGTGACATTATAGGAGTTTATAAAATCACGAGGGGCATCGAAAACGTAAATAGACAAAGTCTTTTCCCCGGGCTGGGGAAGCCCATAGCTAGACGGCATAGGTTTAAGGTGAGAGGGGAAAGATTTAAAAGGGTCCTAAGGGGTAATTTTTTCATGCAGAAGGTGGTGCGTGTATGGAATGAGCTGCCAGAGGAAGTGGTGAAGGCTGGTACAGTTACAACATTTAAAACTCATCTGGATGGGTATATGAATAGGAAGGGTTTAGTAGGATATGGGCCAAATGCTGGCAAATGGGACTAGGTTTATTTGGGATATCTGGTTGGTATGAACGAGTTGGACTAAAGGATCTGTTTCTGTGCTGTGCAACTCAATGTCTGTATGATTCTATACCATTTTGACAACAAGTGTATTATTCCCACTCATTGGTGAATTACACAGCTGGGTTTCCTTGATCCACATGGCATTTCTAGGGAGCTATCCTGATCTGATCCCTATGTACATATCACTAGCAGGTTTTTGGAGACAAACAGAAAAGGACTGGATGCCATGCTAGTACAAACTACCTAACATTTATTACAATTTACACAATATATGGAGAGATGTTTGAGCTGGACCTCGTTTGAACCTTCTTCCATCAGGTTCCAATCCGTTGTGATCTGATATCTTTGAGGATGCAGTCTGGTGTTTGGGATAAAATTAGAGATCCCATATACTATTCAAATGCAGTATTTCACTCCCCATAAATTGTTTAACTGTCCAATATTCCCACTCATCCCCAAATACCATCACTGACCCCAGTTAGGCATTGCATTGGATTGACTAGCCAGCTGAATTGTGCTTATTATCTTCTTTGGAAGAAGCTGGGAACAGTGTCTTCCTGCTAAGGAGCATGTGAGGTCAGGCTGTCCTCTTGGTCATTTGTCTAATTGGCCCAGTTCTGTCAAGATATTCTGCTGCTGGATACCTGTGAGGATCAGTTTCGCCCGCGCACCCCCTGGTCAGGGAGCACAAGGTAAGACCATGGATAAATTGACTGACTCAAATTTGGCCTTTTTGATTCTGGCCACAGACCCACACAGATTCCCCTGACTGGACTGCTGGCAGGTCATGCCCTTTGTAAAGACTGCAGATACTTTATTTGCAAACATAAAGTGCAAGAAACGTTGAAAGTTTGCTGCAGACATTGAAGTAATTTTTTTATAACTCAAAAAGAACTGAAACTATGCATGCAGCTTGTGGGTTACCTAAGACATGTATTGTTTTGAAGAAGGTGTGTTTAGATATCTTTGCAAGACAAACCAGCACTAGGCATCTTTGCAAAAAAAAACCTGTAATTTTCCAGCAACAGGAGCTTGGATTGGTTGTAAGAGTTAGTTTGTGACTGACTGAGAGGAGGGAGATCGTTTGGGATTCAAGCCTGTTGGAAGTGAAATCACACAGTCTGTCATAAATCAGAAAAGAAATAACACACAAAGACATTGCAAACCAAGGTTAGGTCTAAGTGACCAGCTAGTGACTTGAGATGAAGGGAAATTTCTTCACCCAGAGAATGATTAGTCTGTGAATTCCACTGCCACAGAAAGCGGTGGAGGTTTAAACATTGAATGGTTGCTATTTTGCAAGCCCAGGTAACAGCCAGGGCCCCTTGTTCAATGATGACATATTGCTGCTCTGTAACTGGCAGTTCTCTGGAAACACAGTATACTGGTCTGTGGGAAAGCGTTCTGCTGTATTTGGAAAAGTATGCATCCGAGCCAAACGGACAATGCGTTAACCACAATTATGGTGGATAGGCCTGTGTTATAATGGCCCAGCATTTGTGGTGATGTGAGCACCTTCTTTATTCTGTCAAATATTCTCATTTGTTGTTCATCCTAGTAAGATGCATGGTCTTGCTGATGCAATTAGCATTAGCATATCATTTGTGAATATTATACTGGACAGGAACTTCCACAACTTATTGATGAAACACTGAAGCTCTGAAATGGTAAGGCTGGTGAGACCCTTTCCTGAAACTCCAGGACCAGGAACAATAATGGTGACTGCACCCTCTGGCTCTTGCTCTTAATTGTTGAAATGCTCTGGGGACTTTCCCATCTTGATGCTTATCTGGTGGCTGAGAGAAAGTATTAGAAACAATTAAAATTTGCTACAGAATTCTGCATACCAGTGCCATTTTGTTTCTGCTCTTATAGGATTGCACCGTAAAGTAAAATAAAAATCAATGGCTTGAATGGCGTTGGCACATTTGGCAGTCACATCTTCAAACCTCTATCTATTCAAAATGAAGTTGGCACCCCTGCTGATTGCATATGGCAATACTTTAACCCATCAGCTGACATCGGGCACCAGTAACAGCGAGCTGCTCATTATTCTGCTGCGGATGCTTTTTTTGATTGCATTTTAATCACTTTCCCACGCTTTCCCAGTGTTGGCTGGGACCTCTCAGAAGCCTCTCACAGACCGCTGCCCTCACCATGTGGAAATATCACCAGCAGGTCTGGGAACCTTAGACAGACAAGGACTGGACACCATAACAATGCAAACAGCTAAACATTTGTGAACTGTTTACACTACGTACAGAGGTCTGGTTAAGCTGGACTTTATGAGCTCTTTCCTCCATCAGATTCCAGACCCTTGTGATCTGATGGGCTGATGATACAGTTTAGCTATTAGCAGATCTTGTTAATTCCATTCTCCAAGTGACAAATGAATACATTAGATCCACAAGTATGAAGCAACAAAGTCTTGTCATTCTTAATACCTTACTTTTTGAGGTTCCTTCTTCTTTAAATAGAAATGGATAAGCTTGACAAAAAATAATTGCAAATATCACAAAGCCGTGACTATGGATGAGCTTAATTTTGCTGATCAATTCTTTTAGATTTACTGATGAAGCACGTTTGCCACCTACTGTTCAAATATCAACTCGAGGTATTCAAACCCTGCAAGATCTGCTTTTCCCAAATGAATTCAGGACATTTGCTTAAACTGTCTATATACTCCTCTGACACCGAAACACAAGTATTGGGCAACAACTAAAGGGCCAGAAGAGATTCCAACACAACATAGCCTGATAGAGAAATAATGGCACCTCTTTGTGGTTAAAGTGCCATTTTCTAATTTGTAAAACAGTGAAAACAAAACTATTTTAATTGCTTTGCGTGAATGCAAAAGTGCATTCTTCCAGAGCAGAATTTTACAATCATGCATTCAATAATTGCGGATATAGAATCTGCCCCTCAATAGCTATCCCAATAACAGGAAGTTATACTTGTATGCTTCATATATAGATTTCTTTCCTTGCCATTATGAGAATGAGCTGTTCCTTTCACAAGCAATCTTTCGTGTTTAACTGCCAAAATCATTTGAGTAAATTGGGGAGAAATAACCACAAAATAATATCATCTGAATGAGATGTCTCATGACTAATGATAATAAATTCAGTGAGATACCCAACGATAATCCTATTCCTTTCGCAAATACATTTCATAGTCTTCCCCAATTTAAATAAATGTAATTTACCAGCAGATTACATCCATGGATGAAGAAGTGCTCTAGAGAAAAAAGAACTCCTATCATGAATAAGCCTTTTCATAACAAACTGAACTTGCTATTAACTGAAACATACTGCATTCTTCATATTCTTTTTATATTAGTTTATCCTTGTATAGAATTCACGGACTTTGTGCTCTAACCTAATTTTTCATGACATCAGACATTGCTGAAACAAATTGTTACTTCTTTTCATTCAATGAAGGTGGTAATGCCTGCAGACCTTTCTGTGACAATCGACAACAGCATCAGGCCACCCACACTATTCCTGATGGAAAGGCTGGATTAGCCTGCAAGTTTTCTCTTCACTGAAGTCATACACCATCGAAAGGGCTCCTTCTAGTGGTCTGGCTGAGAGCCAGTGAGCAATTTTAAAGTATTTTGCCACATTATTGAATACTGTGTTGACAGTCATTCAGAGTGGGGTTTGAATACAGAATACCTGAGTTCGAGTCAACCAGTTCTCCAGTCCAACTACTAGATTTCTGAAATCTCCAATGTTAACATTACCCTCTCGTCTGAATGAAATCCCAGCTCTCAATGACATGTTATGTAATTGTCTTCAGAATTTCTGCAGAATTCTGAAAAATTTCTGAAGGGTCCCGACCGGAAATGTCAACTTTCGGGCTCCTCTGCTGCTGCCTGGTCTGCTGTGTTCCTCCAGCTCCACACTGTGTTATCTCTGACTGCAGCATCTGCAGTTCTTATTACCTGTTACTTAATTGTCTCCTCGATTCAATAGCTTGAGCTACTGAGCTTAGGGAGCCTCATACTCTTGTCTGTTTTGGTATTCGGTATTTTGAAGAAGACTTCAGTACTCCAGTAGAGCTTCTAAACAGGTTTGTCACTTTATTACAATCATCACCATTCTTTCTAAACATGAGAGGTGATTTTTAGTCCTTCCCACTAAAAGCAGGTGAATGAGGCAATTAAAATCAGAGAAGAGTCTTATTCATCTGGGTTTTGCATGTTTCTTAAAGGCTTTTCTTTAATCTATTCTTCTGTGTAAGCAGGAAGGGCACCCATCTAAACCAAATGGACCCCTTCTTTAAATATGAGGACCAATTCCAAGGTAGTTATTGCTTTATAGTCATAGAATCCAACAGCACAGAAACTGATCCATCTCGAATTGAGCTCCAATGTCAATTTTTATTGTGACCTGAATGAGGAAGCCATTATGGTTTTCCTGCCAGGGGAAGATATCAGAAAGAGAAGCTAGTATCTTTGAAGTCTCTGTGAATTAGACCACCAATCTAGTGAACTCAGCGTCATATAATTTGAAAATCTGTATGCTATAGGCACATGTCATACTAGAACTCAATTAAAAATTGCTCTGAACTTAGTGACTGAATCACTTTTACTGTTGGCAAACGTGACTTCCATGATACACAATTTCAACAAAAAAGAATCAATGAAATATAAATGTGCAAGTATAATTTTAATTTAAAATATCATCCCAGTAACTCATCAATGTGGGGATTTAAATTATAATGAAAGTGAGGAAATCACAGATATTGTGTCTGCACTGCCTCCTGTGTGGGTAACAGGCACAGTGAGCTCAAAGGGAAGAGGGAAGAGGCACATGGGGAAAGGCTGTGGTGCAGTGGTAGTTTCACGAGGCTAGTAATCCATGGGTTCAAATCCCATCACGAAAGCTCATGAAATTCAAACTCAATGAATAAGTCTGGAATTTGAAGCTAGTTTCAGTAACGGTGACAGTGAAACTACCGTCAGTTGTCATAAAAAGCCATCTGATTCTTAATGTCCTTTAGGAAAGGAAATCTGCTGTCCTTACCTGGCCTGGTCTACATGTGACTCCAGACCCGCTGTAAAGCAGTTGACTCTTAGCAGCCCTCTGAAATGCCCTGAAAAATTGTTCAAGGGCAACAAGGAAAAAAGCAATAAATGTTAGGCTTTCCAAGAATGCCCTCATCCCACAAAATGAATAAAGAAAAATCTAGGCATGTCTGTGAAACAATATACAAAACTGCCTTAGAGGGGGTTTTCTCAGGGCATCTCTGACTGCTGGCTGACGGTGACAGCAGATGTACATAGAATCCAATTGTGCTTTGTGCAGGTTCTGTACGATCTAAACAGACAGATTCTGTAGCGAAGGAGCCAGGTTACACCATACCACTGTGGTGCTGTCATCTAAAAGGGGCATGAATGAGCTGGTCTGAATGATTGAGAAATGAGGTAACAAAAATAGATAGAAGATTAAGCAATCATGATTTATGCTTAATGAAAGTACTTTCTGGAAGAACAGGGATACAATGCACAGTACCCTCTTTTAAAAAGAAAGTAAAGCTAAATATCCCTTTCCTTCAATGTTCGAATTATTGGAAATGATCATTGACGTGTATGAGTAAGCAAACTGGCAAACTGAGGTGCTTCCGGTTTAAATCATGAAAATGAATGGAAAGAGTCTGAATAGTACTGAGACATTACTTACATTGTTAGCTCCTATGACGTAGCAGACCACCCATAAGAAAACAATTCATACCCAAACTGTAAATGCAATGGGTTTCAAAGCATCCATGTCAACAATTCTGAAGCCAAGCCAGATACCTGGTTGGTTTCAACCTCAATTTGGGTCACCCACCATGTAGCGCTGAAAAATAGACAGTTTGTATTGAGTTTCTAAGCTAGATCTGGAAAAGACAAAATAATTACAGAAAGAAATATGAAAATCGAGTACAATTACATGCTTCAAATGGATTATGAATATCAACATAATTAATTTGTGCACCAATGTGAAAAAGAGACTGTCGATGACTTGTTAGAGCACAAATATGATTTAAAATTTTAGGTTTTAACAGGTTAAAGGCCATTCCTATAGAAATAACTTTCCCAGCTGCTACTGACCCAAAATAGCCATAAATACCCACAGGATAACATCTCAACACATGGAGCTGCAGATGCAGAGCTGTGTTTCTGTGTTGTAACTTGTGTACGGAACTAATATAGATATGGTCATACTAATGCTCTGCTTCACCAAAGCACCTACAAAAGAAGCAACAACCATGTAACAGCATTACAGCAGTATAACTGATGCATTTCAACACATGCAGTGCTGAAGCTTGGTCACAATGAACACTGATTTTTCCATTTCACATGCATTCTAATTATAGCGACGGAGATCGATAAGATAGGTAATTGCATTCAGTAATTTAGTGAAAAAGTAAGCCCCCAAGTGAGGCAGAAGACCAGAAAGTTTTGGCATTGATAGGTTAATCTTTATCAGGAAAACAAAGACAAGACAATAGCAATATAATTAGAAACATTTGCAATGGTGAGGAAAATATTAGCAGAACAAATGTCTCATTGATAGATAACTTTGAAACTGAATCTCCTAGGTATGGAATACTTTATGAAGAAAGGATTTGCCTTTCCTTTTCCTTTAACCCCAGTCTCAGAAGAGCACACACTACTGCACCTGTGTGAATTCATTCTCACTACCCCTTCCATTTCCACTGCCCCACACCTCCCACAATATCCAACTTATCGTCTCTCTGAGTGAGCTTTTCAACTTGTGCCAATTGTGGGCTATGGCTATATGCCCATTAGGAACTGGGTGAACACGGCCCAAGTCCTTTTCACAAAGATTCCTTACAGTCATCGGTGAGAGGAGAAATTCTTCCGCTGGTTTGGCTCTCTTTCAAACCCAGGTTCCAAAGGTGAAAGAACGTTGTGCTAACCCACCGGGCCACCCAGTTCTTTTTACCTCCAGTGTTTTTTTTAAAACCAGCTTAGCAGGAGTGCTTCAATGACACAATGACAACATCTGTAATACAGCAGGAATGAAACCTTTGGAACTGCTGACCACAATATGACTAAACTGAACATCATCTGGCAATCAGCAGTAATAAACACCAGGACAAAAAATATTTGACTTGAAGAGGGAAAAAAAAATCAGATAAATGAAATTTGAGCTAAATAAATTTACAATGGGATTATAACTGCATGAGGAAAACAAAATTATCTTCAGGACCATATTACTGAATTTAGCAAGATTGATTGATCGATTTGATTTAATGTCACGTGTACCTAAATACAGTGAGAAGCTTTGTTTGTGAGCATTACAGGCAGATCATAGTAAGCAGGGACATACAGATCATACAGTTATAAAAACTTGGACAGAATGAGGCATACAGGTTACACCACACTGGACGTGCAAGAGGCAAAAACAGCATTATTTTAAGTTAGACCGTCCATTCGTCAGTCTAATAACAGTAGGGAAGAAACTGCACTTGAACCTGCTGGTGAGTGTGTTCAAGCTTCTGTATCTTCTGCATGACGGAAGAGGTTGTAGGAGATCATTACCAGGGTGGGATGGGTCTTTGATGATGTTGGCTGCCTTTCTGTGGCAATGAGAGGTGTAAGTGGAGTCTATGGATAAGAGGTTGGCTTCCATTGATAACCTGGGCTGTGCATACAACCTTTTGTAGTTTCTTACAGTCCTGGGCAGAGCAGTTGCCATACGAGGCTGTTATGCACCCGGACAGTATGCTTTCTATGGTACATCTATAAAATCAATAACAAACTAAGAAAAATACATGTGAACAAAGTAACAGCCTCTAAAATGGACAAGAAGGGCAACTGAAACAGGAAAAAGAAGAAAATTGCATACAAAATGTTGCCCTGCTGCAACTGTTAGAAGGAAGACAAGAACAGAGATTTTTTAAAACAAGTGAAAGGATATTTGATACTAATGTGAAATTGAGGCATTAAGTGCAACATTAGTCTTTGAGTATAGAATCCCTGCAGTGTGGAAATAGGCCCAACAAGTCCACACCGACCCTCAGAGCATCCCACCCAGACCCCTCCCCCTATAACCTAATCTACACATCCCTGAACACTATGGGCAATTTAACATGGCCAATCCACCTAGCCTGCACATCTTTGGACTGTGGGAGGGAACCAGAGCACTCAGAAGGAACCCACACAGACACAACTTTCAAACTCCACACAGATAGCTGCCCAAGGGTGGAATTGAACCCAGGTTCCTGGTGCTGTTAGGCAGCAGTGCCAACTACTGAGCTGCAGTCCTGCCCTAAGAGTAAGAGTTATAAGAGTCGCCCCAAGGATTATAAGAGTAGGAGGATATGTGGCGGGTTCTTGTGATGCAGTGGTAGTGTCCCTGTGCCAGAAAGCCTCGGTTCAAGTCTTGCTTACATCAGAGGTGTAACAGAATATGTTCTGAACAGGTTGATTTAAATAAAATCTATAAGATTGGGTGGAAAAGAAGTCTAAATGCTAAAAGCAGCTGTAAAAATGTGGAATAACAAATTGTTAAACACTAAATCAATACTTATTTTGCATATTCATCAGAAATGTGTGATTCAGTTGTCATAATACTCCAATAATCACAGTGGCTGTTGAAGTCAATGTAGAGGTAGGGCTATACCATTTAAGTTAAAAACACTTGAGACAATAAATCCCTTGTTAAAAGAAAGTCATATCTTAGAATTATCCGGTAAAGGATTCCATGTTCTATGAAGAATATTGTTGCCGTCATGAAGGAATAACTCCACGTTGGTTTTACGATAGGAAGCAAGGATTATCTGTGAGCTATGTTTCAAAAGGTTGACCAGTCTGTCCCAGGGTAAGACAAATATCACAACAGATAAAACCATGCTGAGCATTGCATAATTATTAGCAAACATCCACACTGCTGAGCTTATGATGGAGGGAAGGTCTTTGATGAAGCAACTGAAATGGTTAGGCTTATGATTGATTTGGAAGGGAACTTGCAGCTGGTGGTGTTCCCATGTACCTGCTGCCCATGTATCTTACTATCCTGAGAAACCTCTGCAGAGATGTCCTGGAGCTGAGTTGGTTGATCTCCGACAACCACAACCATCTTTCTTTTGTGCTAGGTGTAACTCCAACGGGAAGTTTACCCCCTAAATCCCATTGACTAGCTGTGATAGGGCTCCTAGATGTCATATTTGTTCAGAGGTTGCCTTGCTGTCAAAGGCAGTCACTCTCATCTCACCTCTAGAATTCAATTATTTTGTCTATGTTTGGACCAAGCCTCTAATGAAGGCAGGAGTTGAACAACCTTCAGGAAACCCAGGCTTCTGTTTTCCTGACCTCGCAACAGCCTCTCTGAACACAGCTCCCCTCCAGGCAAAATCCAGGCCAAAGTGTCAGGTAATATATACACCACATTAAGAAACAGATGCAGCAGCAGACCGAGAAGGTAAATGTCACTGCTGGCATTCTTCTATGTGATAGAAGTTGCAGACTAGAAGATGTTGGTGAAATATTCTGAAAAATTCCTTGCACTGAAACCTGGAAAGTGTAGAAATGAGTTTGATTCTATCCAAGAGGATTGCTGTGGTTGTCTTGGATGCCATTGGGCTTCTTGAATATTGTGCCTATACCCGTACATGATCAGTGCCATGCCATGCTCCTGATTTGGGCATTACACATGGCGGAATATCTTTGAGCATTCAGGGATTTAGCTCTCTGTGTAGATTACTTAGCATGTCCTATCTGTGAAATCAGTCCAGTCTCTGCTCAAAGTAGCAGAATGTTGACAGTGGGCAATGGTGAGGCAGCTGAATCTTTTCTTGGAGACTCTACTTATGTGGCTCCTATGAACCATGTATGTTGTCTGCCATTTCTCAGTATGGAGAGCCATATAAATGCAAAGTCTTTTTTAAGCAAGGTCTTATCAGAAGGTCTTGCTTGATAGACAATGTCCACCGGCAAGCAGGTACCTTGATCCCAGCTTCCTCTTAATTGGATGACAGAAATCCAGCTTGGATTCTGTGAGCCCAAGGCTCAATAATAGTTGGCTAGTTAAAATAGCTCAGTTGGCTGATTGGTTTGTGATTCACAGTGACGCCAACAGTATGGGTACAATTCCCACATTGGCTGAGGATACCATGAAGGAATCTCCTTCTCAAGCTCTCCCTTCGCCTAAGGTGTAGTGACCCTCAGGTTAAACCACCAGTTGTCACTCTCTCTCTGTCTAATGAGAGAGCAGCCCTATACTTGGCTAGGCAAGTCAGAGAAACAAAAAGCTTGAGCACTTGTGTTCTACAGCTTCTTTCCCTTACTGAGAACTTGTGGAAAGAGGCTCAGCATGTTCAAGGGAGCTTATTAAAATATATTGATAGAATATAATGTAAACATTAAGGGTTTAGCAACATAGTGATCATTTACTGGACTAGTAATCCAGAGATGAGGCTAAAATCCAACCACTGCAGTCAGGAAACGGGAATTAATTAATTAATTACCATCTGGAATGAAACACTAGGCCCAACAATTGTGCTCATGAAACAACCAGATAGTCATACTACCCATTTATTTCATTGTGGAAGAAAATATGTTGGCCTTACCCAGTCTGGTCTGTAGCAATGTGGTTGATTCTGATCTGCCCTCTGAAATTGTCTAGTAAGACCCTCAGTTGTATACTAAAAGATGACTCATCACCTTTTGAGGACATTAGGATTGGACAATAAGTTCTGGTCTTACCAGTGATATCTCAATGTGAATGAATACATTGAAAAATTAATTAATGAGCAAATTGTTAAATGTTCCTTTAAACAATTAAATATAGCATCAGTAGTTTTGAAGAACACTTCCTACTGAACTGGGGTCAATTTACATTTCCCACACTGGTTAGACTTGCTTCTGTCTCTTGTTACTTTTTCACCTGTGTAAACAATGTATCAGCTTTTATAGACCCTATCAAGGAGACCCAACAGAGATGATATTAGCTTTTGAAGCAGCAGTTTAATAGTGTAATTACATTGAGTATTCAAATGATGTCTTTAATTGCAACAGTGAAAATTAAGCAGTATGTGAGGGCTGTCTAACTCAGCAGATGAAATCATATTTATTTTAACTCACTGCCCGTTAACTGAATGACAATATGTGCTATTCAATCACTTACTGAAGCTGGACTTATATCAGGGAAGCGGGGGAGCTGCTACTGCTGATGACAGTCAGTGAAAGAACACAAGCCAATGATGGGAGCAAGGGAGCAGCTACTGAAAATATTCAAAGATGAGTTAGCACGGCGGTCAGCCCTGTGAATCCCACAGGAGGTAACCATTTGGAAATTGTGCGAAAGCTCTGCTACTAAAACTGGAGAAATTCTCCCTCCCCCAGCAGCCATCCCAGGGAAGGGGTGTTGAAACAGGGGATTGAGCTGTGATCAGTGGGCACTCCAATGCTTTGAATTGCAAGTCCATTGTGGATCTAGTAAAGGCCAAATACTTCTTGCCCACTTAGGACAGTACCATGGACTAGTGTCAGGACGAGTAACCTTGAGTGTGGGGGTGTGGTGAATACATCTCTAGGGTGAATAGAATGCATGTTTATTTGCTCCTTGTTCTGTTCTGCCTATTATGTTGCACAGTCTTTTGTATGCTAACCAGAGATTCAGTGTTTCTCTATTTCCTCTACGCTTATTGAGTAAAAAAGAAAATTGTCTCCCCTCCATCCACCTACCTACCTCACTTCTAATTAGTTGCTCAGGGTCCTTCCTTCCACTGCCGCAACTTTTAATACTTTTGCAAGATTGGTATAACAGATTTCTCATTATGAACATCCCTACACTCGTGTTTTTTGAGGAATTCTGGTCTCTCTTCTAAAGGAAAGATGTTGTGAAACTTGAAAGGGTTCAGAAAAGATTTACAAGGATTTTGCCAGGTTTGGAGAGTTTGAGCTTCAGAGAGAGGTGGAATATGCTGGGGCTATTTTCCCTGGAGCATCAGAGGCTGAGGTGTGACCTTATCGAAGTTTATAAAGTCATGAGTGGCATGGATAGGGTGAATAGACAAGATCTTTTCCCCTGAATAGGGGAGTCCAAAACTAGAGGGCATAGGTTTAAGGTGAGAGGTGAAAGATTTAAATGGGGCCTAAATGTGCGGAGGCAATGGCCTAGTGGTATTATCACTGGACTGTTAATCCGGAAACCCAGGTAATGTTCTGGGAACCTGGGTTCAAATCCCACCACTGCAGATGGTGGAATTTGAATTTGATGAATACCTGGAATTAAGAGTCTAATGATGACCATGAACCCACTGTTGATTGTCAGGGGAAAAACCCATCTGGTTCACTGATGTCCTTCAGCGAAGGAAACCGCCATCCTTACCTGGTCTGGCCTACATGTGACTCCAGACCTACAACAATGTGGTTGACTCTTAACTGCTGTCTGGGCAATTAGGAATGGGCAATAAATGTTGCCTAGCCAGTGATGCCCTCATTCTGTGAATGAATAAAGGAATGGGCAACTTTTTCACACTGAGGGTGGTGCTTGTACGGAATGAGCTGCCAGAGAAGGTGTTGGAGGCTGGTACAATTGCAATATATAAAAGGCATCTGAATGGGTATGTGAATAGAAAGGGTTTAGAGGGAAATGAGCCAAATTCTGGCAAATGGGACGAGTTTAATCGGGAATATCTGGTTAGTATAGATGAGTTGGACTGAAGGGTTTGTTTCCGTGCTGTACATCTCAATGACTCCAAGACAGAGAGGAGGATGCCAAGTAGGTCAGACTGCATCAAAGACACATTTATCAACTTGTTGCTACTAATAAAAAGCTCCTTGTATATTTGAATAGTTTCTTTAAAAGGCTATTAACTTTGCAGATATCACAAATCTTGTCCATTTTCTTAAGCAGGAACACGTGTTTTCAATAAATGACACTAGGTGGCTCTATATAATTTAAAACTACATTTTTATTTCAGGCCCTATTTTAACGATGGACTATAAAAGAGCCTCCTGGTCAAATAGCCAGGTTGTGCAACATGACCAAAAACTTTCTGGCCAATTCTATTTCCCAAGAGCACAGAAGTGGCATGGGTGTTTTTCAAATTTAACATTCGCATGAATAGGAAAGGTTGGGAGGGATATGGGCCAGGAGCAGGCAGGCAGGACTAGTTTATCTTGGCATGGACTGGTTGGACTGAAGGGTCTGTTTCCATGCTGTATGACGCTATGACTTGTAAAATAATGCACATTACATTTCACTTTACCTATGCATGACATTGCAATTTGTTGAGACTAGCTTGGTCAGAGATCTCAATGTCTGGGCTCCCTCATGGTTGGCACACATGGTTGGAAATTAGGGACATTTTTCACAGTGAAAGAATGAACAATGGCCCAGATGTTTTGGTGGACAGACCGTCAGAGCAGTGCAGATTGGAGTTGCGTGTCAGGACCATGTGGAATTGCCGACATTACAGACACTGTGGAAGTTGCGCAGAAAATTGAAACATCTAATGGGCAACTCCCCTGCACCTGGATCTCTCTGAGAATGTTTCTTAAAGTTGGAGGACTTGGTGGGTTCTGACTCAGTGAAACTTAGTAATTACCCAGGTAAAGTTAGAGGATTAAGAACCTACTCTAACTCCTGGCTAACTCCCCATCCCCAGAATCAACACAATACTCCTGCTAGCTGGAACCTTCCTTGCACCCATCCCAAACCTCCAGACACACCACTCCCCACCTGCTTGACCCACACCCCCACCCCTCCACTGACCTCATAACCCTTGTCAATCCAAGAGTCCTCATCCCTCACTGGACTTCAGGGTGCTGGACCTGACAAGCCCCTTGACCTGAACCAACATTCACACTCACACCCCAACCCTCGGTCCATCTGATCCGACCCACCCTGCTAACGTCACTATTGGTGGATCTGACAATCCCCCGACTCCCAACCTACCCCAAGTACTCCCTCACTTACCTGACAACCCAGCACCATACCCACCTCACCCACCAGGCATCCTATTCATCTCACCCACCAGGCACTCTATCCAAATCACCCACCTGCTACCCTACCAACCTCACCCACATAGCACCCACCCACCTGTACCTTACCTACCTCACCCACCTGGCACCCTATCCACCTTACCCACGTGGAAGCCTACACATCTTACCCAATTGAAACCCTACCTTTCTGGCACCCTACTGACCACAGCCACCAGGAACATAGCGCCCATCACCCACCTCGCACCCTTTATTTCTTCATTCCTCTGCCTTTATATTCTACGTTTTTGTTTATTTTTTGGTGTTTTAAAATGGCACCAGGGAGTGGCGACATTATACAACACTTTGCACTGTATTCTGCTACAAGATACATGTGACAATAAATAAATCAAATAAGTAAATCAAATAAACCTTCAATCAATTGTTAGCCTAACTCCCCTATTATCTTACCTATTTACCATTTCACAGCAGCTGTCAAAAGTGCTGTACATTGAACGCAACAGGACACATCACACTGATGACTGCCAAAGGGTGTGCAGCTTCTGTGAAGATCTGGGCCCCTGGATTCCTGGAAATGTTTGTAACAGGAGGCTCCTGTCTAGGAGTATCCAGCACAGGAGATATCCAAAGCTAACAGGGTCATTTTTGATCTGATCAGATTTGGAAATGGGGTTTCTGGAAACCCATAAGAAACTATCAAAAGTTGTGTACGCAGCCCAGACCATCACAGAAGCCAACCTCCCATCCATTTATACTTCTTGGTGCCGCAGAATGGTTGCCAACATCATCGAAAACCCCTCTCACCCCAATAATGCTCTCTTCCAACCTCTTCCGTCAGGCAGAAGATACAAGGGTTTGAACACATGCACCAACAGGTTCAGGAACATCTTCTTACCTGCTGTTATTAGACTGCTGAATGGGCCTCTCTAACTTCAGATAATGTTGATCTTGCCAATGTTGATCTTGCTTTGTGCACCTCTGACGCAGTTGTATCCTTGTATGCCTCACTCTGTCTAAGCACCCAAAGGTGTCTATGTCCTGTATGCTATGATCTGCCTGTACTGCTCGCAAAACAAATTTTTTAATAAAAGATGGGATTTGTGGACATTTAGAGAGGCAAAAATTGATTAGGGATAGTCAGGATGGATTTGTGCAAGGAAAATCGTGTCTCACAAACTTGATTGAGATTTTTGCGGAAGTTATCAAAAATATTGATGAGTGCAGAGCAGTAGATGTTGCTTATTTGATATTTTAGTAAAGCCTTTGACAAGGTTGTGCATGGTAGACTAATTAGTAAAGTTAGGTCACATGGGATTCAGGGCGAGCTTGCCAATTAGATACATAATTGGCTTAATGGTAGGAGACAGAGATGGTAGTGGAAGGTTGCTTTTTGAAATGGAGGTTTGTCACCAGCTGTGTTCCACAGGGATCGGTTCTGGGTCATCTATTGTTTGTCATTTATATAAATGATTTGGATGAAAATATGGAGGGCACAGTTCATAATTTTGTGGATGACACCAAAATTGGTGGCATAGTAGACGGTGAAGAAGGTTTTCTAAGATTACAAATGGGTCAATGAGCTGAGAAATGGCAGATTGAGTTCAATCTGGATAAATGTGAGGTATTGCATTTTGGTACAATAACAAGGGTAGAGCTTATATAAATAATGTTCGGGCCTTGGATAGTGTTGTAGAACAGAGGGACTTGGGGTCCAGTTACGTAATTCTTTGAGGTTTGCATCATATATAGACAGGGTGGTTAAACAGGCGTTTGGCACGCTTGCCTTCCTTGTTCAGTCCTTTCAGTATAGAAGTTAGGAAGTCATGTTGAGGTTGTACAGGACATTGGTGAGGCCTCTTCTGCATTACTGTGTCCAGTTCTGATTGCCCAGTTATAGGAAGGACATTATTAAGCTGGAGAGGGTTCAAAAGAGATTTACCAGGATATTGCCAGGTAAGGAAGGTTTGAGATATAAAGTAAGGCTGGATAGGCTGGAACTTTTTTTACTGAACTTCCTGAGGAAGTGGTAGATGTGGATAGAATTATGTTTGAAAGACATTTGGATAGGTACATGAACAGGAAAGGTTTGGGGGTATATAGACCAGGAGCAGGCAGGTGGGACTAGTTTAGTTTGGAATTATGTTCAGTATGGACTGGTTGGACTGAAGGGCCTGTTTCCTTGCTGTATGGCTCTATGTCTCGATGATTCTATGTGACTACAAAAATCAAATCAAATCAAGTCAAATGACTGGGCTAATCAAGTACTTATTTTTTGTCTGCCCTTTCATGAATGGTCATCTTGGCGTCCCATGTTACACTCATGTTGTATGGCTGAACTTGCAGCTCAACTGACTCTCCCTTCTACGTTGTATAAAGGTCATTGTCTGAAACAATCCCAGTCAGGATAATTGAAATGTTGTAAACTCGTAAGGCTTCTGCCAGCCAACACCTTGAGATGGATCCACATTAGACAGCACTGACACTTTCTTTTAGGCCCCTCACTTTTTTACCTTGACTGACTGTTCCCACAAACACAGAATATCAGACCGTCTTCCATTCCTCCATGCCCCTGATCCCACTCTGCATCACCCCCAATTACTACCCTTGTTGGTCTTGAGCCACCATGCAAGCTGCTTCCCTGCCTTATGCTACAGAGTTTAATGAGGAAAACCACTGAGCTCAGACACAACCAGACAAAGCCGCAACTGTTGCGCTAACATGAACCAGGTGCCACAAGATTCTAGTGTGTCACTGACTTTATCTTGAAGGTATGATGGATATAATTAAAAAACATTTTATTTTAATGAGTGCTCATGACATACAAATGCATTACAAGTGGGAACCCATTACAGGAAAGCCTGAGGCCTCAGTAACACTGATGTAATCTCTGCATCTTAACGTACTGTCGGGAAATCAAAATTCCAGTTCCTGCCTGCATCAGACAACCCACATGCTACGATTCCTGTTCCTACAGGCCCCTGAACCCCCACCCCAGTCATCAACACAGCCCAGCCCTCTTTCAGGAAATGAATCCTTAACTCGATGTTCAAATAAACCCTAAACTATTTTCATTATAATGCTATCATAAATCCAAACTCTGCAGTGAATTTCTGATCCTGCTTGACTGTAGCTTGTTGAGTTAAAAACCTTGAAAAAATAGTTTTTGACCATTGCATAAAAGCAACATCCTGCGGATTTTGGCAATCTGGAATAAAAACTAAAAATGCAGAGAAATTCAGCAGATCTGGCAGCATCTGTGGAGAGAGAAACAGAATTAATGTTTTGAGTCCGATATGACTCTTACCCAGAACCGATTGAAATGATGGGATTTGGTTTTGAACAAAATACCAACATTCCAACTTGCAACGTCAATTTGCGATGTCATAAGAGTTAATTGGCTCTTTAAACACTTTAAATTGTTCTCTGTTGGATGGCTTCTGAGCAGATCTGCAGTCAGTCAGCTGTGGCTCCATTGGCAGCGGCCTTGCCTCTGAGTCAATAGGCTTGTGAGTATAAGGCTCACTCCAGGACATGAGTGCAGAATCAACACTGATGGTCCAGTGTTCATGTTGTCTTTCAAATGGACGTTAAACAGAGAACCTACTGTCAGGTGGATGTAAGAGAACCCACAGCACTGCTTCAAAGAAGAGCATGGGAATTATCCCTGGTGCTCTGGTCATTATTTACATCTCAATCAACATCTCGAAAAACAGACTAGCTGGTCATTATGATGCTGCTTGACCTGCTGTGTTCATCCAGCCCCATGCTTGTTGTCTCTGTTAGCTGGTCATTATCACGGTTTGTGTTAGTTTGCTGCAGGCACATTGGCTGCTAAATTATTGGAAATTATATTTCAAATTGGCTGTAAAGGACTTCTGGACATCCTGTGGTCATGAAAGTCATATGTTATTTTCTTGGCTTGTTCTAGAACAAGCCATCTCGGCTTCTAGATGTTTTCTAATGTAACATATCTTAGCAACATAAGCAGCAGACACAAACTTTGGAACTTTTGAAAGTAAGTCATTGCAGTAAACAACACGTTGACAGTTGCAATACTTTTAACATTATAGATGAATTGCATATTTCCTTTCTAGAAATCTTTCCAAATACGGAGATTCAAACTTTTATAATGACTGCTCTTTCTCAATCATCTCATTAGTATTGCTTGCAATGCTGGGAGAGATACCGTGCACAGTTACTTGATCTGTCCCAGGTGCTGTTGGTTTCAGGAGGCACTTATGGTTCAATACATTGACTATATGGAGCTTTCCAAACTTTTTGCAATTTAAAGTCAAAATATTTTAAAAACTATTTTATTCAGCTGTCCAATGTTAGCTACAAATAATTTTCTTAACATGTTTATGATACATTACAATTTAGACAGGTACATATCTGAAAATTTCACAGTGTCAAGATATTGTTGAAGGACTTTTTATTAATCTGTGTATTTGATCACTTCCATCTTTTCTCCATCAGCCTCGAGTATGCTTTGCCTTATGCAACTGACTTCTCATAATTCAAATTCCACTTGTTCATATTTAACTTAATTGTCGGACCCTTTCCAATCTTTGGTCATGTTTCTGTTCAGTCAATTAACAATTCAGAATATTATTTATAACCTAAATTACACTCAGTCAATTTTACCTAATATTTGCGAACTTATTCATTGGAAAATTTCTGAAGTTATGGTGATCCCAAAGGGTATTCTGGTAGACACATATCTGCCAAAAAATCCTGTTAAATATGTACAAGTTGGATCAGTTTCATGCAATGATACTCTTCAGTTCAACGGTA
This sequence comes from Ginglymostoma cirratum, assembly GCA_024137785.1. NCBI lineage: Eukaryota > Metazoa > Chordata > Chondrichthyes > Orectolobiformes > Ginglymostomatidae > Ginglymostoma > Ginglymostoma cirratum. The sequence goes on along the minus strand of JAHRHZ010000038.1, from coordinate 9,711,782 downwards.
CTTAATCTTCTCAAGACCTATTTGGAATGGGCAATAAATGTTAGACTTGTGAACACCCTCTTCCAAGAAGCAAATAAACAAACCACAATTTGCATCAAGGTATTGGCATTAGACATCTACAGGCAGAATCTCACAGGACCTACCATAGAACATAAGAACTAGGAGCAACAGTAGGCAATTCAGCCTCCTGAGCCTTCTCTGCCATTTACTACAAACATTGATGATCTCATCTCAGCCTCAACTCCATTTTCCTGCCTGCTCCCATTGCTCATTTACCCATCACTAACTAAAAAGCTGTGTTTCTCTTCCTTAAGTTTATTCAGTGTCCTGGCATCTGCCACACACTGGGTCAGTGAATTCCACACATTCATGAATATTTAAGAGAAGTTTTTTTCTGTTTCGCTCATCTCTGGGACGGCACAGTGGCACATTGGCTCAGTGGTTAGCACTGCTGCCTCACAGTACCAGGGACCCGCATTCGATTCCAGCCTCAGATGACTGTCTGTGTGGAGTTTGCACATTCTGCCTGTGTCGTTGTGGGTTTCCTCCCACAGTCCAAAGATGTGAAGGCTACGTGGATTGGCCATGCTAAGTTTTCTATAGTGCCCAGAGATGTTTAGGTTTGGTGGATTAGACATGGGAAATTAGGGGGAATGGGTCTGAGTGGGATGCTTTTCGGAGGGCCTTTTTGGGCCGAATGGCCTATTTTCACACTGTGAGGATTCTATGATAACCTTATGAAATATGCCACCCCTTAACGTAAAGCTATGACCTCTGATTCTAGATTGTCCCACAAGGGAACCACCCTCTCTGCATCTACTTTGTCAATCCTCCTTTAGCATCTTGGAAACCTCAATTAGATTTCCTCCCATCTTTCTAAACTCTGGTGAGTATAGGACTAAACTGCTCAATCTCTCGTTATAAGTCAAGCCTTTCAACTCTGAAATTAATTTTGTGAACCTTCTCTGATCTGTCTTCAATGCAATTACATTCATCCTCAAGTAAGGGGACTAAACTCTACACAGTGCTCCAGATCCAGTCTCTCCAATGCTTTGTCCAATTGTTACAATGCTTCCCTGTTTTTATATGCCATTCCTTTCCTAATAAATAATCTGCCCCCACCTTATTACCTGCATACCAACATAGTAGCTTTCTGCAACTCATGCGCAAGGGCAACCAGGTCCTCTTCCAGAGCTCCGTCTTGGAAACCTGACACCAATGTCTCAGGGCATACTCCATTCAGAATATTACTTATAAACTAACTTACACTCCCTAAATGTTACCCTCAGCACCCCATGTCTGCAGACATTGTCATCTGATACATGCTAGCCTCTCTGCATCTGGCACATCCCCTAATCACTTCAGTATGTTTCTGCCCTTTAATGCTGCATTTTGGAGTGCACTTGTAATGATCATTGCAATGCTGCTTACGTGGATGCTGTGTGCTCAGGAGCAGGCATCTAGCTCATGGATTGGATCAGGCTGCATCTCTGGCTTGCTTTCTTAGTGAACATTCACATTGTGTCTACTTGGATGCTCACAACATCACTGCTTTGCTTTGCCTTGTATTTTAGCACTTTGTCTCCTCAGCCAGAGCTAACAGACACACAATAGATTTGTCTTGACTTGTCTTTCAGCAGAGACACAAAATCAGGAAACTTGACAGAGTTATTAGCAGTGATCAATCAAGGGGCAGGCATGGTGCTGTATGGCTAGGGAGGGATTGTGAGGGATAGAAGTGCAAGTGGAGGTGGGGGAAATGTGGTGTTTTGTCCCATGCGAGTGAGTGAGCGAGCAGGCAACACAGAGGCCATGCTGTGTTGGTCATGTGGAGGAATTTGGTGGGTGAGAGTGAGAGAGGAAAGATATTGCATACACCGGTGAAAGTGAGGGGTAGAGCATGAACTTGGGTGGGAAGTGTGTCCAGTAGCAGAGATATAGTGAGTGTGAGGTAGCAGAGAGAAAAGATGGCACATTACCTGACAAAGTGGAAATGGTTATTGATATTTTTCCGACAGTGCTCAGCATTCTTCCAGATGGCTGAGACTGCATTGACCCAAGTGGCAACCAGGCTGGTAGGGCCTGGTGTTGTGACCTCCTCTGGAAGTCCTGAGGGAACAGAATATTCTGTCTGCAAAGTGGGGTGCCAATATCCCTTTGCCTACCATGTCCGGTGCTAATTTCATGAACCATGCGAGTTAATTTCAGACTGGCAGTGTTTGACTGGGTGCACAACAGCCTTTTAAAGATGGCACCGGTGCCAGGTTATCCCGGCAGTGTGAGTATTTTCAGCTACAGTGAGTGGGAGAACCTAACATCAGACAAGATGGATGTGGGAGGCAGTTGATGTGGTTAGTTTGGGATGAAAGTGTGGGAAAACTGGTGAGGCCTCACAAACAGAAACCCTCCATGAAGCTCAACGGAAATGGCACTTTGCCAAAACATGGCATGAGACTAATTCCATTATGTTCTTCATTTGAGATGTTCTTTCCGTGAACTTTTATTTAAAATGTTTTAAGTCAGGCATACTTTTACTCTTTCATGACTTGATATCATCATCTCACTTGAATTTCTGGCCAAGATTTTCTGAACTAGTGAAAATCCTGGGGTCAGAATCATTTATTTAGTGTCAGGCCTACAAATTTCTGGTCTTGCCACTCGACCTGCCTAATATGGGGTAGAGGTGATCCACACATAAGAGTAAGTTATATTTATACGTTTCTAACTCTTTATCTCACTTCTGCAACCAATCACCTTGTGTTTACCTCCTCATCACAACATTCTTTTGTGACTGTCCACAAAACATATCAGAACAGGCTGAGAACAGAGAAAAATCTAGGCCTGTTAGCTGCATCAAGTTTCTTCATTTTGTTCCTTTCAGTGTGAATCCATCACCAAGTGTGATAATTGATTATTTATCAGCTGCTTTTAATGACATACTGTTTTTTGCTATGCATCCTTATCCACGAAATTAATTAGCATAGTAGTCTGGATTTTCTGCTGGTTTGACCGTTGTCATTCCAGCAAAGTTCAGGCTCATGTATGGGGAGTCTGCAGAATCCTCATTGTAACACTGTCTGAAGGAATTGCCTGGGAAATTAAATTTTCAGCTGGGCATTACCTCTATGTCAGGAACCCTCCGAATATCTGCACTTAAATCAAAAACTTTGAGGGGTTCTGATGAAATTACGCAAAATGGTCACTCGGAAAACATTAGACCATGAAATACATGAAATACCCCAGACCAGTTACAGCCCCAAGCACTGACCTAATATCTCCCAGGATCCGGCCCCATTTCCACCCTCACCAGCCCATTCCTGCTGGAATGGACCCAATTCCTGTCCTCTTTGCTAGACCAGATCTGACTGCCTTATCCCCATTGAACCAGGCCTGACATCAACACAGCACCCCTCATCCACACCACAGCCCTTTCCCACACCCCCACCCCCACACCCCGGTGGTCTAGTCCACAGGGAGCTTACAACATGATCTTGGCATGCTGTGCTCTTCACAATTGGAGCAGGCAATGAGATGATATGCTGGATGCTAAGGAGCTGAGAAAGTGGGAGCAGTTTTGTGAGGAGGACAAGAACACTGGGGAGGAGGAAGCTCTCTTCGTCCTTAACAGAGTTCAGGTGCATTAGCTGCTACAATCCAGACAGGGATCTGGCTGACACCCGGTTCCACTAGATGACAGCTGGCTACAACAGACTGTTGTGGGATGTTAACTATCCTTTGGTCATCATGCTACCATTTGCTTTGCCTAGTGGGAGGTGAACTGAAGCCTTTGGTTTTGTTTGTGTTTACTTTTAGTGGTTTTAAGTGAAAGCTCATCTTTGGAACTATCTGATTACTAGTCTGTATGTGATGTTTCCCTACCGGACAATGACAAGATGCAGGTCTACCCTGGGCACTGGGGACAGCACAGCAGTGACTGAGACAGAGTGTTGACAGGATGTAGCTAAGGATGGTAAACTGCATCTAGTGTGAGTGAATGGGATTGTATCTGTGAGGAAGTGTCAGCCATGTTGGCTATGTGCTGTGATCAAGGTGGTTTTGTGGCTGCTGTGCCATTACGCTGCAGATGAAGGGCAATGCCAGACTGAGTGCACCGAGAACTTTTAAAGATGCTGTCAGCACCAGAAATGTCTGGCTTTAGGCAGATATCCACTGAGTGACAAGTTCTTTTGGGAATGGTAAGTGGTAGAATGGGGCTAGAAGTAGGAGAGATAGCAGCCCTGAGGCTGGGGTAGGTTGTTAATGAAGTGAGTTTGCTAAGATGTGGTGAGAGATCTCGCTAGAGAAACCTCTGTGAAATGCAAAGACACTTGAACAAAGAATTGTAAGATTGAATCAATAGTAACTAGATATTAATCTTTCAATCAATCTCTACTGGTCTCATTTCTGAAGTTCAAGGTGTGGGTGAATTCACTGATCCAGCACCTTAGGATGCTCCACACAACACTACACATCCTTGCTAGTTTGAGGCCAGTGTCACCAATTTTGCATTAGACCCGTTTAATTTTCTATTTAAATTTTTGTGAACGGATACATTGATTGTGTTTAGCTTAAAATCAATCGCTGCCTTCATTGAATTGTATAATCATCACAAAAGGAGGCTAATTGGCTCATTCTGTCCTTGCTGGTTCTTTTAGCCTCTGTCTTGAAGCCAGTTTTTCATTTAACATTATTTTCTGTTTGAATTTCTTCCATAAGAAATTATTCCCCTTCTTTGAACCCTCTTCCACTTGATGGACAAGTGGACAAAAAAAACTTTTTGTTTTATACTTTGCTTGTCTGACGAGCTTACTCTTTGCATACTCTAGCAAAATAGTGATATTCTTCCCCCCAACGCATTACAATCAATGCTTGGCATTTATTTTCTCGCAGGCTCTTTACCACTGGATTTGTTGTCCGTTATTTGCTGTTGGTCAGCTGGGTCTGTTTACGTTTTGCTATTTTAAGCGACAAATCTGTCTGTTGGACATTACTGATCAAAAAGATGGTTCAAAAGTTATATACTAGTTGCATCTTGCTGGGTCCAGATCTCTGCAGGTGAAGTGCTTTCTGTAGACAGAGACCCTGGAAATTCCATTGGGGATTTTATCAGATGGGCCAATGTAACTTCAGCAGATCTGTGAAAACTCTATTTATCTGGTTTATCCAGGGTTTCGGTAAACGTTGTGTTGGAAATTCCCAGTAGGAGTATTTTCCTTAAACTCACTGTGACTCAACCACTTCTCATTCTGACTACAATTCTATCTTTCATAACACTGTCTGTTTACAAGGGTTACCCTTTTCTCTCCTGTCTTTTACAAATCAATCTGCCTTCCACTTTGGTTTAAAGTCTCGTATTTGTTGCAATGGTTCTGTCCAAGTATTGATCTGTAATGCGCAATGTTATTTCAGGATGTCCATGATAAATCCATCATAGTTCATCCAGTAAAGTGCATACCTGCAATTTCCATGTATTATTTCCTAAAGCAGTTACTCTTGGATATAACTATACATTGAGACTGAAAGGAGCATGCAGTAAGTCAGCATCACTGTGAAGCAGGCTGGGAATGTGGACCTGGGTGAGAAGGTTAGCAGTCATGGGAGATAGAAACCAGTGGCAGAGAGCCCCTTCAACTTGTTTCTATCTGTCAGAGTGGAACTATGAGATCTATAGGAAAATACGTGGGTGACTTACGGGCATTTCTTCTTTTTGTTTGGCCAAGTGTTTTTAATCAGGAGATGTTGTTGCAACTGAAGCACACGGTTAGGAAATTCACTGTTAAGATATATAACATCCAATTCAATTACTTAAAGAGAGATGGCCAGGCAGATGATGTGTTGCAGCTTTAGTATGTGGTAGCTGCAAACTTTTTTTACTGGAGTGTAGGAGGTTGAGGAGTGACCTTATAGAGGTTTATAAAATCATGAGGGGCATAGGTAAAGCAATTAGCTAAGGTCTTTTCCCTAGGGTGGGTGAGTTCAAAACTAGGGAGCATATTTTTATGATAAGAGGAGAAAGATTTAAAAGGGACCTCAGGGGCAACTTTTTCACACAGAAGGTGGTTCTTGTGTGGAATGAATTGCCAGAGAAAATGGTAGATGCAGGTACAGTTACAACATTTTAAAGACATTTGGATAGGTACATGAATAGAAAAGGTTTAGAGGGATACGGGTCAAACACAGGCAAATGGGACTAGTTTAGTTAGGAAAACTTGTTCGGCGTGGACAAGTTGGACCAAAGGATCCGTTTTCATGCTGTATGACTCTATAAAAATTTATTCTGATCAAAATTAAGGACTCAAGGAGATGGATTACCTGTCATAACAAAGGCTATCAAGGACCATATTCAGTCAAAAGGTAATGCATACAAAGTGGTAAAAACTTATGAAAGGCCGGAGAATTGGGAATTCTTGGGAACCAACAGCAGTTGACCAAAAAGCTAATAAAAAGGGGGAAAATTGTTTCTTAATGCAAACTGACAAAAAATATATAAACAAATAGTAAGATCTTCAACACATACATATGAAAGGATGACTCTATGACTACGAAATAGAGGAGTTAAAGTGAGTGTAAGAACCTTGGAGGATAACAGGGAGCAGGCAGATAATTCAAATCAAAATTTTGCACCAGTCTTCACGGTGGAGGACACTGTAAATATCCCAAAGATATCAGATGAGCAAGATGCTAATGGGAGGAAAGTTCTTGTAACAGCCCGTATCATGATGGACAAAGTAATTGACAAATTAATGGAACTGAAGACGGACAGCTTGCCAGGACCTGATGACCTATATCGAAAAGTTTTAAAGGAAGTGGCTGCAGAGATATTGGAGGAGTTTTCAAAATATTTCAGAACACATTGGATTCTGGGAGGGTTCTGACAAATTTGATAACCATTAGTGTGAAACCTCTGTTGAAGAACTCCTTTTCCTTTATTCATTCATAGGACTAGGGTGTCACTGGCTGGACCAGCATTTATTGCCCATCCCTAATTGCCCAGAGGACAGTTAAGGGTCAACCACATTGCTGTGGGTCTGGAGTCACATGTAGGCCAGATCAGGTAAGGATGGCAGTTTCCTTCCCTAAAGGATAGTAGTGAACCAGATGGGTTTTTCAAACAATCGACAATGGATTCATGGTCATCATTAGATTCTTAATTCAAGATATTTATTGAATTCAAATTCCACCATCTGCCATGGTGGGAATTAAACCCGGGTCCCCAGAACATTAGCTGGGTCTCTGGATTAACAGTCCAGCGATAATACCACTCAGCCATTGCCTCCCCTAACTGTGGGAGCCAGACAGCTGGAATGATAGATTAGTTAGTCTAATATCTGTCACTGGTTCCTATTGAAATATATAGGGTCCTGAGTGACTTGATAGGGTGGATTTTGAAAGGGTGTTTCCATTAACGGAAGAGCCTTGAACGAGGAGATATTGTTACAGAAGAAGAGGATGCTCATTTAAAACTGAGATATAAAGACATTCCTTCTCCTGGAGAGTAGTAAATGCCTGGAATTCACTACCTCATGGAGCTGAAGAGACTACGTCACTAAAGGTATTTAACAAGAAGGTAGATCAATTTTCGAAATATTGAGGAGATGAGGGGAAACTGAATGAGGTGCAGAAGAAGAGCCATAATGTTACAGAGCTGTACACCATAGAAACAGAGCCTTTGGTCCAACTTGTCCATACTGACCAGATATCCTAAATTAATCTAGTCCCAATTGCCAGCATTTGACCCATATCCCACTAAACTCTTCCTATTCATGCACACATCCAAATGCCCTTTAAATGTTGTAATTGTACCAGCTTCCACCACTTATTCTGAGTTGAGGCTTGGGACAGATCAGTTATAATCTTATAGAATGGCAGAGCAGGCTAGAGGGGCTGAGTGTCCTCCTATGGCTTCTATTTATTATGTTCTTATATTCGCTTCCACAGTATTTCCTTATTGTCTGATGTTACCTGGAAGATTTAAATATTTTACTTTTTTTTCTTTACTTTGATACCATGTGAAGGTTTGTCGCCAATTTGAACAGTACTTAGGAGACTGAAACATGTCTCCAGCATTTTTAAAAAAAAAAAATTTGTTTGGTCTTCAAGCAGCTGGAAATCATATACCTGTCTCATTTTTGACAACAATGGTTCTGTACAAAATTTAGATCTAAAATTGCAAGAGGGATGAAGCCAACTTCTTCTGTAACAGAGTTTGTGCCATACACCTGTAGATTTTGGGATTTCTAATTGACTTTCATAAGAGTTGGTGCCAAATGGAGGGGATGCAAATGGTGAAATTGAATTAGGCCTGCTTTTTGGGCCTGGAGGTTTCAAGTCACATTTATCCTGTGCTCAGTGCCTCCCCATTTCAGTTTTTGCAGCATGCAGCCTAATTCAGAGACTGGTTACTCATTCGAAAAGGGAGTCCAGCAGCTTGCCTGGTCAGCCATATGTTACAGCTAGCCTGTATGCTTTAAAGGCAGCCTGGCCCTCTTAAAAGAGAAGCTGCAGTCATTGTACGCTAGCTGCTGCTAACTGACTGTCGAGGAATTGGCTGCAAGCAGAACCATATCAAATGATGAAACAGGAAAGCAGGTTGTTCAATGAGATGCTGCAGGTATAGAAAGTGGAGAGGAGGAAGGAAACAATGCCTCCCCAGACTGTGCTGTGGCCCTCACTTTTATCCTCCTCTGGGGCTGTTATGGCTGCATAGGCTTTTGGCTGCCTGAAAGGAGAACATCAGCAGGGGAGAGTTAGGGTGAGCAAAGCAGAATGGGACTGAAATCAAGAGGTCCATGGTCATATGATCACCATGGTACGCATCGTGGCCATATAGTTGGATAAGGTTGAACTTTGAGCTGAGAAGGGGCAAATAGCAGGAACATACCATCATCCTAAGTGTTTTCAACAATGTCAGAATGCACAGTTTCCATTGCATCCATCCCCATGTAGGAACTATCTCCTCTGAAGGGCTTTGAAAATGTAGATGTACTTTAATAAGGTCATGAATGATCTGTTCGTGCTTTGAATTCCACATTCCCATCTGCTCCTGATAACGTTTGATTCCCTTGCCTCACAAAAATCTGAACTAAAAGCAAAATACTGCAGATGCTGGAGGTATGAAATAAAAACAGAAAGTACTGGAGAAATTCAGCAAGTCTGGCAATGTTTGCAGAGAGAGAAACAATGTTAAATTTTTAAACCTGATATGATTCTTCTGTCAAGGAAACTGATTAACCTGTTGTTGTGTTAGACAATACCTGACTCTCCAGTACAGCCATGAATTGTAGTTCACTCTAACACTTACGTGTACAAATTGCTCCAAAGCTAATTAGTTCCCACCCCTTTGTATACAATCGAATTATATATTACAGCCTTCTTTCTATAAACTGTAATGCTTTAGCACTATAACCAGTCACTAATGTTTCTTAATGAAGTCTGATGAGTAATTGACTTTTCACTTTATATTGTTTTTTGCAAATAACCTGAGCCCTTTTTCAGACACTTATGTAGAAACATTCTACTTGAATACATTATTGCTTAGATAGTATGATGTTGTTTAACAAGCTTGTAGATTTGACAATTTTCATTCTCAGTGGGGAGTTGACTTGTTGCACACGCAATGTTGTGACGCTGATGTTGCATGAGTCATGCTTTCTATTGTTAAAATTGTCTCCTTGGAGTGTGATTCTTCTGGTGTTATTGTCGATAATGTTTTCTGTTTTTCCAATTCAGCTCTGGTCCAATATGGCCCCTGCTTCTGCTAATTTACTTAGGGTCTCAACTTCAGCAACATTTGTTGGGCTCCAATTTGTCATGAATCAACTCTAATATGTATAGGTTATCATTTTGATAGTTTACGTGTGAGTTAAGATTAGTTGTTGACCTTCTGTTTCCGATGCCTCGCTTCTTCCTGGCTTTCTTGGAAAGGTAGTCTAATATTTCCTTCCACCACAGGTAATTTCATGTCATCAGTGTGGATCAAAATGCCAATAAGGCAAGGTTTGGGTCTCCCCTGGTTGCAGACCTTTCACAAGGATTCTTTTAAGCATCTGGACATATCTTCTATCAACCTATGGCCCTGAGGGTGGAATGGTGATAAGGTGATGACTTTAAACCCATGCTGTTCGGTGAATTCATTAAATTCTCTGGATATGTACTGTGTCCCTTTGTCGCATGTTAATGTTTCATAAATCCCCTGCTTGGCAAATAGAACTCATACTGCTGAGATGGTTGTTGTAGCCCTCAAGTCTTTCACTTTCTGAATAAAAGGAAAATTCCAATAATATTCTGTGGCTATGAGATACCATTCTTGATTGCTTGTGAATAAATCGGCTCCTACAATGTGCCATGGTCTATGTAGTAATTCACTGGCTACCATCTCTTTACAGTTGTGTTCCTATACTTCTGAACTACACTGTGTCGACAATATATTTTCTGTGAGTCTTGAATGCCTCAATTGATCTGCCTTCACCACACATCAAGGCAATACATTCCATGCCCCCACTACCTGTAGTGAGAAAAAGTGTTTTCTTCAAGCTCAAAACCCAGAGGCCAAATTTCTGCAACTGCTGACACTTCCTGCACATATAATGCGTCTGTGACTCGCAATATGCCCAGAATGGGCATTCCTCATGGCAGATCTAACCTGCCAGTCTGTCAATTTTCCTTTGAACCTTTTTATAAACTGGAGATTAGAGAGATTTGAAAGCAGAATTATTCGACCATACTCACCAATCAGCTCTGTCTCCTCTTGTGTTTAGAAGGAAGAGTAAGACCCAATTCCTATTGGATGAAAAAGTATTTTTGAAAAAAAGTAAAGAAGCACCACCTTCCCCTGCTCACTTAATTCCTTTAACTCATCAAGCTTCCATAAACCTGGTCAAGTTGCACTCACTGCTATGTTGCATTGAGATGCGATATTTATACTTTTTAATATGAAAGAGTTAGTTGAGCCCCAGCTACAGAAAAATCATTCAAATTAGGTTCCTTAGTTAAGTAACTACAGCTGTTCAACAGTGGATAGTTTATATACCTCTACTAAAGCCCTGGTTCCTGAATTTTAATGGTATCATTCACTTAAACCTTGACTGTTGAATGTTAAATACAAACAATTCTAGATTTTAAGAAAGGATTAAATTTCCTTCAACTCTCCAGCCTCTGTTCAAGTTGTTGTGCTTGCTGATATTCCGTTTTTCACTTTTACATGATATACTCAGCCTTTCTTTCACTTCGTAAGATCTTAAGATACAGGGGCAGAATTAGGTCTTTCAGCCCATCAAGTCTGCTCCACCATTCAATCATTGCTCTCTGTATCACTAATTGAAGTAAATTTTGCCAATCAGTATTATTACATCAATTGAAAATGATTTATGTTTACTTGCCAATGCTACCATGTTATGTCTTCTGATTGTCTTGGTTCCCAGAAGTTGAAATAATCGCATTCTGGGCTCGCAAACCTAGAGCTCTTTTTCTCTAATTCTAACTTGCCAAACTGCCTGGCTACAAGACAGCCAAAGGTGGTATCGTGCTCTGAAGAAAAGTCACTGGACCTGAAGTATTAACTCTGTTTTCTCTCCACAGATGCTGCCAGACCTACTGTGTTTGTCTAGCAATTTATATGTTTGATCATTCTACACATGACTTGGGCACCTCCAGTGCAGTTGTGAATGTGGACCCTTGAATACTAACACACACAAAATTGTTTCTTGGCTTGGAGACTATGAGGACTGCAGATGCTGGAAGCCAGAGGCAATAAGTGTGAAGCTGGAAAAGCACAGCAGGTCAAACGTCATCCAAGTAGCCTGAAACATTGACTTTCCTGTTCCTTGGATGCTGTCTGATGTGCTGTCCTTTTCCAGCTTCACATCTATTAGTTCCTGGGTCTTCACATACCATACAACAATATATAGTGTGGAATTTTCTGCACCTGTGGTCAATGATGAGAAAGTATGAACAATACTAAGAAAAATTTTAAAAATCAGAATCTCAATATCAAGAAAAATAATTCTAATTTTTCCCTTATGGTTTAAATGGTATGTTCGCTAATCCACGGTGACCAATTTATTTCCCTACATTTGCATTTCACTATTAGCCCAACTCACCTAATTTCTCTGCAGTTCCCAATCCTCCTCTCCTTCCCAAAGAAATCTGATTGCTAATTCCCAACATGAAAACCAGAGTAGTCTTCTGAATGCCAGCAACCGGGATATTTCTTCCTTGGCTACGTATGGTGATGCATCAATAATGTGATCGCCAGCATGCGTTCCCATGTCTAATCCAGTTAAGGAACCCACTGGAATGAAATTCTCTGAGATAGTGGATGAAACAGGCAAATGCATTCTCTGTACCTTCTCTGAGGGTTGAGTAGCTTCATCCTCGGAGGTAGAAGTGGATCTGAGGGCCTCTGATGCTGGAGTTTTCTCAGTGGAGGTTTTTTGGGTGCGCTAGTGCCTGCAGTAGAGAAGAGGATGAATTAGTTGTGTAAAAGGGACAAAAGCTTGTGAAGTTAAGAAGGAGTCAGTGTTGGTGGTAATAAGGGAGCAAAAAAAATGAAACTTTCTGGACTGGCTGCCCCATCCTCACAGGAACAGTCACATGGTACTCCAGCCCAATCCAACATCTTCCCTTCGTATGGTGCAAGGTACCTTAATGTCTGCCACATTCCCACCAGTCTTCACCCTCTCAGTCTGGTTGGAAAACATTTTCTCCCGCAATAGGAGAAAAGAAGGGTTGAGTGTGATGGAAATGGAGGGGTGTTAGTGGGCAGGGGAGTTGATGAGTTGTCTCATCCTCTCTTTGTTGTAAAGTGATAAGGGGGTGCGAATGTCAATGTGTGAATGTGAGTCTACATGCATTAAAACAACATAACATAGCAGTCTGAACATTGTGATTCGGAAAGGAACTTTACATCTTTAGAGGAAACTGCCTTTAGATCACCTAACCCATAATTTTCTATCCCTTCCACTCTATCTCCAGCACTATTGCTGGACAAGGCAGAATGACCAGTAAGAAAATGCTAAAGTAAGATCTGCCTTTGTAACCAGCGTAAGCACAGTGAGTACATGAGCAAGCAGGATAACTGCTTTCAAGCCCGTCATTCCTAAAGTCTTTCCCAGAACACAAGACCTTACTTTCTCCTGACACTCTCATGGAGGCAGCTGTGTTTATTTAGTCTGCCAAGGCTAGTGAATTTGTTGGGATTGCTGCCAATGGTTTGCACTGCGAAAATATTTTTCCTGACAGCTGGAATCCATGACAGCATTAGACTGTTAATTATAGCCAAGAGATATAGTAGAATGTTAATAGAAAAGTTAAGGTATCATCATTAATCTGAATAGAAAGTAAAAACGTTAAAGATTTTTGTCACCTTATTGTCCTTAAGATAAGCCATTGTTTTAGAAAATTATGTTCTTTCTCAATGCTATTTTTATTATTTTATATTAATTTGTTTAAAAAAAATATTGTGTACCAATAACATCATGAGGGACAAGTAGCTGGATGACTTACTGAGTAGAGTGGTGTGCTAAAGCTGAATTAATATCAGTATTATATAACCATTAACATAGTGGTGTTCCATGATCTTGCCATTTTAAATCTGCGTGCTAATTCAACTACTTCACAGTATTTGGCAAAGTAAATTCTCCAAGATAGCTCCCCAGGTGATGTCATTCGCACTCACAAATTTGTAAGTTGAAATCACCTAACTGAGAACAGACCAGAGAAGCAACCTAGGTCCTGGCCCATATTGCTCATATTACACCACACATTAACACCACTCACCAAATCATCAGGTGAATCAGGATAACTTTACAGAATGAAAAAAAAACTCATTGCTGATACTGGCTAAAATTACTTGGGACTGATTCATTTTACTGCTAACACTCCTAAATTTAAATATTGGCATGAGAAGAGATGCTGTAGTCTGTCTCGTTCATTTCTTTCTTTGAGTCCACAAATGTTAAAACAGACAATCTGTAGGTCACATCATTCAAATCCATTCTGTGAGATTCGTCTGCTGGATCAGTGGGTGGTTGTACTGTGTGGTGTTGAACCTTAAAGGTCAAAATGACTTGACGATTCATTTTGAATTTGTGCTAAGTTCAGTGGTTTCAATTAAGCAATTGGTGGCATATTACTGTTGATTTTGGTAGTCATTAGCTATGTTGGCTCTGCTCAGTGAACCTCACAGGTCAAATCCCATCTGTTAACACAGGACAGCTACCAGAGTGCAGGCCACATATCTCACTTTGACACAAACATCAATGGCACCAGTGGACAAAGAACTTCAACATAGGGGTTGTTGGCAGGATTTTGACAAATCTGATAGCAGGACCATGATTATTAACTGTGTTTGATATATTCACCTCAACTTAATTAGTTGTTGACCTCTTTTACTGAGGCACTGAAGACTGACAAACATCATTTATCTGCAGCAAGGGTATTGAATCATTGAATCTTTACAGTGTGGAAGCAGGCCATTCATCCCATTGAGTCCACACAATCGTCCAAACAGCATCCGACCCAGACCAAGACCCCTACCCTATCCCCATAACCCTGCATTTCCCATGGTTAATCTACCTAGCCTGCATATCCCTATTCACTACAGGCAGTTTAGTATGGCCAATCCACATAACCTGCGCATCTCCAGATCGTGGGAGGAAACCAGAGCATCTGATGGAAACCCACACAGACACAGGGAGAATGTGTAAACTCCACACAGGCAGTTGCCTGAGGCTGGAATTGAATGGTTCCCTGGCGTTGTGAGGCAGCAGTGCTAACCACTGAGCCACTGTGCTGCCCATTAAAATAATTGTCCTCCTGATGTAGGAGAAGAATCCTTGTAAAACTTCCAACTATCACTCAATCCCTTTACTTTGCACTGTTTGATGGAGAGGCAATTAATTCTTATATTAGCCCCTTCATCAAGCTAGCCATCCCTAAGACACAGCTGGACTGCTAGAGTGATCATAACTGCTGAGGGAATGTAATAGAGTTAGCAAGATACATCATAGCTGGTTCTCAGCACCTACTGTAAACCGTTGTGGTATCTGTGGACCTGACAATGGTGATATGACACAGAATGGAAGCAAGGAGAACTTTCATGTTCACCACTGTTTTACGTTCCAGAATAATGCCCACCTTCTCAAGTCATGCTTCCAAGTGTACACTGGCACTCAGCCAGTCAAGCAGATATTGAACACTGAATATCAAGGGTTCTGTCCTGGTCTTCTTGTTACTAAATATTTACACCAGCATTCAGTGCAATCTCATAAGTTTGGATTTGCTGACGACATTTGCCTTGGCCATGTAAACTGAGGACACCCTGATTGGTGCTTATTAGAGGATAGAGTCCTCCTACACTAAAGATAACTTTGGTCAAACCCACAAAGGAGTCTCACATCAACACTTCTCTTCAAGGAAACAATATTGGGAAAGTCTCCTTTTGCAGTACAGAGATAAATTGTTAGAAAAAAAACCCTAATTAGGAGTCACATTTTGATGTAAAGACAACATCTCCAGAATCTTGTGAAGAAGTAAACTTTACTCACTTTAAGTAAACATTCAAACTGACAGCGCTTGGCCTGGTATAATCTATAGTGAAGTACTGCTCTGCACCATGCTATCCAAGTCTGCATTTCAAATCCATTGTTGGTCCAATGGAATTAGTATTGATAACTGTCACGAGTACACACTTAATGACACCACCAGTCTGACGGTTTGTACTTGCCAACAAATACACAATCTTACCTACACACACATATATGGTGAATACAGCCATTACACCAAAGACAGACCAATCTGACCAACTCATCATCCTTCTAACTCAAAGCTTAAAGGATATTTTGAGTCATTGCCAAAGCCATTCCACAATCTCTACTCAGTCTACTGACTAATGATATAATGATTGGAAGAACTGTGATGGATTTCTTAAAGACGACCCCACATTACAACCTGAAGGATCAAATCATTCTTGCAAATAGTGGATAACCATTTACTACCTCAGAACTAGCCACAGTGGAGACCTTCTCGTTAGTTGACAAAGTTAAAGCATCTCCATCATGTCACTGCAAAGCTCTGACAATCAGGCTCTGGAAATATCGCACCCAGAGGAAATTCACAGACATCTACAAAATAACAAGGTGTAGAGCTGGATGAAAACAGCAGGCCAAGCAGCATCAGAGAAGCAGGAAAGCGGACGTTTCGGGCCCAGATCCTTCTTCATAAAATGCAGACATCTACAAGATACCCACTTGTTGCAGTAGAAACTTTGGCTTTGATTTTTGATTTGCTTTTTGCTCCTACCGGATGAAAGAAGAGGAAGAAGAAGGCGCGTAGGCCTAAAACATCAGCATATTCTTGATATTCAGTATTCTTGACTGCTGTAAAGCACCCTCACTGTGAAGTATTTGCACTGCCTGTCAGTTCAGGTTAGACCTAGACTAGCTTTTCTAGCCACCTGGGGTATGTAACACACTGACATTGCGTAAGTTCACACATGATAAATGGTCTCTTGAGAGGAAAGAAAGAACCCATATGTACAGAGCACAATTCATGATTTACAGACATTCTAACATCTATAATGAAGTACATTTATGATTTTAGTGCAGGAGAAACAGAATTTATCGACAGCAGAGAGCAACAAAATGAAAGACCAGATAATCAGTTTCAGTGACATTGTTTGATTGACTAATGCTGGCCAGGAGAAATTTGTTTCTCTACTTTTAAAGTGCCATCTGATCATACATTCATCTAAAGGAGGCAAGAAGGGCGTCCATCCAACACCTCACCTGAAAACCTGCAGCTCTAACAGTGCAACAGTCCCTAACAGTAACAGGCCAAAGTGTTAGCCTAGATTTTGTGCTCAAGTCTCTAGAACCATTTTAATCTACGAATTATGGCCTGAAATGTGAAAGTGGTAACCATTGAGCTAAAGTTAACACCAGTGGTATCTGTGGCAACAGCCTGAATTACAGATTGGGAGGAAAAAATTGAAAGAGAGGGATTTTTATAACTCTTTTCAGATTCAGTCATGGGTGATATTGGATTGCCTACTCTCTAGTGGATTGGTGGGAAAGGACTGAGGTTAGGAGCATAAAAAGTGGTTTTCTGATATAGCCCTTTTTACAATTCTGCTCCAGAAATGTCTGATTAATTATGTTTCGAATCCGAAGAGTTTTCAATACATGTCCAAACGGAAGATTGTTTCCTTTGGTATTCAATACACTACACCAATATCATTTGTCAATGATGTAGGGACATCTACCAAAAAACAATGAAAATGCTTAAAAAGTAAATAATTGCTCTCATCGGGCAGAATTTAATACTTTCTCCCATGGTGAACCTGATAGCAGGGTGGTGTATAATCAGGTGGGACGGTGGCAGGTGGAGACACTGCCACTTTTCTGTCTCCATACTGGTACATCTGTGTCAGAAAGGCCCAGATTGGCTTTCCTGCTCCAAATAAAACGATGAGTAAAACGGGATAAAACCATGAATTGGGAAATTATGGTAACTAATGTATACTTAAGGGTGCACTGGAACTGGTATTAATCTGGCAGTGGGCAGGGGTCACTGTGAAGGGAGTATAAAAAGAAAACCTACGCTTAGTTACCTGCTGTATCCCAAGAGGAGCAGGGGGAATTTGGACGGGAAGTCCCTAATACAATATACAATGGTGCCTGGCACAGGAGAACCACATGGAGAACCACAGCAAAGAAAAAGACCAATAGGCCCATTGAGTCTGCTGGTTAAAAACAGCCATCTACTTATTCTAATCCATTTTCTAGCTCTTGGCCCATACTCTTGTATGCATAGGCATTGCATGTGTACATCTAAATACTTCTTCAATGTTCTGAGAGTTTCTGCCTCTACCACCCTTACAAACAATGAGTTCTGGATTCCCAGCACTCAGTGAAAATGAAAGCTTGCTCAGCTTCATTACCTAAAATTAAATCCAGGAGCACCTATTCTCTTAAAGGCCTTCTACTTATCAGTTTATAAAGCTGTCCTGGGGGCATTTAAATAATTCTGTTCCCTCTGAACCTTTTACACTATGACTACTCTTGTCAAGGTTGAGAAAGTCAAAAACCCCCTTCTATCACTGCCCTATGACTTTTGTACTTCTTTGATGTTTGCTTACATATTTGATTTTCTATTTCTCAATTTCTTCTATTTCTGACCAAGATGTTTGTTATTCGGAAAGGGGGACCCCAAGACAGAGCCACCTCCCTGCCCTTATTATCATCCCCTTCCTACATTACCTGACTCTGTGACTCAGACTCCCCTGTGGACAGGCCTCTGGCCTAGGATCCAACAATAATACAGTGGTGTTGTACTGAAAGCAGTCACCACTGCTCAGGTGGCACTGCCATTCCATTGAGCTGCTAGCTTCTGATTGGAGGTTGGGATGTCTACCCTTAGGGTCCTTGAGACTGGGGAAGTCCCTTAGCTGATCAGATATGTGCTTCAGTAGCAATTTCATTTGGCAAGGCTCCCATAAAAGCCAGGGAGTTACTATTAACCAGATACTGAACTGGACCAGCCATTTAACGCAGTGGTTGCAAGAGCAGGTCAGAGACAATTCACCTCTCGACTCCCCAAAGACTGTCCATCACAAGTCATGAGTGTGAAGGAATACTCTCCAATTGCAGAAGTGATTTATTTAGACAGAAATAGTGTGCACGGGTATGGGGGTAAACCAGGAGACTAGCACGAGGTAATGAAATTAGTTTGACAAGCTGGTGCAGGCATGAGGGGCTGAATGGCCTTCTTCTGAACCTTAATAGTTCTGTGATTCTGAGCTTGCATGAGTACAGCTTAACCATACTCAGGAAGTTTAGCACTATCCAGGAAAGCAGCCCACTTGATTGGCACCTTATCCACCACCTTCAACATTCACTTCCTTCATCCCCAGCAGACAGTGGGAGTAGTATGTACCATCTATAAGGTGCACTGCAGCAACCCCACAATGCTTCTTGGATAGCACCATCCAAATCTGTGAGATCTACCACCAAGAAGAACAAGAGCGGCAGCAGCATGTGAACACCATCATGTTCAGGTCTCCTGGTCATGGCGCATAGTGTTCTGCCTTGGAACTATACTGCTGTTTCCTCACTGCTGTTGGGTCATAATTCTGCAACTCCCTCTCCTTCAGCCCCGTGGGGGTACCTACATGACATGGGCAGCAGTAGTTCAAGAAGGCAGTTCACCACCACCTTTTCAAGGGCAGTTAGGATTGAGAAATAAATGCTGGCTTCATCAGCAACATCCGCATCTTGTGAAAAAAAAACAAGAGACAATGCTGTGCTCCTGCCAGTTTACTAGCCAGTGGACTTAGACCTCTTTTCGCCTTCATTTAACACAGCCCATCGTGTGGAAAGAATCGAGTTGAATTAATGTACATCTTGTTGGCATCTAACAAGTTACAAAGCAGCAATTTCCTCTCAACATGCTGACGTGCCAATTTTTATATCAAATCATGACAGCAGAATGGGAAAATCCTCACTGGGCTACGTTGAGGCTTGGAATGATTCTTTGTGTGTCTGTTTTCCATGTGATTTTAAAGGAATAACTTCTCCAATGGCATTTTCCTTAAAACCACAATCATCCCATTGGGGCCCTTCTTTTGAAAAGCACTTAGAAATAATTATGATTAACTTTAACACATGTTTCTTTAAACTTTTGGGGGGATCCTTTCACTTTACATGTTGAGTGCTGATAATACTTTGATGATGAAGCGCCTTGAAAGCGACACTAAGCCTGTCAGAGTGAGACAATTCAAATTAATATCAGATTAAATGATTGATCCTGGGAGTTTTTGCAATTGTATCATTATGACTGCATGAATCCTACTCTTGTTCTCTCTCACTAATGATCGTTTCCTCAGAGCCCTCCATTTGAATTAAAATATCAGACAGAAGTAGGATTTACTCACTTCACTGTGTCATGTGGGAAAACTATTTTTAAATTTTTGCTGGACTAAGTAAAATGAAAAGTAGGTGGACGTACACGACTGGAAAATAGGTAATACCAGAAAACCCCTTATTGTCACGTGTACTCCATTGTAGATGTACAGTGAAAAGCTTTTACAATGTCTGCCTCTTATGGCGCTATCTTAGGTACAAGTACCTGGGTACAAATCTTGGATACAAAACAGGAGTAAAAAGTAATTGCATTACTTTACAGAGTTTAAAAAATAAATTAAAAATATGCTATCATTAAAGGATTCACATAACACTCAGGTAAAAAGTTTCAAATAAACTTAAGATTGTAGCAGCTCAGCGCAGGGCCCCCACACATGGTCCAACTGTCTGCGCTAGACCCCACCCAACAGTTGTCCCCACTCTGCTTCAAACCTCTGGTCCACCCCATACCGGCAATCTGTTCCATAGCGGCACTCCAAGGTAAGTTCCAGGACTGCCTCCCGCGTGCCAGTCTCCACCTGGGACTCGCTGCCCGTGCACTGCTGTTCCAGGACTTGTTGCCCGCTCTGCTCCGGGTCTCGCTCCCCCACGCTGCAGCTCTGGGACTCACTGCCCGCGCACTGCTCCAAGTCTCGCTCCCCACGCTGCTCCGAGACTCGCTGCCTGCACTGCACTGGGACTCGCTCCCCACACTGCTCCGAGACTCACTGTCGACGCTGCTCCGGGACTCGCTCCCCGCACTGCTGCGAGACTCGCTGCTCGCTCTGCTCCGGAACTCGCTCCCGTACTGCTCCGGGACTCGCTGCCTGCGCTGCTCTGAAACTCGATCCCCGCACTGCTCCGGGACTCGGTCCCCGCACTGCTGCGAAACCCGCTGCCTGCGCTGCTCCAGAACTTGCTCCCCTCCCTGGTCCAGGACTCGCTCCCCGCGCTGCTCCAAGGCTCGATCCCCGTGCTGCTCTAGGACCCGCTGCCTGCGCTGCTCCAGGACTCACTATCCGCGCTGCTCTGGGACTCATTGTACACGCTGTTCTGGGACTGACTCCCCGCAGTGCTCCGGGACTCGCTACCCACGTAGCTCCAGGACTCACTGCCCACGCTGCTCCGGGACCTGCCTCCCGCGCTGCTCCGGAACTCACTCCCCGTGCTGCTCCGGGACTTGCTCCCTGTGCTGCTCTGGAAATCCCTGCTCTTGCCGCTCCGGGACTCACTCCCCGCCCTGCTCCGAGATTCGTTGCCCACACTGCTCTGGGACTCACCACCCGTACTGCTCTGGGACTCATTGTGCGCGCTGTTCCGGGACTCAATCCCCACAGTGCTCCAGGATTCGCTGTCCGCCCTGCTCCAGGTCTCACTGCCCACACTGCTCCGGGACTCGCTGCTCCGGGATTTGCCTCCCGTGCTGCTCTAGGACTCGCTGCCCGCGCTGCTCCCTGACTCACTGCCTGCACTGCTCCAGGACTCCCTGTCTGCACTGCCCTGGGGCTCACTGCCCACGCTGCTCCGTGACTCACTGCCCGTGCTGCTCCAGGACTCCCTGCCCGCACTGCTCTGGGACTCGCTGCCCGCCCTGCTGGGACTCGCTATCTGCACTGCTCCAGGAATCCCTGGACGCACTGCTCTGGGACTCGCTACCTGCACTGCTCTGGGACTCACTCCCCTGCGCCTGCGGCTCCTCCAGAATTTTCCTCCAGGGCTAAGGGGTGGAAAAAACAGAGAACAACGAAAAAGAACAGGCAGAGCAGAGGAGCTCTGCCAGGAACATCTTACTCTGAAACCATCTTGCTGGAAGATTGGGTCCTGCTGTTGCCGAGTCCACCAGAAAGAGCTACCTGGGCTTGCTGCCAGATCATGTACCAGGGCAGTCCTGGTGCCAGGAAGTGTGCATCATCTGATCCTCATGTAGTGCCATGTTTAAAGGGCAGAAAACCCTTGGTGATGGTGTACTTCTGCACGCAGTGTTCCTGAAGGGACGCTGTCAATTGAATTTGTTAACATCGTGAAATCGTTGCATATTTTGCCAAACAGCTGGGCCTTTTTTTGAGGTCCATGTAGAAAAAAGAATTGCCATACTTTGAAAAATCCAGTTGTTGGGATCACCAGTTTCTTCAATATTCAGAGATGCCACAATCCATTCGGTGTATTGCTCCATGGTTTAGCACAAGCTTCGTTTCTGTTGCTGTGCTTCCTCTTAATGTTGTTGCAGGACAGCCTGCACTGAGATCTGCGCAGCATAGTGTACCTCTACAGCGCTAATTTCCTCTAGCACTTGAGGATGATGTAGTACTCCCATGATGTGAATGATTCTCATTGTACCCTAACCTTTCCCTTTCTTTAAAGACAGTCCCTGGAGTTTCCTCCCTGTTCTATATTTTATATCTGATATAAGGCCTATATAGGCATTACCATTCACTATTATTTAATTTTGCCTCAGTTATATTATCTCAGGCAACGGAGAGAAACTAGATGGTAACTATTCCCTATATGAAAAATCTGAGTGGCTGCAACTCCCCTGCATCTTCTCCAGGTCTCCATCTTGTCCAGCTTTCCCACATCTTAGGGTATGTTCCAAGGGCATCTATCCAGGGAGACTGGTATCAGACGAGTTCTAGTATCATGACACATCTCGGACTTATAACACAGTTTACCACTTCATTCCTGCACATTGGTGCTCACCAGTATCTGACATTGCAATGCTGCTGCTATGCTACGTTGCGCAAAGGGTCACAGGCCCATGTCACGAATTGGGATGGGGTGAATCTCAGGTCTCTTCGTTTTCCTTCTTAGCACTCACTCACTTTATGTCTACCAAATGCTCACAGCCTTTCTGCCTTACTGATTTGTGCATTGGTGCCTCACTCAGAATTTAAAGCCTCAGAGTGCATCTGTCTTGCCTTGTTGTTTATTGCAGACATAAAGCCAAGCAGTTTGTCGTATTTGCCAGCAACGATCAATCAAGGGAGCAAATATTTCACTGCATGCCACCTTACTATGTCAATGTCACACCACAACATGTGTCAACAGCTTATGTGGGAAATACACTGAATGTGCTTCAGGCAAATGTCTTGACTCAAAGTCTAAAAAATGCAGTCTTCAGTCAAGTCAGGGGTTTTGACTTCAGTCAGGAGTTACCAACACAGTAAGTCAAGCATACCATTTGATTTCAGTCCAGGGGCTTAGGCATTGTCATTTGGCCTCTTGGGCCTGGGGAGTGGACAACGGTCAGTCTTACAGGTACAGTGCAACCAATCCAAGGATTAGTGGGAAGGCAGTTGGAGAGCTGCACAGAGATCATTTAGGGGTTTGAATCAATCATTAGTTGGGGCTGTCCATCAAAGTTGCTCAGGGGAGGCTTTGCTGTCAGTCCTAGGGATCTTTTGACTGAAAGAAATGGGCAGTTATCAGGAGCCACTACTTTGGTAGGGAGTAAAAACAGAAATTGTTGGAAAATCTCAGTAGTTCGGTCAGTATCTGTCGAGAGAAAGCAGACTTGGTTGGCTAAATCCATTGTGGGGACTGGAGGCAGCATGCTGGGATGCAGAGGAGAGGATAATTGTTAAGGGAGGCAACGCAACACATAAGAGTGGTAGCTGATAGAGCATGTGCAGGCATGGGGTACTGTGGGGTTGTTTATCGATGGTCACAACCACCTTGGCTTCAATGGGAAGTCAGTCAATGATGATATCTAGAATAACTGAGCTTTAAGCCTGGGGCTCAGTGGGTAAAGTGGGGGAAAAACTGAGTTAAACAAAAGAGTTTGGTAGGAATGTGGGGAGGATCAAACCTGATGGAGTTGACAGGGACGGCAAGGCAGAAAGGAACTTGAACGTTTAAGGGTTAGGGTCAGCTAGATTGAAAGGCTTAGCTTGGAACTCACTCTGTGAAGTGTTCCCTTCCATCCTCATTCAAATTGCAAGTAGGCAATCGAGATAAAAATGGCTGCCATCAGACTCCGAGTAGCTGAGTTAGATTTTTTGGTATTGTGTCAGGATAATAACATTTGTTATCATGGAATTCTTGTTGTGAACCTCGTGTATTGACTAACCATGTCAACTAAAGCCCCAGTCATAAGCACTCCTGACCACATCATTGAACATTACAAATTGCTCCTATAATGTCCCTGAAGCATAAAGAATGTCAGGTGAGTCTCACAACTTCACAAATTCTGCAATTCACAAATACATTTCATGGTCTTATAACCTGCACAAGGTCCAGGAGCTACTTACCTTGCACCATGGCCTATAAAATGTCTACACCATTCTCTTAAATGTGATGTTGACTTTTGTAGGTAATGTGAATGATTGAGTTGTGAGGAGAAGTTCTCATTCTTACGATTCTTACGCCCTGGTGATCTCCTACTGTATGTGTACAAAATAACCTCCATAGCATCCGTCTGAATCAGGTCCATGACGTAAAAGGTTGATGTAGACACATCTCATCGCCCTCCTTGTTGGAAGCCTCCATGTCTCAATGTTCAGAGGATGCTGTTTAAATGTTATTTGTGTGTGAAATTGATTGTATTACTGAGGAATCCCTTTGTTTCTGATATTGCCCACATCAGCTCATTCGAACTGTTTACAGGAAACAAATAACCTGGTGCCGCCCCTATGGCTGCTGCACTCCGAGTGCCCACAGAAGTTGATCACAAACATGAATGCCCAGGACCAACAACAACCTCTAGTGGATGTACGGCAGCCTCCAAATGCAGAGCTTCCAGCGAAACTTGTCAAGGGGGCGGGAAACGACAGTCATTTGTCTTCCATGGAATGTCCTGCAGATGAGTCAGACTGTACACTCTGATGAATGCTACAGTGTGATTAGTTATCCTTCAGATGGGGTTAGAATGTTGGTGTGGTGTCTCCATGCCTGCATTCTTGTAACTGCAGCCAAAATGTCAGGAAATCGCACAATTAATTGCGCAAGTGAATATATATTCACAAAGGTATTATTCCATTTACAATGTGTTCCCCTGTGAAATCCGGGTAGCCTTAGGAAAGTTTCTCTTTCCTTTCCATCCCAGATGCGGTCCCGGGGTTCACAGTTGCAGTGGAGAGAACCTGCCCTCTCGTGGAACCTAATGGCCTTGGAGTTGGCGTCAGCAATCCTGACAGGGTTTGCGGCTGGACAGTCCAGACATGTTGAGAGTGTCCTGGTCATATGCAGGCTCACCCTCCTCAACTTGCACTTCCACTGGGTTGAGGATCACAGAGAGGCTAGAGGGGGAGAGGCCTCCAGAGTGTGCGGAGAGGACATTTCTGGCAGGAGGCAGGGTGTAGCATTATTGTGGTTCCTCTGGCTGGTACTTGCTGGTACCACCCTGCCTCTTCATGGCATCAAAGTCCCTCAGCCCATGTTAATTTGCTGTTAACACTGAGCACCAATGGCCACAACGATGGAGTGTGGCTATTAATATGCTCATATCTGGCAGACATTGAGTGCGCTGGGCCTAGCTCTCCATGTCAGCCACCAAGTTGCCCGCAGAAACAGCTAGATCCATACATGTCAGAGCCAGCACTGTGTTGATGGCATTGGTGGATTCCACCAAACTTCAATCCAGTTTGCCAAGTGTCTCCGATAAATTGGCCTGCTTGTGCATCCTGATGAAGTTATTAATGGTCAGCACCATAGGGCCCTCTCCTCCTTGGGGCTGAGCAGTTGCCTGGTTTCCAACAGTCCTTCTGAATGCTAGTGACCGAGGGTATTTTTTCCTTGGCCAGCTGTGGAGATGTGGCAGTGACGTGCTCATCAGATTGTGGTCCCAGCTCTAATCTAACTAATGCACCCGTGAAACTTTACTGTATATAATTAAGCAACACAATTCTTTGCGTAGCACCTTCAAATAGGATAATGTTGCTACACAACAGTTTGGTAATAACTTTCAAAGTTAACATTATTACAGTTTTCACCAAACCTTCTCCATTTTGATAGCGGGACCTAAGAGGCAATGGAAGAAAGTTTCTCTGTCAATTTATTTTTGAAACAGGAACAGAGACTACATTGGATAGAATGTGATATTTAAAAATAAAGGTAAGGCAACGGTAAAATATAAAAATGGTAGAGGGGAAATGAAATCAACACAAGCAGAGGAAAACAGATTTCTTAACTGCTCATTTTCATTTAGTAGGATTACTATTACAAGGACATAACTAGTTATGAAATTGAAGTACCTTAAGTTATAATGTTATTTATATTCATTTCAGTGTTACGGTTTATAAAAAAGAAGATAAACACCTTTGCTTGGAAGTAGAAGGGTTAACTTTTTCTGGGTTAGAAAAATCAATCTATGAAAATATTTAAAATAAAACTTTTCATGGGATGGGAGTGTCACTGTCAAGGCTAACATTTATTACCCATCTCTAATTGAAAAGACTGTAGAGATGTTTTCTTGAACCACTGCAGCCAATTGGCATAGTTGCACCCACAATGATGTTATGGAGGGTGTTCCAGGGTTTTGATCCAGTGTCACTGAAAGAAAGGCAATATAATTCCAAGTCAGGATAGCGTTTGGCTTGGAAGTGGTTGTGCTCTGTTGCAACTGTTGTCTTAGTTCTTCTAGATGATAATGTTCATGGGTTTGAAAAGTGCCATTAAAGGGGCCTTGGTAAAATATCCCAGTACATTGTGGATGGTACAGACTGTAGGCTTTGTGCACCATTGGTGAATGGGTTGCTGATTTAGCAGGCTGCTTTGCTCTAGATGGTGCTGATCTTCTTGAGTGTTATTGGCGTGGCAGTCATCCAAGCAATCGGGGAATATTCCACCACACTCCTTGTAGAGGTGGACAGACTTTGGGAAGTCAGGAGAGAGTTACCTATCACAAAATTCTTAACCTCTGACCTGATCTTATCAACACAGTATTTATATAACAGGTCCAGTTAAGTTTCTGGTAAATGGTAACCCCCTAGGGTGTTGGTCGTTGTGGTTTCAGCTATGGTAATGCTATTGAGCATCATGGGGAGATGTTTTATGCATCGCTTTGTTGAAGATGGCCATCGCCTAGCATTTGTGCTGCACTGATGTTGTGTGCTAATTCTGAATGTCCTCAAGGTTTTGACACATTTATACAGGGTCCGCCTGAGTACAATGGTACTGAACCCTGTGAAATCATCAGTGATATCTCCACTTATGACATATATTGGAAGGAAGATCATTGGTGAAGCAGCTGAAAATGGCTATGTGATGTCTTTGGGCTCAAGAGATTAGAGTCCAAATTCCACATCTTTCCTTTGTACTGTATCTGACTGTATGCAGTGAAGAGTCTTCTCCTTGATTCATATTGATTTCAATTTTTTCGGTTTCCTTGATGACATATTCGATCACAACTGCCTTGATAGCAATCATTCTCATTTCACCTGTGGAATTCCTATCTTTTATCTATGTTGGACCAATGATGTATTGAGATGTGGCACTAAGAGGCCCTGGAGGAATCCAAACTGAGCATCAGTGAGCATTGTATTGCTAGGTTCGTAACATTTGTCAGCACATATGAGGAGAGACTGAGTAGATTGGGATTATATTCATTGGAATTCAGAAGATTGAGGGGGAATCTTATAGAAACATATAAAATTATGAAGGGAATAGATAAGATAGAAGTAGAGAGGATGTTTCCACTGGCAGATGAAGCTAGGACAAGAAGGCATAGACTCAAGATTAGAGGGAGCTGATTTAGGACTGAATTGAGAAGGAACTTCTTCACCCAGAGGGTTGTTAATCTATGGAATTCCTTGCCCAGTGAAATAGTTGACGCTACTTCAGTAAACGTTTTTAAAGGTAAGGTAAATATTTTTTTGAATAATAAAGGAATTAAGGGATACAGTGAGAGCGCGGGTAAGTGGATCTGAGTCCACAAAAAGATCAGCCATGATCTTATTGAATGGCGGAGCAGGCTCGAAGGGCCGGACGGGCTACTCCTGCTCCTAGTTCTTACGTTCTTATGTTCACTGTCAATGCATTGACAAAGATAGAAATCGCTGGAAAAACTCAGCACGTCCGGCAGCATCTGTGGAGAGAAATCAGAGTTAATATTTCGAGTCAAGTGACCCTTTCTCAGAATAGATTGCATTGCTTTGTTCATAATTGTACATATAATCAATTTGATTGGATCGGTTTTGTCCTGCTTCTTGTGAACAGGACTGATCTGAGCAATTTCCCACATTGCCTGGCAGATGTCTATATTATAGCTGTACTAGCTCAGCTTCCCAAGGGGATGCGTCTAGTTGTATAGTACAACTAGCACTAGAGTCAGGATGTCATCAGGACTCGTTGTATTTGTTATTGTCAGTTCAGCTGCTCTTGGGGTTTCACAGACTGATATCTGTGAAGTTGGGAACTTCAAGAGGAGTCTGAAATAGATCATCCACTCAGCAATTCTGACTGAAAATGTTTGCAAATGCTCCAGCTTTACCACTTGAGATGATGTGCATCAGCCCTGTAAATACCAGGACAACACTGTACTAATCAAATCCCTGAGATTGAGGTCATTCAGCTCATCAAGCCCATGCTGGAATTCTGCAACAACAACGAAGCCAGTCTCATTCACAATTCTTTCTCTCACTATAATTATTATCATAGATGTAATTCAGTGAGTTTTATTGGATCATAGATATTGTAAACTGAAATATAGTTGTTTTCTTCTCTCTTTAGACTACCTCTGAGCGAGAAGAGTGCACCAATAGATGTGTAAAGAGAATCATTAGGGAGTGCATTAAATTTTTTTGCAACACCAACGTACTCATGCCTCTACAGCTCTATCGATGCAAATCCATTTACATCAGAACAGATATGGAAATACCATAAAGGGGAATGGTCGATAGAACTAAAATTAATCCTTTGTACATTGGCACAGAGAGTTAGAGAAAAGTTGCTGTTGTCTTAGCTGAATGTTTTGTCAGTTTGAAGAGGACTAGATAACTCAATATGTTAAACCTTCCTATCTACCACAAACAAAAAATCTTTCCAGTCTACTGAGTACTGTAAGTTTGTTATTAGGATGTAGAGGACAGCTCAGACTGATTATTTTCCAGTTTCTGACTTGCTGGAGAATCATATGATTGACCTTGAGTCACTGCAGTCCTTGTGGTTGTGCTGTTCCCAGAAGCAGAAAAGGAATAGCTCCAGGGCACTCGTAATTTAGCAGAGACAATATGGTAGCATTCACATAATGTTGCTGCTTATCTTCTGCAATGGATGGGTCAAGGTAAACATGGAAGGTTGCATGTTCTGCACTGTCTGCTTGGTATATACTGCAGCCAAAGTATGCCATGGCCTGATGCTGAAGGGATGGGGATTGAGTTCAGTGACAGAGTAATTACGAAATATTCAGTTCTAACCCACACGGTGTTGATCTTCTTGAGTGTTGCGGCTATAACGTATAGGTGAGTGGTAAATATTCCATCGCCCTCCTGACCTGAATCTTGTACATGATGGATGGATTTGGAGAGTTGGTAGATGAAGGACACATCAGAGTACAAAGGCTCCTGTCAGGCTCTGGTAAGCACAATGCTGACATGAATGGTCCAGGTAAGCATTGATGGTGGCCAGCTTCATTTTCTGAAGGACATCAGAGAACCAAAGGGGTTTATGTTTGAGCCTACATCGTGGGAGCTACCCACAACATAATATTATATTTGCTATTTTGAGAATAGCGTTATTAGGATTGCACAGAGGAATTTTATCCTATATATGCTCCACTTTACCTAAACCATAGCTGCTTGATTACATATTGGGAAGCATTAATTTCTTCCGCATTGATATCTCTTCTTAATACATAATCAAATAAAAGTCGTACATAAAAATATCAAAATTTCTAATATAAAAGGCTCACTAATCCATCTGTTCTACCAGTAGCAAGATTTATTGGCAGTGACACGGGTTATTGGCTAAAACTTTAAACTGGCTTACCTACGGTCCAAAAACATCCATGTGTTCTTAATGGAACTGGAGCCAGTTAGCTGTCCCAATGCCAATACGTCTGACTGCCGGTGAAATGGTAACAGGACAGATTATTAAGTCTACTTGCTTTCATGATTTCCATGTGTGTGTGGTTTTTAGTGAGTCTCCTGAAAAGAGCTTCATTTATATAATTGTTGACTGTGTGTCGGTGGTTATGTATGTGTGTGGGTTGACCAGTTCTTGTCAATAAAATAGCATACAAGCGGATGATTAGAAGAAAGCAGAATTTAGTGGAAATAGGCAAAAAAAAAAATCAGTGTTAAATCAATAGCTTTAATCATTGGAATGATCAGTAAAATGACTAAAGTAAGTCAAAGCAGCACATCCAAAGGATTTTAATGTCATAGAAAAGACAGTGTTCAAAACTTCTGGATTTAGCAGATTATTGAAGAATGAGGGAAAAAAGACACAAGTAATGGGATGTTGAGAATTGTGTTTTGTCATTTTCCTCTTCTCTCCATGCTTCATCACCATGGGAGCATGGTGGCCTTATCCAGGTCAAGCACAAGGGAAATATTCTCACCTACAAAGTGTCTATCCAAATGAATTTCAGATGAAGGATAAGGATCGGCACTAGAATCATTGTGGCTCACTATCATAGTTAACAGTCTGAAGGAATGATCCATACGTTTACGAATGACACAAAGATACGTGTGGCTGTAAAAACCGTGGACGAACAAAGATTGAAAGTGAATCTATTCAAGGAATGAATGGCTTCACGGCAGATGTCTGCTACTGTAGGCAAGAACAACATGATGCATTTGGACAGAGCTCTGCTAAGCACGAATACACCATGCTGTGTTGTTCATTGCAAACCATAAAGAAAAAAACCTAAAATTTGCGGCTCGTGAATCATTGAAAGTACATGACCTATTTCCTTCAGGTTGTTGCAAAAACGAATAGGATGTTAAGATGTATAGCCAAAATAATTAAATGTAAGACTAGAAATAAAATAATTTTTTAAGGTCATATTCCAACCACATCTAGAATACTTTGATCAGTTTTTAATCCCTTCCCACGATGTGGGATTTCAAGGGCCGAGAAAAAGACTTAGAGGGCTATTTGACTGATTCCTGGTTTAAAGATCCTTAATTATGAAGGATACCACTCCATCACCTTCGCAAGGATTATTAACAACGGGCAGTATGTCCTAGCCTTGCCAGTGATGCCTACCTCCTGTGAATGAATTAAAATAGGGACATTCTGTTCTTGAAAAATAATTGATCTGTAGTTGATTTGATCCGAGGTCTTTGAAAAATAATAAGGGATTCAAATATCTCTATCTATCTAAATAGTTTGCTTGAACAGGGAGAAGAGGACTGGGAGCATCAGTAAACATTGTAAAACGAGTTACTTAAATGCTCGGATTCACTTCTCTTCACAGCGAATCATCAGCCATTGTAATGTTTCCTGCATCTGCAGTGAGCGTAGATTTGCAGTAACTGTTCAACATTTCTGCAAATGGAAACCACCTCAAGTTATGGGAGGTAAACTCGTTAACATGATCATGGTACAATTCACTACGGCCTTCTGGAGTCTGAAGTTCTGCAGGAGTTGGGGATGGCTTTCCCAGAACTATCAACTGAACTAGGTGGAGGTATATTTCATCTGCTTCCTTTGAATGATTAAAGGGAGTACATTTGAAGATGGGAACTGTTGCAATGGGCCTGGAGGTGTGGCTGGCTGTTGACTAGACAGTTAAAAGTATTTGCTGGCAGACAGCCGATCGAATCTGACAAAGGTCATAAAAACCGAAAGAACCGTGGATGCTGTAAATCAGGAACAAAAACAGAAGTTGCTGGAAAAGCTCAGCAGGTCTGGCAGCATCTGCGAAGGGAAAGAAAAAAGAGTTAACGTTTCGGGTCTGGTGACCCTTCCTCAGAACTGATGGTGGCTGGGAAAACATCAGTTTATATGCAGAAAAAAGGGAAGGGGTATGGGGTGACAAATATCACTCTTCTGAACAAAATGGCAAGTGGAATTTGGAGATAGTGGAATTTTGGTGCATTTGGGAAGTAAGTAATTTAAACCAAGGTCCAGCTGTAAGTAAATAAATAAATAATCAATTGGGGAATAATTACATCCAAAAGGATTAAAACTAAATTGAGGATATCAATAATGAATGGATCCAAATTATATATAAACACAAGAATCTGGTACATGTAATAATTAGACAATAAATAGGAGTAAAGGCACACAAAATTGAAAAGAAAAAGAAATGAGTTGCAATTCTGCAGTGTTTGAGCCACGTGGGATCTCCAGGAAGCTTGCGTCTAGCAGTAACTATCATCAAGGCAATGGTTAAGTTCTTTGATAAAGAAATGGAGAAGGGTTGATCAGGGTAGTGTGGTTACACATAGAAACTTTCAAAAGGCATTTGACAAAGAATGAGAAGAGATGGGACAGTGTAGGGGGATGGGCTTAGATTAGTTCACAGGTCGGCGCAACATCGAGGGCCGAAGGGCCTGTTCTGCGCTGCATTGTTCTATGTTCTATGTTCTATGTGATGTAGAATGCAATTTCTGATAATTATAGTGGAAGCAGATTCAATAGTAACATTCAAAAATAAATTGGATAATTATATCTTTGTTTTTTTAAAAAAAGGGCTGTGGGAAAAGAGTAGGATAATTGGATCAGATCAGGAAAAACTGAATAGCACAAATATAATGGGTTGAATGGCCACCTTCTGTGTTGTAGAATTCTGTGTTTCAATTTTTCATAGACATTGAAATTGTACGCTCCAATTATTAAAAGAAGCTTCAAATGTATCCATTCAAAGCAAAATTAAAAACCTGTTGTGCAGTGTGGTTTTAATTTTATATTTACATTGAAAACATAAAGCACATAGTGTAGGACCACCAATATTGAAAAGAGTAGGAGAGGAGAAAATAAACCGAGCGGTTTGGGCTGTAACCAAATTTGAGTTTTAAAAGCCTGCGTATTATAGAAGGAAGCAAGGCTGAGGAATATGAGGAGTCCCAGTGTTCTGAGGTTCACAGAAAGAGGAGCTTTCAATAAAAATCTGCACATATTTCAATATGGTAAGGGGACAAGTGACAAGATGAGGAAATTGGAGCTTATGAAGAACCAGAGAAATTCAGTGGATCAATGTACAGAGAAAAAAATCCTAAAGTGTTGGATCTCAAGAGTAAAGGGGGGATTTTCAAGATCATGAACAATATACAACTAATATGACATTAAATATAGCTAAATACGGCCATAAGATGTAGGAGCAAAGTAGACTATTAGCTCCATCCAGCATCCTTCACCATTCAATGAGATCATGGCTGATCTGATAATCCTTAATCTGATAATACTTTTCTGGCTTATCCTAAAGTAGCAAGCAAGAGCAGTAATAACATTATTTCTTTTTAAAAAGAAACTGCTGAGGGATTTTTCTGATGAAGTGTTTAGGCCCGAAACGCCAAGTTTTCCTGTTCCTATGATGCTGCTTGACCTGCTGTGTTCATCCAGCCCCACGCTTGTTGCTGAGGGATTTGTTGACTGAGTAAATTTCAAGCTCTAAATTTCCCTACTGCCTCTACATCACAAAGCGGCCTATTTCTTTTTTTCTGATGAAGCCACACCACAGCACAAAATATAGTTTCCATACTTGGAAACAAACTGGACTCTGATTCAAGTTGACCTCAAGATTAGGTTGACCTCAAATGGAAAATACTCCATGTATATGCACAAACATACTTTGATGATATCCTTAGATAAATTTGGAGCCGGGGAAACAACTCTGACGCCTTGGTGGTGAAAGTCAGCTTTGGTGGTGGATCACAGCATAGTGGTTATGTTATTGGATTAGCACTCCACAGACCTAGATTAATGGTCCAGTCACAAGTTCAAATACCACCATATCAACTGGACAATTTAACATTCAACTGATCAAATAAAATGTTAAATAAAAAGCTACCATTGTAATGGCAACCATAAAACTACTGAATTGTGTAAAGCCCCTCTGGTTCATCAATTTTTTAGCGAAGGAAATTGACTACACCCCTGATCCGGAATAGTCTATATGTGACTCAAGGCCCAAGCAGTGTCGCCTAATTTTAACTGCTTTCTGAAATGGCCAAGTGAGCCACACAGTTACATTCAAAAAGATGGCTATCGCCTTCTCAATGCTAATTGGGAATGAGTAATTAACATTGGCTTGTAGTGATGCCCACATCCTGAATGAATTAAAAGATAACTAAAAGGTGGTAATAAATCAGCAGCCTGTAAGCGTATTAGACACTGGATACTGACCACTGGTGGCTTATAGTTGGGGTAACTTGCTGCCATCAAGCCTCAATTCTAGATATTTTCTAATCAACCTGTTATTACACACTTTTGAAGCAGATGTGGCTTGAACCCAGACCTTCTGGCTCAGAGGAAGGGTTACTACCACTGCACAACATGAACCCCCTACTCCTTATTTCTATTTTTTAAAAACAAACCTAAAACCGAGTTAAATAGCCGATAATGGGACAACTAAGTCTAACGGTCTAATTATTGGTGGTAGAGGATAAGCCACCAGGGTGTCTTAACAGTAAGAGGCACTTGTCTATATAACAAGATGTAGTTTGTTGCTTGATAGCAATAGGTAAAATTAACATTAACTAGTTCCGCATAATTACAACAGCAGGAGCCAGAAATGACATGTCAGTCTCCATCAGCACCTCATGCAAACCTGCCCTGAATCTCCATTTAAAGATGGTATTACACCATTAGTTTGGGTGGAGCGAATACAACTTTAACATTAACTCTTTCAGGACTTTAACTTACACAGTACCCCTTACATCTCACTTTATTTTCCTTTTCACCGGCATTGATGTTTTCACTAAGTGGAAGTCGATAGTGCTCCTTTTGCTATTGTGCAGATTACACCACAATATGTGCCTTGGTTACCGAATGGGATGAAATTATAATCATTAATTGAACATGTACACTTAGGGCAGATTCAAATTATGCATAAAATATCAATGTTAACATAACCGTATTCCTTGCGCACACTCTAGTGGTGATGGAGAATTAAAGACAGATTTTGGGTCGCCGATTAAAAAAATGCTCTAAATATTGGCAATACTTTCCTTTTTTTTGTTGGACTGCTTGGCCTCTAGCTTTCACTTCCCTCTTACATCATTGCATACCACTCTTACATGCTGCATGAGGAAGTGACAGATAGGGTGCTAATTGCAATATCTGTGAGGGGCAAGGGGGAGAGGACCAGAGTTAATGTGTAACACATGGTGTTTCTGGCAACAAGTGAAGATGATATTCAGTCATTGTGCTGAAGGTGCTACTTCAAATCCAGAATTAAAGACGATAGCAATAGTTTGGCTGCCTGTTTTGTAATTGAGCTTGATGAGCTGGCCTGAGGGAGAAGGAGAGGAGAAGGATAAGGAGAAGGTCATGACGGAGAAAGACAGAGATGGAAAGGGAAGTCTGAGAAGCAGGTAATACCACACACAGAGACTGAGACCTAGGCTGTACTCACAGGAAACAGTTGCAGTAGGCCCCACGCTGAGATCAGTTCTTATGGCTTTTCTGGCATCTGTTTTATTTCAATCTTTCAAGGGGGAGAGAGAGAGAGGGGGGGGAAAAAGATTCAAATACACTTGGATATTAAAGACGTACATGTAGAAAATGTAACATCTTGAATTGTCATGGCAAGTCCCAACATGTGACAGCATTTGCTTATGAAACTGCAGGTAAATTACATTAATGGCTAGTTAGGCTGTCCCAACTTAAAAAGCCTAGGGAGCTTTATATTCATGGGACCACCCAATCACACAAGCCAATGGTTTAAATTAAATAGGGTGCTGCCATGTAAAACTTATGTTATTAATTAAGTTGTGAATATTACATTGTAGAATGTTATTAATTAGATAGAAATGCAGGTTTCTGAATAGGTCTCTCGATGATTTACTAGTATGCTACCGCCACCATGCACACTAATTCTCACCATATATGGTTATAACTTGCCTTTTCATCACCTAATTTGTACCTGGATTATTTATTCATGTACTACTGCAACACTGTGGTCTTTATTTTATCCATTTTGGGAACCTAGACATCATTAGCAAGGCAGAATTTATTGCCCATGTGGTGGGATGATGCGGTGAACCCTCCTCGTGATTCACTGCAGTCTGTGTGATGGGCTGTTGTTAGGTACAGGTTTCCAGGAATTTGGATGCTGGAATTCAAGCATCAAACCATGTAGAAGTTAAACTAACAGAATATGTTTCTTGCAGGTACTAAAATGTGTTTTTTTTAAAAAGTAGAACAAGTCCCTTCTTTTTATCCTAAGCAATTTAAAAAAATCAGCATGTGTTATAATGCATCTCTATGAGAGGTAGGATTTAAAACTAGGGGAAGGGACTCAACCACAAAGACTTTATTAATGATCCCAAAGCATAGCCAGGTCGTCTGGATTATTAGTCCAGTGACACTTATGCCACCATCTACTCATTCTCCTTGCTTAATCGCCTCTTACATTGTCCAGGTTCCTAGTAGCTAATTGCATCAATTAAGGCAAAGTTAGGTAGAGGGCTTTGATTAGGTAGTTACTTGACAGGACATATAAAGAGACACTTACTGTCACGGGAGTAGGGTGGACTCTGGAGGGAAACACCATTTAATGTCTGACTCTGAAAATAGATCTATTGGAAGACCATTTCCAGTTCCCTTTCTTCATCCAAAGCTTTGGGAGGATATGATATCGTCATATTCTTTGTTACCATGTAATGATCCTCCTCAGGTCTTTTGTTAACTGCTTTGTTCCCTCACTTGGGTTCCTAAATTTGAAGCTTAAATCTCTTAACCTGTCTATTTCCTGTTCCTTTTATTTATGTTCTGCTTTAGGCTGAGATCCATATTCTCTCTTTTCCATTCTTCCTGATTTAAAATTCAGTACTTCCATCTCCCTACCTTGTCTTACAGATGTCTTTAGTTACTCTCTTCTTCACAACGTAATTTTGTTTTCCTTGCGCATCCGCATTTTGCTCAGGCCTTTAATTACCTTGAAAACAGACAGGGGTTTCTATTTCACGTGGGACCTCCCCCATCCATCCATCTTCTATCAATCAGGGTACTACTTCCTTGTTTTCTCTGTCTGAGGTTCTGCTTGTTCTTCTGATCTTTTCACCCACAAACCACTTTCGCATCCTGCCCAGGCTTATTTTAACTATCCTTACTTATTGCAGGCCATGGTTCCTTTTCCATTCGACATGGGCCTCCAGCTTCTTATTCTCTGTCTGCATTCTCTATACTCAATTTTCCAATTGCCCCAGCTTGGTCTTAAATTCCTTTCCTTGTTGTTACTAATTCTGAGATTCTGGCATGCACATCCAGGCTTAAGCACACTGATAACACTAGTTTTAAAAGGAATAGCGCTGAGTGATATCACAGTGTTGCTGAGTACAAGAGCTTTGTTATTAAAAGCTTTTGAATATTTATTGGATTCATGCCATTCTGCCTTAGTTTTGTCATTTTTTGTTTCTTTTGACCTTATTATAGTGGTTTATGGAATGTATCCAAGATGAATTCCATAATTGCCAATTAAAAGAAAACTAGACCTTATTATAGTTAAGCCAAAAAGATTTAGGCTCTTCTCTCATGGCTCAGATGGTGAGTGTGGTATTGGCCTAAAGAGACCAGATTCAATCTCTGACCTTTACAGGGATAATTGATCTTAGCTAGGTTCCTACTTTCCTTTGCTATTTTCCATCCACCTGCTACCACTCAGCAACATGAACCAAAGACAGATCAGGATCAATGTTTTACCAATGAGATCTAATTGCACCTCATCATCACTTCTGTTATGATGTTGAGGTGCTGGTGTTGGACTGGGGTAGATAACATGAGGAGTCACACAACAACGGGTTATAGTCCAACAGGTTTATTTGAAATCACAAGCTTTCGGAGCACTGCTCCTTTGCAGCTTAAAGTCACCTGATGAAGGGTGAGTACTCCAAAAGCTTGTGATTTCAAATAAACCTGTTGGACTATTACTTGGTGTCCTGTGACTTCTCACCTCTATGTTGTCAGAGGCTCAGTCCCAGATAACCCAAATTCCTTCAGTTAAATATTGAGAAGACTTAAGCCACTGACTTGTACATCTGTCATAAAGCCCAGTTTCTATTCATTGATCCTAACCCTCTCCCTGATTATTGTTTCAGGGTGAATCATATTATTTGTAATGGTAGTTTCCTATTTGACTTGACTTTCCAAACCCATACCCTCTTCCTTAGGCTGCATATTTCCTCCCCTGGTATCCATGTGCCCTTCTGCCTTCCTGCTGTCAATACCCTCTTTTGCACTTTTGCAA
Organism: Ginglymostoma cirratum; assembly: GCA_024137785.1. Classification (NCBI taxonomy): domain Eukaryota; kingdom Metazoa; phylum Chordata; class Chondrichthyes; order Orectolobiformes; family Ginglymostomatidae; genus Ginglymostoma; species Ginglymostoma cirratum. The sequence continues at coordinate 9,673,592 of JAHRHZ010000038.1, read as the reverse complement.
TTTCCAGAACAACTATTCCAATAGCCTCCTGGATGACCTCCCACTATTTAGCCTCCAATGAACTCGAGCTCATCCAAATCACCACTGCCTAGATCATATCCCAAACTAAGTCCTGGTCAACCATCATACCTCTGCTTGCTAATTTACATCAACTCTCAGTTCAGATTGATGAATTCAAGCCACACTGTGACCTTGCCCCTTCCTATCTCTGTAATAGCCTCTAGCTTCACAGTACTCTGAGAATTCCTCCAATCCTGCCATCCCCACTTCCTCTTCCCTATCACTGATAGCTCTGACTTCAGCCATTCAGGCCCTAACCTCTGGCACGGCCCAAGACCTTTCAAAGGTCTTCCTTTAAAATGACCTCTTTGAGCAAGCTTTTAGTCATCTATCCCAATATCTCCTATATAGGGTCTCCTGGCCTTGCTTGACTGTGTGGAGTTTGCACATTCTCCCCATATCTGCCTGGGTTTCTTCCAGGTGCTCCATTTTTTCTCCCACAGTCCAAAGATGCGCAGGTTCAGTGGACTGGTCATGCTAAATTGCCTGTACTGTCCAAGAATGTGTAGGCTAGGTAGGTTAGCCACGATAAGTGTGGGGTTATAGGGATAGGGTCCAGGGCTAAGCTTGAGGCGGATGCTCTTCGGAGGTCAGTGCAGACTCTAGGAGCTGAATGGCCTCTTTCTGCACTAGGGATTCTCTGAACATTTAACCTGAATACATTCCTGTTAATCCCTTTGGAGATGTTTTGTTACATTACAGCTGCTTAAGGTGCGAATCATTCATTTGCTTCAGGTGACCCAGCCAGAAAGAGAGGAAAAGGCAACCAATGCTTAGTCAGGTTGGTGAAGATAATATCGGGCTCAGCAGTGATACCAAAATTACAAAGATGCTTGAAAGCCTGTTGATGCTGTAACACTACAGCACAGCTTCAGCTGCCATTATCCTGAGAGGGGGGAAAATATAGCAACCTGTACCTGCTATCCAAAACATACATACTTCAAATAACGTAGCATTTAATTGCTACAAATCTCCATCCAATTTATTTTATATAGAGCTTCAACTGCTGATTTTAATAAAAGTGAGACAACTGGACGATGCATAAAAGGTTAGAAAAAATTAAGAGACGCTGAGATAAATCAAAAGTCAGGCTAAGCTATGTCAATGTTTGGTATTGTAGGAGAAAATTATAGATTATAGGAGAATAGCTGAGAGTTTGAGATCCCAGCGTAGATAAAATGGTTTTAAATAGGGAACAGGGCAATGAGTCTTAATTGCAATAACGAAGCCACAAAAAGCAGGAGAAGCATATAGGAAAAGTGTATGTGAAGATGATAAGAACGAGAAGAACAAATCAAAAACTTAAATGCAAATCCGAATCAGAGATTATCTTGTGTTTCTTATAACTGAGCAAAATGATCGTTATCTGTGAAACGACATCTGCAAATTGCAATCACTTTGTAGGAAATCTGATCTCATTATTATTTTAGTTAAAAAATCCTGAACAATGATAAACTGTGGGAGAAAGATTTGTCAATTGTCCTTTTCTGTCCCAGGTTTACAGAATTTCTGACAAACGTGTAACTTCTTGGCAAACCAGGTGTTTAATTCCAATAAAAAGGTACCAAATGTAATTGGAGATAAGGCGACTTTGGGCCCCAGTGTTTTTCCAAAAAAAAAGTTAGAAAGATTGGGAAGACATTGTTACTATGATTTCGTCTAGGATAGGGTGCAACATCTTAAACTTCATTAGCACTCAATTTAGACTATTATTTGTACAATTAGTGAAAGATTTATATTTCCACTTTCACTGAAATTATAGTTAATATCAATTTGAAACCAGGGAAATATAAAATACCATTTGATCTCCTATGGTTTGCATACAGAAAAAAAAATCAAAGAAAGTCATCTTTCATCTTATTTTTGATTTGTTCAAGGGAATGTCACTGTGTGGATGTCAGCAGATGTCACTGGCAAAGCCAGCATTAATTGCCTTTCCCTGAAAACTGTACAACTATATCAATCAGTGAACATCCCCATTATTAAACTTGGGAGGAGCAGGTTATTGACGAAGCAGCTGAAAAACATCCTGGAAGAATGCCTTGGGGAAGGGGAGTATTTGTGGCACAATGGTAGCATCCATACTTCTGAGCTAGATGCTGCTTCAGAGCGATGTCACATCTCTGAATAAGTTGATTAGAAAATATCTGCCCTGAGGAAGAAAGAGGTCTCATTGCAGAGTGGTAGTGTCCCAGGAGGCTTGGGCTCAGTCCCACTTGCTCCAGGTATGACATAACACACTTGTACAGGTTAATTTACATATATCCACAGTAAGTAAACTATAGAGGTCTCACAGTGCAGTAGCACTGTCTTTATTTCTGGCCTCAAAGGCTTAGGATCACATTTCACCTGCTCCCACTTGCTCCAGGAGGTGGGTAATAACACCTCCAGAGATAGCAGGAACTGCAGATGCTGGACAATCTGAGATAACAAGGTGTAGAGCTGGATGAATACAGCAGGCCAAGCAGCATCAGAGGCGCAGGACGGCTGACGTTTTGGGCCTTGACCTTTCTTCTTCATTTTCTGAAGAAGGGTCTGGGCCCGAAACGTCAGCCTTCCTGCTCCTCTGATGCTGCTTGGCCTGCTGTGTTCATCCAGCTCTACACCTTGTTGTCTCTTAATAACACTTCCAAACAGGTTGATTAGAAAAAAAAAAGGTAAAATAAGAAAAGAGAACTGAACAAGAGAAATAAATTACAGTGCAGCATTAAACGAAGTTAGGACAGTGATTAACTCCTTCCTTACTATGTGATTGAATAAGTTCCTTAATGCATGTTTGAACCACCTATATGCCAAAGGCTCAGGATAAATCTTGTTGCTGTGCTTAGTTAATTAATCATCAAAATAATGACGAGATGCCAAATGAAATGGAGAATAGATCTTGAAATTTAAATACAGAACTCCTTGAAAGTAGGTTGAAAAATACGTAAAAAGGTCAATATCAAGTGTTTTATAAACAGGAGGATAAAATACCAGAGTGAAGACAATTGATATATCTGTAGAAGGCATTGGTTAAAGCATTGTGTGCAACTTTGGATTCGTTCTTAAACTGGAGAATAAATTATAAAAATTGTAAAGTATCGCTTTTGAGTGCTAACAAATGAAAAAAATCTAGAGTTCTTGAAACAAAAACAGACTCAGCCCTCTTGTGGTGTCCCTGCCCCTGGACACAGAGGCCTGGGTTCAAGTCCCACCTGCTCCAGTGATGGGTAATTAACATCTCCAAACAAGTCAATTAGAAAAATAGGTTTAAATTTTAAAAAAAAAACTCTGCTGTTCTGCTTCTCCCTTTTTAGCATCAGTCTCCCCAATTTTTGATACTGCCTTCACTCCCGTCTCCATCTTATTTATCCTTCTTCTTAGGTGGGTGAGAGGTGGGATAGGGAAACGCATAGCCACCAATAACTGATTAGCTTGTTTCTCACTTTAGCCAAAATGTTATCCTTTACCTTGTCATCAAATAATTGAGAAAATTCAAGACTTATGGGGGGACTGCAATATTTCATAAAGCATTTGGATTATGGGAATGAAATACATAATTAGATCTATACAATGCACAGTCTTATTGTGAAGCATGCATTAAGTTTATTGAAACTATTTTTTAGACATTAGAGATTTTAATCCAAATACAGGGGTAAAGCCTTTCAGAAAGGAAAACAGGGCCACCAGGTGGCCATACGGTACAATTACACAGTAACATGTTTCTAATAGCAATCTGTGGAAACGTGGATGAAGTGGAAAAAAATTTGACAGAAAAATGTATTAAAGGGATTTGTTACTAGGAAGTAAACTTCAGTAATTGGAAGTATCTCCCTTCCCATCTTTAAACTTTTCTAAAACCGGTTTTCTTTGATCTTGATTTTGGTCTCCAATGCTTTCAATGCCCAATCCTACTGCTTCCGCGATCCAGTTTTGCCTCACTGTGACAAGCTACTTTTACGAGATCATTTTTGTACAGACAAAACTATTCATGTTAAGCAACTCTTCCAGCAGGGTAATAAATTTTCAACTGTGTTGCAGTACTATCAAATATATTCAATGAACAATGGCAATTTGATTTTTGTGAACACAAGTCCTAGATTAAGTTATCGCCAATAGTCTCTAATCTGTATGCCATACCATGGAGGTTACAATCTGCAAATAGACATTTTAAGTTACAGGCCTAGCACTCAAATCACCCTGCTGGTCCCTGCAACACCTAGTCCATTAATAAAGCACAGTAGTGTCTCCATTAGTTATTTCTCTTTGTTTTTGTGTTTTTGAAAGAGGTCAACAACAATACAGATTGAGGTTGTTGACTTGTTCGCCAAGCTGGCTGCTTGTAGTTCAGACATTTCGTCACCATGCTAGGTATCAGCAGTGCGGCCTCCGATGAAGTGATGTTGTTCTACTCCGCTTAGTTTTTATATGAAATTCATATATATGGTATTCTTATAAATACTAAGCAGAGTAGAACAACAGCGCTTCATCGGAGGCTGCACTGATGATGTTACCTAGCATGGTGATGAAATATCTGTACGATAACTAGCCAGCTCGGTGAGCAAGTCAACAACCTCACCCACAACCTGAGCTACAAATCTTTGAGAACCTTATACAGAATGGCATGGCTACAAAAACAGAATGTGGTGCCCAGTTGAATTGGAGGAGACAGTGGCAGTGGTAATGTCACTGGTTTCAGTAATCCGGATTTGGTTTGAATCTCACCATAGAAGATGAAACTTAAACTCAATAAAAATAAGGAATAAAGAAAACCAGCACAATGATGGTTTATTAACTATCAGAAAAATCCATCTCATTCACTATTGTCCTTTAGGGATGAAAATCTGCCATCTTTACCTGATATGGCGAATATGTGACTCCAGACTCATAGCTAAGTGGTTGACTCAAATGCCTTTTGGGCAATAAATTCTGCTAAAGCCCATGTCCCATGAACAAAGACAAAAAAAGCCCATATTATAACGTGCACTGATTGAAGAGTAATTGTGTGTGTTTAGGGTGGTGCAAACAGGGATGGGCAATAAATGCTAGCCAGTCAGCGATGCCCACGTCCCATGAGCAGACAAAAAGTGTTGAATTTCACATCCTCATTACAGGTAAGTACTCGGTCACTTGCTCTTAAAGTGATCACCTACCCTCAACTTTAATTACGGAACTGATGATGGCAAATTACTCTCAGCTAAACAGGGGACAGAGAATGGAAGATGTAGCAATTTCATCAGCTTCCCAATGTATGACTGGTATTAGCACAATTAGTGCAGTATCATGTTTACAAATGGTTAGGAGAGTCACACATTGTCCCTACATCTTAATTAATGCCTGTAAGTATGCCAACAGGAAAATACACCATTCATGTGCAATCAAATGCTCGTTTACCTGGGGTCTGCGATGCTTTCATTTTAAAATCAAACGATCATACACCCACATTTTGACAAAAAAAACACATCTACAGCAAGTGCCTCAGATCATAATTGTCACATCAGCTATAACTATTGAATATATTTCAGGATATCTTGGATTTTTATTTCACAGAAAGGTTTGGGAAGATTTGCATTTAAATGGCGGATTTTTGGAAGTATATTCATTCAATTTTAAAAAAGCATTGAAACAAAGTGCTTAGAACATGAATGGGGCACATTGCCTATTGTTTCAGAAACAAATTCAAGTTGTTAATTGGTCTCTCTCGTCAAGAAGCTCACCCATGTGATCCTAGGTCATTGGCAGGAGTTGTTTGACATTCATTGGCCTTCTACTCGGATTGTGAATACAGCGAAATAAAAATGGGAGACCAAAACTCTTAGTTGCATATTTTGCTAAAAAGCAAAAAAACTACAGGGAGATTTCCACCGTGTTTAGAAGGTTGAGGATAGTTTGAAGTTATTTTGTTTCAAAAGCAAGATAATCCACTGCTGACAAAGTTTCACTGTTGATTGAATTAATTGCAATTGGAACAATGTATGTTTGCATTATACTTTCAAAATTTTTGCTTTGTACACTCAATTGGTATGAGACTGTGGAATGAGGTTAAGCCCAGTTCCTACTGTTCACTAGTATAGCAGTCACCCCAGGTTCAGATAAAGGTCTTGGGGTTATGAGCCATGGGCAGCAGCAGAAACTGGTGAATTTTCAGTGGATGGTAAAAGAGCTAGAACCTTGGGGAAAAACAGTTGATTACAAGCAGATGATTCGTTGGGCAGAAAACTTGTGTTTTCTTTAAATACGAAGGAGAATGGCAATAGAATACTTTCTCATTTATTCCACTCTCTGGTTACATTGATTATTAAATATAAAAATGGTAGACTCCTATAACAGCCACAGAGGAGGACAACATAAGACCACAAGAAGTGTAAATATGAGCAAAGGAATTGCCCTCATTACTGCACTATTTTGCATAAACCCACAGCACAAAATATACCATAATTTGGATGCTTGAATATAAAAGTAAATTGTTAATTCTAAATGGGTCAAGGTAAAGAATACTGTTTCACAGGATTGGATTTTTTAAAATTAAACTTATTGTCAGCAAACAATTCAAAGTTCAGAGAACGCAAGATCCCAAACTCCATTCTTCAAGTCTACAGATCAGACTAAACATCTTTGCAGTCTCCCAAAAATATAACCAAGTTAGTGAGAGTAAATGTGAGCAGGTTGTTCTGTGGGCTTACATCATAATGATCAATACTGCCTTATTTATCAAAAACAGTGAATTCTCAAAACTCAACCGCAGGATTTTTTTTAAAATTAAGTTTTATTATGTAAACTGTTAATTTATCCTGTAATATTGACAAAATATTTCACATCTTAACTGTTTCAATACAGTATCAACATAAATTACACATTTTACTCCTGTCTATTGAAGTGATTGCATGTAGCCAGAAAGATGAAGTGTATAAACTAGGAAGTCAGCTTCAACTAGGTTTTAAATAGCTAGGAAAAGTTAGAGATATAAACCTCATATTGAATCTCACATACCCATCCAATAGATCCTCACTCGTATTACCTGTTGGGCAACACCTATTTTGGCAGAAAGTATTGGCCAAAGCTGTCATCATTTCCACTTTCGTGTAAAGTACTCTCCAGTGATAAAGAGTAGTCTGACAGCAGAGACCGCCATTGCAGCATTCAATCTACTGGCTTGTCTGAGAAATAGCAAAATTTGGGGATGGGGAGTGGGCAGGTGTTTGTCGATAATGCCTCAATTCTGTGCTTCCAGTAAGGTCGCTTCTCTCAAAGGGAGTTGTAGTCAGATTACACTACGGCACTTGCCAAAGTTCTTCAACTTGTGCTCCCTTTAAACACAAGTCCTTCCCGGAGGCACCAGATCAGTTTATGTTAGCTTGAACACAATCTGTAATTCAAAGTTTCGGCAACTTTTTCCCATCAAGCTGCCAAGACACCCCAAACAATAAACTGGATGGTCGTTCAAAATTATTTAGAATACACTTAATTCATAATGTTTCTAAACTCTGGATACACATTGTATCATGTTTTTCACGATCTGGGATTAATATTTAAGAAACAAAAATGACTTCACTATAGGGATAGGCCATATGTTTAGCAACCTGCATCAAACTGCACCGTGATGATGTGACAGAAACAGATCCAAATTAAAAGCTGAATTTAATCTTCCAGCTCTCTGAACATGAAAAAAAAAATCACTTCAATACAAGAAAATTTCTGATATTTTGCAGCTGTTTCATTACAGCCAAAAGGTGTGCTGGCATACAACTATAAGGATCTATTCAAATATGGACCAAGTTTTGTAGCAATCTTGCCAATTCATTAGTTACGTGTGAAGTAGGTCAGTCAGGGTGATACTTGCAGTGTGTTATTGACCAGAGTTAACAAAATTAAATAGACATTTCCCCCCAGGAGTGTAGTATTGCATCTGTTACCTTTTTTTTTTTACCCAAGCAACGTACTGCATTACATTTGTCATCTCTACTAAAATTATGTACAGATTTGGTCTCCTTACCCATGGAAGGTTACACTTGTCTCAAGGGGAATTCTAGGAAGGTTAATATGCAGATTCCAGGGGATAGGACATTATCCTAGGAGATATTTAGTGGACTGCGCACATATTCCCCAAAGTTTAATCTGGCATGGTAATCTTCTCAAAACGTAAGTTCTTAAAGGGATTTCAGGGTATGTGCTTGAAACATTTTTCCCCTCGCAGTGGAGGTTAGAACTAGAAGTCACAGTGTCAGGTTAAAGGTTTAGGAATGAGGAGAAGAAACTTTTCCCTCAAATAGGAATCTTTGGAATTCTCTACTCCAGAGACCTGCAGATTCTCAGTCGTACAGTTCATTCTGAACTGAGATTGTTCGATTTATGATGAAATGGGAATCAAGGGGTTTGGGGATGAAGCAAGATGATGATAAAGAAAAGGTTCAATTCCTATTTCTTATGTGACTGCACATCAAATATAACTTATACACGTGCATCCAAAATACCACTTTTCTTTCTTTAGGCATAGCCAAGAATTTTGTGTGGAATCTTAAGTACATGGAATATATAAACAGCATTAAGATTACATTGTGGTTGGAAATTTGACTACGAGTACAGGCCCTTCCAGGTGAAATTGCAAGTTAGCCAATTATGAGGGTGCTCCAAGTTTACTCGGAGAAGCAGACAATACAATCATCAGTACAAACTTTTACCGATACAGAAGGTGCTACAGCGATCAGGTGAAAGAATTACATGATGACACTTGCAGCTGGTTTTTTTATGCAACTTACATAAAAGCCCTATTCATCTGAGAAAAATGAATGACCAGCAAAATGCAGGATTTCAACTCTGTCAGCTCCAATGCCATGCTGACTACTGTCATTTATCTCTTACAGAGTATCACTGGAGGCAGTGGGGTTTAGAGGAAGAAATGCGGTCCTCGGAGGTGCAGGACACTGAGGAAGCAGTCACATGATTCCTGCACACCCTTCATCAGTGCAGATACACTCACCTTTGTGGGTCCAGCTTCACAGAGAAGGGTGGCACAAGGCGAGGAGCAGCCCACATGAAATGGATAGATACTGAAGGCAGAGATAGCTGTGGAATGGCTCCTTCAGAGCTCTGAGGAAACACTGAGGCTATTCCCATCCAGGCACAGGTGCTCAGTTGGGTATAATACAAAGCTGGTAACTGTTAAACTGGCAAAGGAAATATATGACGATCTGCCAGAATTCCCAAAGACAGTGTGTTCCCTAGTACTGAAGTAGGAGAAGTCCATCACAAGCATCAGTGTCATTATGACTCTGGAGTCCAGCACCACATCTAGTAAAATGGTGCCTACCTTGTGGAGACTCAGTAAAGTTCAAAACATTATGTTCAATTTTATTTTGTGGAAAGGCTTGGCTTGCCTCTAGACTTTAGAGAATATTTTTTCTCTGGTCTAAGCCAAAGCAACGTTCTCAAGCCACACAACCATACAGGTCTAATTTTTTTTTAAACAATTGCCAAGATAGGAGGACTTCATGAAGTCTTTTTGAAGACTTGTGGAATAAATCTGAGAACTTACGGTTCTGATAGGATTGAGGGAATCAACTCGTCTCGGAATTACAGTAGGGACAAAAACAGGAAAAAAAAGTACTTGAATTTAAAGGAATGAGCATTTACATAGATAACACAAATTTAAAACAGCTATAAGTGGGCCATAATCAGTTTCCGCAACTGCATCTTGTTTGATTCTGGACAGATGATGTCTGGTTTTCACTCCTCCCAGGGTACCATATCAGTGTCTATTGCCACACAGTTGTACGCTGCGTAACGTAACTTCTCTTCACAAAGCTTTGCACTACAAATAAAACAGATTTGAAACAGTTCAGAAGATATTTGTACATTTATGCAACTGTATGCAAATATATATCCTTTAATTATTGTTACAGAGGCCAATATGGAAGCTCTGGTGGTTCATCGATACTACAGTTTATCACATCATAACTGCACTCTCTTACTGTACAAAGACAAGCAACAAAGGAATGTGTGGCTTGGGGAAAGTTAAAGGAGAAGTGAGGGAGTATTCAAGGAAAACCAAACAGGAATATTGCATTCCCACTATATTCCACCCCCCAACTGGTCTGGCTCCATCCCCGCCTCTTCGACTTGTCTGCCTCCTCTCCACCTATCCTCTCCTCTATCCATCTTCTATCTGCCTCCCCTCCTCTCCCTATTTATTTCAGAACCCTCTTCCCCTCCCCCATTTCTGATGAAGGGTCTAGGCCCGAAACGTCAAGCTTTCCTGCTGCTATGATGCTGCTTGGCCTGCTGTGTTCATCCATCTCCACACCTTGTTATTGCGGATTCTCCAGCATCTGCAGTACCTATTATCTCTAGTACAAGAAATTTTACTTGCAAGGTGCCCTTTAGATATAGAAAAAAGGTCCAAAGACCATTTTAGGTCACATACTGGAAAAGTAATTAACTCACCGTAAAATACATGGCAAACTACTCCGGTGCTGGAATTTTTCAGTAGAATTTGAAATTTCTAATTACTTTTAATTGACTTTTGGTCTGATTTTGTACTTACCAGTGCTAAGGAATTGAACAATTTATTCTTTGGCTACAATCAGAAGAGCAACCCTGACTTGAACAATGCAATTTTTTCCATTGCCCACATTAACCAACCCTGCTGCATGGCTAAGTATAATGCTGAGTTAGGGATTGTCCTGCAAATCTATGACCACTTGGATCTGGATTGAGGCCAGTCAATATATGTTACAGAAGGCCCTTTGAGCAGGCTGCATGGGGAATATTTTCAGATCTTTCTTAGCTTCTGCTGCAAAAGTGAGTGATGAATAGATACCAAAGAACACATTATAACAATCAGTTTGCTCAAAATTTGAACAGTATGGCTCAGTTTTACAAACTTACACTACATTTACACTATGCTGCAATAAATGCATCAATGTAGTTCGTTTAATGAGCTGAATGTGATCACATGGACATGATCACATGCAGATGATTTTACTGCCAATTTATGTATCTGGACAACTAGAATTAAATTAATTCGACAGTCATCCATTTCTAACAGGCCTTCCCCAAAAAAGTGACAAAATATAAAGGGTAAACAATACATTTTCACACAGAGTTTGCCAAGTCCATCCACAAAGTCAAGGAAGCTTAAAATTACCCTGTGGGATATTAGGATCCAGAGGTTTAATGCATCTACACATAATTACTTAACATATTCACTAAAATTTCAGAAAATAATTTAAGTTGAGTGTAATGCAACAGAAAATTAATGGTATTTAAGATCAAAGTAATTATTTGCTTCACGTACTAACAAGGCTCCATGTAAAGAATCTAAAATCAACATCTTTCTTACATAATAAATACAAAACAATCTATCACTATTCTGTCACTAACATTTTAGTTAAAATCACCTTGAGTGGAGAGGCATTTATTCTTCGTAAACTCTGCAAAGTTAAAACCAAGTTGCACTAATGCCAAACCTGAACTACGAGGTGCTAAGAAGGGACAAATTGACTCAAATAATGGTAAGTTAAACCAATTCATCCAGATCAGGCCTTGATGCTGAATTTAGGTTCAGGTATAAATGCAACTACAGCATTGCACCAACTCGAGCAGAACTATAGCTGCAGCACAAAGTCGATAAATTTCCACAGCAGTAATTATCCCTCCACTTACTGAATTCAACATTCAGCCACTCTTTAAAAGGTCAGCATTATTTTAAACTTAAAATCAAAATAGAATAGAATCTAATTTTAAAAACATATGGTGAGTTTATCCAAATCTCTTCTCTCAGTTTTCCTTCTGAATATTATGAAAATGATAGGTTCCATAAAATATTTTAGACAGATAAAAAAAGTTGGGAAAATTAGTTCTATGACTTAGATCAGTACAAGCACACAGATAATTTAAGATTTATAGAAATAATCCACCAAATAATAACATTTATAGAATTAAACTAAACTAACTTTGAGATGGAGCTAGACTATGCTATGTGAAAATAGGATTTTTTTTTGGAGATTAAATGATTTACCTCCTATTTTTAAAATATGTCCACGCTGTGAGAATATATAGCTTATTCAATAACTGGCCCATTATGAGCTGTGTGAAAGGGACCTAAAAAGTGACAGTTCCTCCAATATTCTCTCGAAGGAATGCAGCTTGCAGAAAGAGCAGCGGTTAATTATCTGCATCCAGAGCTCCTTCAGGGCAGGATATGAAACACTGGTGTCCTCCACCACCATCTAGTGGAGAAGGATAGAACATTGTATATGGAGCTTCTCATCCAGAAAATCTGTGTAACGGACTTTTCCGCACCTGTCATCAACAATTAAACTTAAAGCAGGGAATTTTGGTGCTTCTTCTAGTGCCACTCTAATTCTTTGTTTTCTTCAACTCCTATCTCATGAAGCAAAAAGTTCCATACAAAGCAGCCTCTGACAAATGAAATTTGCTTCTTACCTTTACCTATGATAAGGGTTAATTCAGCCTACATCTCCATAAGTCTCAGTAAACTGCTGACTGGAGAGTTCAGGATCTAGAAGTTCAAGGCTGCCGTTTCCATGGCACCCGAGGGTGCTCTGGATTGTTCATTGGTGAAGACGTTAAACCTATGCTCTGCCTACCCTCGGAGGTAAAATGTAAAATATCTCAAAACACTATAAGATTCTTAACTTCTGACCCTGAAGAAAAAAGTAACTCTTTTCCTGACTCCACGCTTGGCCACACAAGTCAGGGGTGCAATGGAATACTTTGCACTTGCCTGCATAAGCGCAGCTCCACAAACAGAAGTTTGACACCACCTGGGTCAAAGCAGCCTGCTTGATTATTTGTGGATGTAGTGCCATTTAGTCCCTCTGTCACTGATGCTCTGTCACTGATGCAGTAAGGAGCATTACCTACAAGATGTACTGCAGAAATTCACCAAGGCCCATCGACAGCATCTTACAAACCCACAAGCACTACCAACTAGGAAGGCAAGGCCATCAGCAATATGGGAACACCAGAAATGGTGGCACAGTAGCTCAGTGGTTAGCACGGCTGCCTCACAGCGCCAGGGACCTGGGTTCGATTCCACCCTCGGGTGACTGTCTGTGTGGAGTTGGCACATTCTTCCGATGTCTGTGTGGATTTCCTCTGGGTGCTCCAGTTTCCTCCCCCAGTCCAAAGATGTGCAGACTAGGTGGATTGACCATGCCGAATTGCTCTTGGTCCAGGGATGTTTGGGTTAGACATGGGGAATGCAGGGGTAGGGGAGTGGAATGCTTTTCAAAAGGGCGGTGTGGACTTGTTGGGCCGAATGGCCTGTTTCCACACCATAGTGATTCTATGATGATTGCTATGACCAGAACCGCAAGTCCTCCTCAAAATCACTCACCATCTTGACAACCTGTTCAATATTTCACTCAACCAGTGTTTGTGTGATCACATTGAATGGTCTACTCCTGCTCATATTCTCTACGTTTCTTGGATCGACTGAATAAATAGGTGCAAATTTTTCTAAAAGAGCAAGGTAGGCCAACAGCAGATTTGATATTCTTTAACATCATAGAAGTTTTAGATAAAGCAAATAAAAAGAAACAGTTGCCTATGGTTGAATGAACAATAGCAGACGGCAGAGATTTAAGCTGATTGTGTCTTGGGTTCCCTTGCCACTGACTAGTTGAGGATTTGAAACATTTCCCTACAAGGTTGTGAAGCAGATCCAATGCTAGATTTCAAGTAGGAATCAGATAAATACTTGAAGGGGGAGAAGAGGGAATGAGTGAGTGGAAGAGATCAACTAGACTGTGTTTTGAAAGATCTGGCATAGATGTTATGGACCAAGTGGCCTTCTTCTATGCTATATATTCTACAACTTTGATCAGGGGATGACAAGTTCATTAATAATAATATGTGACTACATTATCCCATAGAATTACACATTAGAGGTGAAATGGAACATGTTTCTATGATAAAGGCATCACCGAAATACAACAGAGATAGTAAGAACTGCCAATGCTGGAGTCAGAGGTAACACAGTTTGGGGCTGGAGGAGTACAGCAGGCCAGGCATCATCAGAGGAGCAGGAAAATTGACGTGTCGGGTTAGGACGCTTCTTCAGAAATGCCGAGGAGGTAGGGAGTTCTGAAATAAATACAGAGAGGAGGGATGGGGCTGGGGAAGGTAGGTGGGATGGGTGATAGACGAGTGTAGGTAGGAAGTAGTGGGGAATAGGTCAGTGAGGTGGAAGGAGCAGATAGGTGGGAAAGAAGATGGACAGGTTGTGTCAGGTCATGTCAGGTCAAGGAGGTGAGGATGAGAGGGAGGGTTGGTCATGGGATGAGGCTGGGGTGGGGAGTTTTTGAAACTGGTAAAATCCACATTGAGACCATTTGGGTTGTAGGCTCCTGAGGCGGAATAGGAGGTGTTGCTCCTCCAGTTTCCAGGTGGCAGCTTTATTCTTGCAGCCAAACTATCCATCTATCTAGGTTCATACATGAACTTGGACCACTTGAAATAGATTTCAAAGTCTTACGCTGTTTATGAAGTCATGATGTGATGATTCACATACAGACAGAAGAAAAGCTTGAAAAAAATTGCAACAATTCCCCCAATGACGTACCGGTTTATGGCACCAGTGAATATGGTGTTATTTTAAGGTATCTAACTTCATAAGATACAGCAGATGGAGTGCTACAATTGACTTCAACGACTTCTGGAAATGACAAAGAGAACAGCCCAGGCTCATGAACACTTACTCTGGCATATGTCTAGGCATATATGGGCCTCAAGAGAGAAACAGTTTGGGTATAGCTGTGATGTACTGAGCACTAGCTGACACTGCTGGATCAGTGATAATGTGACCAGTGAAATAACACACAAGATACCGACATTATCCATTAAAATCCAAGACTGTCATCTCTGGTAAAGGAAAAAAAAAAGTAAAAAATCAGGAATAGAAACTTTTGATGAAAAAAACAGCAACAAACCTGGAATAGTTTGGCAGAAAAAGTGTACTGGAGCATGTGGAAGACTCTGGGAGGGCATCTGTTTTCTCTGAGCTGTCAAAGAAATAATAGTAATTTCTATAAAAATTAAATGTTACAAGTGTTAAAACTATTACTATATAACATATAACTTAGGCGACTTAGTTTATTTTTGATGTAACATCTAGATAAACTCAATAAACACAGGTGGTGTTAATATTGCTGACTAGGGACAGAATTACCATGTAATGTATATTAAATGATCACATAGAATACCGAGATAAGTCCACCCCAAGTCTCCCTTCCACCCCAAGACACATACACAAACCCAGTCACTTTTCAGATCTGTTTTAGTTGGATTAACAAGAAGTAGATGAAGACACAGAGTTTTACCTTTGTGAATTGAAGATCATAGAATCCCTACAGTGAAGCAGCAGGCCATTTGGCCCATCAAGTGCACATGGACCCGCTGAACACCATCCCACTCAGACCCATTACCCCCCTACCCTATCTTTGTAACCCTGCATTTCTCATGGCTAATCCACCTAGCCTGCACATCCCTGAACACTATAGGGCAATTTAGCATTATGACATACTCCACAGGCAGGACAATAAAGCAAGGACTTCTTTCAAAAAAATCGTTCACGAGTTATGGGCATCACTGGCTATGCCAGCACTTATTGGCAATCTCAAATTGCTGTCAAGAAGGTGGCGAGCTGTATTCTGAAAATGCAGTGGTTCACTGGGGGTGGGGTGCAGGTGCACTGACAGTATTATCAGGGTGTCCCAGGATTCTAACCCAGAAAAAAGTGAATAAATGGCACCATAGTACCAAATCAGGATGGTGCGGTGGTGGTGCCGCCAAGCTGTAGTGTTCCTGTGAATCTACTGCCCTTGTCCTGTAGTGGTTGAATGAAAAAGTGGGAAATACTGAAAACACACAACTTAAGTCAACAGGTGAGAAAGGGAAACAAAAAGAAGCAGTTCTGAAGAGTCACATCAGATTTGAAATGATAATTTTATTTGTCTCCCCACAGACTCTTCCAGACCTACTAAGTTTCTCCGGCACTTTTTATTTTAGGTTAAATTAACAAATGAGACTTGAACTAATACAATCCAAATCTTGAATCAGCATCCTGCTATCCCAGCACTTCCACCCTCATCAGAGTATCCTTGTGCCCCTTTTCATTTTGGCTCAATAGCAGAGAAGTGCAGCCAGTCTCCTCTAGTTACGGCATCACCCGAAAGCGCCCCCAGTTGGCAATAGTGAGATCAGCAATTTGCACCTTGATAAACTGACAGTGTATATCACAAAGGTGCTTCGCTGGAAAGGTTTTCATTTTGTCATCATAGATTTTAATTTGTTTCCACTTGAATGTAGGACATTGATAGCATTCTACTAGCTCAATTTGAAGCACCCAGGGCAAAACACCATCTAACAATCTAAAGCACTTACCCTGATTTGTCTGGGTAGATGAATATAGGAGCGGGCAGACGGCTTCTACCTGTAACAAACCTTAAGAATCGACTGCGATCCTCTGAAAGACAAATCAGAGAGGAAACGCAAAGAAGAAGCATCTCCTATCTTTCTCCACAATTGCCAAAAAGACTTTAATCTTTATACCACTACAGTCAAAAGTAAGTAGCAATGAGCAGTTTAGTAGAACAGGCCATTTGTGCATGCAAGACAATGACTACTAACAATACAAATCACAATTTTATACTTGAGTTGTATTAAGACTGAGAATAAATGTGCTCAATTGATTCAAGTTGGTCTGGATGTGATTGTCAAGTGCACGGTTTACTTAGGGCACATGCAGACAAAAATCCAACAAGGCTTTAAATGAGGGGGAAAAAAAATCATTTTTACATCTTCAAACAGACAGAGCAATTTAATGTCTAACTGAAATGTCGGCACCCCTGAGAATGCAACACATCCTCTTATCGCACTGCAGTGACAGTCTCGACAACGCGCTCAAATTTCTGAATAGGATACTCAAATCCCAGAGGCACAATATCCATGTTATCTATTATTGGCCAGTAATTATTATTAATTATATTTTTAAGGTGTATTAATTTCACTATAATACAACGTGCTCTTATTGTAGCATTTCAGAGATAACAAAAGTGCTACAATGTCATTTAGCTGTCACACACAGTGATAGCCACTTGGTCTATGATCAATGTCAATCTTATGTCAGACATTATGAATTGTATCCATTATAGCGTTTTAATGATAAAATTCCCTCTAATCTTCAATCTAGGAAACATATAGGTATTACTCAAGTTACAGACACTAGAACCAGTTGGTTTAACCAGCTCACAAGTAATAGTGAATGAGGCCACTTACCATTAGTGAAATTTGTGAGTGCTTCCCAAAAATATTTGACTCTAGAATCAGATTGTTCCAAATCTTCAAAGCGAGCTAAACAAAGAGAAGATGAGAAAGAAACTACTGCACAAGTCTGAACTACTGTGTGTCTTGGACAAATAATTCTACATTAATACTATTTAATCAAAGTTTATGTGTCTCTATAGCTATCTTGGCAGGATTAAGAGGGTATATGGACAATCGGGATTACTTCAATTGAGGCTTTAGTTTCAGTAGAAATAATCCTGGATGCTCATAAATCATCATCATGGTTAAGTCAGACATATATTTACACATGCCCTGCTAAATTAGCAGTTCTGTTTCATACAGCCTTGGTTTTCATAGAATGACATTTCCTGAATTTAAGAGACATGGATAAACGTTAAGATTTGTGGTGTCCCAGAGAGCGAGAGACAGGAAATCACCTTTTCTCTTATATTTTGCCACCCAAGATGTTCCTGCTGTGATCTGTACCATCTTTGCAAGTACTGAGTAGAGGCCTGGCATCTGAGTTCATGCATAGAAATATAACTCATGGAGAAAGAAAGTGTATTTTCTAGTAGAGTTCAGGAGTGCAGGAGCCGCAGCCCTTGACCTTGTCCAACAGGTATGAGATTCTTGCTCCCTGTACGGATGAGGGAAAGGGCTGTGGACAGGATGAGCCAGCTGACCACGGCACCGTGGTGCAGAAGGCCATTCAAGAGTGGGGAACAAAAAGACAAGTAGTTGTTATAGGGGATTCTATAATTAGGGGGACAGATAGTATCCTATGCAGGCCGGATCGGGACTCCCGCACGATGTGTTGCCTGCCCGGTGCCAGGGTGCAGGACATCTCCGAACGGCTTGAAAAGATCTTGGAGCGGGAGGGGGAGGATCCAGTTGTTGTGGTCCACGTTGGGACTAACGACATAGGCAAAGCTAGGGTAGAGGACTTGTTCAGGGATTATCAAGCACTAGGAAGGAAATTGAAGTACAGGTCCTCAAGGGTCATAATCTCCAGATTACTGCCCGAGCCACGTGCCAATTGGCACAGGGATAAGAAAGTTAGGGAAGTAAACACGTGGCTAAGGGATTGGTGTGGGAAAGAGGGATTCCATTTCATGGGGCATTGGCATCAGTTTTGGAACCGGAGGGGATCTGTACCGTTGGGATGGCCTCCACCTGAACCGATCTGGAACCAGTGTTCTAGCGAAAAGAATAAATAGGGTGGTCACTAGGACTTTAAACTTCTGAGTCGGGGGGGAAGGGAAAGCGACAGGGTGTATGGAGTTAAATGGAAAGATAAGCAGCAGGATAGCATGTAAGCAGGTGGGTTTAAGCTCGAGGCAGACTAGGAATGCAGCAAAAAGGAAGGATAACTTAGGACATCTCATGATTTCCAATATCTAATAATGATAAGAAAGTTAGCATTAAGGCACTTTACCTAAATGCTCGTAGTATTCGTAACAAAGTAGATGAATTAACGGCACAAATCATCTTGAATGATTATGATGTGGTAGGCATCACAGAGACGTGGTTGCAGGGGGTTCAGGACTGGCAGTTAAACATCCAAGGATTTACAACTTATCGAAAAGACAGGGAGGTGGGCAGAGGGGGTGGGGTTGCCTTGTTAGTTAAGAATGAAATGAAATCAATAGCACTGAATGACATAGGGTCAGATGATGTGGAGTCCGTGTGGGTGGAGTTGAGGAACCACAAAGGCAAAAAAGCCATAATGGGAGTTATGTACAGACCTCCTAACAGTGGTCAGGACCAGGGGTGCAAGATACACCGGGAAATAGATAGGGCATGTCAGAAAGGCAAGGTCACGGTGATCATGGGGGACTTCAATATGCAGGTGGGCTGGGTGAATAATATTGCCTGCGGATCCAAAGAAAGGGAATTCATGGAATGCTTACAGGGTGGCTTTTTGGAACAGCTTGTGATGGAGCCCACAAGGGAGCAGGCTATTCTGGACTTAGTGCTATGTAATGAGCCAGACTTTATAAAAGACCTTGAAGTAAGGGAACACTTAGGAGGCAGCGATCATAATATGGTAGAGTTCAGTCTGCGGTTTGAAAGAGAGAAAGCAAAATTGGATGTAATGGTGTTACAGTTAAATAAAGATAATTACAGGGGCATGAGAGAGGAACTGACGAAAATCAACCGGAAACAGAGCCTAGGGGGGAAGACGGTAGAGCAACAATGGCAGGAGTTTCTGGGTGTAGTTGAGGACACAATACAGAGGTTCATCCCAAAGAAAAGAAAGATTATCCGGGGGAGGATTAGACAGCCATGGCTGACAAAGGAAGTCAAGAAATGTATCAAAGAAAAAGAGACAGCCTATATAGTGGCCAAGAACACTGGGAAATCAGAAGATTGGGAAGGGTACAAGAACAAACAGAGGATAACAAAGAGAGAAGTAAGGAAGGAGAGGATCAAGTATGAAGGTAGGCTAGCCAGTAATATTAGAAATGATAGTAAAAGTTTCTTTCAATACATAAGAAACAAACGAGAGGCAAAAGTAGACATTGGGCCGCTCCAAATTGATACTGGAAGGCTAGTGATGGGAGATAAGGAAATAGCTGAAGAACTTAATAAGTATTTTGCGTCAGTCTTCACAGTGGAAGACATGAGTAATATCCCAACAATTAAGGAGAGTCAGGGGGCAGAGTTGAGTATGGTAGGCATTACAAGAGAGAAAGTGCTTGAAAAGCTAAAGGGTCTAAAAATTGATAAATCTCCTGGCCCCGATGGGCTGCATCCTAGAGTTCTGAGGGAGGTGGCTGAGGAAATAGCGGAGGCGTTGGTTGTGATCTTTCAAAAGTCACTGGAGTCAGGGGAAGTCCCAGACGATTGGAAAATCGCTGTTGTAACCCCCTTGTTTAAGAAAGGATCAAGACAAAAGATGGAAAATTATAGGCCGATTAGCCTAACCTCAGTTGTTGGTAAAATCCTAGAATCCATCGTTAAGGATGAGATTTCTAAATTCTTGGAAATGCAGGGTTGGATTAGAACAAGTCAGCATGGATTTAGTAAGGGGAGGTCGTGCCTGACAAACCCGTTAGAATTCTTTGAAGAGGTAACAAGTAGGTTAGACCAGGGAAACCCAGTGGATGTTATCTATCTAGACTGCCAAAAGGTGCCTCACGGGAGGCTGCTGAGTAAGGTGAGGGCCCATGGTGTTCGAGGCGAGTTACTGGCATGGATTGAGGATTGGCTGTCTGACAGAAGGCAGAGAGTTGGGATAAAAGGCTCTTTTTCGGAATGGCAACCGGTGACAAGTGGTGTCCCGCAGGGTTCAGTGTTGGGGCCGCAGCTGTTCACTTTATATATTAATGATCTGGATGAAGGGACTGGGGGCATTCTGGCGAAGTTTGCCGATGATACGAAGTTGGGTGGACAGGCAGGTAGTACGGAGGAGGCGGGGAGGCTGCAGAATGATTTAGACAGTTTAGGAGAGGGGTCCAGGAAATGGCTGATGAAATTCAACATGAGCAAATGCGAGGTCTTGCACCTTGGAAAAAAGAATACAGGCATGGACTATTTTCTGAACGGTGAGAAAATTCATAAAGCCAAAGTACAAAGGGATCTGGGAGTGCTACTACAGGATTCTCCAAAGGTTAACTTGCAGGTTGAGTCCGTGATTAAGAAAGCGAATGGAATGTTGTCATTTATCTCAAGAGGGTTGGACTATAAAAGTAGCGATGTGCTTCTGAGGCTTTATAAAGCTCTAGCTAGGCCCCATTTAGAATACTGTGTCCAATTTTGGGCCCCACACCTCAGGAAGGACATACTGGCACCGGAGCGTGTCCAGCGGAGATTCACACGGATGATCCCTGGAATGGTAGGCCTAACATACGATGAACGGCGGAGGATCCTGGGATCGTATTCATTAGAGTTTAGAAGGTTGAGGGGAGATCTAATAGAAACTTACAAGATAATGCATGGCTTAGAAAGGGTGGACGCTGGGAAGTTGTTTCCGTTAGGTGGGGATATTAGGACCCGTGGGCACAGCCTTAGAATTAGAGGGGGTCAATTTAGAACGGAAATGAGGAGACATTTCTTCAGCCAGAGAGTGGTGGGCCTGTGGAATTCATTGCCACGGAGCACAGTGGAGGCAGGGACGTTGCATATCTTCAAGGCAGAGATTGATTAATTCTTGATCTCGCAAGGAATCAAGGGCTACGGGGAGAGTGCGGGTAGGTGGAGTTGAAATGTCCATTAGCCATGATTAAATGGCGGAGTGGACTCGATGGGCCGAATGGCCTTACTTCCACTCCTATGTCTTATGGTCTTATAGATATTTAAAGAGCAGCAACATGAAAGAATTGGGAGAAATTCACATCAAGGGATGTTGTATTGGGATATCTAAAATACAAAGTATGGATAGCAGTTTTTAAAAGCTTCAGTATCAATACTGCAGCACACAGTGCAAAAGGATCAAACATATTTTCATAGAGTGAACATATTTGAATTAAATACCTATTGGAATTTGAAAAGAAACAAAAAAAAAATGTATCAATTATATCAAGTTAAGTGCTTTTTTCATGCCTTTTTTGACAAAAAAAAAGCACACTTATATCCCTCTTCCTACCTCAGGAGTTTCCTTTAAACTTTTTTTTGTTGTTTAGAAGTCGTAGTACATTTTATTCCTAATAGCTGACGCAAAAGAAAAATGATTCTCAAAAAAATACAAATACCTTCAATATATTACATGGAATTTAAGTGCAGATAACCATCACTGACTAAATTGCTCAATCATGTGCAGACTATGGAAAATCTACTACTCAAATGATAAGTTACCCAGCTTTTCCGTGCTTCTAGCTGGAGCCCAGGTCACAACTACAAGGCTTCTTCACTGGCAAAGATCACTTACGGTAATATTGATTAACACTTAGGAAAGGGGAGATGGAAGTTGCCCGATAATTACAATATTGAAACAAGAGATGCTCTTTCCTAAGCAGAAATCTTAAGGGGTGTTCTAGTCTCTGCAAGAATCATATTTGAACTTCTCGGTGACTTAATTTGTCGGGTAGGAAGGAAAACTGTCACGGGAGAAGAAAGAGATCTCATCATTATTTCTAGGATACCACTGCTTCCATATTCTCCTCCGGATTTGGAAATATTTCAGGCTTCCTTCATTATCGATCAGTCAAAAACTTGGAACTAACTCCCTACTTAAACAATTCATGGGAGTACCTTCATTTCATTAAATCATTGGATGATTGGAACCAGAGCCAGGTAGATCCCATCGACTAGGAGATCTTTGATTGGGGTTGTTAACCTGGGTCAATCTGGGAGCTCTGGTTGTCAGGTATAAACAGGAGATTCAGAAGGTCTCCTCAGTCTGGGGCCTGGCATTGAACTGGGTGGCCAGAGCCCCTGTACTGTACACATGTAAATAAAGAGTGACCTGGTGACAGGTTACTGGCCGCAAGAGGAATGAACGTTTTACAATAAATGACGCTTTTTAAATAATGCCCATTTATGAAAATTTTTTTATAAAATATGGCATGGATGGTAAATTCAGAATTATCTGCAGCCTGGGCCATTTATCTCTCACGCTGAATGGTCTGTAAACCATAAAATGCAAAACAAAACTTTTTAAAAAAGTTGCCACAACAAAGGCATTTTTGTACTTACTTAAACGTTTGAGAGCTTCCACTGTAATTTCAGGATCACCACAGACTCTCTTTTCAAGCTCCTGCCAGGTCAGGAGGTCAAGCACCGCTTGGGGAATCACTTTCAGTAGACCAGCTCTCATTGCTTGAATCTGAGGCGGGTGAAAAAAAATATAAGCCAAAGGCACTGGCCCCTTGAGACTGTAAATAGACTGTGCACATCTGGATGCAAAAACAAGGCCAAATATTTTGAAAGGAGACTTTCATTTGGTTAAAGCTGCAATAGTTTTGTCATCTAGTGAAGGCCTTCCTATGCAAAAGGCAGAATTAAAATTAAACATTGCATCAAACTAGGGCAAGTTTTGTATATCTGCCATCAAAATCACAGATTTAACTGGCTTCCTAGTGAAGCATTTCAGCCCACTGTGTCTGCACTAGCTCTGAAAATTCAGTCCGAGCATAAGGCTCCTGCTTTTTTCCTATAATACAACACATTATCCATAGTTAAATAATCATCCAAGACTCTCTTGAATGTTTCAATTGAATCTGTCTCCACCACACTTCAAGGAACTGTGTTCCAAACCCAGAACAAAAAGATTTTCAACCTTCACATATGCCTACTTTGCTTCAAAACTGGGCTATCTGGTTCTTAGTCTTTGTGAGTGGGAACTGCTTGTGCCTATCAAGTCAGTCAAGACTGCTCATAATTTTGAAATCTTCTATCTGATCTCGCTTAGCTCTCTTCTCTTCAAAGATAACAGACCCCAACTTCTCCAATATGTCTTCATACCTGAAGGTTTTCATCTCTGGAACCACTCTTGTAGACTTCTTCTGCTCTAATTCCAATGTGTTCACATCCTATCTGAAATATGTGGTTGTCAAAACCACAGACAATACACTAGCTGAGGTCTAACTAATGACCTATACAGGTTCAGCATAACCTCCCTGCTCTTGTACTCTATGCCTTATAACAACTGATTTCTCCAACTGTTCTGCCACTTTTAACAACTTATGCACACATACGTCCAGGTCTCTGCTTCTGCACACCTTTTAGAATAACACTTTCTAAAAAAAAAAAAACTGCCTCTCCATGTACTTTGCCCAAAGTATATTGACCTCACACCTCTCTGCATTGAACTTCATCTGCCACCTATTCACTCACTCCAACTTGTCAACATCCTTCTATACTGTCCTCCTTATAGTTTATAAAGTTTTGCATCATCCGTAAATTTTAAAAGTTTCAAGATCTAGACTGTTTACATATACCAAAAGAAAAAGAGAGGGACCCAATCTGACCCCTGGGGAACTTCACTAACCACCTTCCTCCAGTCCCAAAAAAAGTACCCATTAACCATTACTGTGTTTCTTCACCACCAGGCAATTTAGTATCACTTTGCTAATGTACCTTTTACTCTTTGAGCAATCACATTCCTCAAGTCTATTGTGTGGCACTTAATTGAACCCCTATGGGAAGTCTACGTAGATCACACCAACAGCATTCTCACCATCAACGTTCTGCTGCATCTTCAAAAAAAAAAAAAAACTCCAGCAACACCAACAGCAAAGCAAATAAAGGTATACACGCTCCCTTTAATCAATTCACATTTGTCCATGTAACTATTAATTCTTTCCCACATAACCGTTCTTGAAGTTTTCCTACTAATGAAGTTAACTCCCGTTATAGCCTGTTAGCAATAGACTAGGTTGTCTGCTTGCTCTTTGATTTGGAAAATGGTGTACATGATACTTATCAATAAAACTACAAACGAGGTTTACTCTTTTTTTCAGCACTAAATTCTCTCACTACCTCTTCCTCCTGTTTTTCTATTTTCTCTACAATGTTTGACTCATCACTTCCTCTGGCAGCTCGTTCCATACATACACCACCTGCGGAAGAAGTTGCCCCACAGGTCCCTTTTAATTCTTTCCCTTATCATCTTAAGCCAATGCCCTCTCATTTTGGACTCCCTCATCCCAGGGAAAAGACCTTGTCTATTTACCCTCTCTATGCTCATGATTTTATAAACCTCTATAAGGTCACTCCAACGCTCCAGGGAAAATAGCCCCAACCTATTCAGCCTCTCCCTATAGCTCAAACCCTCCAACCCTGGCAATATCCTTGTAAATCTTTTCAGAACCCTTTCAATAGTTACCTGGTCTTTGTTTTCTTCCAGTTTTGCTTTTTGAACCAATTGAATGAACTCCTTCCGATCCTCATATTGGACAACAGTGTTGCTGCCATCAGGTTTCAGGTCCACAACAGAGTGATCGCTAAGTACAGTGGTGTAAGTGAGATCATTCCCAAATTTGAATTCAAATGTTTCCTTGTCCATGCTTTCCATTGCTTCCAGCAGTTTCACCTGCACAGAAAGAAAGGGGCTAGCCTCAGTGTTTCAAAGCTTGTACACAATGTTACTTCAATTAAATGCACAGATACTCTAGAAGGAATACCGCACCTCACTGAAACCTTGATACAATTTTACTAAGATCAACAATCTGTAGTTTACTGCACTTTTTTCTGACCCTGCAGTTGAATGGTACTCCAGCTAACTAGAGCTATATGGATGTGCATTTTGCACTGCCCTTCCTCTGTCTCCAACATTGCACATTCCATCTCCTTCTCTGCTGCCTTTTTCCCCCAACATCCATCCCCAAGCCCCATCTGCACTCCTGTCCACTTCCCCAACATCCTCCTGCTCCCCACCTACTCACCACCATTCTGCATTACATCCCCTTTCCCATACATCCTCATCCCCCTTCCTCACCTCTCCTCCACACCCTCACCCCCATCCCCATCCAACTAGAGGTCCTCTCCTCCTTCAGTTATTTCTTGTTTCCTTCTCAACCCCCATGTTTCTTCCTATTTCTTTTCCCCTTTTTGGCGTTTTTCCACTCTTGGTGTCCACTTTCGTCATGGTGGGGCCTGGCCTGGTCCCGCGGTGGCTCTCAGTCTGGTTGCTTGGAGGCTCATGGTGGTGTCTCGGCTCAGTGAGCGAATGGATCCTGCCTGGGCATGTTCTCAAGGCACTGGGGGGGGAAGACAGCAGTTCCAGCAGTGGCGATGGTATCGGCAGCAGTAGCCTCAAGAACAGACAGCTGCGGTCTCACCGCACAGCGAGATAAGCTGAGAACTCAAAGACTTTGAACTTATTCTTTTATTTTCCTAGTTTAAACTACAAAAGACTTTAACGTACCCCACCAACCTCCGGATTCAATGCTTCGTCCTCCGCCACTTCTGCCACCTGCAATCTGACCCCACTACCAAGGACATTCTTCCCTCCCAACCCTTATCTGCCTTCCGGAGGGACTGCTCTCTCCGCGACTCTCTCGTCTCTCTCTCTCTCTTAACTGCAGGAAGTGCTATACCTGCCCCTACACTGCCCCCTTCACTCCCATCCCAGACCCCAAGAAAACCTTTCACATTAAACAGATATTCACCTGCATATCTGCTAATGTGGTATACTGTATCCACTGTTCCCGATGTGGCCTCCTTTACAATCGGGGAATCCAAGCGGAGGCTTGGGGATTGCTTTGTGGAGCACCTACGCTCGGTTCGTGACAAACGACTACACCTCCCAGTCGCGAATGACTTCAACTCCCCCTCACACTCCTTGGATGACATGTCCATCCTGGGCCTCCTCCAGCGCCACAACGATGCCACCCAAAGGCTGGAGGAACAGCACCTCATATTTCACGTGGGAACCCTGCAGCCCAATGGTCTCAATGTGGACTTCACAAGCTTCAAAATCTCCCCACACCCGACCTCATCCCAAGACCAGCCGAGCTCGTCCCCACTTCCTTGACCTGCCCACCTATCCGCTCCACCCACCTCACTGACCAAACCCCACCTCCACTTCCTACCTACTAGTCTCATCCCCGCCTCCTTGACCTGTCGTCTTCCCTCCCACCTACCCTCCCGTCCCTCCCAACTGACCAACCCCCATCCCAACTCCCTACCTACACTCACCTTTACTGGATCCATATCGCATCCTTGACCTGTCTGACTTCTCTCCATCTACCTGCTCCTCTATCCACCTTCCATCATCGCCTCCCCCCTCTCTATTTAATTCAGCGTCCCCTTCCCCTCCCCCATTTCTGAAGAAGGGTCTAGACCCGAAACGTCAGCTTTCCTGCTCCTCTGATGCTGCTTGGCCTGTGTTCACCCAGCTCTACACCTTGTTATCTCAAGACTCCAGCATCGGCAGTTCCTACTATCTCTTAATGTAAACTATCACCTGTTTCTTTATTTTTCTACTATTATAAATGCTTAACTTGTTAACTCTCATTTCTCTTACCACTTTGTACCTAAATTTTTTAATATCTAGGTACCTCGTTACCTAAGATGGTGCCATATGTGGTGATATTAGATACTTTTCACTCTACACCTGTATTTGAGCTCACGTGACAATAAAATTTGAAATGAAAAATCACCAGGCTGAGCAGGCTGCAAGTACATATTCCTACCAGGTAGCAGCATATTTTGCAGGTAGTATACAATACACTGACAGCATAGAGGAATTCAAGTTTAAAAAGGAAAGTGCTGAAGAGGCTCATGTGCTCTTTCCTACTGTTCTTGAATGGACAAGTATTATAGATGTGAGACAGACTTTGGGGAGCAGGGAGCGGTGGTTGGGGGGAGGAGGAGAATAGGAAATTAGAATAAGAAATGGAAGAAATTAAACAATTTTTAGGTAGCTTTTGATTAAAAGCTCACAGACAGTTTTGTTGTTCTTAAAGTAGTTGCAGTTCCGAGGAAGAGTCACTGGGCCCGAAACGTTGACTCTGATGTTTTCTTTACAGATGCTGTCAGATCTGGCAAGCATTTCCAGCAACTTCTGTTTTTGTTATTTTTATATCTTGCTCTATCCTCCTTGAGCTCCCAGGTTCACAGTATAACTCCATTTCCTTCACACCCTATCTAATCTTTCAAACTGCAAGAAGTCCATCACTTCTTTATTCAAGCAGCAGGTAGTAAAATACTACAGAAACCGTCAAAAAGGTCAGTACAGAAAAGAGTGAAGCGTTCAACCGGTAGAGGCCACAGGAGAGAAAATAAATGACTCTTAGCAGCAGCAGCAATGACCTGGCAATGTTTAGAACCCAACGTCTGAACATTAAAAAAAAACTCCTGAATAAACATGGACTTTGGAGGGACAGCAGCACTGACATACCAGAACAATACCAGTTACTTATTGTCTCCTCCCTTAAGATTTTAATTTATTCATTTCATGGGATGTGTGCATCACCAGCTGGCCAGCATTTCTTGCCCATGTCTTAGGTGCCCTTGAGAAGGTTCATGCTGAGCTGCCTTCTTGAACTGTTGCAGTCCACCTGCTGTGGTTGACCCACAATGCCATTAGGGAGGGAATTCCAGGATTTTGACTCAGCGACAGTGAAGGAACAGCGGTGTATTTCCAAGTCAGGATGGTGAGTGGCTCGGAGGGGAACTTAAAAGGTGGTCTTAGGAGGGCCTTAGGGCTCTCCGCTTCTTCCTGGAGCAAAGACCTGAACCATCCCCACCCACACCACCCTCCTCCGCTTGGCTGAGCTTGTCCTCACCCTCAACAACTTCTCTTTCAACTCCTCTCACTTTCTTCAGGTAAGAGGGAATCTAGTCTCCTGCATTCGCTGCTCACAATGTGGTCTCCTCTATATTGGGGAAATGAAGCGTACACTTGGCAACCGCTTCGCAGAACATCTACGTTCTGCTCGCAAAAAAGACCCTGAACTACCTGTTGTTTGCCACTTCAATGCACCACCTTGCTCGCTGGCCAACATCTCTGTCTCTGGCTTGCTACAGTGTTCAGTGAAGCCCAGCGTACAACATCTCATTTTCCGCTTGGGGACCCTACAGCCCTCCGGACTCAATAATTTTAGGGCCTAAACTCTCGCATGTCCCAGCCCCCCACCCCACACACCAGGCCTTGTTACCACATAGCCTGCCATTACACACCCACTGTTGTCAGTCACTAACAGTCCCCATTAACAACTATTCACCCTCCCAGCCTGATCGTTAGCAACTCCTTTGTCTGTCCAACTGTCTCTTTCTCTCTCTTTGGGCTCTACCCTATCATTTACTCCCTACCCCACCCACCTCCCTATTTTCTGCATATAAACTGACGTTTTCCCAGCCACCATCAATTCTGAGGAAGGGTCACCGGACTTGAAACATTAACTCTGTTTTCTCCTCCACATATGCTGCCAGACCCGCTGAGCTTTACCAGCAACTTTGTTTTTGAACTTAAAGGTGGTGGTATTCCCATATATCTGCTGGCCTTATCCTTCTAGATGGAAACGGTTGTGGGTTTGAAAGGTGTTGTCCGAGGATCTTTGGTGAATTTTTGCAGTGCATCTTGTAGATTGTACACACTGCTGCTCCTGAATGTGAATTTGGTGGGGGGGAGGTGGTGGATGCTTGTGGATGTAGTGCCAATCAAGCAGGCTGCTTTGTCATGGATGATGTCAAGCTTCGAGTGTTGTTGGGGCTGCATTCATCCAGGCAAGTGGGGACAATTCCATCACACTCCTGACTTGTGCCTTGTAGATGGTGGGCAGGCTTTGAGCAGTCAGGAGGCGAGTTACTCGCTACAGTATTCCTTGCCTCGAAACTGCTCTTGAAGCCACTGCATTTGTGTGGGGAATCCAGTGAGTTTCTGATCAATTATAACTCCCAAGATGTTGATAGTGGGAGAATCAGTGGTGGTAACACCTTAAAATTTCTGACCAACCCTTTCATCACCTGTACTAATATTTGCTCATGTGGTTTAGTGTCAAGTTTTGTCCTATCATGTACCCATATAAAAGATTTAAGGTGCTTCAATTGGGACATATATAAATGCAATATTTAAACTTGGGGACATAGGTTTATAGTGAGAGGGGAAAGATTTAAAAAAGGGATCTAGGGGCAACTTTTTCACACAGATTGTGGCGCGTGTATGGAATGAGCTGCCAGAGGAAGTGGTGGAAGCTGGTACAATTACAACATTTAAAAAACATCTGGACAGGTATATGAATAGGAAGGGTTTACAGGTATATGGGCCAAATGCTGGCAAATGGCAAAAAGGTTTATTTTGGATATCTGTTTGGCATGGACGAGTTGAGCTGAAGGGTCTGTTTCCGTGCTGTACTTCGTTAGAACTCGAAGTTGCTGTTTTTGACACAGGCCAATTTTTTTGTTTTTACACGAGTTACCGCAAACAGATGGGAAAAGTTAAGATCTTTACACGTCAAGATTTAAACCAAAGTTTCAGAGATGAAGGGCTGTTTATTACGTCATCTTTTCATCTGATCCACATAACTAGTACCACTGAATGGCAGTGAATGTCATGAGCTAAAGTAGAACGTTGCAGGAATGAGAGTAGCTTCACACAAGTAAACCTCTAACAAATTGCATTAATTGTATTGTTGACAATTGTCATTTGAGAGTGTTTAGAAGTATTTACAAAATATCTACAACTCACCAAGACAGAGTCCACAGCAGGAAAGTCTTTAGACCATCTCACTTCCTCTCCTGCTAGTTGTTTCCATATAATTCCAGGAAGAGCCAGCACCTGGCAAACATGCATACATTTCTTATTAGCCTTGAAAACACTCAAGTTAAAAAGATGGATTGTGCACATATCTTCTGTTATGATCCTGGCTGATGTTACAAGACAAGTCAGATCCCAGACTGAAATATGGCTTATAAAGGTCAAATTTTGTTTTGTTATTTAACAAGGTGGTCTTTCAGTGAAGGACAAGCATGCAATGTTACAAATTTAACTATAAAACAGGACATAATTGCTCAAAAGTAAGTGATAAAATAGAACAAACAAAGCCATTTACATACAATAATCTGAAAAATTTTAGAAGTAAAACATTCCATAATTAATAAATGATATCTCAACAAACCTTTACAACAGAATCATGCAATCAGAAAGTCCACAAGTGTACATCTAAAAATTTACAACACAATACAGCACAGGAACAGGCCCCTCAGCCCACCAAGTCTGAGCTGATTCCTAATCCTTATCTAGACCTGTTACTTATTGCCCATGCGCGGTACCTATCCCTCTGCACCTCACACTCATGTGTCTATAAAGATACACCTTAAATGTTGCTAAGGTGCTTGCTTCCACCACCTCTACTGGCAATGCGTTCCAGCACCCCCACCCTCTGTGTGAAAAACTTTCTCCTTCTCACCTTGAATCTGTGCTCTCTTGAAGTTGACCTTTCCACCCTGGGAAAAAGTCTCTGTCTATCCACCCTACCTATGCCTCAAAAAGTTTTGTCGACCTCTATCAGATTGCCCCTCAGCCTCAGTCTTTCAAGTGAAAACAATCCGAGTTTGTCTAACCTCTCCTCATACCCAAACCCTTCAGACCAGGCAACGTCCCGGTAAACCTTCTTCGTACCCTCTCCAAAGCATCCACGTCGTTTTGATAGTGTGGTGACCAGAGCTGCACACAATATTTCAAATGTGGCCTAACTAAAGTTTTGTACAGCTGTAATATAATAAGCAAACTGGTATATTCGATGCCCCAGCCAACGAAGGCAAGCATGCTATACGCCTTCTTGTCCATTTTATCTACCTGTGTTGCCACTTTCAAGTATCTGTGGACCTGTACATCCAGATCCTTCTGTATGTCAATGCTCCTAAGGGTTCTGCCATTTATTTATTCACACCCGAATTTGATCTTCCAAAATGGATCACCTCGCATTCGTCTGAATTAAACTCTATCTGCCATTTCTCTGCCCAAATCTGCAATCTATGTCCTGCAGTAATCTTTGACAATCCTCCTCACTATCTACAATTCTGCCAATTTTGGCGTCTTCCGCAAACTTACTAATCAGACCACCTAAAATTTTCCTCCAGATCATATATTACAAACAACAAAGGTCCTAGCACTAATCCCTGCAGGACACCACTAATTACTGATCTCCATTCCGACAAGCACACTTCCACCGCTGCCCTCTGTCTTCTATTACCAATCCAGTTTTGTATCCATCTAGCCAGCTCACTCCTGATCTCATGAGACTTTACCTTTTGTACCAGCCTGCCATGAGTCCAAAGTCCATGTAGATAACATCCACTGCCCTTCCCTCATCAATCATCCTTGTCACTTCCTCAAAAAAAACTCAATCAAGTCGGGCAGACGTGACCTTCCCCACACAAACCCTTAAAACTTCTTAAAATGTTCCAAATGCTTCTGCCTCTACTACCTTTTCCACCACACTTCTTATAAACTTTCTGCACCTTACTTTAAAATCTATCCCTCCAAGTGCCCTTCAATTTTATACATCTCAATCACATCCCCTCTGAATCTCCTTTGTTCAAAGGAAAGCAACCCTAATCTGTCCAATCTCTCTTCATTATAAACACTCCAGCCCAGCCAACATCCTGGTAAATCTTCTCTGCACCCACCCCATTGCTATCACATTCCTTCCATCATATGGATTCCAGAACTGCACACAATACTCTAACCAATGTTAGAGTATTGTGGCCTAACCAATGTTTCATACAATTCCAGCATTACGTCCCAATTCTTAAACTCTATGCCTTGACGACTATAAGTGTACCACATGCCTTCCTAACCACTATATCCACATGTCCTGATACTATAAGGGATCGGAGTACATGCAGACCAAGGTGCCTGTGATTTCTGGTGCTCCCCAGAGTCCTACTGTGCCTCACGTATTCCCTTGCCTTGTTTGACTTGCCAAAGTGTATCATCTCACATTTATCTGACTCAAATTCCGTTTGACACTGATCAGTCTGTCTATATCCTCTTGTAATCTAAGGCGATCTTCCTCACTATGAACCACCCCACCAATTTTTGTATCATATGCGAACTTGCTGACCAGCCCTTCTACTTTCAAGTGCTCAAACACCAGAGGGAATTCCTTTCTCTGTCACATCTATCAGTTTGACTAACCGTTGTTTTCAATTGGAGACAGTAAGGACTGAGGATGTTAGAAGCTAGAGTCAATAAATGTGGAGCTGGAAAAGCACAGCAGGTCAGACAGCTTCGGAGGAGTAGGCCGAAACTCTGTCAGGACTTAATTCTTGGCTTAATAGACTCTTCTTGGTGTAGTCACACAACAGAGCTTCAAATTTCTCATTTTCAAATAATCCCTTCAGGGTTTAACAAAATACTTCCAAAGAACTTTTAAACTAAACTCATGTACTGAGGTGACCTATTTCTAATTTTTCAGAATTGATTTCTTGCTCCAGGAGCACCGTGTTCCTATATCTAACTTCAATCAGGACTTCTGTGAACTGAAATCAAAAGCTTTCAAACCTGTGTTTGGATCCCCTACATTTGAAAAAAAAAATCCTGATTCTTTCAACTGAAAGCAGGCTAATACTTCTAACATTTACTTGTAAAACTCTTCCAATGCAAACAAATTTCTATTCGCAATCCACTCTCTCACTCTCTCTCTCTCTCTCTCACACACACACACACACACACACACACACACACACACTCTCACACACACACACATACTGCGCTTTCTTCAAGCAAAAAGGCTCTAGAAATACTGAATCAACTTCCCATTAAGCACCCGATAGACTGTATAAACTTTGATTCCCTTGCCCAATAAGAAACATCTGCCTCAGCCTTAAAAATACTTAACACTGAAAACTCTGCCTCAGGAGGTGATGGAGGCAAAGCACAAAACCCTCAGAAAAAAAATTCTCACTTCTGTCCAGAAAGCTTGACACCCTAATTTTAAAAGTGTCCCTTAGCGTTAGGCTTACGAATAAAAGGAAAGAAAGATCCTTTCCACATTTACTTTGTCAAGACTGTTCAGGATTAAGTCACCCTTCATTCCTCTAAACTTCAGTAAAAACATGCCCAGCATGACCAATCTACACACATTGCAAGCATCAGTCCATTTAACCTCCTCTAAATTGCCTGCAAATCCTGAAATGAGGAGACCAAAACTGCACCCACTGTTTGGGATGTGGTCTCATCAATGCTCTGTATTTCTGAAGATTAACTGCCTTATTTTTATGTTTAATTCTTCTTGTAATAAAGGATAATATCCCATTAGCCTTTGTGATTATGTGCTGTACTTACTAGATCTTTTGGTAACACATGCATAGATAGAGTAAATAGCCAAGGTGTTTTCCCCCAGCATAGCGGAGTCCAAAACTAGACAGCATAGGTCTAAGGCG
Source organism: Ginglymostoma cirratum (assembly GCA_024137785.1). Taxonomy (NCBI): domain Eukaryota; kingdom Metazoa; phylum Chordata; class Chondrichthyes; order Orectolobiformes; family Ginglymostomatidae; genus Ginglymostoma; species Ginglymostoma cirratum. The sequence continues at coordinate 9,639,467 of JAHRHZ010000038.1, read as the reverse complement.
AGACGAGAGAGATTTAAAAAGGGACCTAAGGCGCAACTTTTTCCACAGAGGGTGGTGTGTGTATGGAACAAACTGCCAGCGGGAATGGAGGCGGCTGGTACAGTTATAAAACATTTAAAAGGCATCTGGACGGCTATATAAATAGGAAGGGATATGGGCCAAATACCGGCAAATGAAACAAGATTAGTTTAGAATATCTGGTCGGCATGGACAAGTTGGACCAAAGGGTCTGTTTCCACACTCTACAACTCTACGACTCTATGACATGCACTGGAACATAAATCCCTCTATACCTTGGAGTTTCACAGCTGCTCTCCATTTAAGTAATAGTCTGCTTTTTAATGCATCCTACTAAAGCGAGTAACTTCACCTTCTCCTACACTATACAACCAATCTCATCTCCAAACTCCGAGACGTAGGACTCTGCTACCCCCTCTCCAGAACTGGACCTTCGACTTCTTGACCCGCTGTTTGCAGTCAGTAAGGATAGGCGACAACATTTCCCATGCTCGGCCCCTTACTATACACTTTGTACATTCACAACTGTTTGGCCAAATTCAGTTTAACTCCATTTACAAATTGCTGATGACACCACTGCAGTGGGTCAGACTCGAACAATGATGAGACAGATTACAGGAAAGAGATAGATAGTTTAGTGGCATGGTGTGAAGACAACAATCTCTCACTCAGTGTCAGCAAAACGAAGGAGTTGGTCATCAACTTCAGAAAGCAGAGTGGAGGACACACCTCTCTCTGGATCATATGTGCCGAGGTGGAGGTGGTCGAAAGCTTCAAGTTCCTAGAAGTAAATACAATCCGTCCTGGTCCATCTATGTTGACGCTACATCAAGAAAGCACACTCAATTCTCTATTTCCTCAGAAGTCTAAGGAAACTCGGCATGTCCACAACGACACTGACCAAATTTGATAGATACACCATATAAAGCATCCTATCCGGTTGCATCACAGATTAGTATGGCAACTGCTCTGCGCAAGACTGCAAGAAATTAGAAAGTCGTGAACGAAGGCCAGTCCATCGTGAAAAACCAGCCTTCCTTCCACTGACTCAGTCTATACTTCCCGCTGCCTCAGGAAAGCAACCAACGTAATCAAGGACACTTTTCACCCCGGTTATACTCTCTTCCAACAGGCAGAAGATACAATAGTTTGAAAACATGTACCAATATATTAATAACATCTTCTTCCCTGGTGTTATCAGACTTATGAACAGACCTCTCATATTAGAGTTGACCTTCCTCTGTACATTCCATCTAGCTGTAACAGTATAGTCTGCATTCTGTTCAGTTACCCTGGTGTACTTACGTAAGGTATGATTTGTCTAGTTAGCACTCAAGACAATACTTTTCACTTTATCTCGGTATATGTGGCAATAATAAATCAAATTAAATCTGACAGATTTTTTGCTCACTCACTCAATATATTTATATCTATCTGCAAACCCCTGTCTTCTTTGCATCATACTTTCTTACTTATCTTGGTGCTGCTCGCAAATTTAGCTACCGTGCCCGCGCTCCCCTCATTCAGCTCATTGATGTAAAGCGTATAAAGTAAACAGTTCAGCAAAGGCCCTTATGGGACTCCATACCTCACATCCTGTCAATTAGACAAAAAGCCATTTATATATTGCGTTTTCTGCCAGCAAGCAGCCAATCTATGTTAATCTGTTACCTCATGACATGAGTTTATATTTTCCATAATAAGCTTTGATGTGGCACCTCATCAAATGTCTTCTGGAAATCCAAGTGCACTGTCTACTGACTCCCTTTTATTGACAGCTCATGTAACTGCTAAGAGTATTCCCTAATGGATATTAGGGAGTGAGAAGGGTTTTCAATGACAGTTGATGACAGTTAACGGCCATCATTACTGAGACTACTTTTTAAATTTCATATTTGGTATTAATTTAATTCAAACTCTATCCCCAGCAAGGTCCCAGAATATTAGCCTGGGCCTTTTGATTGCAAGGCCAATGACATTATCATCACGGCACTATTACCCCAATAAACTACAAACTCTAAACTTACAAGATTCTAAGATGATTATTGAGCCAAACAGCACTGGGGGAAACATGAGGCAACTACCAGGTGTATCCAAGAAACTTGTGTTGTAGAGTTCACAAACTAATATGAACAGTAAGTACCCTATTTCACAGAACATCAACAAGATTACAAAAAGAAAAAGGAACAATAAGCATCACTTCTAAATTAAAAATGTTAAGATCATGAAATCTTTCCCCAATTAGAATGATGTAGCTTTGCTGCACGGCAGAATCTAATAAGCTGAAGGTGAAAGCTATACAAACCATCTATCACTCATTCTTCTCTTTTGTAGAAGCTTGTGATTAATGTTCGTCTTGTAGTACTATTCTTTGGTCGAGAACACAGGCAAACAACATACTTCCTGATCTCTGCCAATGTTAAATGAACCTTAAGAAAGTGTGAACTGTGTCCCTTTAATAGTTCCTGTGATTATGGAACTGCGATATAGAGAATGGCATACACATAAAACATGTCTTACTATTCTGAACACAGCTTGCTTCATTATGACTATCGCGTGTGTCAAAATCACCTGATAAAATGACAGAATGTTTACATACAAATTGCAAGAGGTTGTATGCAGGGTGTAGGGAAGACAAAATGACCTGCAAAGGTATTTGGGAGGGGGGGGGGGGCGGCAGGAAGGAGAGGTCGGAGGTGGAGACTGTAAATGGATTGACAAGGAGATTCGGTGGCTGCATGAAGGTCAGCAGGGGTAGATGGCGTGGCTGCAAAAAGATGTGGTAAGTGGGCAGGAAAAGTCTGCAATGTGTGTAAAGGAAAGAAGGTGAATCTGAAAGAGGTTTAGGGAAAAGAAAGGCTGCAAAAGGAGACTATAGAGATTTAAGCCTGAGATAATGCAGCGTGGAGCTGGAGGAACACAGCAGGCC